>CM042984.1:11200000-12400000 GCA_023678885.1 Pogostemon cablin
CGGGGTTAGATTTAGCTTGTGAAAATACTCAAATTATAAATTACCTGTCACAACCTTCGGATCTGAGCGAGCCTCTTCTTGGGAAATATGAAATACTCTAGTTTGCTTCCTTCCTTGCATAGGTGATTGAGTACTAGGGCCGCTTGAGGCATCGGGCACTCTGGTAACTGCAGATCGAGTATCTCTGGGTGTAGAATATGTTAGTTTACCACGAAACTGACCAGAACCCTGACTGCTCGTTCCCATAAGCTGAGGACAAGAACTTCGCATATGCCCCGGCTGTCGACACTGAAAACATACTTGAGGAGCCTTACAGGGGCCGTCATGATATTTTAGGCAATTCTGGCACTTGCGATTTTCACCAACCGATCCCGAGACATTGCTCCCGCCTCTACTAAACTGCTCCCGAGGTTGAGGAAAACTAATAGATGCCGAACTTGGTGCGCCACGCGAAGATCCCACACCCCTATACACCTTCGATGCATTTCCTGGAAATGCGCTCCCTTGCCTTTTCTTTTGAGATCGTTCTGCAAGCTTATGTCTCGCCTGAACTAAACCTTCTACCCTCAGGGCTTCTTCTACGAGATCGTCAAGACTCTCGTACTTGTCTCCGGACTTGATGCGATCTCGAATATTTAAATTAAGACCATCTTCAAATCTCTTGCATAAGTCTCTCGTCGTATATGACTCAGGAGCGAATTCTCGCAATTCCAGAAATTTGCTTTCGTACTCAACGACCGACATAATGCCTTGAAAGAGGTTGAAGAACTCCTTTCTCTTCTGATCCTTGATGTACTGAGAGAAGTATCGATCTTTGAATCGTTCCACAAAGATAGCCCATGTAATAGTAACCGAAGATGTCTCTTTTAGATTCTGCCACCATCGTCGTGCATCTGGGCCTAACAGCTTGGTCGCAATGACCACACGATAACATTCTTCAATCATCAAGGTGTCAAAGGTCTCTGTAATCTCCTTTAACCATGCCCCCGCTTTAGAAGCATCTCTTGCACCGTCAAATTTCGAAGTCCCCATGTTTTCAACTGCTTTCACCAAATCAGGTATAAAAAGTGCACCTCGAGAAGCAGAACCTCCTAAAGCCATTTCTGGAGTAAAAACTGGTACATTAGATGTAGGTCGAATCGATTCATTAGCACGAAGAACCTCTTCAGTGACAGTCGTAGTTGTATGAGCCGTTGTAGGTGGTGGAACACCATGTATTCGAATGTGATCATAATACAATTGGTACTGCTCGGGTGTCATCATGTGCTCAACCCGCAACTGGGCCCGTGGTTGCTCTACCTGGGAAACTGGCACCCTATGATCAGAATTGATAGGGTCCATAACCGTCGGAGGAATGACATGATCAGAAGAAACATGTCCTCGAGGTCCACGAGGAACAGAAGAGAGTAGAGGACTCGGAGGATCACGAGGAGCGTGTCCTCGACCTCGACCTCGACCTCGACCTCGACGACGAACTGGAGGTGCCATAATGACTGAAAGGAAGAAAGGAAAGAAAATGCAAGGTCAACGTCAAGGCAATACGATACCTTAGGATGACATAGAAACAAAGTTGGACTCATTGGCTTGACACAAAAAGAATGAGAATCATAAAACCAGGCTCTGATACCAAGAAAGTTGTCACGCCCCGACCCCAGACAGAGCGCGACAACCGCCACGTTAATCATAAATTTCATAGAATGGGTGCACTCCACTCCACAAAGTTTATAGAAAACGTAAGGCTTGCTATCAAGTACCTGTAGACTGAACAACTGATAACAACGGGTACAACACGAGGACATCATCTCATAAAGTATCAACAAGGATTTACAAAAGGTACAAAATTCAACGGTGTAACTTAGTTTAAAGAAAATATACATGAACGATATAACATCGCGAAGGTACAAAAAGAACATCAAGGGGGTCACCAAATATAAACTATACAATCTCGCCAATGAATCCGTCAATTTACATAAAAGAGAAAGTACCCAAAACACGGATTGGATGATGAGCAAACGATAGGCAAACCTCCAACCAAAATGATATCAACAGCCTGAAAAGGAAAGAATGATGGGGGGTGAGCAAAACCACTAGCTCAGTGAGGTGATAAGCCGGTCACCCCGACCCTTATACGAAGCATGTACTCCCACTCGCGGTTCATAACATAAAATCCCACAATTCGTCCCACAATAATTATTCTCACTCAGTGTACATATTAATGAAAATAAAAACCTTAGTGAACATTTATGAATAACACAATTAGTTCAAACAACATGTTATCACATAAAAGACGCGTGGGTAGTCAATATCCTCCTCGAACTGAGCTCTCCGTCGAGAGACAGTCCAAGCCCGTCACCGTTACTCTAGATAAAATGCACATTAATATTCTTTCTCAATATGCCAAGTGCTAAAGTTCACAATTCAATATCGACTGAATACTTGAAATGATCAAACATATAAACATATATGACATGCATGTCCCACACCGGTGACGTTGACTGAGCCTATAATAGACTGATCCATCTAACGATCACCCTCCAGAGTATCAGTATTTGGTAAATGGACAGGTGCCTCGTTAGATCTAACTCACGCGGGTTTGCCAATCACGGGCAACTTGGTTGTCACTCTAACTCACCCGAACCGCGACAATTCGGGCTACTTAATCAATGTCGCTCCAACTCACCCGAACCGTGACCAATTCGGGCTACTTAACCTTGGTACCAGGCATACATATGCATGTGCATCATAAGATGAATAACGACTCAAGTTAGAGTCTTAATTGGCACACAAGAATAACCAGAAATCAATAATACTCATAAAATGGCTAACATGACTCTAACCAGAGCAATCGAGCCAATCAGGCTCTTTACCACATAACATAATACCAAATAATTTTCTTATCAATTAACTAAAACTAAAATAAATGCACATTTAACGAGGGTCCACACTTCCCACAAGAGAAGGCGTTCCCGAATTATCAACTCACAAGGAAGTGATTAACTCTCTCCGGAATCTGAAGTCGGTCCCTTGCCCTTCGTCGATGGTTCTTTACCTAGAAAGGAGATGAGCAATTAAAGACAAATTAAATATAACTAACTATTAGCGTTAACATCCCTTTCATTGCTAAAAACAAATCCTAATCGAGTTCGAACGAGTCGATATTAAATAAAAATGGCATGTAACTCTTTAACATCAGTTCCCAATCCCATATAACCATTTCAATACATTAACTAGACGAAACGATAGAAAATAAGTTTGAATTCGACATAAAAATTCTGAAATTTTCCTGCTAGCGGCAGTTTACGAGAAAAATCATAACTAATTGTAGAATAATCGGATTGAGGTGTTTCAAGTGGCTACGGAAAGCTAACGAGTTCAACTACGTACAGAAATTAAGTTTTTAAAGTTTCAAGGACAATAGCTATCTCGAAATCAGTTCGAACAGTCTACAAATTTCCCACATACCAAAAAGAAAAACCCCACAAAATTACAAAATTATGGAAGAAGGAAGCTTAATTCACACACCACTTACCTCAAAACAACTTAAAAACCACCTAGGATGAGGGTTGTAAGGGAGAATTTGGTCAACAAGGGTTTCTCCTCTTCCTCTCTTCTTTCCCCTCTTTTGCTTTTCTTCTCCCGTTCTTCTCTCTCTTTTTTTTTTAACTTTAGTCTTACTAATTATATATCAGGCCATTTAAGTGGGCTGAAACTTTGGGCCACAAAATAAATAAATAAATAAGTTTGGGCTTTCTAAAAAAATTCTAATTGGGCTTAATTGGGCTGGCCTTTTGGGCCATAAAAATAAATAATTAGGTTTTGGGCTTTCTAACAAAATCTAGTTGGGCTAAGATAGGGCTGGCCTTTTGGGCCATAAAATAAATAAATAGGTTTTGGGCTTTCTAAAAAAAAATCTAGTTGAACTAAGATATTATAATGCATATGGAAGATGGATGAAGGTGAACAATCTAAGAAGTATGCAAGACAAGCAACATTCATGGAAAAGGTATATATAGACTTACACACACATGTATTGATGGTCTTCATGTTATGATATTAAGGGCAATCACTTATGTACCCCTTATCCCTATGGCCAAGTCAATTAGGTTCTCAACTCTTTTAAAAGTTTAATCTCCTAGAATTGTCTATTACTCTCAATTCCCATGAAGGTACTATGATCATAAGTTGGGTTCCCCTCACTAGTTCATCACTAATGTCCTATCATGAGGTTCTAAGCACTTGAAGGGTATGGCTTACCTCTCCTCACACTAACAAAGTCACCTCATGCAATCAATGATTCAATTAAACCACTAAGCATAATATTGGAATGGTCATCCTAACACTATGAATAGAGAATTTAATCACACAAATCATTCATAAAAATGAGAATAAGCATTCATGATAGAAAATATTCATAACAGTCATTTCATCAAACATGTAGTGTGCAAAATCTACATAATCCCTAACCAATCATATTGCTAGCCTCACATGAGGACTAGCCACTACAAATCATAATAAAATCAACATAATCCATGGCTTGCTCCAATTGAGCCAAATAATGAAGAAAATAACAAAATAAAGGTAAGTTGGCTCCCCTTTGATAGTGAACTTCCTCCTCCTTGATCATGCTAAAATCTTCAATCAATGATGAATTCCCCTTCTTAGATTGGTGGATGGATGGATTAATGGATGGACTTGAGGAGATCAAGTGGATTGGATGGTTGAAGGGTATGGAGATGAATGGAATGGAGTTAGTGTGTGAAAATGTGGTGTCAAATGTGTGTGGAGCTGATCCCTACTGATTCCTCTTTTATTTTACACTCAAAATAGACATTTATATCCCCTGGAAGCTTATAGATCACGTTCTAATCATAAAATTGACTTCGGGCCGAGCCCGGGTCGAGTTCGGGTTGGTGCAGCGCAGTCTCACCGTTTCGTACATAACTTTCACATCCAAAATCCAATTTGGGTGATTCTTGCGCTCACACGATCCTCTCTTCCTTGGGTTTCTGTGAATATAAAGATTTGATAAAACTTCTATCATTTGAAGGTGTAACAAGCCATGCAAAGTAGCACAATCGTGCTGAGTAGGAACAGCATGCGCGACGTCACCATTTTAATCATAACTTTCTCGTTTGGGCTTCAATTCAGGTGTTTATTATGAAAAAACGATCCTCTCTTTTGTGGCTTTCCAACCATATATAACACTTGAAATTTTGAGGTCCACACGAGTACAGAAAAATTACATAAGTTGGACATGCATTTTTCAGCATTTTGCTTTGACTCGTTCTCCCTCGTTTCAACTCCGAATTGAGCTCCATTTTTCCCACATCTTCTTTATCGCGTCTAGATTCCATTTTTACCTGAAAATCACACAAAGTGCACCAAAATACTAATTCTCTAAATATTAACAAATATTGCACAATTTAAGACACTTAATCATAAAAATTACACATTTATCATTTCAAAGCACACATCTCCATATCTTCATAAAACACCACCAAATGATATACAAAATAAATAAAAACACAAAAAAATACATAATAAAATGACACTAAAATTTAGGTGAAAATGACACCAATCAACCCCCCAAACTTAAAGTGTTGCTCGTCCTCGAACAACGAAAATGAGAAAACAAGAGGGGGAATTTTCACCTAGAGAAAGACTTAAAGAACATAAGCAACAACACATCATAAGTAACAAGGACTACAAATCATATCAAGTCACACTACAACGTTAAAATCATGACATGAAAAATTAACAAGTTCAAGTCTAAGAAAATTAAGAGTAATAAAGTTCCTTCCGGTCCAAACTTCACGTCGGATATCAAAATGCACTCAACACTCTATGAAGTAAGGTAATTTTCACTCATCAATCGATTAAACCCGACGAACTATAGGCTTGCTCATGGACTACATTCACAAGCCACCAGAGCTTCATTAGTGATCAAAAAGCTCTTTTATTTTTGGATGTAATGTTAGGCTCTTTGGTAGGGTAGAAAAATTTGGATAAAAGTGACTATTCAAGTGTAGATAATCGAAGAGATGGTCAGCTTCTTCAACTTCTTCACATTTCCATCTTCCTTTATTTTCTCCTTTAATCACAAGCACTAATCATTATCATTCCTTGAATTTCTTGAGCTTCTTTTGATTTGCATGCTTCCTTTCTTTGACTTTTGAATTTCTTGAGCATATTTTTATTTTGCTCATTTTCTTGTGTTGATGTTGCATGTACATTTTGCTTGAGCTCTTTTCATCATTTTCTTGCTTGTTTACCATTTCCTTCTTTCTTTTGCACAACTTCACCATCAAACCTTGTAGACCATCATCTCCTCAATCACACACACACATGTATATATATAAGACTTAATTGGGTAATCATGGCTTGTAATGTGCTTATATCACAAAAACATGCTTAAAGGCTCAAAATGGCTAACTAAGGATGATGTAAAAGGGTAAGGAAATATTTGGCAATGACTTTAAAGTAACAAGGATGGCCTAAGATCATATCACTAACCTCCACCAATAGGGCTCATTCCCGTAGTCCATGAGCAAGTTCTAGTTTACCAAAGCTCAATCAATCCACTCATGAAGAAATTAACCATGGATGCACGGTTGAGGTTCAAACGCTCACAAGCTTTTGCTCGGACCTTTAGGAACTCATTACACCTCAATTTATCTAAAAATTGTACAAGTTAAATAGAACATGTCACAATTTTAAAGAGTAGAGATTCCTAATATAATTCGCCATCACCTATCACAAACAACATGTCATTACTCACATTCAAAAATGACTTACAACATCCCGAAACAAACCACCAAACAATCCTATACAAGAATAAAAATACAAACAAAACACAAAAGGAAAGACTCACCAAACAAGGAACAAGACAACAACACATAACATGCAACAACGAAATTCCATCCATCAAAAGAAAATTCAAGCACATATCCTCATCATCCAATAACATGTAAGCTCTAGATTTTACCACCTTATTCAAAAATATAAAAGTAAATAAAGCAAGTAAACCTTCAAAGATACATAACAAATGAAGTAGCATGTCAATCCAATCAAGTCCAATTCAAAATCAAATTATGCTAAGCACATAGAAGAGATGATATGTAGAGTAAACTCCCTTAGAAAGGCATTTGGTAGTGGAAATGGTTGGCACGGGCCTCCAGGCTCGATTCGTGTTTCCAATACACTCCATTTATGCTCAAAAACTCATCAAAAACCATTAGCTCAACAATTATAAAAAAATATGGACTATCATGCACTTCAACACAACTAAACGATCCAAAATCATACCAAACTCATGAGAAAATTTTTAAAATTTACCCCATTTTGCAAGAAAACCTCTCACTCAACATAATAAGCACAATCAAATGGTGAGTCACACCACACACTCTCCCCCCAAACTTAAATCGAAACAAGTTGAGAATTAAGTTTGCAAAAAGTGGTGGGACTTACCCTTGTAGTTTCCAACAATGAGCTTCTTGTAGAGAGATATATGCATCACAACAATTCAAGGTATGTCCACCATGCACTATCCCCCCAAACTTAAAGTGAAACAAGAGTTGAACTTTAAGTTTGCAAAAAGTAGTGAGACGTACCTTCACACTTCAAATTGAGCACTTCTCGTATCTCCAATATGCATTCTCCTCATGAGCACAATCAACCTATATACCAAAATGCAAAGAAACTAAATCAAAGCAACTAAATGAAAGCAATAAAGTAAACGATAGGTTGCCTCCCATCCAGCGCTAAGTTTAACGTCTTCAAGCCGAACGGAACTTGGGGAACTCATCGGAATGGCCAAGGATATCATTCGTTCTTGCCATCAAATTTTAATCTTTGTGCTTCTTCCTCTATTAGGCATTTGTGGCAAGTAACAACCTCAGTAGCATCCTTCAAGATTGACTTTAACAATTCAACTCTCTTGAGCTTGCATTCCATTAACCTTTCCTTTCTCGACCACCACTTATTCCTTTTTATCAAGTATGTTCCCAACATTTCTTCAAGCTCTGTTTTGTACCTAAGGCATTGAGAAGAATCAATAGGTAATATAAAGTCAATATAAACAATATTATGAAATTCAATGCAACTTGAAGAGTAAAAGGTGTAGAAATGCTCATTTCACTCCCGAACTCATCATCAAGTGCTTCTAGACCCTGTTCCTCTTCATAAATTCACACACCTCTTTTAATCCTTCATCTTCACTTGAATTTTCCTCATCAACAAGAGACACGAAATCATAGATAGTCTCTTCCTCCTCTAAGCTTCCTTCGACCTTGTCTTCCTTATCCTCAATAAGCTCAACATCTCTTGAGTCTTCATCATCCCCGAACACTCTTCTACTTCTAACTCTTCTTCAATCTCTTCAGCAAAATTTTTCATTTCGTGAAAAGTGCTCCGTTCACTATCATTTGACTCATTTGACGTTCTAGGGCCTCAAATCTCCTCTCATTTTCCTCATCTTCTCTCTTTCTTTCCTCTTTCTCTTTCTTTCTTTCTTCTCTCATTTCTCTACTTTCTTCAATCATCTCATTCAACATATCCATGAGTTGCCCAACTCTATCTTTTACGGGTGGCTTTATCTCTTCACTCGGTGGTTGCCATCTTTGTTCTTTGATTAACCATTTGTAGTCGGGATGACTAATTAAAGAATTTATCGAACCACAGGGAGGAAGGTACTAGGGTCTAAGCGTCTCGTGTTCATCATAGTATTATAGAGATGATCATAAAAGGGAGATAATCAAGAAATGACAATTAAATAAATGGATAGATAAATGGAAGATGGATGAATGAACCAAGTAGATAGAGAATGAGACTAGCAATACTTAAAGTATGGAAAATCTAGATATCATGCAACGAATTCATATGTGTCTTGGGTTTAGACTAAGGGCCAACACTAAATTCACCTAAACTCCCTCTCAATATGAATAGGATATGGAATCAAGCTCAATGGATTGGTTCTCACTCAAACAATTCTAAATAGGTACTAAGCTTGGAATGAGAGTCCCTTCACATGATTAATCAACCTCTCGATCAAACCATTCGGATGTCCTACCAAAGGGTTCTAAATTCCAAAGAATTTCTCAATCTCTTTACAATTTATAATGCACATGAAGTGTATGACAAAATAGTTCAATTAATTATCTTAAATATGCAATTGACTTCTCAATCTAATCACATATTTAAAACAACAAACCACACAAATCATCATAAGCATCAAGATCTAAAGCATCAATGATAGAAAATCAATTAACCCAATCAACATAATCTTGCAAAATACCCAAAATTATCCAACACAATTCATATTGCTAATCTCACAAGGAGATTAACCTCTCATATTCATAAGAAAATTAACATAGATATTAAAATCCTTACAAAACATGATATACAATAAGGTTTCAATACAAAGTTTGGATGAAAACTCCCTTGGATGTCTCCAATGGTGATCTTCTTCTTCCCCTTGCAATTCACCTCTCTTCCTTGCTTCTCTAACTACTTGGATAAAGGATTTGATGGTGGGATAAAAGTAGATGATATGGATGAAGAATGGAGGAAATGGATGGTTAAAAATGAAGGAAAATGTATGTGATGTGTGTGCAGGGGTGTAACCCTCGAAAATCTACTCAAATATTGAAGTATTGGGTATTTATACCCCTTAGGAAGCTTCTAGAAGAATTCTGATTTTTTTTACAGAAAAAGCACCTACACGGTCTGTGTACGGTAGGTGGCCGTGTACGCGTTTTTGATGTCAGAACTCGCCCAAAACACACATGGCCGTGTTCGGTACATACCCCGTGTAGTTGCTGGCCGCGCAGTTTCACCATTTCTAGCATAACTTCCACATCCGATCTCCAATTTGAATAATTCTTGTACTCACGCGATCCTCATTTCCTTGGCTTTCTATCCATATAACTATATTGCAAAACTTCCAACATTTGAAGGTGTAACAAGTCATGCAAAGAAGCACAAGCGTGCTGAGTAGGAACAGCTTGCGCGACGTCACCATTTTAATCATAACTTTCTCGTTTGGGCTCCGATTGAAGTATTTCTTATACCTAAATGATCCTATTTTCTTTGGCTTTCCAACCATGTATCACACTTCTAGAGAAAAATTGCACAAGTTGGACGTGCGTGTTTCAGTATTTTGCTTTGACTCATTCTCCCTCGTTTCAACTCCGAATTGAGATCTGCTTTTTCCTACGTCTTCCTTGTCGATCCTAGATTCTCTTTTTACCTGGAAATCATAAATTTAAGCTCATTCTCACACATTTTTATAAAAACACATAATAAAACCAAAATACACATAAATACGAATGAAATAATACGAAAACACACATAAAAAGAAACTAAAATCTAGGTGAAAATATCACTCATCACACCCCAAACTTAAAGTGTTGTTCGTCCCCCAACAACGAAAATGATAAAACAAGGGGAGAGAGATTTTCACCTAGGAAAAGACTAAACGAACATAAATAATAACACATCAATAGTAATAAGAACTACAAACTATGCTAAGTCATCCTATAACATTAAACTTATAACATGAAGAATTAACACGTTCAATTTCAAGAGAATAAAGTGTAAAAGCCCCTTTTTGGTCCAAGCCTCACATAGATATCAATTTCACTCAACACTCTATAAAGTGGGGTAAATCAACACTCATCAATCGATTGGCTCGACTCGCTATAAGCTTGCTCGTGGACTACATTCACAAACCACCAAAGTTTTAATTAGTGATCAACAAGGTCTTTCATTAAGGTTGTAATGATAGGCTCTTTGGTAGGGTAGGAAGAATATAGATACAAGTGACTAATCAAGTGTAAGTAATCAAAGAGGTAGCTACTTTCTTCCATTCCTTCACTTTTCTTTCATCCTTTTTTTATCTTTACTTATCACAAGTACTATTCATCAATTTTTCTTAGATTGAGCTACTTTTGATTCATGCCTCCTTCTTTGGATTTTTGATTTCTTGAGCATGTTGTTGCTTTGCTCATTTTTCTTGTTTTGAGGTTGCATGTCCATTCTTGTTTGTGCTATTTTCATCCTTTTTCTATCTTATTTACCATTTCCTCTTTTTCTTTTGTTATCTAATCAAACCTTACTAGCTACCATCTCCTCAATTACCCACACAAAGGGTATATATATAAGGCTTAAGAGGGTAATCAAGGCTTGTATGTGCTATATTCACAATAAAAAGGCTTATAGACTCAAAGTGGTTGACTAGGGATGATGTTCATGGTAGAAAAATATTTGGCAATGACTATAAATGACAAGGATGGCCTTAGATCATTTCACTAATCTCCACTAATCGGGCTCGTTCCTATAGTCCTTGAGCAAGTTCTAGCTTATCAACACTCAATCGATCCACTCATGAAAATAAATACCATGTATGCACGTTTGAGGCTCAAATACTCACAAGCTTGTGCTCGGACTTTAAGGAACTTATTACACCACATTCATCTCAAAATTGAATAAGCTAAATAGAACATGTCACAATTTGAAAGTGTAGAGATTCTTAATCATAACTTGTCATCACTTATCACAACAACATGTCATCACTCACGTTCAAAAAATAACTCACGACATCCCTAAAACAAACCACCAAACATCTCTAAACAAGAATAAAAATACACATAACATATAAAAGAAAGACTCACCAAACAAGAAACAATACAAAAACACATAACATACAAAAACAACAAAACCATCATAAAACAATGAAACACACATTCATAACATCTATATTCAACTAAGCTCACAAGCATCCCATCTTGATTGAAAAAAAATCCTAACTTACGAAAATAAACATCCCAAAAACATAACACATGAAGCAACATGCTAATCACATTAATCCAAATAAAAAAAAATGTCAAGCAACTAGAAGTGATAAGGTGTAGAGTACTCCATCAATAGGCATTTGGTAAGGAAAACGTTAACTCCAAGCTCCATTCATGCTTCCAATACCCTTCCTTTATGCTCAAAAACTCAACAAACACCATTAGCTCAACAATTGTAATAAAAATATGGACTATCATGCACTTCAACACAACCAATCATACTAAAATCAAAACAATACTCATGAGAAAAATTTTAAAATTGCCCTAAAAATACAAAAAGTATATGCCTTCAAAATAAAGTATGTCACACCACGACATATCCCCCCAAACTTAAATTGAAACAAGAGTTTTGTGTTAAGTTTGCAAAAAGTGGTGTGACTTACCTATACACTTCAAATCAAGCACTTCTCGTATCTCCAATACGCATCTTTTCACGAGCACAATCAACCTACATGGCTAAAATGCAAGAAACAACAACTCCATCATCCTTATTTATAACAAGAAATAAAACAATAAAGATAATGACGGGTTGCCTCCCATCTAGCGCTAAGTTTAACGTCTTCAAGCGGACGGGATATGAAGAACTCAACGGAATGACCACGGATATCTTTCGTCCTTGCCATCGAATTTTAAACGTTGTGCTTCTTCCTCTACGAGGCACTTGTGGCAAGTGATGGCCTCTGTTGCATCCTTCGAGCATGGCTTCAAAAATTTGACTCTCTTGAGCTTACAAGAGATGAATTTGACTCTCTTGAGCTTACAAGAGATGAATTTCCACTTCTTCCTCTGTGGCAAGAGATGAATTTTACTTTTCAAGTCATCATTATTTGCTTCTCGACTTTGTTCCTTTTCTTCAACATCATTCGCCTCAATAGGCTCTTTAAGTACCTCATTTGATTCTTCATCTCCCAAATTCTTTTATTCCAACTCTTCTTCAACTTTACTCTCCTCTTCAAATTCTTCAATTTGTTGAAAATTGGTCAAAGCACTTACAATTTGGCTCACTTGATAGTCCAAGACTTCTAACCTCTTCTCAGTTGCCTTATTTCTTTTCTTCCACTCTTCAAAGCTTGCTTCATTCATCTCAATCAAGATTTCTAAAGATGATTTTTCTTCCTCAACTTGTTGAAAGTCTCCTCCCTCTTGGTTGTCAAAATTCCATCCTTGAGTTGGAAAAAGATTTCCTACTTGATGGTTAGGCATCCTCCACTCTTCTTGCTCCATAAGGCTAGGAATCAACACATCTTGCACATTTGGACCATCCCCCAAACTTGAACTAGGCAAGACTTGACCATAAGCACCTTGATTCATCATCCTTATTTGTCTTGTCAATTCCAAGGTTGCGGGGGTAATTATCTCAGAGGATTCATTGCAAAGAAAACTTGATTGAAAATTTTGGCCTTCATCACTTCATTGAGCACATCTTCTATATAAGTCCAATAAGGCATAATTTTGGAACGGATGATTGGTGTTGGGATTTGGTGAAGAATAAGCACATGCTTGATAAGGGTGGGTATTTGCATTGTAAGCATATTGCCATTATCCATTTCTTCCTTGATTGTAGTATTAAGAGCTATCTTGATCCATTTGGAAATTGTAACCATAGTTACTCTCATTCATATAGCCTCTTGATTGTGGAGGTGAAACCCTTACAATTTGATCCCAAAGACATTTATGAATTGGTTCCAACCATTCATTTAATTGCTCTTCTCAAGGCTTACTACAATTCTTCTTCAAACTTTCTATTTTTGGCTTTGATCCCCCTTCTTCTTCTCTCAAGGTAGTTTTCACGTACCTATCAAAATGAAAAAGTGAGATCAAAAACTTTCCAAAGAAAATAATAAAAAGCAATAAAAATATCTCTAGTAATACTAATCAAAACACTCCTTCGTCAAACCACTAGCAACCGTTGCCTCCCTGGCAATGGCGCCATTTGATTAGCCATTTGTAGTCGGGATGACTAATTAAAGAATTTATCGAACTACCGGGAGGAAGGTACTAGAGTCTAAGCGATCTCGTGTTCATCATAGTATTATAGAGATGATCATAAAGGGAAGATAATCAAGAAATGACAATAAAATAAATGGATAGATGAATGGAAGATGGATGAATGAGCCAACTAGATAGAGAATGAGACTGGCAATATTTAAAGTATGGAAAATCTAGATATCATGCAACAAATTCATATGTGTCATGGGTTTAGACTAAGGGCCAACACTAAATTCACCTAAACTCTCTCTCAAGATGAATATGATATGAAATCAAGCTCAATGGATTGGTTCTCACTCAAATAATTCCAACCAAGTACTAAGCTTGGAATGAGAGTCCTTTCACACGATTAATCTACCTCTCGATCAAACCATTCAGATGTCCTACCAAAGGGTTCTAAATTCCAAAGGATTTCTCAATCTCTTTACAATTTATAATGCACATGAAGTGTATGACAAAATGATTCAATTAATTATCCTAAATATGTAATTGACTTCTCAATCTAATCACATGTTTAAAACAACAAACCACACAAATCATCATAAACATTAAGATCTAAAGCATCAATGATAGAAAATCAATTAACCCAATCAACATAATCATTCAATTGCGAAATACCCAAAATTATCAAACACAATTCATATTGCTAATCTCACAAGAGAGATTAGTTTCTCATATAAATAAGAAAATTAACATAGACATTAAAATCCTTACAAAACATGATAAACAATAAGGTTTCAATACAAAGTTTAGATGAAACTCCCTTGGATGTCTCCAATGGTGATCTTCTTCTTCCCCTTGCAATTCACCTCTCTTCCTTGCTTCACTAACTACTTGGACGAAAGATTTGATGGTGGGATGAAAGAAGATTATATGGATGAAGAATAGAGGAAGTGGATGGTGAAAAATGAAGGAAAATATGTGTGATGTGTGTGCAGGGGTGAAACCTTCGAAAATCTACTCAAATATTGAAGTATTGGGTATTTATACTCCTTGGGAAGCTTCTAGAAGAATTCTGATTTTTTTTACAGAAAAAGCACCTACACGGCCCATGTACGGTACACGGCCACAGGGGTGGCCGTGTAGGCATTTCTGGTGTCAGAACTCACCCAAAACACACAGGGCCGTGTTCGGTAGTGCCTCGTGTAGTTGTTGGCTGTGCAATCTCACCATTTCGAGCATAACTTCCACATCCGATCTCCAATTTGAGTAATTCTTGCGCTCACGCGATCCTCTTTTCCTTGGCTTTCTATCATGTTAAGATCTGACAAAAATTCCAACATTTGAAGGTGTAACAAGTCATGCAATGTAGCACAACCGTGCTGATTTGGAACAGCTTGCGCGATGTCACCATTTTAATCATAACTTTCTCGTTTGGGCTCCGATTGAAGTGTTTCTTATACCAAAACGATCCTCTTTTCTGTGGTTTTCCAATCATGTATCACACTTCTAGTTTCAAAGAGTACAGAAAAATTGCACAATTTAGACGTGCGTTTTTCAGCATTTTGCTTTGACTCATTCTCCCTTGTTTCAACTCCTAATTGAGATCCGCTTTTTTCTACGTCTTCCTTGTCGCGCCTAGATTTTACCTGGAAATCATATATTTAAGCTCATTCCCACATATTTTCATAAAAACACATAACACAACCAAAATACACATAAATACGAATGAAAAAATATGAAAACACACATATAAAGACACTAAAATCTAGGTGAATATATCACTCATCATTCTTCGAGATAATTCCCTTGATAAACACTTGGGAAATTACTCCCTTGCATGTAAGACATATCATCTACTTGAGAACTAGGCATCATCCACTCTTGTTGCATCGTAAGATAAGAAGTTGGCATATATTGAAGATTTTGAGCCCCATAACACAGAAGATTTGGTTGAAAACTTTACCTTGTATTACTCCCACAAGCATATCTTTTAAACAATTCCATTAAGGCATTATTTTTGGATAAATGAGTAAACGAAGGACTTTGGTTGGTGGAACTTGGTACAGAATAAGTGTTTCCTTGATACGGTTGGAATGTATTCACATTGTAAGCTCCTTGTCATCCCTCATATATTCCATTGTTGTAGCATTGATCCATTTTTTCTCTTCTTCTCAAGATCTACTACAATTTCTCCACTTACTATTGTTGTGTTTGCTCCTTCTCCTCTTCTTTCAAGGTTGTCGTACCTATCAAGAAGAACAAGTTAGAACAAAATTTTCAAAATAAATATAGATACAAAAATAAAAAAATGTTATAATTAGAGCTAACAAATCCAAACACGTTACACCGAAGGCTTTCGCCCCGGCAATGGCGCCATGAACTTGGTTTCAATTTTGGTATTAATTGATTAGAGCAAGCGTACTCTATCGCGTAGTAGACCGTAGTGACCAAGTGCAAAATTTAGAAATATCGAACCCAAGGGCGAAAGTGGGTAACCGTATTTGAAAGATGTTTCACTCTAGTAGGACTAATCAATAAAGGAGGGAGAGATTAACACTACAATTAACAACTAGGAAAGCAATTAAAGATAAAAGGATACAATGGATATGGAAGATGGATGAAGGTGAACAGTCTAAGAAGTATGCAAGACAAGCAACATTCATGGAAAAGGTATATATAGACTTACACACACATGCATTAATGGTCTTCATGTTATGATATTAAGGGCAATCCTCCCTATGGCCAATACAATTAAGTTCTCAACTCTTTTACCCATAATCCCTATGGCCAAGACAATTAAGTTCTCAACTCTTTTACAAGTTTAAATCTCCTAGAATTGTCTCTTATTCTCAATTCCCATGAAGGTACTATGATCATAAGTTGGGTTCCCCTCACTAGTTCATCACTAATGTCCTATCACGAGGTTCTAAGTACTTGAAGGGTATGACTTACCTCTCCTCACACTAATTAAGTCACCTCATGCAATCAATGATTCAATTAAACCACTAAGCATAATATTGGAATGGCCATCCTAACACTATGAATAGAGAATTTAATCACACAAATCATACATAAAAATGAGAATAAACATTCATGATAGAAAATATTCATAACAATCATTTCATCAAACATGTGGTGTGCAAAATCTACATAATCCCTAACCAATTATATTGCTAGCCTCACCTGAGGACTAGCCACTACAAATCATAATAAAATCAACATAATCCATGGCTTGCTCCAATTGAGCCAAATAATGAAGAAAATAACAAAATAAAGGTAAGTTGGCTCCCCTTTGATAGTGAACTTCCTCCTCCTTGATCATGCTAAAATCTTCAATCAATGATGAATTCCCCTTCTTAGATTGGTGGATGGATGGATTAATGGATGGACTTGAGGAGATCAAGTGGATTGGATGGTTGAAGGGTATGGAGATGAATGGAATGGAGTTAGTGTGTGAAAATGTGGTGTCAAATGTGTGTGGAGCTGATCCCTACTGATTCCTCTTTTATTTTACACTCAAAATAGACATTTATATCCCCTGGAAGCTTATAGATCACGTTCTAATCATAAAATTGACTTCGGGCCGAGCCCGGGTCGAGTTCGGGTTGGTGCAGCGCAGTCTCACCGTTTCGTACATAACTTTCACATCCAAAATCCAATTTGGGTGATTCTTGCGCTCACACGATCCTCTCTTCCTTGGGTTTCTGTGAATATAAAGATTTGATAAAACTTCTATCATTTGAAGGTGTAACAAGCCATGCAAAGTAGCACAATCGTGCTGAGTAGGAACAGCTTGCGCGACGTCACCATTTTAATCATAACTTTCTCGTTTGGGCATCAATTGAGGTGTTTCTTATGTCAAAATGATCCTATCTTCTGTGGCTTTCCAACCATATATAACTCTTAAAATTTTGTGCTCCACACAATTACAGAAAAATTACACAATTTGGACGTGCATTTTTCAGCATTTTGCTTTGACTCGTTCTCCCTCGTTTCAACTCCAAATTGAGCTCTATTTTTTCCCACATCTTCCTTATCGCGTCTAGAATCCATTTTTATATTAAAATCACATAAATTACACCAAAATACCAATTCTCTAAATGTTTACAAATATTGCACAATTTAAGGCACTTAATCATGAAAATTACACATTTATCATTTCAAAGCACACATCTCCATATCTTCATAAAACACCACCAAATAATATTTAAAATGAATAAAAACACACAAAAATACATTATAAAAAGATACCAAAATCTAGGTGAAAATGACACCGATCACTGACGTGCGGAAACTTACCATATTCGTATTTTTACACCTTTAATGCGTGTGTTCGCTCAAGATGCCCATCCTTGGCCCGTAAGGAGAGTATACAAGTATAAAAGAAGAGCTTTCGCAGGAGACACACGTCATTCATCATCCAACCCTACCATCATCTTAAGGAGTCGTGAAGAGAGGTTCGTCTGGCGAGTCAAGTAAGATCATACCAATTAACCATGATTGTTCCTAGATCAATCATGGGCTAGAGCAGCTCTGGTAGTTCTAGGATTATGAAAGTTTTATGGGTTAATTGATTTTCCATGTGTAAACTCCGTAGAACACTACTTATGGTTTATTTTGTATAAGACTACGCCTTTTTAATTCATACTCACAGTCGTTTTGTGCATCATTAACTGTTATGTAGAGTATGAATACATATCTTGGTTATTGATTGAGTGCGTTCACTGTTGAGCAGGATTACATGTTATAATTCTAAGTGAAGGGATTCCGAAGTATTATTGAACTATCTTATATAAATACTTGTTAATTGACTATTATTCTGGTTAATAAGTATGATGAAGAGTATAACGTCATAGTACCTATAAAGGAAGATCATATCGGGTTAGGGTATTAAGTGCACGGGAAATAATTGATACTGATAGTACCTAGACATGGGGGTGAATTATATCTCTTGCTCCGAGAAAATTCACACGTATCATACGCATGTTTACTTGTGTCTATAGAGTGAACTTGTATGGTTTAGTGATGCGTCCATAGACCACAAGGCAGAGTCGGACATCAACACATGGAAAGGAAATTAATAAGTAAAACTGGATGACCCGAAGAACTACCTAATTTCTTATTTGATCACAGTCGTATCATCTCTATTGCTTGTTTACTTTACTTGCTATTTTAAATATTTGCTATTTAGCTATTAAATCACCATAACAATTTGTCAACCTAGTCTCAATGATCTAGAATATAATTGAATTGATAATAATCCATCTTTCGGGTTCAATAATCACTTGGTTACCCATCGAAACTACAATTGATATCCTTACACTTGAGAATTAATTTTGTGTGTTGAGAAAACGCTCATCAAGTTCTTGGCGCCATTGCGCGGGGACGACATTAATTATTAGTTTATTATTTCTAGTTTAATTGAGATTATATAATTCTTGTCTTTAATTTCTAACACATATTTTTCTTAGGTGTATGCTCACTAGTCTGGAGATTGGAGCATCGCTCACTAGTCCGGAGATTGGAGCATCGTCGAGGAAAAAGAAAAAGAATAAGAACAACTGAGGCTCTTAATTTAGGAGTTGAAGTTGACGTGCTGAATTCGCAAATGATTGAAGCTGCAACGGAAGTTAACTTGGAAGCAAAAACAGTCAACATGGCTGCGAATCCTGATACACTTGCCATCCGTGAAGTCTTTAAGAACAACGGAGGTGACAATGCGGGGCTGTTAGGAGCAAGAGGGACCTGAGGCGATTTTGATTTACACCCTGCTCTTATCAGCGTGATTGAAAGAAGTCTCTTCTCTGGGGGAACCTTTGAATATCCTCAGCAACATCTAAATAAGTTCCTTGGGTATGCAAGTACACAAAAAGATGCAGGAGCTCATGAGGATGCGAGGAAGATCATATTGTTTAAGTTCTCGCTGAACGAAAAAGCGAGAGATTGGTACGATAATCTTGATGCTGCTGAATGTGATACCTTGGAGAAGTTGAAAGTGAAATTCTTGGAGCGATACATGCCACCTTCAAAGGTGTTCAAGATGAAACAAGAAATCAATCAATTTGATATCCATGGTAATGAGAAGTTTCATGAAGCTTGGGACAGATTCAAAGGACATGCTTCGCAAGTGTCCATAACATGGGCTATCTAAAGCTCAATATATCAGTATTTTCTACAATGGGTTGGATTGCGATTCTCGTGTGTTCTTGATGCTTCATCTAATGGCGCATTGCTTACAAAGTCACCCATTGAGGCCGAGAGCTTTTTGAGGATATTTCAATGAATTCAAGAGATTGGCCGACTGATAAAGTGAGAGACACTTATGTTCTTGGTAAAATAGCACATGTTGAGCATAATATGGTGAAGTTAGGAAGAGATGATGAGATCGTCTCTAGCTTGACTAATATTAGCAAGCTACTAGTGTCTCGGTAAAAGCATATCACAGATTTATCTCAGCGCGTACCAATGATGCAGCAGGATGTTGGCTATGAAGGAGCTAGCCATGAGGAGATCGAGGAGGCTAACTATGTCATGGGTCAAAGTATTCAAGGAACTATGTACCCAAATCAAGAAAACCGGAATTATCAGGGGAATTACAACAATCGTGGTCCCCAGAGTAATTACCAACAACCAAGGAGGCTGCAATTTTCATGGACTAATCTGAATAATGCGGTGCAACCTCCTATCGGTGTTGATCCGGGAGCTAAGGTGGAAGAAGGAAAGCTGGGTTCCGAGGATATGGTGAACATGTACATGGCGAGGAACGATGCAAGAGTAGATCGTCTTGAGGCCAAGTTAGAAAAGAAGATTGATGCCAATCATGAGGATTTGTCTAAGCAAGTGAAGGATATTACATTGTTGATGGGGGAGATGACAGGAAACGTGAACAAATTAACTCAAACTATTGAGAAGGGGAAGTTTCCGTCTCAAAGTATTGAGAATCCAAAGTCTTGTCACGCCATTACATTGAGATCTGGAACGCAGTATGAGGGACCAATGAGGCTGAAATCGAAGTTTGAAACAACAGGAGCCCGATTCAACCCCAATTCGACCAACATTGGTGGTCAAACTACACGGGGGAGGTTGAACCAGACACTTGGGCGACATCCAGAGGATGCAGGAGATCAGTTCAACCAAAAATAGGACAGTTCGACAAAAACCTCTGGTCGAACTCAGGTCAAATCCCAATGTCCAGAGCACTCTATTTTATCTGAAGCTCGATTCGACCATAATCACTATGGTTCGACCAACCCCATTGGTCGAACCGTGGTCGAACCAGCCTGTAAGAGGGATAACGAACTTTCAGGTGCTCAATTCGACCATTACTCACCCAGTTCGACTAGCAACCCTGGTCGAACCCAGGTCGAACCGTACCGCTCAACACTTACTCACCCAGTTCGACTAGCAACCCTGGTCGAACCTAGGTCGAACCGTACCGTTCTACACCATTTTCTGCTTTGAATGCTCCACATGATGATGATGCGATCCCAGTACCTTCCAAATAGCAGAATATTGAGATTATAGCAGAAAAAAAGTGGGAAAGAACTAAGAGATTGAGAGCTGAAAAGGATAAGGTGGAGAAGGTTGAACGTGATGAATGGGGGATTCCCAAAACAAAGATACCTCCACCTTTTCCTTTCAAGCTAGTCAAGAAAGGATTGGAAGAGAAGTTCAAGAAGTTTTCAGAGATCATAAACAAAATAAGCTTGAACATTCCTTTCTCTGAGGCGATATTGGAGATGTCGTATTATGCACGTTTTCTGAAAGGTATACTTTTGAAGAAGAGATCCAGGAGCTGCCAGCTAAGTTGAAGGATCCGGGAAGCTTCACAATCTTATGTGAGATTGGAAATGGGCCGGCACGTAGAGCCTTGTGTGATCTTGGGGCAAGCATCAATTTGATGCCTTTGTATTTTTCAAAGGCTTGGTTTGGAGGAGTTAACTTCCACAACAGTTTCTCTATAACTAGCAGATAGGTTTATGACTTTTTCGAAGGGTGTTATTGAAGATGTTCTTGTAAAAGCAGAGAAGCTTGTCTTTCTGGTGGATTTTCTTGTGCTTAAGATGGAAGATGACATGGATAATGTCCCTCTTATCTTAGGGAGACCTTTCCTTGCTACTGCGGGAGCTATGATAGATGTGTAGAAGGGTGAGTTACATCTGTGGATGGATAAAGAAGAGGTTTTATTCAACCTTGACAAAGCAATGGAGATGCCAATGGAGATGCAATGTCACAATATTGATGTGGTGGAGGAGATCGTGAAGGAAGATGTGTCTTTGATCCTGTCAATGGATCCTCTTGAGACATGCTTGGCGGAGTCTTTTACTTTTCCCACTACGGAGCTAGATGAACTCTCCAACATGGTATGTATTGAATTTCGTGAAAAATTGCTTGCTTTGGATGATGATAGGTATGAGTCGAAGAGGACAAAGGTTGAAGAGGTCAAGTGGAATAGGAAGTACCTACCATTAGATAGAGAGAGCGCACCTCAAGAAGAGAAGAAAGAGGAGTTGAAACCACTACCAGAGCACTTGAAGTATGCCTATCTAGGTGACAATGAAAAATATTTGGTAATTGTATCTTCTTCCCTTGATGATGATCAACTTGAGGAATTGTTAGATGTGCTTAGAAAGTAAAAGACTGCAATTGGGTGGTCTCTTGATGATTTAAAGGTATTAGTCCTTCATATTGCATGTATAGAATAAGATTGTTAGATGAGGCCAAGAGTAGTATACAGAATCAGCGGAGGGTGAATCCCGCTATTCAAGAAGTGATTAGGAAGCAAATCCTAACGTGGCTAGATGTAGGAATTATTTATCCAATTAGTGATAGTCCCCATGTGAGTCCATTGCATGTTGTAGCTAAGAAGGCTGACATGACTATTGTGAAAACCGATGATGGTGAGACCTTAGCCACTAGGATTCCTACGGGATGGCGTGTGTATATGGATTATAGAAAACTGAATGAAAATACATGCAAAGACTATTTCCCCTTCCTTTCATGGATCAAATGCTTGATCGTCTTGCAGGGTATGAGTTTTATTATTTCTTGGATGGGTACTCGGGTTATAATCAGATTATGATTGCACCCAGGGATCAAGAAAAGACTACTTTTACTTGCCCTTATAGAACCTTTGCCTTTAGAAATATGCCTTTTGGATTATGTAATGCGCCTGCTACATTTCAGCGTTGCATGATGACAATATTTGATGGGTTGATAGAAAAGATCATGGAGGTGTTTATGGATGATTTTTCTGTGTTTGGTTCCTCCTTTGATATTTGTTTATCTAACCTTGCTACTGTTTTAAAGAGATGCCAAGAAACTAATCTTGTCTTGAATTGTGAGAAGTGCCACTTCATGGTAAGAGATGAGATTGTTCTTGGCCATCATATTTCGGCCAAAGGATTGCAGGTAGATAGAGCAAAAGTGGTGGCAATTGAGAAGCTTCCACCACCTACTAATGAAAAGGGAGTGCGGTCCTTCCTTGGACACGCCGGTTTTTATAGAAGATTCATTAAAGACTTCTCGAAATGCTCCAAGCCTTTATCTCATTTACTTGAAAATGATGTTCCTTTTGTTTTTGATGAAGAATGTCTAACAGCTTTTCAAGTTTTGAAAGAGGCGCTTATTACTGCACCTATCTTAATCACACCGGATTGGACTCAGTTATTTGTACTATGTGTGATGCAAGTGACTTAGCACTTGGAGTGGTGCTTGGACAGTTGAGGGTTAAGAAATTTTGCGTCATTTACTATGCGAGTAATACTTTTGATGCTGCACAATAGAACTACAGGTGACTGAAAAGGAGTTTCTAGCTGTGTTGTATGCGTTCAATAAGTTTCAACAGTATTTGGTTGGCATGAAAATGATAGTGTATACGGATCATTCTGCGATCCGGTACTTGATGGAGAAGAAGGAAATTAAGCCAAGGATTATTAGATGGGTCCTTCTTCTACAGGAATTTGGTATGGAGATCATAGATAAGAAGGGTATGGAAAATGTTTTGGCGGATTACCTATCAAGGCTATAGCCAAGGGAGTACTGTGATGATTTTTTCGTTTACATAGAAGAAATGTTCCCTGATGAGAAGATCATGGCGGTGTTTGTTGAAGGAGCAGAAAGAGCATGTGTGGTGGCTGCCCAAGGGATGGATCCATGGTATGCGGATTACGTGAATTACATTACCGTAGGAGAAATTCCAAGAGATCTCAACCGATATGAACTTGCAAAATTCAAGAGGGTTTTGAGACTTTTATATGGTATGATCCGTTTGTCTACAAGATATGTATGGATTCCATAGTCTGTAGGTGTGTGCCCGAGATGGAGATGAAGAGTGTTCTTAATTTTTGCCATGCACAACTTAACGGGGGCACTTCGGAGCTCAAAAGACGGCAGCGAAGGTACTTCAATATGCTCTTTATTGGCCTACTTTGTTTAAAGATTGTGAAACCTATGTGGCTACATGCGATAGATGTCGAAGGATGGGGAACATAAGTAGGAGAGATGAGATGCCACTTCTGCCGAGCATTGTTGTTGAGATCTTCGATGTATGGGGGATCAATTTTATGGGGTCTTTTCTCTACATTCTATTAGCAGTGGATTATGTTTCTAAATGGGTGGAAGCCATTCCCACTCGCGTGAATGATTCAAGGACTGTGTTGTCTTTCTTGAAGAAACATATCTTTGCCCGCTATGGAGTTCCTAGAGCACTATTGAGTGATGGAGGGTCACACTTCGTCAACAAACTTCTTGAAAAGGTGCTTAGGGATTATGGAGTCAAGCATAGGGTTACTACACCCTATCACCCTCAAGCGAATGGGCAAGCTGAAGTCTCCAACCGATAAGAGAAACAAATATTGGAAAAGGTAGTCGGAACCAATAGGAAGGATTGGGTTATGAAGCTTGATGATGTTTTGTGGGGGTTCTGGACTGCTTATAAGATGGTGTTGTCACCGTATCAAATTATCTATGGAAAGCCGTGCCACTTACCCGTAGAGATTCAGCACAAAGCTTTTTGGGCATTGAGGAGTTTGAACGTGTCCTTAAAGGATCAAAAAGAGTTGAGAATAACTCATATCAATCAATTGGATGAGTTCAGGAATCGATCTTATAAGAACTTGGAGATCCATAAGGAGAGAATGAAAAGATTGCATGATTCAAATATCTCTTATAAGGAGTTCAAGCTAGGTGATGAGGTGTTACTTTTTAACTCTCATTTAAAGCTCTTTGCAGGAAAATTGAAATCAAAGTGGACGGGGCCGTTCATTATCCATAGAGCCTATGAAGGGTGGAGTTTTGAGCTTATGGACAAAGACGGAGACATCATAGCGGTGAATGGGCATCGATTGAAGCATTACAAGTCGTCGGATGATGTTTGTGTCGTATTTGAGGATACCTTGCACTAGATTGGTACCATCGTGACTCTACGACGTTAAACAAGAGCTCCTGTCGGGGGCTTTCCCTTCCATTTTATTGCTTTATTTATTTTTTGTGTGAATAAGAAATTTTTATATTCGACGTGCTTATTTTTCGGTAATTACATCTTTTTACAAACTTAGTTTCGACTATAGTTTCTACTAAGTTTGGGGGGTGTGATGTACTTACCTCATTGAAGCACCGAGAGTATAATTTTTTTTGTAACGTTTGTTAGGGGAGTTAATTTTTTGCGGCATATCAAAATTTTAACCGGTATTGGTGTGTCAATTTTTTGCAATTTGCCTAATGTTTAGTGGTGTTTTGTATTATTTTTAGTGTTGTATGCAGAGTTACACATAAATATTGAGTTTAAGATTGATTCTAGAGCTAAGTTTTACTCTGTTTTGGTACCTAATGTTTGTTTTTGAGCTTGAAGTGTGCAGGGGATGAAGAAAATTCGACTTTGGAGCATCAGGTGTCCGATTTGACCAAGGGTGCAGGTTGAATTGAAGAGCACAGGTCGAACTGGTGATCAGAGACTTCATTACAGGTCAATTCGACCACGCAGGGGTTGGTTCGACCAAGGCTTCGACCAAGGCGAATGTCGAACTGGAGATCAGAGAATTTTGTACAGGCTGATTCGACCAAGATGGGATTGGTTCGACCAAAGAGTAGGTCAAACCATGGTCGAATCGCGGACCTAAAAGTTTGAAAAGATGAGTTCGAACACGACGTTATGGTTCGACCATGTCATTTGGTCGAATCGAGGTTGAACTGAGACGCTGAAAGCCTCTAGAAACGTGGTTCGACTATGACAAGCCCGTTCAACCACTCCAGTAGGTCGAATCGTATCAGGTAAGTCAGTTTTTAAACGTGTTCTTTATCCCCATTCGACCACTTTGCACACCACCTTTACTCGAATTTGTCCCGAATCGAAAGCCCTTGCTTCCAATCTTTGATTCCACTCGATTTCGCTCTGATTAAACTACACTCCACACTCTTTTCACTCAATTCATCGCGATTTTGGAATGCTCTAGTTGTAAAACTAGGGTTTTGAAGCGAGTTTGAGGATATTATTCACATTTGTTCATCTTAAGCCATGGCCGGTTCAAAAGGTACATTTTCTCGACTCTAGTACCCTAGGATTGATGTTCTAATTGTTTGATTACAAGTGGGTAAGTTGATTGAACTAGTTTATATAGGAGTTCATGGTGTAATTTGAGTTTTTCTGTTTAATTTCATATGAACAGTCGATGGGTTTGGTTTTGATTGTTTAATTATTGTTAAACCTTGATGTTTACATGAAGTTAGGAGTAATTTGAGTAGTGTCAGATGAAGCATGTTGGATTTTGAGTGAATTGATTGAAGTGTTAATCATGTTTGTGGTTGATAGCATCGTTTGTTGTTCGTATTGCATAATTGATGTTGGAATGGAGTTGAGTAAGCGTGAGAATTGAAGTATTGAATTATGAGAGGGGAACATGCTTATTTGGTGTGACTATGCATTGAAAAACTTGAAGTCTTGAGTAGAGTTGAATCCTAGTTGAGTAGGAATTAGCTTGGTTTGCCTTTCTTGTTTGTTGGTGTTGAAGTATTGTCTTCAGGAAAATGAAAGGAAGCCGAGGTTCATTCCAAAAAGAGGCAAGATTGGCAGTCTCGTGAAGATGCAGTGACAAAGAAGCTAAGGCTTCAGGAGAGGTTGCCTATGAATTTCAAGATTCGGATGATTGATTGGGAGAAGATTAAGGATAAATAGGGTGATATGTCGGATAAGATTGCTAGAACGAGGTATCAGGATGATGGGGCGATGGTTACAATGCACATCCGAGATGATATCCTGTGGATGTTTGACCAAGTGAGGATTCGTTGCTTCATGGAGTTGAAGAAGCCGACATACTTCCATGTGACTACTGAGGTGCTATGTTCGATGACTGTTAAGATTGAGCCATCTTCCGTATGAGTGTACGCTCCAGCTTGGAGGCGAGATGAGGACATGGTCTGCTGAGGAGTATAATGTGTTGTTTCAAACTTCGAGAGGGATCTCTAGGAATGAGAATGGATTCTTCAACGCGAATAACTTTTGGAGAGAGATTTCAGGGGAGGATATGGATTTCAAGACTAGTAGTGCTCGTGCTTCATCGATTCTGAATCCTGTGCTTCGATATATGGATAGAGTCCTGAGCAATACACTGTTTCCGCAATCTGAGGGGAGTTGTGTGTCGAGGGAGAGTTGTATGCCCTCTGGTGTATGCTCAATGGAGTGAGGTTCAATGTGGGATTGTACCTTATTCATCAGCTATACAGGTTTAGGAGCTCTCCATATCAGAGAATTAATATAGGAGGTTTGCTCACTATTGTGGCTGAATACTATCACATGGACTTCACTGGTATCATACCTATTCTTGAGGATCCGGACTTGGTTATGAGTACATGTGTAAATGGTGGATTTGCTCATCTTCCCGATGGAGATTGGTTCTACACGAGGGAATCTAAGCCCTTTACATTCATGTTTTCGTTTGATGTGAGTGAGCAGACTACTATCTGGACTGAGGGTAACAAGTTGATGAACACATTGGCGCATGATGCTCTTTTTATATCACTTGCATTACAAAAGGTCATTGGAGGACTGTAGCTCAGATGTATGCTGGGGATGAATGAGGAGCTTCAGAGGATTGTCGATGAAGGAAGGTTTCAGCCACAGCTACATCAGCAGCAAGAGCGTGGAGCGGATCAAGAGAATCCGGAGATGGAGGTTCCGCAGCCGCATGAGATGCCACCACGACCCATTCCAGCAGTGCCACAGCACCAATGGGCTGGTCTTGATGCTTATTATCAGGAGCAGTTTCTATTGATTCATGAGCATTTCGCCATGCTGAATGTGAACCAGCAGGAGACAAATAGACAGCTGGAGTTGGCGAATGCAAACTATGCAGCACTGGATGCGAGGTACAACACACTGCAGAATAATTATGTGGAGATGGATAGGAGATTAAAGAAGATACATGCCGATGAGCGCGAGTTAGATATGAAGCTTAATGCTCTTCATAGAGATTTGGATAGATTGCATACGGTGATGACGAAGAGGATGCGAGCGATGATGATGCTCCGGAGGAGTAGGTTGCATCAGGTTTTTATTCTTTGTCTGTTTCATCTCATCCCCCTTCTCTTTTTCTCTTTACAGAATGGGTATTTGTGGTGTGAGTGGCATGTACGTATATTTGATTGAGATGTGATGATTGATACTTGAGGGTGGAATTGGCTGGAGATACTTGTATGGATTGTCATGATATGTGGGCTCTTGGCATTAATATGTTGCATTCATATGTTACATGTGTTAATTTTTATTTATGAGAAGCATGTACAACTTGATAAGTATGTGGAGTTCATTGTGAAATTGATCTTGATTATTGCTATGAGGAGTACTTAGGATTCTATTTACCTATGTGAGAATTTGAGCCATATGAATCATGCTAGTTCATGATAGTTTATTCTTGAGAGAATCATTCATATGACCGTATTTTAGAACTTGGCTTGGAGTCTTGTGTGAAACTTATGATTGATGAAGTGCTAGGACATGATCTTAGGCCATGATTGTTTATTTGAGTCACGTAGCCAAAATTTTACCTTACCTTATAATATATGTATCATGGAAGCCCTTTTGAGCCTTAAAAAGTTTTTCTTTGGCGAGACTTGATAGAAAAGCCTTATTTAACCTTTACTTGAGGCTTGTTGAATACCCTATTCATTAGTAGAGAGTTGAGGTGAATAAGTACTAGCAGAATGAAGAAGGTAGAAGATTGGTTGAGAAGCATGAAAAAGATAAAGTAGAATGGTTAAATCTTGTTTAGGGGTAGTGCCTGAAACTGGTACCTCGACTGCTTAAAAGGGTAGTGTCTGAAACTGGTACCCTTGATCAATAAAGAAAGATGATGTTGATGCTAAGGAAAAGAAGGAGAATTCAAATCATGAAGATTATGAGAAGAAGATGGAGAAAAAGATGAAGTTGTATGACGAAAAGCAAAACTCAAGGTAATTCTCTACTAGTGAATTAGTCACTTTACCAAAGAGCCAACATTATAATCCAAAAGCAAGTCCTTGGTGATCCTGGTAATGAATTGGTTGTAAGTTGATTTTTGTGACCCTTGCCAAACTTATGGTTACGCGGAAGTATGAATTGAATATGAGCGTATATTAACCTATTGAAGTGTACACTTTTACACTAGAGAGTGAGAGTAAATACTTATCTTGTGAGCTAGATGACTTTGTACTCCGAATTGCGTTATAGTTGAGTGATGCTTTGCATGGATGATATATATGATGCTAGTGATACTTGTTTTTGATTGATGCATGTGTGAATATGAATTGTATTGAATGTGGTAGCTAAGTGAATTTTACACTACTCTATGGTTTTTTATTGCGTTGCCTTGGGACGAGCAACATGTAAGTTTGGAGGTTTGATGAGTGTGTAAATTCACGTGTTTCGAGCCCAAATACGTGAAATAATGGCATGTTATATGGTTGTAATTCGATATGAAGCGATATACATGGTGAAAGGTCACGAATCAGGCGTCTTTAAGGCTATTTGAGTTGATTTTCGAAGGAAAACGAGTTGGAAGTGATCGGATCCAGAAAAAGGGAGATTCAGAGGTGGATTCGACCAAACAGGCGCACATTTCGACCAAGAAAGAGATGGTTCGACCAGTACCTATGGTCAAACTGATGGAAAAGAAGCGACAGAAGTGCCATTCGACCACGACATTGTCGTTCGACCAAGCCATTTGGTCGAACCATGGTCGAACCATGGTCGAACCAGAAGCCTGAACGGAATCACCAGCAGTTCGAACAGGGAGTATGCAGTTCGACCAGGATACGGGTCGAATTCGGAACCTGCTGCCATGTTACAAAGCGATTCGACCTGGAGTTCGACTAGTGGAGGATAGTTTGACCTGGCCTGTTGGTCGAACTGACGTGCGAAAACTTACCATATTCATATTTTTATACCTTTAATGCATGTGTTCGCTCAAGAAGCCCATCCAAGACCCGTAAGGAGAGTATAAAAGTATAAAAGAAGATCTATCGCAGGAGACATACGTCATTCATCATCCGTCCACCACGGAAACCCTCCCATCATCTTAAGGAGTCATGAAGAGAGGTTCGTTTGGCGAGTCAAGTAAGATCATACCAATTAACCATGATTGTTCCTAGATCAATCATGGGCTAGAGCCGCTCCGTTAGTTCTAGGGTTATGGAAGTTTTATGAGTTGATTGAATTTCCATGTGTAAACTCCATACAACACTACTTGTGGTTTATTTTATATAAGACTATGCCTTTTTAATTCATACTCACAGCCATTTTGTGCATCAATAACTGTTATGCAGAGTCAGAATGCATATCTTGGTTATTGATTGAGTGCGTTCACTGCTGAGCAGGATTACATGTTATAATTCTAAGTGAAGGGATTCCGAAGTATTATTAGAATTATCTTATATAAATACTTGTTAATTGAATATTATTCGGGTTAATAAGTAGGATGAAGAGTATAACATCATAGTACCTATAAAGGGAGATCATATCGGGTTAGAGTACTAAGTGCACGCTAAATAATTAATACTGATAGTACCTAGAAAGGGAGGTGAATTATATCTCTTGCTCCGAGAAAATTCACACGTGTCATACGCATGTTTACTTGTGTTTATAGAATAAACTTGCACGGTTTAGTGATGCGTCCATAGACCACAAGGCAGAGTCGGACATCAACACATGGAAAGGAAATTAATAAGTAAAACTGGACGACCCGAAGAACTACCTAATTTCTTATTTGATCACAGTCGTATCATCTCTATTGCTTGTTTACTTTATTTGGTATTTAGCTATTAAATCACCACAACAATTTGTCAACGTATTCTCAATGATCTAGAATATAATTAAATTAATAATAATCAGTCTTTTGGGTTCGATAATCACTTGGTTGCCCATCGAAACTACAATTGATATCCTTACACTTGAGGATTAATTTTGTGTGTTGAGAAAACGTTCATCAATGGGTGAGATTTATATTATATAGGAGAACTTGATCTCAGTTATTATGGATGTTCATGCTCTTAATCCCTATACAATAACCTCGATACGTAAACCAGTATATATCTCTTTGATTCATCAATAGGTGAGATTTATATCAACAAACTCGATAAGTTGGAAAAAATGTTGTCTCTATGGTGTGCTGTTGATTGTAGAAGGAATCCGTGTTCTATTAAATAAGTTGATGATGTCCCCTTGAGGAGCTCATAAGGATTATCATGTAAACCCTGCAGGTGGATTTATTCGGGCATGATAACAAGGTTGAGTGGTACTACTCTCGGATGAGATATTAATTAATGGAGTTGTCAGTAACTTAATTAATTAATGGACATTGTATATCTTAAACATGGGGAGATTAATGGGCTCATACTAAGAAGGAGCCCATAATATAATTATGGGATTAGAGCGGCAATGCAATAATAATATTTTAGTGGACTATATTATTATTATTGGAATTAAGTATAAGTTTTGGGCAAAACTTGGATATTTAAGCCTAATGGAGGCCCGACTCTAATTTCTCCTCCTGGTCCCTGTTGTGGCCCATATATAAGTCATCTCAGCTTATCTTGAATCCTAATTAATTGATACCTAAACACGTTAAGAATTAAGGGAGGAAAGCAGGTTGAGAGGATCTTAAAGATCGTCGCCCACACGATGTCAAGATTGGACTTGGGAATACATCAGAAGATCAAGAAGTTGTTTTCTGCAACTGTTCTTCTTCAACATACCCTGGTGAAAGGTAATACGTTTCTATCTTCATGCTTCCGCTGATTTAGAAATGCATGAAACCCTAACGGTTTACGTTAACCAAATGATCGAACGCCAATAATTAGTATCAGAACATTGGTTTTGTGGAAGACGTGACATGTTAGGCTAGGGTTTATGTGATTATGTGATTTAATTATAAATTAGAATCGCATGAGAATTAGGGTTTGGTATATTGTTGTATTATTCAATGTAAATCTTATGTTGTTCACGGCTGCACCGCGGCTGTATATGGTGGTGGCGAGTGGCGGTGCTGCAAGGTAAGCGTGTGTGCACGGCTCACTCCTGTGAGGACGTACAGGCACTGCATGTGATGAAGAAAGCCAGGCGGACACGTTGGCTTACCGGGCACGGTTTGCTGCTTGCGACGATAGTGGCCAGATAGCGACATGAAACTTTTGGCTTGATCGAGATAGCGGCGTGACAGGGTTGGAACGGAAACACATGATCACTGATGGCGGGGATACATGACGTGTGCCACAAGTCTCACCCTTGACTACACGACTGGAGGTTAGCACTGATACACAACCGGCAGCGCGATCAGCTCGCGGCAGGAATGTGGGTGTAGGCGGTGGCGAATTGGACAACATTTTGAGCGAATCAACAGATTTTTAGATGAGCCTTACAGAGTTTCGTGTGGGTCTGACCTATTTCAGGGCGGGTTTGATGGAGTTACGAGCGGGTCTGAGCTATTTCCGAGCGAGTCTCCTTGGTGGCTGGGTCGAGTATGCTGGCTCCTGCGATGTACACTGGTGGCACAAGCCTACGACACGACTGCAAGACTTGGCGTGCATGACTGGATTCTTTGCACAATGGATAGGCACAGATGTTACTGGCAGGAGACACGACGACGTGCATGTGCGCAGGCTGGGCCACATAGTTGCGAGCAGTGCGCTCATTGGCTGTCGTGCGAGAACAGCAGGGGCGCTCGTTAAGGCACACAGTTGCACTCACAGTATCGTGCATACGGTTGAGCATGTCGACTGGCGAGTGTTTGCTATGCACGTAGGCATACATAAGATGGCACACAATGGTTGGTGTCAGCCGAGATATTGGCGGTACGACCCGGAGGCATAGCCGGCACGACTGCTAACAACTGCCCGCACGAGTCGTGTAGGATACCAGATAGCTGGGCGTGCAGCTGCACAAGCACGATGGTGTGTGTGGCTGCTGCATGGGGCGGCACGACTCATACTGGTGCCTAGCATGAGTCATGCTAAACTGTATGATGGTCAGGCAATCTCGTTTCGTGCGACGTGAAGTGGAACAGGCTGCGAGGCAAGGAATCTGGAGGAAAATTTAAAAAGACCAGCTTCAGATTTTCAGATTAGGTTTCGGGGCGCTGCCCCAAACCTCGAGACCTGACTTGGCAGGTCGATCCCTGTGGCCTCACAGGAGAGGTCGATCCCCATCTGCGTTACCCATATTCGAGCTTGGTTGCGAATAATAGAATTCGCTGATATATAACTATTTATAATTGATTTAATTATCTTATTATTTTTATATATGTGAGCATGATTCTCCATGATCTACTGACTTATTTGGTGTAATAGGAGCATGCTAGGTTGCGTATTTTATTCTTGAATATTATATGCATGTAAAAATCCTCGGTGTTAAATAACTAAGTGGGAAAGGGGATTGGTAAATAATTCCCGCGGCCTCCATTATTGGTTTGTAAGCGATGTGAATAAACTCGATCACTGGCAATAGGCCTTCCTCGACAATGGATGAGTTTATTCATGGATTGCTAGAATGAACTTCTTTATGATGATTGTAGGAAGTTATTCGAGCGCGTTTCTACTTCTCTAACTGTAAGGCACACAAGCTTGGGCAGCGGACTTGAGATCAAATAATGGTGTACACTTAGGTGCAAATAATAAGTATCCTCCCCAACGAAGTCACTACTATTATTTGCATGGCTAAAAAAGAATCGACTATTAATTATTTTGTCATGAAGTTAGGTTGACAAATAAAATTAATCGGTAAAACCTTCTCTTGTAAATGTTCGAGTTTGTAGAAGTCCACACTAACGTGGCATGCAGATTCATGGTGCTTGAGATGTCGGTGAATTTTATTTTTTATTATTTTGAGGGAATCAATATAAATAGATAAATTTGAAGATTTGATCGGTGTATTAATGTGATTCTCTGTATTTTCGAATGGTTTATCTCACTTATTGTTTACTAATAGAAATCATATTTACTGGTCCAAAATTAGATGATTAGAAAAGAATCTTGGTTTAATTTCTTACTACTTGAGAAAATAAAAATGTGTTCTCACTAAGGATGTCCTCTAATGTCTATTTAAGTCTCTAGTGAAGAGGTAAGACATTAATAGAAATATGGTCAATCTCATGCGACTCTTCGGATACTTGAGTATGTTAGAAAGGCAAGAGGTCATGGTTGACTTGATGAATGAATTGGAAAAACATGGAGTAGAAATTGAAAGAAAAACCTAGGTCAATTTTATTCTCCATAATTTGCCTAGATGTTTTGAGTAAGTTCCACCTGAATTACAAGAGGCTGTATTCGGTGGGACACTTTTGACAAAATGAATGGAAAGGAAATCAATTTTGATCAAGATGTGAATAAGGTTAGTATCTCATTCACTAGTTGTTGAAACATGATTAGTGATGACATCTACTGACACGTTGTGTGCAGATACCGGTATCACTAAAAGCGTGTAACTAAGTGATGATGAGATTATTGAGTACATGGGTAAATATACAAAAGTAGTGATCGTTGCAGTGGGAGTTGTTTATTTATCTTTTTATAGAAATAAACGTTTGATTATGTGAAATTCTCTTTACGTACGTTTTCATATAAAGAATTTCATTTCAGTTTCTATGCATTTACGGATGGATACTCCATTTCATTTAAATGACATGGTCATAGTAATGAAGGATGGAGCTATAATCTGTTGTGGTACGTTGGTGGAAAATTTAGACACTCTTAAATCATGTTTATCACATGGATGCAACAAATAGTAATTAATAACGCGTCTTCTAATTTAGTAAGAGAAAGGAACCTTCGGAGATGAACTAAACATACTTTTGGCATCTAAGACAAGATCAATTATACTTGAGTATGATTTAAAGGTTGATAGCCGATGGACCGTTGGGTTTATCTGAAGTGGAAACTATATGACTTGCGAGTCTTGCTTGGAAGTGAAATGATTAAAGGCTTTTTAAGGCAAAGTGGTTTAGGGCCAAAGATATGTTGGAAATGGTTCATTCTGATTTAAGCGGTCCTAAGACTATCCCGACGAGAGGTGGTCATTATGATTTAATCGTGGTGGCGAGTACCTCTTAGGATAGTTTAGGAGCTACTTATCAGAGGATGAGATTAAATCTCAAGTTGTCAACACCGGGCTGACCCAACTGTATGATGTAGAGAAAAGAAGGAATATGACTCTTATGGAAATGATTAGATAAATGATGAGTTATTTGGAATTACTAAATTCCATTTTATGGGTATGCTCTAGAAACAGCATGTTGTAAGAATGTTTGTCTGTTTGTGGGATATCCTTGAAAAATGAAGGGTGTTTTATTTGATAGTCCAAAAGATCAAAGGGTTATTGTTAACACGAACACTAGATTTTTAGAAAAGGACTATTTCATAAAACAAACCCATGTATAAATTGTTCTAAAGGAAGTGTGGAAAACACAAAGTGTAGTACCAATTGTACAAGATGAAATACCACAAGTAAACTGCATCGCGTGTCACATCTGATACACAATTGCATGTAGCGCCTTGTCGTAGTGGGAAGATTGTTCAACAACCGGATATATTTATATATTGGGAGAGTCATGAGACTTGGAACCTTGTAAACATGGAATTGATCCACGGATACGACGAAGCACTACAAGATCGAAATGCAGAATCTTAGTAAGTTGCAATGATTTCTGAAATAGAATCTATGGATTCTAAATTAGATCTGGGTACTTGTAGAACTGCAAAATGGTGTGGAAGCCATTGGAAGTGGCTCTACAAAACAAAAGAGGATTAGACGGTAAGGTGGAAACCTTTGAAACAAGGCTTGTTGTATAAAGGTACACTCAGAAGGAAAGGTTTCGATTATGAGGAAACCTTTTCGCCGGTAGCTTTCTTTAAGTCGATCTGAATTCTTTTATTTATTGATGTTCATATTAATTATGAGGTATAGCAAATTACAAAGGGCTAAGAGAATTTTGATAGTAAGCTTAAAAGTTTCCATCGATGGACTAAAGCAAGCTTCAAGATCATGGAACACCTGTTTTAATGAGAAAATCCAACAATATGTATTTAATTAATGTTCGGATGGGCCTTGTCTATTGAAAAGAGTGACAGAAACGTAGTGGTATTTCTTGTACTATATGTTAAAATAGTATCTTGCTCATTGAAGACAATGAAAGAGTATTGTCGGGCGTATGGGTATGGTTGATAAAGCAGTATGAAATTAAGTACTTAAGAGAAGCAAAATATATCCTTGCGATCATGGAGATCACAAGATAGGGTGTTATTCTTATCTCAAGTTTCATGAAATGATACAATTCTTACTCACTTTAGCATATGACTTCCTCGTTTTATGACAAAAAAGAAGATAAAGGAGATGAAGGCGGTTCCTTATGCTTTGACAAATATGAAAGCTTAATCTAAGGAATGCTATGCACGAGAATGGATATCTGTTTTGCCGAAGGTATGAATAGAGGGCATCACGGTAACCCGAAACAAGAATGTTGAACTGTGGTAAGACATATATTTATGTACCTGAAAATGATTAGAATTTATATGTGGACTTACCAGACAGATTCACTGCTTCTTATGAGTTACATGATTTGGATTTTTCTAATCAGATAGGGACGACAGTTAATCCACCTCAAGGTTATGTGTCTATTTTGGAAGTAGAGCCGTAATATGAAGGAGTATTATATAGAAATATTTTCGGACTCCACCATATGAAGATGTTGAATTGGAACATCTTAGGCAGCCAAATCTATCTGTATGACTCTAGAACATCGTAATGGACTTGGATGTGATTTCTAAGTTTGCCCAAGATTATTATAATTTATTGTGATAAAAATGGTGCAGTTGCAAACTTGAAGGAATCACGAGCGCATAAGGCAATTAAACACATGGAGCGCGAGTACCACCTGTTACAAGAAATCGTATGATGAGGGGAAGGTTGTTGTCGCCAAGATTGCGTCAGATGATAACCTAGTAAATCCTTTTACAAGGACCTTAAGTAGATCCTTTGATGGTCATGTAGTGGGAGTGAGAATCAGATGTATGGCAGTAGACATGGCAGTATAGTCTTTTAGTGTAAGTGGGAGATTGTTGGATTATATAATAAAAGTCTAGTTTTTTGTATGAAAAATGTTTAAAAATGAATTTGAAATGAGAATTATATGATAAAATGTTTTGCATATTATAATTTATTTTATGATTATTGCAAAAGTCCACTTACTATATACTGTAGATAATATGTTGTGTGACAACACGTGGAAGATCATATTATCGATTTCCTTATAAAGTATAAACAAATGCTCACAATCGAGATAGACGGGGACTCTCTATCGGGATGGTTGTAGTGTGATTTGATATTAGTTTGTCTTGACTATAGAATCACATTAGTGCATTTTGTGTGTATTAAGCAGGACCGTTTGAGATCGTTCAACTTATACTGACTATATAGGAGAACTTGATCTCAGTTATTATGGATGTTCGTGCTCTTAATCCCTATATAATAACCTCAACACGTAAGCTAGTATATATCTCTTTGATTCATCAATGGGTGAGATTTATATATTAAATCAACAAACTCGGTTAGTTGGGAAATAATGTGTCTCTATGGTGTGCTGTTGATTGTAGAAGGAATTCGTGTCCTATTAAATAGGTTGATGATGTCCCCTTAAGGAGCTCATAAGGATTATCATGTAATAATATTTTAGTGGACTATATTATTATTATTGGACTTAAGTATAAGTTTTGGGCTAAATTTGGATACTTAATAACTGAGATTAAGTTCTCCTATAAGTCAGTATAAGTCGAACGATCTCAAGCGGTCCAGCTCAATACACACAAGTGCACTAATGTGATTCTATAGCCAAGAAAAGCTAATACCAAACCACACTACAACCATCCCGATAGAGAGTCCCCGTCTATCTCGGTTGTGAGCATCTGTTTATACTTTATAAGGAAATCGATAATATGATCTTCCGCGTGTTGTCGCACAACATATTATCTACAGTATAAAGTAAGTGGACTATTGCATCGAACATATAAATAAATTATAAGATGCAATCATTTGATCATATGATTCTCATTTCAAATAAATTGTTATAAGATTGTTCATACAAAAAAGCTAGACTTTTAGTATATAATCCAACAATCTCCCACTTATACTAAAAGACTAGTCTTCTGCCATACATCTGATTCCCACTCCTACTACACGACCATCAAAAGCTTTCGCTTTAAGGTTCTTGTAAATGGATTTACTAGGTTATCATCCGATGCAATCTTGGCGACAACAATCTTCCCCTCATCACACGATTTCTCGTAGTAGATGGTACTCGCGCTCCATGTGTTTAATTGCCTTATGGACTCATGATTCCTTCAAGTTTGCAACTGCACCAATATCTTTAAATTGTGATAATCTTGGGCAAACTTAGAAATACTTCAAAGTCCATCATGAAGTTTCTAGAGTCATATAGATACTTTGGCTGCCTTATAGGCTCCAATTTATCATCTTTCCATGATGGAGTCCGGAGTCTGAAATATATTTCTATATAACACTCCTCCATATTATGGCTCTACTTCCTAAAATTAAACACATAACCTTGAGGTGGATTTACTGTCGTCCCTATCTGATTTGAAAAATCCGAATTTACGTAACTCATAAGAAGCAGCGAATCTGTCCGGTAAGCCTACATATAATTTCTAGTCCTTTTCAGGTACATATATGTCTTACCACAGTTCAACATTCTTATTTCGAGTTACCTTGATACTCACTGTCTATGCAATGGCAATACAATTATCCATTCTCGTGCATAGCATTCCTTAGATTAAGCTTCCTTATTCGCCGAAGCATAAGGAACAGCTTTCATCACCTTTATCTCTTTTGTGTCTCAAGACACATTCACTTAGATAAATTCACATGCTAAATGAGTAAGGATCGTATCATTTTGCTAAACTTGAGCTAAGCCTAACATCCTTTCTTGTGATCCGTATTACCGTGATCAAAAGGATATTTTTACTCTTCTTAAGTCCTTCATTTCATACTGCTTTATTAACCATACCCATACGCCCGACAATACTCTTTCATTGTCTCCAATGAGCAATATATCATCTACATATAGTACAAAAAATACCACCACATTTCCGTCACTCTTTTCAATACACAAGACATATCCGAGCATTGATAAAATCCATATCACTGGATTTCTTCATCAATACGGATGTTCTATAATTTTGAAGCTTGCTTTAGTCCATTGATGGACACTTTTAAGCTTAATATCAAAATGCTCTTAGCTCTTTGCAATGAATCACTCTGGTTGCTTAACATAGATGTTTTCCTCAAGACTTTCATTCAGGAAAGTTGTCTTGACATCTATTTGCTATCCATCATATTCCATATGAGTAGCAACAGGTAAAAGAGTCCGGATTGACTTAGGCATAGCTACCGGCGAACAGGTTATCTCATAATCGAACCCTTTCTTTCTGAGTATACCTTTTTCGCAACAAGCTTTGCTTCCAAGGTTTTCACCTTACCATATGATCCTCTTTTATTTTGTATGACCACTTCCAATGGCTTTTACACCATTTAGTGGTCTTACAAGCTCCCAGATTTAATTTAGAATTCATTAATTCTATTTCAACATCATTGCACTAGCTAAGATATCGCATTTCGATCTTGTAGTGCTTTGTCGTATCCGTGGGTTCAATCCATGTTTACTAGGGACTAAGTCTCACGACTCTTCCAAAATATATATCTTGCAAGTTGTCGAAAAACCCTCCCACTACGACAAGGCACTACACGCAATTGTGTATCAGACGTGACACGCGTTGCAGTTTAACTTGTGGTATATCCTCTTATACAATTGGTACTAATACTTTGTGTTTTCTTCTCACATCCTTTAGGACAACTTATAAATGGGTATGTGATTTATTACATAGTCTCTTTCCAAAAATCTAGTGTTTGTGTTAACAATCACCCTTCGATCTTTTAGACTAAATAAATCACCTTCATTTTTATAGCATATCCCACAAACAGACAAACATTCAAATAAATTACTGTTTTTAGGGCTTATCCATAAAATGAATTAAGTAATTCCAAATAATTCATCATCTATCTAGTCATTTGCATAAGAGTCTTTCTCTTATTAGGATTAAAAGACGCATTATTAATTACTATTTGTTGCATCCGTGGTATAAACATGATTTAAGAGATTAAATTTGTCAATAATGTACCTTAACAAATTATAGCTCCATCCTTCATTACTATGACCATGTCATTTAAATAAAATGGAGTATCCATCCGTAAATGCATAGAAACTGAAATAAAATTCTTTCTATGAAAACATACGTAAAGACAATTTCTCATAATCAAACGTCTATTCATATCGTAAGATAAATAAACAACTCCCACTGTAACAGCCACTACTCTCGTAGTATTACCCATGTCCATAATAATCTCATCATCACTAAGTTACACGCTTTTAGTGATTCAGGTATCTACACACAACGTGTCAGTAGATGCCATCAGTATTCATGCTTCAACAACTAGTGAATGAGATACTAACTTTGTTCACATCTCGATGAAAATGGATTTCCTTTGCCACATGCTTTGTCAGAAATTTCCCACCATATACAACCTCTTTGTAATTCAGGTGGAACTTGCTCAAAACATTTAGGCAAACAATGAATAATAAATTGACTTAGGTTTCCCCTTCAATTTCTCTTCCAAGCATTTCCAATTGATTCATCAAGTTAACCATGACCTCTTGCCTTTTAACCTCACTCAAGTATCCGAAAAGTCGCACGAGACCATCATATTTCTATGAACCTCTCACCTCTAAACTAGAGACTTTAATAGGCATCATGTGATATCCTTAGTGAGAAACCACTTATATTTTCCTAAGCAGTAAAATTCAAACCAAGATTCTTTTCTAATCATCTAATTTTGGACCAGTAAATATGTTTCTTTTAGTAAACAATAAGTTAAATAAAACTATTTGAAATTCAGAGAATCATAAAAAATACACCGATCAAATCTTCGAATTTATCCATTTATATTGATTCCCTCAAAACAATATATAATATAAATTCACCGACATCTCAAACACCGTGAGTTTGCAAGCCACGATAGTGTGGACGTTTACAAACCCGAACATTTACAAGAGAAGGTTTTACCTATTAATTTCATTTGTCAACCTAACTTTATGACAAAATAATTAATAGTCGGTTCCTCTTTAGCCATGCAAATAAAAGCAGTGACTCCGATGGGGAGGACACTTATTATTTGTATCTAAGTGTACACTATTATTTGACCCCAAGTCCATTGCGCAAGCTTATGTGCCTTACAGATGGAGAAGTACACACGCGCTTGGATAACTTCCTATAGTCATCAATTATAAGTTTGCGCCAGTGAACCGCATATAAGCTCATCCGATAGGGAGGAAGGTCTATGCCAACGCGCAAGTTCATATGCATCACATTACAAACATAATTATTTAATGAAGTCTGTTCCAACAATCTATGAATAAACTCATCCGATGGGGAGGAAGGATCTAATGCCGACGCGCAAGTTTATTCACATTACTCACAAACCAATAATGGAGGCCGCAGGAATTTATTACCAATCCCCTCTCCCACTTAGTTATTTAAGACCGAGGGATTTTACATGCATATAATATTCAAAAATAAAATACGCAACCTAGCATGCTCCTATTACGACAAATAAGACAGTAAATCATGAGTATCATGCATAGCATATAAACAATAATTAAATAATGAAATCAAATTATAACAGTTATATATCGGCGAATTCGATTGTTCGCCACCAAGCACGAATATGGGCAACGCACACGGGGATCCGCAGAGGTCGTAGGGATCGACCTGTCTGGTCAGGTCGCGGAGTGCAGGGCAGCGCCCCGAAGAAAAATTTATCCGCTGGGCACACCACACGAATTTTCCTTGTCCGCCAACCTGCTCCACCATTCCGGCACCCTACTCGACATCCACACGCCAAGCTGCCCATCCATCGCGTTCTAATGCACATGCAATCTAAATATATAATAATAATTGACAAATAAAATAATTATATCAATTATATATAAGGATTAAAAGAAATTGCCTAATATAGAATTGACTAGGTCAACCCATAAAAACAATTATGGAAATAGCTTGCCCAACAAGTTGGAAAACAAAACTTGGGCCCCATGCTATCAAACCCAATCCACACGGTCCAACAGCAACAACAAAACCGCTGCGTCAGCCCATCGCCGGACACCATCACACAACCTTGCACAGCCACACACGCCCTCTCCTGCCTAGAACACGCTGCCAGCCTGAAGCTGTCGTGATTATCAGCCACTTCCAGCCATGTGTCCGGTGCTGTCGCCCTCAACAACTGGTTAGACCGCTGAGCGGTCCGCTTCCCAGGCATACTGGTGATCTCCGCCAGTTTCCACGCTAGCCACCGCCTGCAACCCGATAGCACGTCCACCTGCGTGCCGGTGAACACGTCAGCAAACCCAGAAAGTTGACCGGCTGCTACTAGCGTGCCCAACAATATACTTCCAGATCAGGCTTCAAACTTGTCGTCGTTTGAACCACCGGATATGCTCACCCACAACCATGCACAGTTCGCCGTCGTCCTGTTCAAAACAAGATTCAATCGGAACTTTGCAAGACCCGATCAAAACCTTGAAGACTCGATCGGAACTACACTATGGCCGCTAGAAACACTGCCAGGCTTCATCACGACTACGTCAGGCCTGCCCTGCACCACTGCCGGGAACGCATCTCAAGCCACCGGGACTCTATGCCTGTCTTCACCGTGTCACACGCGATTCACCGACTCGCTCAAAAAAAATCTGACTCGCCCCGGAACTCCACATGACTAGCCCAACCTTCTGCTGTTGCCGTGGAATGCCTTCTCTCCAGCGTGGAGTCGGTGGCACCCATCAGCGGCTGACGTGGACTTCCGGCATTCACGCCGTTAGCAATAGCCACCGAATTGCATACCACTGCACGCCAACAGTACAACTTTCTTGCTATACAAGACAGCCCTGCCTCTCTTCGATCACTGTTGTTCACTGGAAACACCTCGAACAGGTCTCCTAGTCACGCCTGAGTCCCGGCCACCATGTGGAGTCCCTCCAGCCGCAACCTTACTGATCGGGTCACCGCTTTCAATGCTTTCACCACTTCATCCAGCGTACGGCTTGACCCGTCGATCACAAGCCACCATCGCCATCCTCGTGCCTCTTTCATTCACTCACCACTGTTCCAGCACGCGACGATGTGTGTGTGCCATCGTGTACATGATAGGGTATTCAACAAGAAACAAAATTCTAAACCCTAATATCATATATGGCACAACAAACCCTAGCCTAACGTTTCACGCTTCACCACGAAACCAAAGCTCTGATACCAATTGTTAGCACTTGGATCATTTGGTTAACGTGACCCGTTAGGGTTCCATGCATTTCTATCATAGCTGAAGCAATAAATCATAGAAATGATTACCGTTCACCAGGGTATGTAGAAGATGAAGGATTCTCGCTGGCAGACTGTGCAGTCCCACGAGAATGGCCATAACTTCCTCGTCTGATGTCAGAATTGAATGATCTTTATGCTCAGATGATCCTCTCTTCAACGTCTTTCCGTCAGTATATTGATCATAGAATTCTGAGTATTTTACAGTTTTATATAAATTTCGCAAGATGGCGAACAGCAGCAGCAAACTACCTTCTGATCTTCTGCTGTATGTCCCAAGTCCGATCTCGACGTCGTGTGGGCGACGATCTACGAGACCACCTCAATCTGCTCTCAACCCTCATCACACGTGAATAATGAATAAAATTAGAGTTCCGGATAAGCTGAGGTGACTTATATACATGGGCTACAGCAGGGACCAGGAGGAGAAATTGAGTTGGGCCTCTATTGGGCTTAAGTATCCAAGCTTAGCCCAAAGCTTATACTTAAGTCCAATAATAATAATATATTCCACTAAAATATTATTACTGCACTGCCTTTCCAATCCCAAAATTACATTTTGGGCTCATTCTTATTATGAGCCCTTTAGTCTCCCCATGTTTAAGATATACAATGTCCATTAATTAATTTAAGTTACTGACAACTCAATTAATTAATATCTCATCCAAGAGTAGTACCACTCAACCTCATTATCATGCCGGAATAAATTTCACCTGCAGGGTTTACATGATAATCCTTATGAGCTCCTCAAGGGGACATCATCAACTATGATGGACATGGATTCCTTCTACAATCAACAGCACACCATAGAGACAGCACTACTTCCCAACTCATCGAGTTTGTTGATTTAATTACATGTAAATCTCACCCATTGATGAATCAAAGAAATACATATTGTCCTACGTGTCGAGGTTATTGTATAGGGATTAAGAGCACGAACTTCCATAATAACTGAGATCAAGTTCTCCTATAAGTCAGTATAAGTCGAACGATCTCAAGTGGTCCTGCTCAATACACACAAGTGCATTAATGTGATTCTATAGCCAAGACAAGCTAATACCAAACCACACTACAACCATCCCGATAGAGAGTCCCCGTCTATCTCGGTTGTGAGCATCTGTTTATACTTTATAAGGAAATCGATATTATGATCTTCCTCGTGTTGTCGCACAACATATTATCCACAGTATAAAATAAGTGGACTATTGCATCGAACATATAAATAAATTATAAGATGCAATCATTTAATCATATGATTCTCATTTCAAATAAATTGTTATAAGATTGTTCATACAAAAAAGCTAGACTTTTAGTATACTATCCAACACCTGTGTAGTGCCTTTCTTGCGGAGTCTGATCGACTAACACTGTGGAGGCATTTTACGCTTCGGAGCAGATGGTTAGAAACCTTTGATCTGATTAGAACCGATGGTGATGACGAGGGAGAAGACACTTGTGGATTTTATTTAGTATGAGTAGGTGATGTATTTGGAGATGTAGAGATAGGGACTTGATCAGGATTCTGAGTCTCAACATACTCTGAGGGTAGGCTTTTTACTGGAGTCACAAAAAGGACAATGGCGAATTGGTTAGGAGTATCAGTGGGAATTTCAGAGTGAGCTTCAGTAGGAATGGATGGTTCAAGGATAGGATTTTCAATTCTTGAAACAGGAATGTTTGACCCAGCGAACTGAGTTCGAAGAGATTCAAGAACTGAATCGGGCGTACCAGCTAGAAGGATAATACTCTGAGGAAGAGCAGTCGGTTGTGTAGTAGCATTCAGATTGACATCTGGTGCAGTATTCAACACGACATCATTGGCTATTTCAGCTAGGGTTTGGAGTGGATTTTATGAGGATGAAGGTTTGGATTTGAAAGTGGAACGGGTTGCTTTTGGAGGTGCCATTTGAAATGTGAGAGAGACAGGCTTTTATCGATGACAGTGAGTAAGAAGATGAAATGGGGGATCACACTCAAACAAACAAGTCAAATCAAACATTATATTCTAAGATATATAGAGAGAATGAACAGTAGTGGGATGGAGGTTATTTCCACTTATTAAAAACTGCAAACAACGTGTGAAAGAATATGCAATGCAGCAGTTTATGAAACCATCATAGGCTTTTAAAAAGAAAACATCGTGGTTGTTAGCCTCGTGTGCCTAGCTACTCAGCATGTTTGGACCTTTGATTTTTTAAGAACTGTGCTTTTAGTGTATATCCAGTAATACCTCAAGATTCAACTAGAATATAGTTAGCAGCAACAAAATAGGTCACCAAATCAATTAATTTCGACATAAAATGACAAAACTTACAGTAGTGTTGCCTCGAGTGTCGAAATACTCTAAGCAACATTATGCATGACTTTATGGAATGCAGAGTCCAAGAGATTTCCTGAGTGAAGAAAACCTCTCGAAATAAAGTGCTTTTGTGAATATGTCAACAAGTTGTTTCTCAGTGGAAATAAATTTAACTACTCTCTTCTCAACTAAATCTCTTAGAAAATGATGTCTAATGCTAATGTGTTTAGTGAGTGAGTGTTGAACTTGATTTTTTGAAATGTTTATAGCACTCGTGTTATCACAGTAAATCATTAAAGTGTCAGTCTCAAGCAGATAATCATCTAGCATATTTTTTAGCCAAAGTAACTGTGTGCAACAACTTCCAGCAGCAATATATTCAGATTCAGCAGTGGATTGGGATATGCAATTTTATTTTTTAGAATGCCAAGAAACAAGATTGTTACTCATGTAAAAACATCCACCACTTGTGCTCTTCCTGTCATCAAAATCACCAGCCCAATCAGCATCACTGTATCCAACCAGAGAGCTGTTAGTGTCCTTTGAAAACTATAAGCCCATGTTAGCAGTTCCAGCCACATATCTAATAATCCACTTCACAGCTTTCATATGAGATTCCTTGGGATATGCTTGGTACCTAGCACAAACGCAGACACTATACATAATGTCAGGTCTACTAGCAGTTAAGTAAAGAAGGCTACCAATCATAGATCTATACAGAGTGTGGTCAACATCTGCACAGTTTCTGTGATATTCCCATATGTGTTTTCATAGGCTTAGCATTTTCAAGACCAAATCTTTTCACCATTTTGCATACTTACTTTGTAAGATGAAAATACCACTACCACTTTGCTTAATTTAGAGCCCTAAAAAGTAATTTAGGTCACCAACAAGACTCATTTCTTAAGTGGTAGTCATGGCATTCACAAAGCTATACATCATGACTTGAGATGTTGCTCCAAATACAATGTCATTAACATAAATTTGAGCAATCAAGAAACCATTTGATTCATGCTTAATGAAAAGAGTTCTATCGGCATCACATCTAATGAATCCAAATTGAAGTAAGAAGTCGGTTAGTCTACCATACCATGCTCTAGGAGCTTGCTTTAGACCATACAAAGCTTTTTTCAGTTTATACACATGATCAGGATAGAAAGGATCAACAAAACCTTTTGGTTGTTCAACAAAAGCTTCTTCATTTAAAATTCCATTTAAAAAAGCAGCTTTAACATCTATTTGAAATAGTTTGATACCAACAAAGCATGCAATAGCCAAAAGAAGCCTAATAGACTCTATTCTAGCTACAAGTGCAAATGTTTCATCAAAATCTATCCCTTCAACCTGTGTGTATCCTTGTGCAACAAGTCTAGCTTTGTTTCTTACTACATTACCAGATTCATCAGTTTTATTCTTGAAAATGCACTTAGTTCCAATGACATTAGTGTTTGTTGGCCTAGGGACTAGTCTCCAAACATCATTTCTAGTGAATTGTTCAAGTTCTTCATGCATAGCCTGAATCCAACATTCATCTTTTAAAGATTCAGAAATATTTTTGACTTCTATAGAAGAAAAATAACATTCAGCACATACCTGATTGCATATGTTGGATATGAAAACTGATCTTACCACATCTCTGAATTTACCTTTCTTTCTGGTTTGAACACCACTGAGGATTCTCCTATGATCTATGAAGAAGGGTGATCCTTCTTATATCTGTAGATAAGAGAATTCCTGGGAGTTCTGTGGATCTGATTCTCATCATTTTCTAACTCATTCTTAGATGTTGTAGGTGATGTGATCATATTTGGCTCGACATTGTTCACTGGTTTTGCAATTTCAATCAGATCAGAGATGTCATCTTCCATCTTTTTACCTGCAATACTAGATGTATCATCAAATACCAAATTTACAAATTCTTGAACAGTTCTGGTACTAAGATTAAAGATTCTGTATGCTTTGTTATTCTTAGAATAACCTAAGAAAATACCTTTATCACTCTTAAAATCAAACTTTGAAAGATACTCTCTATCATTCAGAATATAGCACATGCAACCAAACACATGAAAGTATTTCAGGTTGGGTTTTCTCTTATACAGAAACTCATAAGATGTAATAGAACTACCTGGTCTAAACAGAATTCTATTAGACACATGACATGCAGTGTTCAATGCCTCAGCCCAAAATCTTTTAGACACATTCATTGAAGTAAGCATGACGCTAGCCATTTCTTATAGAGTTTAATTTTTCTTTAAGCTATACCATTTTTCTGTGGGGTTTTAAGAGATGAAAATCTTACACTATACCTTTCTTTTCACAAAATTCAGAAAACATGTTATTTTCAAATTCTCTACCATGATTAGTCCTAATCCTACAAATCTTAAGATTGAAAGCATTTTTGAACCTTTTATAAAGAACTTTAAACACATCTGATTTTTCTCTAATGAATTCAACCCATGAAAACCTAGAAAAATCATCTAACACAACTAAAGAATACTTCTTTCCACCAAGACTTTCAGTCTCCATAGGACCCATAGGATCCATGTGAAGCAATTCAAAACATCTTGAAGATGTGCACATAGTGGTGATTTTGTGTGAAGACCTTACCTGCTTACCTTTTTGGCATGAACCACAAATGTGAGTGTCTTTGAAACTGAGCTTAGGTAATCCTTTAACAGCTTCCAACATAACCAAATTTTGTAAATTTCTGTAATTTACATGGCTATGTTTTTTATGCCAAAGTATACTTTCATCATGTTGTGAGATGTTGCAGTAAGTGTTGTTACCAATTAGATAACAATTATCAACAGATCGATTACCAACCATCACACACTCATCAGTTTCATTCAACACAAAACATGAATTCTTGTCAAATTTCGCATGCAGATTATCATCACATAATTGACTTATGCTTATCAAATTAGCACGCAAACCTTCAACATGCAGCACATTCTTCAAATTTGGGAAACCTTTAACATTGAAAGTTCCTTTACCAACAATGTTACCCTTAGAGCCACCACCATAAGTAACCTTACCACCATCAAAAGCTTCACAATCTTTCAAATATTCAACATTTCCAGTCATATGTCTAGAACAACCACTATCAAAATACCATAAACCAGGTACACATGCTTGTAAAGAAATACAAGCCACATTAGATAGCACTTTTGATTTTCTGACCCAAGCAGTTTTTGGTGTGTGTGAATACTTGGGTGGCAACATTTCAGGCAACACTTTTCCAGAGAACAAGTCATCTTTCAGTTTAAAACAAAATGGACGAATGTGACCAGGAACTGAACAGTAATAACAGATAAAAGTTCTCTGGCCTCTCTGTTTTGGAAACTTTTTAGAAAAACTTTTTGATCCAGGTTTCAAAAAATTTATAGGTTTTTCAAAACTAAAAGAGTTAGAATTTTCAGAAAATCCAAGACCACTCATATCAGATTTACCAACACACAAAGCTTCATTCATGACAGATGTACTCTTAGAGTATTTTTTGAAACTAAGTGTTGAAGCAGTTAATTATTCATGGAGTTTTGAAATTTCAGCATCCTTTCTAGTAAGATTTACCTCAAGTCTTGTGATAGTTTCAATCAAACCATCATTCTCTTGGTTGACCTTTTGAAGTTCTTTCAAAAGTTCAATAATTTTGCTTTCCAATTTCTCTTCAGATGTACCTGCTCTAGTATAAAAAGTATTAGTACATTTCACATCAGAAACAGAAATCGACTGACCCTTGCTTGATATCGAAGTAGATGTTGTCACATCCAACTCAACATCTGAGTCATTTCCAGAAAGTCCTTCACTTACACATTCTGACAGAAATGCCAGTTCTTTATCCTTTGTCTCTTGATCACCTTTAGATTCATCATCAGTTCATCCTTCTCTTCAAAAGAGTGTTAGCACATTTATTTTCATAATGACCAAAACCAGTACATTCACTACAAATGAGGATCTTCCTAAATTCAGGACCATACTTAAGTTTTCTATGAGTGGGTCTATGAGTAAGAGTTTAAGGAGTATTAGTTTAAGGAGTATGAGGAGAATGTTCTATCCTAGACTGAGTATTTGCTTTAGATTTATTTTTCTGATTTCTCAAATAGGCTTCAAATTTCTTAGCAAGTAAAGCAATATTATCAGTGTCATCTGAAATGTCATCAACTTGTGAAATTTCAGTAATGGTTGATGTCCTTCCAGAACATGAAGGAGCATCACTTTTAAAAACAACAACACCTTTTCTATCATACACAGAATCTTGTTGAGACATGTCCATTTCATAATTTTTCAAAATACTCATAAACTCATTATGACTCATAAACTCAGTATTTCTAGCTTCTTCTATAACACAAACTTTACTATTAAATCTCCTAAGAAGTGTACGAAGTGTTTTGTTTATTAAACTGGAATTGAAAATTGGGTCACCAAGTGATTGCAGCTCGTTCATGACTTTATACAGCCTTTCATTGTAAGAGTTGATGGTCTCATCTTCTCTCATCCTCAAGCTTTCAAACTTCGTGCTCAGTAGCTTTGCCTTTGCTCTTTTGACACTACCAGAACCTTCAGTGTTCTTGTAATCTTTTCCATGCATCTTTAGCAGATATGAAATTCTGAATCAAGTTGAACATCACTGAATCAACCGAAGAGCTGATTGCGTTGAGGGCTTTGCAGTTGTGTGCAGATAGATTGCTCTCCTCGGTAGTCCATTTGAGTTCATCTTTGAGAATCTGATCTCCATCTTTATCTTCTTCAGTGGGAGTCATCTATCCAGACAGAATGATCTTCCAAGGTTTATTATCACATGCTTTGATGTATTACCTCATCCTGGTTTTCAACAAGGCATAATTTGTTCCATCAAGAATGGGAGGACGGGTGACGGATGCAGAGTAATTCATAATAACTCAACACTTAACACCAGGATTCAACACTTAGTATCGTCAAGTATTGGCTCTGATGCCACTTTTCGGGTGCCCAATGGTGCAACGTGTGTTTTTAGTACGATGTTGTTCTAAGTGTTATGACACTTTGAACAACACTGTATGTATCAGAATGTAACTTGACTAAGTATAGAACAAGTAGTAAATCAGCAGAAGACTTAACGCACGAATTACTCAATCTTTCCACAAATTTTTGTAAGTTTGTGGCGGCCTCATGGCATAAATATTACTATTAAAAAATGTGATTACAAAAACAGACTCTTAGGTGTGGAAACAATTCTTCCACCCTTCGAATACAAAATCGGATCTAAAATCCAAACACGTTCCCAAATGGCAGAACCTAGACTTGTTAGAATCTAAGCCTACTTCACATGTGAGATTCCACTGCCTGTGAACAGTGTACACAAAACGTACGGGAATAACAGTAGACAACTGATGTTGAACCAAGTGTTACAACACCAGTACAAACACTATGATAGAAACCTATCTAGGATATTTTACATTGTATTGTGGGATTGCCTTTCCGATCACTTGTCTTGGCATCTAGCAGCTTCCATTTATAGATGGCTGCAGGCTCCAAATGATGAGTGACCCACGTAGATGTAGAAACCACCCATGCAGGCTCAAATAACCACCCACTAAGAGAGGTAGTTATTTTCGCCTTCTAGATCCTTCTAGAGGTTTCGGATCTTTCTAGTTTGCTCCAGGGTCTTCAAGGTCTGCGTTTGACTTGGCCTTTGCATCCAACACGTTCATCACTTCAACCGCAACAATCCTGAAAGCAACATTAAGCACAACACCATTCGAAACAACAAAACAACGTAAGTGGTTAATAAAACAACTGGTTGAGGACAAGTGTGATTCCTGATGTGATGACACTAGTCTCAACACTTTACATCAACACGCTGATAGACATCACCGAATAGACATCGGTTATGCATAAAATGTGATGTCTTTTTGATAAAAATCGATGTTTTTTTGTAAATCAATGTCTATCGAAAAAAAGTACGCTGATAGACATCGGTGTCCAATGATAATGCGCTGATAGACATTGTTTTCAAAAACCAATGTCTTTCTAGCGATATCTATTCATAACTCATAAAAAATTGCACTGATAGACATCAGTTTTGACTAACCGATATCTTTTAAGCGATGTTTATTCTATGATAGACATCGGCTTCTTTGAAACTACGCTGATAGACATCGGGTTTTTACACACCGATTTGTATCAAGCGATGTCTATTCGTGACTCTTTAAAAAAATTCATATGTAAATTTTAGGGTTAATTGCAAAAAAATAAACGATCTTTCTCTCGTTTCTTAATTTAATCACGAACTATTTTTTTATCAAAAAAATACATGATCTTTTCCTCTTCCTTAAATTTAATAATGAACTTTTTTTTATCAATTAAGTAAACAACTTTATTATTTTCAATTTTATCATAAACTTTCTTTTATTTATTAAACATGTAATCTTATATGCTTAGAAACTTTAATTTAATTAAAATTCGTCTATCATTAAAAATCGATACACAATAAATATTTGAAATATAATGCAAAACTTACTTATTAAATTTGGAAAAATTATAAAAAATTGTAAAAATTCATATAATATATCTCAAATTTAAAATTAATTGATATCTTTTCAAGAATTAAATAGGAAAAATTCTTAACCTATTGTTTAATGTGGTTATATTTTAGTCAACTATGGAAACATCAATACTTATTGAAAATATTTTTTTTATTTAAAATTTTTAATTCTTTAACTATTTTAAAAGCTAATTAATTTTAAATCGAGTTAAATATTTATATAAAATTTTATGTATAAATTATGAATTTTTTAATATTTAATATGCAATTTGCATATTATATTCAAATATTTAATGTATATAGAATTTTAATAATAGAAGAATTTTAATTAAATTGTAAAAATTAAAATTTTACATACTTGATAAAATTAATAAAATTGAGAAAATAAAATAAGATAGTGTATTTAATTGATAAAAAAGTTCGCGATTAAATTAAAAGAAAAGAAAAAGATTGTGTATTTTTTTAATAAAAAAAAGTTAGTCATTAATAAAATCCACTACTAATCCATATCCTTTATTCTCAAATTAGTACTCCTTCAGCTAACCCATCTTCTCCTCTAAACTATGAACCCTAATTTCACCAACTCGCGCTGTAGAATGAGTGAAGAGACCATCGTCTGCTAGCACCACCGTCTCTGCACATTGTTGACGGTGATGCCGGTTGAGCCGCATATTGTTTGCATCACTAATTTTACCGACTCATCTCCTTACAGCGTTGCTCTTGCCCTTTGACAAGGTATTATGCTCTCATTTTCTCTCATTTTGACATACGGTGCTAGCTTGCGGTGGATTTTCTCTAGTGATTGGGGTTTATTGGGATTTCAGATTAGTGATTCTTGACGGGTTATGGGATAGAGTACCTCTTTACCATTATTCATTAACAACTACCTCCTCCAATTCATCCATACTTCCTCAATTCAGACGAGTTTAATTCGATTCACTTTGATAACACACACTGCAGCCCCTTTTTCGTCACCTATCTCTGTAGCCACCTTTAGCCCCATCAACACCAGTGGAAAAGGTGTCATCGCCCTTACCCTTGGTAGGAGCTGCAGCTGCTGCTCCACCGCTGCCTAAGAAGGAGCCATTTATTCCACATTTTAAGTTCCCGCTGCCACCATCTCTGGAGCGTTATAGGTTCCTAGTGCTACTAGTATTGTTCGTGAATTTCACCATGGGCGGTTTTTTCTTCATTGTCTTTCAAATAGATAATCTATATTGATTTCGTGGCACTTAATGCGATTTGAAATCATAATTAGGCTTTGTTGTGTTGATCTTATTGATCATTTATTGCTTTCTGATCCCTTTTTTGCTCGGATGGTTTGATTATTTTAGTTTCATGAGTTGGTAAAAACTAATTCCATTGTTAGATTTTGATGATATCTTTTCTAGTTTGGAAGTGTATGAGTTTCTTGTTATAATCCAACGTAAAGGTGAAACTGAAGAAGCACTTTATATTGGTGAAATCAACTTGATTAGCTATAATGCACTTTTGATCTTTAGAAGCACTCAGATGGATTATGATTGCAGTGCAAATGAGTTAAGGGGCATTGAAATACTATCTAAGACCATATAATATTTGAAAATGCATAAATTTTCTAATCAAGTTGTACATTACAGATTAAACACATGTGGCTAATCCAACTCACGGTTTCTAACCTTAATCAAGTAATGTGAAATTATGATGCGACTATTCTGTTTTCATATGGAATTATGTATGAATGCATGTTCTCTCACCTTTTATGTTATTTATTTCTATGAATTATTGTGAAACTGAATGAGAAGTAAGACGTATTATTGGAGTTATCACAATTATGTAGTTGAGTAATTCTTATTCTACAATACTAGTGATGATGGGAGAATAGAATATGGTTTATATTTTAAGGGTAAAAAATTCTTTTAGTAATTTGAAATTTCTATATTAAATCAGTTAAGATTCTTTTAATCTTTCATCCTTTATGAAAAATAAAAAATTGAAAAAAAAAATCTCCAGCTTGGTTATATAACCTCTAAAAGATTGAAATGAAAACTTCTCTTTCTCTTTAAAGCTTTGGATTAGATACAACTTGATAAGTTTGTTAACATTGGAGTTGTCTTTTTCTTAATTTTACATTTCATTTTGTCCTCACGATTACTAAGATTGAATCATGCCATTGTTTTGGTTTAGTACTAAGAATTTTAAGTGTGTTTTTGCAGCTGTTTCTATTTTTGTTATAGCATCTGATTTTGCTTCTCAACTACTACTGCCTTTTTGTAATCTCTCTCTCTCTTTCACTCTCTTTCGAATTTACTCACTTGTGCTAGAATTTGTTGGTGCAAATTGGAAAAAGTAAATTTTATTGGGTTTTTGTATTCATTTGCAACTAGTTTAATGTAGAGTAACATAGTAAAATTTCAAAGCAATGAAATATGAGAAGTTCTTTTCTGATGAATACCTAGAAATTACTGGAGAGAGGCACATATTACTTATTGAATCCTTTTTAACTTTTCCATTTTCTAGGTTTCCTTTTACGAAATTATATATAAAAAAAGATATTAGGTATGGTCTAATAAATTAGTTGTGTGATTTTTTAATAATCTGATTTGGTGTTTAATTAAATTTAATATTGATCGCTAGGTTCTCCATGGTTTTCTAAAAGATGGTTTCAGGGAACTAATGCATGATAGAGAACCATTTCAAGCTCTTTTTGTCTTTAAGATCAATTTAATAGGCACCATGAATTGGATAAGTACAATATTTGATAGCTATGTAACACATCTCATCATGACAAAATTTGTGGCTAATTGTGGACTATTAATGAGCCCTAGTCTAGTGACGATAATTTGTAATTAAATTGCATTTAAAAATGATGTTAGGACTAACAGAAGAGCTTATTAAGAACTTGGGTAAAATTCAGAGATCTGAATATTAGTTAGCACAAAGTGGTAATAGATTAGTTAGAAAGCAAGAGTGATTGGTTCTTGTTCTCGAGTCTTCCTATAATTGCTTCACTTCCTCATGTTCTAATCATGATAATGATCTAGTTAAGTTTAATATGCAGTTAGGTCATCATTTGATATGATTTAAAGTAATAATCTCTCCAATAATACTATATAATCATCTTAAACTACGTGCAAATTGAAATAGATTGTGAACGTTTGAGAACTAACAATAACAGATCCATTCGAAGCTTCAGTTATTACGTTGATTTATGCATTTAATATTTCCTATAATATATTTTTGTTACTTTTTAAAATATTTTAATTACTTTAAAGAAGCTATGGGTTTTATTTCCAATTGTTATTTAAAAGAGTTGATTCAATTTTCTCTTTTCTCAAAGTAATTTATATAGCCTTCTCATTTTGCAATCTCTAGACTTGAATTTTTTTAAGATGTCCACCAAGTAATTACATTATCAGCTTGAAGGTGGTGGTGTTGCCAGTGGAGGTCTTCGTGATCTAATCCTCTTCATTGCCCGAACAACATTTGTTGTTAGGATGGATAGAAACTTTATGGAGGTACACATTTTAAAATTGACACTTAATTGTCTTTCATTATTTTTTGTTTACATTTTTTTGACAATTTATGAAGGTGAAATTCATGGCTAATGCTTACAGTTCTGTCGGTTGAAGGAATAACTTACATGTTTATTTTCATTTTATCAAGGTGCAAGATGTATGTTATATCATTTCTATCTTGCATGTTACTCTCTCTGTGAAATTATGTTCCTTTAGCTTATGTAAGAACACACACATTTATATCCTTAGTTTTGTGATTCTATAATACATTGGATACTACAATTTTTTTTAACTTTTTTATGTTTCTTTGTTTTGTGTGCAGGTGAAGAATGAGCTAAATGCCTTTAATGTAAGAATCTATACATGCAGAAGTAGACCAACCAACATATTCATCAAAGACCTTGGTTTTGATGATACTTGTTACTACACTCTGTTATTATTTGAGTTCCCTTGTTCTCTGTATATATTTCTTGTTCATTACAACAAATCTGAGAAAGACATTCCCAAATTAGACCCATATTACGTGTTTAATTGCCACAGTGGCATATCTAATTATTGCATTATAGTAGAAGCTTGATGCTTTGCTTAAATCTTTCCAGATTGAATGGATTCCATGAAGTGGAGTTGAAGGTTCGGGACTATGAATTAGATCAGTATGGTGTGGTAAATAATGATGTTTATTCAAGTAATTATCAACATGGTGAGTTTGATCTGCTTATATCTTTGGCATATGCAAGAATTATGTTCTTGATGTTTGATAAGCTTTTACCAACTTTGCATCTCATCATTCATTGTCTTTTCTTGTAATATGGATATCTTAGGTTTTAATAAAGTTTGTGGCTTTACGAAGTTTAGATTTCCCAAATTTAGCTTATTCTGTTGGCGCAAAAAATTCTGCTTCTTGTGAATGGTCTTTTAGTTATGTCTAAAATTAATTCAAGATAATTTTATTAGTTTTTAGATTGCCCAATTTTTATACTGTAGCGCATCTCATCATATGTATTAGTACATCAACTTATGATTTGCAAATTCATGAATTCGAGTCGGTCTCTCTGATTTACTCTTTTGTTTCTATTAGTGTCTTCGATTGTGCATGTGTTACAATAATATATTAAGTAGATGACCAATTTTAATCACAATGATGGATTCATTTGTCTAATAAGCATGTCGATCATTCTGATTTATAGACAATAGACTATTTTACTAATAAATGTAGTGTCAAGACACTCTACTTCTCTCGACACTCAGTGAGATCTAGGGCTTTCATATGCGATATTGTCAGAATCTTCTAAATTATCTGATATCATTTACGTAACTTTTGGTGAAGGTATGGAACACCACCACCTCTGAGTTGGAGAATCCGTATTGTGCCTATTTATTTCCTTTTTTCCTCCTAAAGTTGATGGCTATTATTTCTATGTGATACTTGTTTTTTCAACTTTTTTTATTAATTTAATAATCTTCTAGTGGACTTGTATCATTTGGCATGATCTAATGCATATTCTTATGTGTGACAAAGTTGAATAACACAGTGCTTATTTTTGTCCCAAGATGCTTTCAACATCTCAAACGAGCATCTCTTATATTAAAATAAATATTTTCCTCTTTACTCTTACGATTTCTAGAGATGATAAGAATTGAGTAGATATGACAATCTTTATGCTTGAATAGATATGACAACCTTTATGCTATTGCAATATCATTCATTATATATCATTCTAGTGATAAATGTTTATTTTTTCTCAGGTAATTGCAGTGAATCGACAAGAACATAAAGAGATTATATAATGATAAGGCAAGAAGATGAGATTATATAAAGCAAGGTCAAAATATGTTCAACGTATTGTGCTCTTATGAGTTTCCAACTTATATACATAGGCTTTATTTATGAAGAATTGATGTTTGGATTTAATTAGTTAGAATATTATTATACTTATGGATGTAGAGGATGATTTTCTGTGTATTTGAAATTGAATAATTTAAATTCTTGTAAGAATTCATATGTTTTTAGTTATATATCATAATTGTATATAATTTTATTTTAATAATAATATAAATTTATATAAAATTAATAAAAATAAAAATAAAATTATAAAAGACATCATGTAAAAACTAATGTTTATTGGTGTGAAAATAATGTTTATGCAAGGAGAGACATTGGTGAAAAAACGATGTACTTTGGTGTAAAACCGATGTCTTTTCTTAAGAAGACATCGGTGGAAAAATGATGTTAAATATAAGTTTACCGATGTTTTTAAGTGTATAGGCATCAGTTAATAACCGATGTCTAATGTGTCTTCAGCGGTAAAGACATCGGTTTATAACTTATGCCTTTTTGTCCTATCCGATGTCTTTTCTAGAAAAGATATCGGTGAATAAACGATGTCTTATGTGTGCAAATCGATGTTTTTCCATTGAAAGACATCGGTAAAAAACCAATGTTAAAGGATGCAACTGATGTTTATACAAGAGAAAAGACATCGGCTAAAAATCGATGTCTATCAGCGCACACATTCAACATCGGGGCTTCAACATCGGTTACTTGATGAAATAGACATCGGTTTTTAACCGATGTCTATCAGAGTTTTTGGTGTAGTGATTTATCACACTTCCAGTTTAGAGCTCCACACAAATACAGAAAAATTACAGAAGTCGGACATGCGTTTTTTCAGCATTCTTACACAAGTTGCACCTTTTCCCCAACTTTGCACTTTTGATCCCTTTTTTCACCTAAAATACAATAAAACACCTCAAACACACCTTTTTCTCATATATATCAAATATAAGACACTTGTGCTAATATATGACAACAATTTTCATAAAAAAAGGTGTTAAATTGGACACTAAAACACACTTATTTTCACTCTCATCACACAACCACAGAAAAATTATGCAATGTGGACATGTATTTTTCAGCATTCCTTCACACTTTCACTCTTCATTCCAACTTTGAACTTTTGACCCTTTTTTGACCTAAATTAAAGCACTATAAAACACCACAAATGCACATTTTCCTCAAATATATGGACATGTAAGAGACTTTTGCTAATAAACGAAAACAATTCTCATAAAAAGGTGTTAAATCGGATACTAAAACACGATAATTTTCACTCTCAAAAAATAAACAAAAGAGAGAGAAAGAGAAAATCAGATGGGAACAAGGACTATAACAACTAGGCCATTCACAATGTAATTGTCTTTAATTCCGGTCATGCAACTCTCATTACATGCAATACTCAATTCATAGCATACAAGATAAGATAATCACCACCAATTAAAATGCTCCATTAAAATGTTCTCACGAGTAGTATATAAATCACTCACTCTAAAGTGCATAACATGTACACTTATGGGTTAAGGTGTTTATGCTCAGATTCAATTCAAGTGCATGCGTCACCATAAGCTTGCCAATTATCTAGTAAATAACCATAAGTATTTATTTCTTTGATTCATCAATGGGTGAGATTTAATTATTCAATCAATATGCTCGATGAGTTGGGAGATAGTACTGTCTCTATGGTGTACTGTTGATTGTAGAAGGAATCTGTATCCTAACGAAATTGGTTGATGATGTCCCTTTGAGGAGCTCATAAGGATTATCATATAAACCCTACAGGTGGATTTGATCTGGCATGATAATGAGGTTGAGAGGTACTACTCTTGGATTAGAGATTAATTAATTGAGTTGTCAGTAACTCATTTAATAAGTGGGCATTGAATATCTTAAATACTGGAAGATTAACGGGCTCATAATAAGAAGGAGCTCATAACGTAATTTGGGATTAGGGTGGCAGTGCAATAATAATTCTCTAATGGACTGATTTATTTCTATTGGGCTTAAGTATAAGTTTTGAGCTAAACTTGGATGCCTAAGCCCAATGGGAGGCCCAACCCTAATTTCTCCTCCTGGTCCCTGTTGTAGCTTATATATAAGTCAGCCCAGCAGTCTCAGGACATATGTATGCACGCCTATTATCAGAATTGGATAAGAAATCAGATTTCTCATCAGATAAGAGAGAACATGAGAATTATGAGGGAGACTATGGATTAGGATCGCTTAGAGGATCGTCACCCACACGACGTCTATACGAGGCATAGGAATTAATACAACAGAAGATCACGAGGTCATTTCTGTAGCTGTTTCAGACTTCTCTGCCAGTCTTCGAGAAAAGGTAAACTTTCTGTTGTTCCACTTTGTTAGATGTGCATGGAACCTGAACGGATTATGTAGACCATAAGATCCGATCACCATCACAAGATTTATTGCCTGACCAAATTACTATTGAGTTCACTTCACACCTTCACTCAGGTCCTGTTGCAAGGGACTCTTACTTGGCATACCTTCCACATATGCAACAGGTATCAACTACTCTAAATTCTCCTAGCTCTGCTCCTAGCGATTCTGTGATCGATGACTTCATCTTGGCCAAGGGCCAGACAACTCGGTCTTCTCCTACTATGTGTAAGGACAAGGATCATAAAGTGCAACTCTTGAATAAATTTGGTGCTCTGGAGGATGTTGATAGCACTGAATCTGATGCGGCCCCACATTTCCCCTTCTTATCCAGTTTCACTTCAGGTTTCAGCCCCGACTATCGCTCACGTGCATCAGTCCCCTCCGTAGTTTGTTGTGGCTACAATTTCAAGCGGGAAGTAATCCAATGACGCTGTTATATATATTGATGAGGTTGTCGAAATAGGCAGGAATGCTGAGCCTTTGTCTTTCTTTGAAAGCAAATTAATTCTCAAGTATTAAGGATATCAATTGCAACTTAGGCAAGCGATCAAGTTAAATATCGAACACAAATGATAGCGTATTATCAATTTAATTATTACTAAATTAATTAAGAAAAGGCAATTAAGTTTGAGGTATAGAATTTTAACAACTAAACAATTAATTAAAATAACAAAAAAATAAATTAAGCACTAGAAGAATACGAATGCGACTCAAGAATGGAGAAAAGGTAGCTCTAGGGTAATCCAGTTTTACTCATTATTTTTCCTCTCAAGTGTATTGTCTGACTCTTCCTTGTGGACTATGGACGCATCACGAAGCTATGCAAATCTACTCTTTAGACACAAGTAAATATGCATGTAACACTTGCGAATAACCTTGGAGCAAGAGATATAATTTCACCCCCTTTCTAGGTACTATCTGTATCAATTATTTCCCTAACCAATTGGTACTCTAACCCAATATGATCTCCCTTTATAGGTATTATAAAATTACCCTCTTTATTCTGCTTACTAACCCGAATACAAATCAATTAATAAACATTCATATATGACAGTTCTAGTGATGCTTCGGAGTCCCTCACTTAAAATCATAGCATGGAATCCTGTTCAACAGTGAACGCACTCAATCAACAACCAAGATATATATTCAGACTATATAATAGTTGAAGATGCACAAAACGACCGTGAATATAGATTAAAAACATGCAATCATATATAAAATAAATCGACATACAAGAAAGTTTAATTAATTCATAAAACCTTCAAAACCCTAGACTACCAAAATGGTTCTAGACCATGCTGTTGCGAAGAACAATCATGGGGGTTGGATAGATATAACTCATATGTCTGGAAAATAAAAGATAAATTAGGAAACGATAAAAACCTTAGATGTGGGCATCGTCACATCCTTCTCCATCTTGAATCATCTCTTGGTTCCCCTCTTGATTCAACAGACGAATCTTCACAGTGATGAATGGATGGAGGAAAGGATGTGGATGATGGTTTGGGGTGATCCCCCCTTGTTGGGTGGTGTAGGATGATTGTCGCATTCCTTTAATCCTTCTATTGATGCCCTTTTATACGACCTTGGATGGGCTTTTTAGTTGAAAATATGCACATGCACGCACTAGGGTGTAAAACCCGTCGAAACTAGAAATTCGTGTCCTTGCTCGACCAAACTGCTTCTGGTCGAGCAATAACATTTTGGTCAAGCAAGAGGTCGAGGAACTTTGTGCAGTCTCACCGTTTCACGCATAACTTCCATATCCGAACTTCGATTTGAGTGATTCTTGTGCCAAAACGACCCTCTCTTCCGTGGATTTCCAATGTTGTATCACATGCTCAGTTTGGACTTTCATACAAACATAGAAAAATTACACAAGTTGAACCTTTTCTCCAACTTTGTACTTTTGATCATTTTTCCACCTAAAACACAATAAAACACCTCAAATGCACATTTTTCTCACATATATTGAATGTAAGACACTTGTGCTAATTTATTAAAATAGTTCTCATCAAAAGTGTGTTAAATTGGACACTAAAACATGCTTATTTTCACTCTCATCAATCTCCCAAACTTACCTGTTGCTCGTCGCGAGGTAACAAAATAAAAATAAAGAAAGAGAGTAGTGGGAAAACAAGGATTACGACTCATACCCCATTCAAAATACAATTGTCCTCAACTTAGGTCATGCAACTTTCATTACATATAATAATCAATTCATAGCGTACAAGAGAAGACAATCACAACCAATTCAAATGCTCCATTGACATGTTCTCACGGGAAGTATATATCACTCGCACCCAAGTGTAAAAGATGTACACTTATGTGTTAAGGTGTTGAATTTAAAGCCAATTTTGGTAAAATTGATCAAGGTAAGCGTACCTTATCGTGTGTAGTTATTGACCCAGTTTAAATATCGATCAAAGGGAGAGTTAAATTCAAGGTGTATCCAGATTCATTTTCAATCATACTTTATAGGAGTAATCGGGATTTGTGAGTTTTGATAATTAAAAGAACAATTAACTACCAACAATCTAAGTAATTAACAAATAACAAATTATCAACTAAAGATGATCACAAGAGAGTCAAATACCCAAGACAATTATGAGGTGGATGGAGAGTAATCTAAAGAGGAGCAAGGCTAACCACATTCAAGATTAAGGGTGGTATTACATGGATTTGTTAAATTCAAATGGCAAATATCAATGATAATTGGAATAGAAGCAATCACAAATGTTCCCTCCTAATCCATATGGCCAAGGTAATTAGGTTCTCAACTCGTTACACGTTTTAAGCACAAAAGATTGTTCCTTACTCTCAATTCCCTTAAAGGTACTATGATTATAAGATTTATCCTTCTCACTCAATTAACAACCAAATATGATAAATTAATTAAGTGTCCCAACATGAATGTTCCAAGTATATAAAGATGCTACCACATACTTCACATACTAACATAAATTATCTATATTATAACATGATTCAATCAAAACCCTAGTCACAATATCGGAATGGCTTTCCTAACATCACAAATAGAGATTTCAATCACATACAAATAAAATGAATCATAAATCATGTAGGAAAAACCAAATATCATATCAACTACCATTTAAAATCCAACAAATCCACAAAACCCTAATCCATCTTTTGGCTAGCCTCACTAGAGGTCTAGCCAACAATAAACATTATGAAAACATCATCAAAATACTTACATACATCCATTGCTTCAAAACAAGCCAAAGAAAAGCAAATGAAAAGAAAAATATCTTCCCTCTTTGATGTAGGTTGAATATCTGTCTTCACTTTGCAAACTCCCACTCTCAATCCTCAATCCTAAATAGATTTGTGATGAAAAGACGATGAAAATATGGAGGATGGATGAAAGGTTGATGGATGGATGAAGATGAAGGTGTAAAATGTAGAGAATAGTGTGTGTGTGTGTGTGTGTCTTGAAAAGTCCCCCTTGCAAATCTCTTTTGAGAGAGTGAGTATTTAGGTTATTTATACTCCTCTTGAATGCCCAAAAGTCAAAGTTGATAGCTGGAATTTTGCATGAAAATTTGACCGAATTTCTGTGCTTCGGTCGAGTTTTCATGCAACTTGCGCTTTCTCAGTTCTGAGCACGTTTCTGCCTTTAAATTGTCTAAAAATTCGACCGAGTTTTAGCTCTTTGGTCCAATTTTGTGTTTTACTTTAGCCTTCCCATTTCATTCAGTACCTGAAATTCGATCGAATTTCTAGAAATTCGGTCGAGTTTTTGTGACCATCTTCGTGCTTCAACACTGTACTAGAACTTCGGGAGAATGGGAGAAATTCGACTGAGTTTTCTTCACTTTCTTTAAATTCTTAATTTTGTCACATCTTTGGCTCGATTCTTCTTCCAAAATACCTATTTAACAATAATGCAAACTCAAATTAGTAAATTTCATCAAATCCATCCATAACCTTCAAAATACTATACAAAATAGACTAAACAAACACAAAAAGAATATAAAAACACAACAAAATCTAGGTGAATTGGGCAACAATCAAACCCCCTCAAACTTAAAGTGTTGCTCGTCCCCGAGCAACGAAAGTGAAAGAACAAAGGAGTAAAATTCACCTAGATAAACAACACAAAACAACATGAGCCCCAACATATCTACAAACAATTAGAGATCACAAATCGTATTAGGAAACCTTACTATAATAGAAATCAGCACATGTGGAGTTTAAACTGCTCAAGATGAAGGGGAAGCAACACAATTATATCCCTCAACCATAAGCCTCACGGATGTATATAACACTCCACTCTTGTGATCTAAAGGTTAAGATCCCTCATTCAATTGATCATAGTCGAATTATCATAGGTTTGCAAGTGAAATCATTTTAATATTACACAAAGATCAACAAGGACTTGTACTAAGGATGTAATGAGGGCTCTTTGGTAGGATAGGAAAATATGGATAAAAGTGACCTAAATGCGTGTGTTATGATCATAGAGAAGGCCTTCAATGTGATTCTTCCTCCATTCCTTTTTCTTCTTTATTGAACTTTTTATCCTATCCACGTGTATCTCACAACTTAAGAGCTTTTGTCGAATTTTTATGAGAGCTTGATCATCAATGATGCATTTTTCCTAATATCTTGCTCTTTTTTTTTTTTTCAACTTTACAACCTTTTTCTTTTCTATCCAATTTAAGCTCATTCACTAGTTCTTACTCTTGTTTTGCTTTCCTTCCTTTTATCTCTTTCACTCAACCTTTAGTTAAACTTCTTCTATAATCTCCACACATAATGGGTTTATATAGAGGCTAAAGTGGGATTATTAGGCTTGTAATGTGCTCAATAATAAAATATGCTTTAAGGCTCAAACTTTGGCTAACAAGGGATACAACATGATTAGGTAGGAAATTCATTTGGCTAGCAACTCGTTAAATCAAACATGGCCTAAAATCATTTCTAAATGCTTCATCAAAAGGTTCACTTGCAAAGTTCACGAGCAAATTCTAATTCATCTTCTAATGATCAATCCTCTCTTCAATGGAATTCAAACCGTATGAATTGCACGGTTTGATGCTAAAATCTTACTAGGCTTTTGCTTATGGTCTTAGAATATTATTGTGTTTTATCCATCTTTATCTTGAGCAATTTAAGAACCTATGTCTCAATTACCTAGAGTAAAATGTCCTAACAAAATTATTATCATCATTGCAAATAAATATATCGAAGCTCAAGATACGAACGAGATAAAGAAAGATAAATAAAAGACAATCTACCCTCTCTGACAAATACACAATAAACAGACAACAAAGCAAAAAGAATAAAATAACATGAAACCAAATCCAATAAAAATTACACTGTAAAATAATCACAAACCAATACTAAAAAAGAAATACAAATCCAAGTAAGTATCATCAGTACATCACAATTAAAACAGTCATCAAGTCAAAGCAAGCAAGAGAGAGTAGGGATGATCCTCAAATCACTGAGGAGGAAAGCCAGGGTCCTGTGGTGGATATGGAGGGTACTGAGGTGGATGCTGAGCATCCTATCCATAATCCGGAGGCGGAGGTGGATAGTGCATCCACGATCTAGGAGCCGGCTGGTACTCAGGCCACGGCTGGTAGACATACGGATCAATAGGGTTGTGCATGTTATACATGTGGCCAGTCATCCTCTCTATGTTCTGCACTGTGCTCCCCATGGCATCCATCATAAAGTTTGTCCTATCCAGCCTATACCTCTAGTAAGCAACCTTCTGTGCCATGCCTCCGTAGCCTACCCTCAGAAAAGCTACGTCCTTAGTCAAGCGATCCAAATTCGCTGTTCTCCCTCTCCTTTCTCCAGCTCTTGAGCTTTCTCCTCTCTTTAAATCCTCTTCTCCTACATCTTCCTCATCCTCACTGCTTGTTTGATCTTCTTCCTCATCAGATTCACCCAAATCTCCTTCATACTCCACCTCTTCATCCTCTACAATCTCGGTAGTGGGTACCAATCTCCCTTGGATATCACGATAGTAAGAGGACTTGAATTCTACAATGGCTTGCTTGTATCTTGAGGACACCAGGCACAAATTTTCCTCGTTCCTGACTGGGTGAATGCGTGTGAGCCCCACATTTGGCAGAGGGAAGTACTTTCCCATTGGAAACACGTAGATGTAGTTCCCTGCCAACTCCTCAATTACCCTCATATTTTTCATCGTACTTTCCCCCAAGTTGGTTCCATCTAAATGAATCATACCCTTCAAGTCCACGTCCAATCCTCTCGCCAGGATTGTGATCATCCCTCCAACGGTCACACTCTGAGACTTCTTCCTCGTGGTAACACTCCATGATGTAAGATGCTATGCTGAAGCATTCTTTCTTGATCAAGAAATAGAGTACAAACAGCTCTCTATCTCCCACACATGATCCCTCATGTCGATCTAATATCGAGTAGGTTAAAAAGTTCTCCACACTGCTCCAGAACTTGATGGGTCGTACCTGAATTGGCCTTTTCTATCTCCCCTCTTCGACTATGAATGCTAGAAGACTTGCTTTTCTGCTTTTGTTAAGGTTCTGTATCCTTTCTCTGCCTCCATTGCAGGACATCTCAGTCTTCTTTTGACCTCCTCTATTTTTAGGGAAAACGATTTGTTTTTCAACCTGAATTTTATCCTCCGAGGTAATGCTCCTCTTCTGAAATTTGTCACTTTGAGTGTAGTGAGAAACTCTAGAGTCAATCCAAGATACGTCTTTGGATAGCTCCTCAAAAAATCACCCAACCCAACATCGTCAAACAGCCTATTCACATCATCAATGATTCTCATTATCTCTATCATTCTTAGATCAATCTACCTTGTTTTCCTTATGGTGAGTGATAACCTCTTCCACAACTGACACTTGTTATACCATTCTTCCTGCTGGAATTTGACTCCAAAGTTGTCTGGATGGCAATTATTTACTCTCAGGAAGGCAGTGATGTTGTTGAACTTCGTATTTTTTATTTGTCCATCTTTATTTTTCTCTCGCCTCTGAGCTGGGGCCTGCACTCGTGGCACTTGCGTAGGCTCCTGTGCCTGCGCTTGTGGCTGGGCACGTGGTTGATTACATCCCCTTCCACATCCCTGTCCAGGTCCACCTGCATCTGCACCTGTTCTTTCCCTTGTTCGTGCCTACACAAAATTCAACAGTTATTATCTTGCACGAGAATAAAAAATATCCAACTCAAGCTCAATGATTCAAATTTTCATGTTCTCATACAAATGGATCTTGGTTTATCATTTATATAATCAAAAGATAGCATTTCGTTCATTAAAAGCTCAATCCACACATGAAACATGCAATCTTTCAATCAATTTGCTTCAAAATCAATTACCAAGTCCTTGTCTCAAGATTTAAACATGAAAATTTCCAAATCATGCATCTAAATGTCCAATTCCATTCTAATACCTTCAAATTACGCTCAACTTTCTTAAGAATTATTTTTCCAAATTGTATCAATAAGCTTGCCAAGTTTCAAAGCCAGATTTTACAAAAATTTTCTCATGGGCATTTATCGAACACATTGTGGGCAATATCTATCAAGTCAAGAATTTTTCAATCATCTTTAAACATCTAACCCCAAATTTTCTAGAGGCTCAAATTCATCAACATCAACAACAATCATCCATAATACCAATTCACTTCATGACAATGAATCAACATCAAACATTCATTCCAACTTCAACATTCACTTTCAATTTTGATTCCAATTCTCATGCTTTTCACTCAAGGTTTGTAATTAAACAAGATATTAAACTACAATTCATCATTATTCTACAAAAATCATTGTAAAAAATTGGTAGAATAGAACTTCCATACATAGCATAAACCCTAGAATTCAAAGTTACGAAATAACTTGAGAAAAGGGAAGTGCAATCTTACCTTGGAGACTTAAGAGATGAAGAATATGAGAGGATCCTTGCTTGGGAGTTCCTGCAACCTTCGATTTCGAGAGGAGAAAAGGTGGAGAAAGGGCTACGGGTCGGAAGTTTTAAGAGTAAAATGAAGAAAGAAAAAGGTTTCGAATTTTAAAACACGCAGGCAGAAAATTCGACCGAATTTTAACAAATACTCGGTCGAATTTCTCTGTAAATCCCCGATTCAGGCTTCCAGTTCACAGAAAAATTCAATCGAGTTTTTAATCAAGAGGTCGAATTTTCTGCAAATCCTGCGGTACCAAAAATTCGACTGGAGAAGAAAAATTCGATCAAATTTTAGCACCAAATTTCAATTTTTTATTTTTTCCTCCTTTTACATCTCAATATGCACAATTAATCATTCAATCATTCATGACAAGTGCATCTCAATCCACATAGACAATGATAGTACCAATCAACACTCACAAGGATTCAAAACACAACAAACAACAACAATAAACAACAAAAGCATGCACATTCTAGTGAATTCAATCATCAAACACATACAAGTACACTGCGACGCATCCCCCCAAACCTAAATCTTGACAAGAGGAAAGAATTAAGTTTGTAAAAGTAGTGAAATTTATCCTTGACTTATCCAACGTAGCGCTTCTCGCAATTCATTCTTCATTCCCTCCACTAGAGTGCAGGCCTACACCACCAAAACACAAATGACACATGAAAACAATAATAAAAGAAAATCCTACTCTACTATAATTCAAGATGAGTTTAAGAATGAAGGGTGTCCACATACACTATCTCCTTTTGAGAAGGAGATAGGTAATGTTTAACCCGATGCCCATTTACAACGAACTCATCATTAGGCCCTTTGAGTTTCAACGTGTGTCCTACGATGACCTCCAACACTTCAAATGGACCCATCCATTTTGACTTGAGCTTTCCCGAAAACAACTTCAATCTTGAATTGAACAATAGCACTTTATCTCTGGGAGCAAATGTTTTCTCTTTTAATTTGACATCATGCCATTTTTTCACTTTCTCTTTGTAGATGGTGGAGTTTTCGTATGCCCTTTCACGAAATTCTTCCAACTCTACCATCTTTAGCAACCTTTCTTGTCCGGCCTCCCCCTCATCCATGTTGAGCCTCTTGATTGCCCATAAAACCCGATGCTCCAACTCGATGGGAAGGTGTGATGCGCATTTTCTTTGCACGCAAAATTAATCCCCAAGTATTAAGGATATCAGTTGCAGCTTAAGCAAGCGACCAAGTTAAATATCGTACCCAAAGGACGGCGTATTATAAATTTAATTATTTACTAAATTAATTAAGATAAAAGAAATAAAAGTTGATGGATTTAATTAACAACTATTAAATAATTAATTAAAATAACAAATAAAATAAATTAGGAACTAGGAAAATAGGAAAGTGAATCAAGAATGGAGAATATGTAGCTCTAAGGTAATCAAATTTTACTACTTAACTTTCCTCTCAAGTGAAGGTCGACTCTGCCTTGTGGACTATGGACGCATCACTAAACCATGCAAATCTACTCTATAGACATAAGTAAATATGCGTGTAACACGTTTGAATAAACTTGGAGCAAGAGATATAATTTCACCCCCCATTTCTAGGTATTATCAGTATCAATTATTCCCCACGTCGGGAATCTAATCCGATATAATCTCCCTTTATAGGTACTATAAAATTATCCTCTTTATCCTGCTTACTAACCTGAATTCAATTCAATTAATAAACATTCATATATGATAGTTCTAATGAAGCTTCGGAGTCCCCTCACTTAGAATCATAACATGGAATCCTATTCAGTGGTCAACGCACTCAATCTACAACCAAGATATAAATTCAAACTCTATATACCAATTGAAGATGCACAAAACGACCGTGAAAATGGATTAAGAAAGCATAATCATATATAAAATAAATCCACAAGTAGTGTTGTACGGAGGATACACAAAAGAGTTTAATTAATTCATAAAACCTTCATAAATCCTAGATCTACCAAAATGATTCTAGCCCATGATGTTGCAAAGAACAATCATGGGGGTTGGATAGATCTTACCCATATGTCTGGAAAATACAAGATAAATTAGGAAACGATAAAAACCCAAGATGTGGGCATCGTCGCGTCCTTATCCATCTTGAATCCTCCTCTTGGATCTCCTCTTGATTCAACAGATGAATCTTCAAAGTGATGAATGGATGGAGTAAGGATGTGGATGATGGTTGGAGGGTGACCCCCCGTTGTGGGGTGTAGGATGATTGTGTTATGGTTCTTCTCACATGAATAATGATGTAAAATATATATAGGTATGAGAAGGGAATTAAATAAGAAAATAAAAGATATGGGTAAATCATGGAGGATTATGTGATAAGGAGATTAATTGTGCTCCAAGAAATAGGTAATTTTCAGAAATTTTTGGAAATTCTCGGAAATTCTCGCTGGCAGTTGCGCGACTTGACGATTTTGAGCCTAACTTCTTCATCTAAACTCTGATTTTAGTGATTCTTGCGCTCACGCTATCCTCTTTTCCTTAGATTTCTATCATATAAAGATCTAACCAAAATTCCAATACTTGGAGATGTAAAAAGTCATGTAAAGTGGAATAGTCTTGCTGAGTAGCAACAGCTTGCGCGACGTTACCATTTCGATCATAACTTTCTCGTTTGGACTCTGATTGAGGTGTTTCTTATGCCAAAACAACCCAATCTTCATTGTCTTTCCAACCATATATCACACTTCTATTTTTCACCTTCACAAAAATACAGAAATATTACACAATTTGGACGTGCGTTTTTCAGCATTCTTGCACAGGTTACACATTTTCTCCAACTTTGCACTTTTGATCATTTTTCCACCTAAAATATAATAAAACACCTCAAATGTACCTTTTTCTCAAATATATTAAATATAAGACACTTGTGCTAATATATTACAACAATTCTCATCAAAAAGGTGCTAAATTGGACACTAAAATACACTTATTTTCACTCTCATCATTCCCCCAAACTTACTGTTGCCCGTCCCGAGGCAACAAAATAAAAATAATGAGTATGAGAATAAGAAAATTAGCAGGAAAACAAGGACTATGACACATACCTCATTTATAATACAATTGTCCTCAACTTAGGTCATGCAACTTTCATTACATGTAAAATCAATTCATAGCATACATGCTAAGACAATCACCACCAATTCAAATGCTCAATTCACATGTTCTCACGAGAAGTATATATCAATCGCGCTCAAGTGTAAAAGGTGTAAACTTATGGGTTAAGGTGTTTACGATCATATTCAATTCAAGTGCATGCGTAACCATAAGCTTGCCTATCGTCTCAACTCTCCTTTTATTTGTAGCTAGCAAATCATGATCAAAAAGGTCTTTATTTGGTAGTAATGTAGGCTTTTTGGAAAAGGTAGGAAATTTATGGATAAGTGACTCAAAACTCAGATCAATCAAGCTGTAGTCTCTCTCGATCTTTCATTCTTCCTCATCACATCAATCAAGCACAACATTCTCATCAAATTCTCTCATCTTTCTTCACTTTTTTTTTCTTTTTTTTCTCTTTTGAGGTACCAATTTCGGGCACTACCTCTCACATCCTCCATAGGGTACTAGATTTAAGCACTACCCTAGGTGTTCGTTTCCATGGAGTGCTAGATTTGAGCACTACTCCAGGAATTTTCCTTTTGACCCTTAAGATTCTTTCTTCATCATCCTTATCATCCCTCAAATCACCCCTCTTCAATTAAGCTTTATTGGCTATCAAAAGAATGGATAAAAAGCCTCGAATGGGCTGACAAGGGATTTAATGAATTCAAGTAAAGAATATGGGAAAAGATGAGTTATAAATTAAAGATGACCTAATATCATCTCCATAATCCGCTAGACTAATCTTGAGTATTCAAGGAAACTCAAGGCAAGTTTTAGAATACACGCACAAGAACAATACTCACCAGAAAAGAAATATCATGTGATTTTGTACATGATCAACGAGGCTTAAAATCTCATATGGCATTTAACAAGCAACAGAGCACCTTTCATGGTAAGTAATATCCCACAAGTACACATAGAACTTCATACCACAATATAACTCAAGTACACTTCCTTCATTAATTTCAAAAGCATGAATTTTAGGCACAATTTAAACAATATAAGCTCACATGTGGATCACCAAAACCAAAATCAAAGAACTCAATCCTTCTACTCTACAAATTAAAAGTACACATAAGAATTAGAAAAAGGAAACGAGAGCACCTGATTTTTTTCAACGTATACATGAGCTCCTCGAGTTGTTCAACTCATTCAGGTCAAAGCCTCAGTTTACCTATTTCTATCATCAAAGCTCAACATACCTCATCATCACATGATTCATAAATAATAATATAGGAGAACTATAAGAAAGACTCAATTGACTATCTAATCGACTCCACACACTAGAAACACCAACACAACATACTAAACATTAGGTAAATTGCAAAAAATCGACATACAACACTGGTTAAAGTATCAATATACCGCAAAAAATCAACTCCTAAAAAACAAATAACCAACGATAGGAAAAATTATACCCTCAGTGCTCATAAGAAGAGGTAAGTACATCACACCCCCCAAACTTAGTAAAAAAGTAAGTCGAAACTAAGTTTAAAAAGAGATGTAATTTCGGAAACGTGAGCACCTCAAATATAATAAATCATTACTCACACAAAAGAAATAATAAAGCAATAAAACGGAAGGGCAAGCCCTCAACAGGCACTCATGTTTAACGTCGAAGTGTCACGATGGTAAAAGTCTTAATCCACTAGAAATAATAAAATCAATAATAACAGTTGGCCTTGGCAACGGTGCCAAAAACTTGATGCGCATTTTCTTTGCACGCAAAATTAATCCCCAAGTATTAAGGATATCAGTTGCAGCTTAAGCAAGCGACCAAGTTAAATATCGAACCCAAAGGATGGCGTATTATCGATTTAATTATTTACTAAATTAATTAAGACGAAAGGCAATAAAAGTTGATGGATTTTATTAACAACTACTAAACAATTAATTAAAATAACAAATAAAATAAATTAGGAACAAGGAAAATACGTAAGTGAATCAAGAATGGAGAATATGCAGCTCTAAGGTAATTCAGTTTTACTACTTAACTTCCCTCTCAAGTGCAGGCCGACTCTGCCTTATGGACTATGGACACATCACTAAACCACGTAAATCTACTCTATAGACACAAATAAATATGCATGTAACACGTGTGAATAACCTTGAAGTAAGAAAAATAATTTCACCCCCTTTCTAGGTACTATCAGTATCAATTATTTCCCACGTCTGGAATCTAACCCGATATGATCTCACTTTATAGGTACTATAAAATTATCCTCTTTATCCTGCTTACTAACCCGAATTCAATTCAATTAATAAACATTCATATATGATAGTCTAATGAAGCTTCGGAGTCCCCTCACTTAGAATCATAACATGAAATCCTATTCAGTGGTGAACGCACTCAATCTACAACCAAGATATAAATTCAGACTCTATATACCAATTGAAGATGCACAAAACGACCGTGAAAATGGATTAAGAAAGCATAATCATATATAAAATAAATCCACAAGTAGTGTTGTACGGAGGACACACAAAAGAGTTTAATTAATTCATAAAACCTTCATAAATCCTAGATCTACCAAAATGATTCTAGCCCATGATGTTGCAAAGAACAATCATGGGGGTCGGATAGATCTTACCCATATGTCTGAAAATACAAGATAAATTAGGAAACGATAAAAACCCTGGATGTGGGCATCGTCGCGTCCATCTCCGTCTTGAATCCTCCTCTTGGTTCTCCTCTTGATTCAGCAGACAAATCTTCAAAGTGATGAATGGATGGAGGAAAGGATGTGGATGATGGTTGGGAGGTGATCCCCCCTTGTGGGGTGTAGGATGATTGTGTTGTGGTTTACTTCACATGAATAATGATGTAAAATATATATAGGTATGAGAAGGGAATTAAATAAGAAAATAAAATATATGGGTAAATCATGGAGGATTATGTGATAAGGAGATTAATTGTGCTCCAAGAAATAATTAATTTTCGGAAATTTTCGGAAACTCGAAAATTCTGGCTGGCAGTTGCGCGACTTGACGATTTTGAGCATAACTTCCTCATCCAAACTCCGATTATAGTGATTCTTGCGCTCACGCGATCCTCTTTTCCTTAAATTTCTAATAATATAAAGATTTTACCAAAATTCCAACATTTGAAGATATAGAAAGTCATGTAAAGTTGAACAGTTGGGATGAGTAGCAACAGCTTGTGCGACGTCACCATTTCGATCATAATTTTCTCGTTTGGACTCTGATTGAGGTGTTTCTTACGCCAAAACAACTCACTCTTCGGTGTCTTTCCAACCATATATCACACTTCTATTTTTTAACTTCACACAAATACAGAAAAATTACACAAGTTTTATGTACGTTTTTCAGCATTCTTGCACAAGTTGCATATTTTCTCCAACTTTGCACTTTTGATTTTTTTCCACCTAAAATACAATAAAACACCTCAAATACATATTTTTATTAAATATATTGAATATAAGACACTTATGCTAATATATTACAATAATTCTCATCAAAAAGGCGTTAAATTGGACAGTAAATCACGCTTATTTTCACTCTCATCAAGGTGACAAGATTTTCCATACACCAATTGGTAAGGAGAGATACCAAGGATAGTTTTGAACGCCGTCCGATAAGCCCACAAGGCACCATCGAGCTTCTCCGCCCAATCATTTCTTCCCCCATTAATCGTCTTCTCCAAAATTAACTTGATTTGGCGATTTGAAACCTCCGCCAATCTATTTTCTTGGGGATGATAAGGTGTGGCGATCCGGTGTTTAACTCCGTATTTCTTCAAGAGCCCCTCCATCAATTTGTTCACAAAGTGTGAACCACCATCACTAGTCACCAAAGCTCGAGGGACTCCATATCGAGTAAAAATGTTCTTTTTCAAGAATCTTTGCACCAAAAATGCATCATTAGTCTTGGTGGGATCGTTCCACCCACTTGGACATGTAGTCCACCGCCAACAAGATGTATAGGTACCCTTGAGACGAAGGAAATGGGCCCATAAAATCCCAGCACATAAAAAATCTCCACTTTAATTCTCAATCCCATGGGCATCTCATCCCTTTTTCCTATTTCACCAACTCTTTGGCACCTATCGCAACTCTCCACAAATTTCTTGGCATCTCCAAACAAGGTGGGCCAAACAAAACCCGATTGAAGAACTTTTACTCCCGTCTTGTGATGACTAAAGTGCCGAACTTTTGCTCTTGTCTTGTGATGGCTAAAGTGCCCACCACAAGGAGACGAATGGCAAAGCTCTAGAATCCCCTCAATTTCTTCATTGGCTATACACCTTCTAATGAGTCCATCCGCACAAATTTTGAATAAGAAGGGTTCATCCCACACATACTTCTTCACTTCAACATAAAATCTCTTCACTTTATACTCATTAAGAAGTGTGGGCTTAATTCGGCATGTAAGATAGTTGACATAGTCGGCGTATCAAGGAGACGAGCTTATCATGAGACCACACACTTGTTCAACCTCTACCTTAAGGAATTCCTCATCCGGGAACACATCACCAATCGGAGTCAAATCTTCATCCTCCTCTTCTTTTTCAAGTCTTGATAAGTGATCTGCTATCATATTTTCAACCCCTTTCTTGTCTTTGATCTCTACATCAAACTCTTGTAGAAGCAATACCCACCGAATCAATCTTGGCTTAGCATCCTTTTCGTTCATTAGATACTTGATGATCGCCTGATCCATGAATACTATTGTTCGTGTGCCAACTAGGTAGGGACGAAACTTCTCAAAGGCATAGACCACCGCCAAAAACTCCTTTTCGGTGGTTGTATAGTTGACTTGGCAAGAATTCAACATCTTTTGAGGCATAATAGATAGTTCTAAACTTTTTCTCTTTCATTTGCCTTTGTACAACCCTGACAGCTTGATCACTCACATCACAATGCAACTCAAAGTGCACATTCCAATCCGGAGCTACAAGTATGGGAGATGAAATCAAAGCCTCCTTGAGTACCTGAAACAAAGCAAGACACTCTTCATCAAATTTAAATGTACTTTTCTTTTCAAGAAGCTTACAAAGAGGTTTGGCAATTTTTGAAAAATCTTTTATAAAGCGGCGATAGAAGCCCGCATGGCCTAAGAACGATCTAACTCCTTTCTCACTAGTAGGAGGAGGAAGACATTCTATGGCTATGACTTTTGCTCTATCTACTCTCAAACCATGCTCCAAAATGTGGTGTTCTAACACAATTCCATCCGTGATCATAAATGGTATTTTTTCCAATTAAGTACAAGGTTTGTCTCCTCACAACGCTGTAACACAATAGATAGGTTAGTTAAGCACAAATCATATGAAGAACCATAAACGGAGAAATCATCCATAAAAACCTACATGATGTTCTCAATTAATCCACCGAAAATGGCCATCATACATCTCTGAAACGTGGCTGGAGCATTGCACAAATCAAATGTCATCATCATAAATGCAAAGGTGTCATACGGACAAGTAAATGTTGTTTTCTGTTGGTCTTCCAGGGCTATTAAAATTTGGTTGTACCCAGAGTAACCATCGAGGAAACAATAGTACTTATGTCTCGCCAATCTATCAAGCATTTCATCAATGAATAGGAGTGGGAAATTGTCTTTTCGAGTGTTGTCATTGAGTTTTCTATAATCAACACAAACTCTCCAACTGCTCGTGACAATTGTCTCATTAGTATTGGACCTCATGATGGTCATACCACCCTTCTTTGCTACCACATGCAAAGGGCTCACGTATGAACTATCACTAATTATAAAGATGATACCCGCATCAAGCCATTTAAACACTTTCGTACTTACAACCTGTTGCATTATAGGATTAAGACGATGTTGGTTTTGCACATAAGACTTATCCACTTCAAGTAAATGAATTTTATGCATGCATAGAGAGGGGCTTATACTTTTCAAGTCCTTAATAGACCAACCAATGGAAGTTTTGTGCTCTCTTAAGACCCTCAACAATTTCTCCAATTCCAAATCATTCAAAGATGAAGATACTATTACCGGATAAGTGTCCTCTCCCAAGTATGAATACTTCAGGTGATCCGGTAAAAGCTTAAGCTCCTCCTTTTTCTCAACATTCTCCTCTTCTTTGGGCTTCTCTTCAAGCTTCTTTTCTAGCACTTCCCTTGCTTCCTCCAATGTAAGTTCACTACAAGAATTCAAATAATGCAAATTATCATTTATTTCATCATCATTAAAGCAACAAGAAGAGTTAGAAAAATCAAGAGAGTAAGAATGGATCATTATTGATTCCAAAGGATCCTTGGAATGGAAGCAATGTAGGTGCTCTTCAACAAGATTGATTATTACGAAAAATAATCAATGGCGATGCAATGCGGTTGGGTTCGGTCGGTTTTGGCGATTTCGAAAAAAATGTGATCACCCCTATTTGAATCTTTATCCATATCTAATACCACGAAATCAATGGAAAATACGAACTTGGCCACTTTAACCAAGACATCCTCCACAATCCCCTTCGGATATGTCATAGATCTATCGGCCAATTGAAGGGTGACCGATGTACGCTTCACTTCCCCAATACCCAATTCCTTGAAGATAGATCAGGGCATCAAGTTGATGCTTGCCCCCAATAACATAGAGCCTTGTAGCTTTCATGCTTCCCCATCTCACATGGGATAGTAAAACTTCTCGGATCTTTCAACTTGGGAGGTAACTTCTTTTGTAGTATGATACTACACTCCTCCGTGAGATTCACCGTTTCATGATCACCCAAGCTCCTCTTCTTTGCGAATATATCTTTCAAAAATTTTGCATAGTTGGGAATTTGTAGAAGGGCATCTCAAAAGGAATGTTGATGTGAATCTTTTTCAACATCTCCACAAACTTAGCAAATTTCTCATCCAAACCCTTCTTCAAGCATCTTTGTGGAAACGGAATAGCTACGGGCAACTTTGGAATTCCCCATTCATCTCTCTCAAAGCCTTCATCTTTCTCCTTTCTTTTAGCTTCTTTGCACTTTTCCCACTTCTTAGGAGATTTCACTTCCTCTTCATCAAGTGTAGGGGTCACTTCATCATTCTTAGCATATTGGGCCTCTTTCTCTTTCCCTTTTTCAACCTCAACTACCATGGGTTCTTGTTCACATCCTACTTCCTCATCTTTCTTTGGCATCGGAGGCTCATCGTATTGTGTTCCACTTCGAAGTATGATAGTCTTGCATTGCTCCTTCGGATTAGTAATGGTAGTAGATGGAAAATTCCCTTGTTGATGAACATCCCCTTTCTCACTTGCCATTTGGCTCATTTGCATTTTTAAAGCCTTGATTCTCCTATCACTCACTTCCTTTTCTTGCCTTCTTTCCTCTTTTTCATCCTCTCTCTTCTTTCTCTATCAACCTTTCATCCCTTTCATGCTTCAAAAGCTTAAACATTTTGCTCATTTGATCATCAACCTTAGGCTTTCCTTCATTATTTTGAGTCTTAGCTCCCGGATTGAACCCCAATGGAAGTGTAATAGCATTACCTTTATTTCCATATGACAAGTTATCGAACCTCCGACGTTTTTGAAATTTGCAATCGAAACTCCCTTGACCAAATCCACCTTGCCTAGGTGGGTATACTCCTCCTTGGTGCCCAAAATTCCCTCCATAATTTCCTTAAAAATTCCTTCCTTGCATGAAGGCAACTTCTTCAAGTGACATCTCGGGTTGGGCCAAATTCTCTTGACCTCCCATACTAGAAGAAGATCCTTGTTGAGGCATTTGGAGAGACAATTTACTCATTGAGCTTTGAGAAGGTTGATTCAAAATAGGCAAAGGACTTGAAGATACTTGCATATTGGCATTCATCCTCTTAAGTATCTCTGTAATTGCCTTTTCTGTCACATCTTCTTTCAGTGCTTCCACTTGTTTTACTTGTTGCATGCAAATCTCCTCCATCTTAGCTATCCTTTCCATCTCATAACTTCCCGCTACATGATTCATAGGACAGTGTCCCGAATTCAAAGCAATTTTCTCACATATAGTCATAGCTCGTTCCAGTGTTTGCCCCAAGATAGACCCCCCCTGCAGATGCATCAAGTAGAATTCTCAAATTCCCATCTAATTCCACATAGAAAAATCTAATTTGTTGATCAAGAGGAAACCCATGTCGAAGACATTGTCTCAACATATCTCGAAATAGATCCCATGCCTCACTAAATGTCTCCATTGGCAGATGCTTGAATTGAATTATCAACCTCTTCAAGTGTAGCATCTTAGATGGTGGGAAGTATTTGTTCAAAAATCATTGAGCTAGATGATTCCATGTATTACACGCTCCCGGAGGGATTATGTTATACCAAGCTCGTGCACAGTCACGAAGATAGAAAGAGAAAAGTCTCATCTTCACAATATCATCGCTCACTCTATTGATCTTGATGGTATTGACTACCTCCACAAACTTAGATAAGTGAGCATTTGGATCTTCCGTTGCACTACCCCCAAACTGATTCGCTTGCATCATATTAATCAATCCCGTTTTGATCTCGAAATTGTTGACATTTAATGGCGGTCCCATAATATAATTTTCCACTTGTGGTTGGAAATGATCTCTAATATTCATGCAGATTCCATGATGCCCTTGAACTTGAGGTTGATTTTGCATTGGCACCGGAGGAACTTGTGGTTGGTTCATAGCCCCTTATTGAACTAGCAATTGTTGGATAATGGCATGCACTTGTTGATTTTGCAAGTGCACTTGGTGGAAATTTCCTTGTTGTATGAATTCCGGATTCACATGTACTCCATGAGCATTCACCACACCATGTTGCACATTCCCTTCTCCATCAAAACCTTTTCCATTAACATTATCCAATTCGTTCTCAATTACTTCCTCCGTTGGACTCACCAACTCTCTTCTTCTTCTTCTAAGTGTAGCTTCTAATTTCAAATCCAAATGTTCAATTGATTTAACCGTTGATCGAGTGTGCATACACCTACAAGTATCACCGAATTAGATCACAAACAAATAAAATGAAACAAAAGAAAATATATAAAAATAATCTTAGTAAGGTTAATTAAACGCGAACTCGTTACTCTCAAGATTTAACTCTCCCCAAGCAACAGCGCCATGAACTTAAAGCCAATTTCGGTATAATTGATCATGGTAAGTGTACCTTATCGTGTGCAGTTATTGACCCAGTTTAAACATCAATCAAAGGGAGAGTTAAATTCGAGATTTATCCGGATTCGTTTTCAATCATGCTTTATAGGAGTGATTGGAATTTGTGAGTTTTGAGAATTAAAAGAACAATTAACTACCAACAATCTAAGAAATTAACAAATAACAAATTATCAACTAAAGATGATCACAAGAGAGTGAAATACCCAAGACAATTATGAGGTGGATGGAGAGTAATCTAAAGAGGAGCAAGGCTAACCACATTCAAGATTAAGGGTATTATATGGACTTGTTAAATTCAAATGGTTATCAATTATAATTGGAATATAAGCAATCACAAATGTTTCCCTAATCCCTATGGTCAAGGTAATTAGGTTCTCAACTCGTTATAAGTTTTAAGAACAAAAGATTGTTCCTTACTCTCAATTACCTTAAAGGTACTATGATTATAAGATTTATCATTCTCACTCAATTAACCACCAAATATGATAAATTAATTAAGTGTCCCAACATGAATGTTCCAAGTATATAAAGATGCTACCACATACTTCACATACTAACATACACTATCCTATTATAACATGATTCAATCAAAGCCCTAGTCACAATATCAGAATGACTTTCCTAACATCATAAATAGAGATTTCAATCACACAAATCATAATACAAATAAAGTGAATCATAAATCACGTAGGAAAAACTAAATATTATATCAACTACCATTTAAAATCGAACAAATCCACAAAACCCTAATCCATCTTGTAGCTAGCGTCACTAGAGGTCTAGCTAACAATAAATATTACGAAAACATCATCAAAATGCTTACGTACATCCATTGCTTCAAAACAAGCCAAAGAAAATACAAATGAAAAGAAAAATGTCTTCCATCCTTGATGTAGGTTGAATATCTATCTTCACTTTGCAAACTCCCACTCTCAATCCTCAATCCTCAATAGATTTTTTATGAAAAGATGATGAAAATATGAAGGATGGATGAAAGGATGATGGATGGATGAAGATGAAGGTATAAAATGTAGAGAATAGTGTGTGTGGTGTGTGTCTTGGAAACTCCCCCCGACAAATCTCCTTTGAGAGAGTGAGTATTTAGGGTATTTATACCCCTCTTGTATACCCAAAAGTCGAAGTTGACAGCTTGAATTTTGCATGAAAATTCGACCGAATTTCTGTGCTTCAGTCGAGTTTTCATGCATCTTGCACTTTCTCAATTCTGAGCACGTTTTCTGCCTTCAAACTGTCTAAAAATTCGATCGAGTTTTAGCTCTTCGGTCGAATTTTTGTGTTTTACCTTAGCCTTCCCGTTTCATTCTGTACCAAAAATTCAACCGAATTTCTAGAAATTGGGACGAGTTTTCGTGACCATCTTCGTGTTTCAACACTATACCAAAACCTCAGGCGAAGGGGAGAAATTCAACTAAGTTTTCTTCACTTTATTTAAATTCTCAATTTCGTCTCCTCTTTGGCTCGATTCTCCTTCCAAAACACCTATTTAACAATAATGCAAACTCAAATTAGTAAACTTCATCAAATCCATCCATAACCTTCAAAATACTATACAAAATAGACTAAACTGACACAAAACAAACATAAAAATACGACAAAATCTAGGTGAATTGGGCGACAATCAGGCATTTACGCTCAGATTCAATTCAAGTGCACGCATAACCATAAGCTTACCAAAAGTCTCAAACTCTCCACCACTAAAAGTATGATTCAACAATAGGATAAAAAAGACTTCTTTTGGATGTAATGTTGGCTCTTTAGTTAAGGTTGGAAATATATGAATAATGTGACTCAAATATTGGAGAACTAAAGCTGATTTATCACTTCAACTTTCATCCTCTCTTTCTTTTCAATGTAGACGATTTTCATTCCTTCTCTACCTTCAAGCACAACTTTTTTTCTTCTCTTTTTTTCTCTCTCTTTTTTTTCTCTCTTGAGGTACCAGTTTCAGGCACTACCTCGCGCATCCTCCATAGCGTACTAGATTTAAGTACTACCCTTAGGTGTTTGATTCCGTTGAGTACTAGATTTAAGCACTACTTCATACTTTTCCTTAGATGCGTTTTCAAGCTCAATTACCGTTTCAACACCAATTTTAATCCTTCCCAAGCTGTTATCAAACTCCATCAACACACCTTGAAAAGCTATTAATTCTCTTCATGACAGATAATTAAGGCTAAAAAAATTCAGATGCAAGCTCGAAGTGGTTATTTCTCGTAGGCTGCCAAAGAATGAAGTTTTTAGGCTAACGGGGCTAACTACGGATAAACATCATTTGGTAGGGAATTATTTGGCTAAGTGACTCATAAATTTAAGAATAGACTAAAATCATCTCCCATCATCTATCACACACGTAGTTTTAAGTAAGACAACAGGCAAATTCTAGAATGCACACACAAGAACGATACTCACCAGAAAATAAATATCATGTGATTATGTAACATGATCATGGCTCAAAATCTCACATTGGTTTTTAACAAGTAACAGAACACTTTTCATGGTAAGTAATAACCACAAGTACACATAGAACTTCATACTACCATATAACTCAAGTACAATTCCTTCATCAATTTCAAAAGCATATGACTTTTAGGCATGATTTACAAATATAAGCACACATGGATCACCAAAACTAAACTCAATCCTTCCACTCCATGAATTAAAAGCACACATAAAAATTAGAATAAGAAAACGAGGACACCTGATTTCTCCTTCAAAACGTTCACGAGCTCCTCAAGTTGTTTAACTCAGTCAGGTCAAGCCTCAGCGTAGAACTCGTCTTGCCACCTAGTTATCTTTTTCTATCATCAAAACTCAAACATACCTCATTATCATAGGGGTTCATCAAAAATAAAATAAAGAGATACTAGACAAAAATTGAAAAGAAGAAAAATTAAAAACTCAACCACTAACACTAGGAAACACACAAAAACAACACACTACACATTAGGTAAGTTGCAAAAAATCGACATACCAACACTGGTTAAAATATTAATATGGCGCAAAAAATCAACCCCCTAACAAACAAACAACCAACGAAAGGAAAAATTATATCCCCAGTGCTCATAAGATAAGGTAAGTACTTCACACCCCCCTCCCCCCAAACTTAGTTCAAACATAACTCGAAACTAAGTTTGCAAAGAGATGTAATTTCGTAGGCGTGAGCACCTCAAATATAATAACTTCTCACTCACACAAAAGAAACACGAAAGTAATAAAACGGAAGGGCAAGCCCCCAACAGGCGCTCATATTTAACGTCGGACAGTTACAACAGTATGCAACCTTTTGAATAATTGTAATTTCACCCCTGTGTTTAGGGTATACTTTACCTCAAGGGTTTAAGGTTTATGGTATAATTGCAATTTCACTCTTGTGGTTTAGGATATATTTTATTTATAAGGTTTAAGGTTTAGGGTATAATTGTAATTTTACCCTTTTGGTTTAGGGTATATTTTAATTTTAGGGTTTATGGTTTTAGGTATAATGGTCTTTTAAATATAATAAAATTAAAAAAAATAAAAAAATAATATTAATTGTTAGGGGACCACATATTAATTAATTACATTAATTAGAAAGAGGTGGGGACCAGAGGTTCCACCAATTCATTTGGTAGAACCAGTTCCACCCAAGTTGCTCTTTAAAAAGTGTTACAAAAACTGAGCATCGGTCAGGTCAAAGCCTCAGCGTACAACTCGTGCTACTCTTCTACCTTTTTCTATCATCAAAACTCAAATACACCTCATCATCATAGGATATATCAGTAAAAATAGGAGATACCAGAAAATTGAAAAAATAAAAAATATCAAAAAATATTAATATATCGAAAAGTCGAAAAATCAAAATTATCGAAAATATTGAAAAATATCGATATATCAAAAAATTTAAAAATCGCAAAAAAATCAGCCTTGACACAAGGACACAAAACGATGCAAAGTGAACATATCTAGATACGTGCAGTAAATGTTCATTGAAATGATAAAAGGAGCATCAAAATGAAGGAAACGTGCATCAAAATGAAGAAAACATTCAATGAAATGAGAAAATGAGCATCGAAACGAAGGAAATATTGATCGAGATGAGGAAATAAGCATCAAAATGAAGGAAACGTGCATCAAAATGAAGAAAACATTCAATGAAATGAGAAAATGAGCATCGAAACGAAGGAAATATTGATCGAGATGAGGAAATAAGCATAAAAATGAAGTAAATATGTATCAAAATGAAGGAATTGAGCATCGAAATGAAGGAACTGAGCATTGATGAGGAGATGTTACTTATATGAGAAAATGTTACTTATATGAGAAAATGAAGTAAATATTTTTTTATTTCGATGCTTATTTTCATAAAAAGTGTGTCAGGAGAGATAGTAAGATTCATGATGTGAGAAAAAAAATGAGAGAAAAAAATGAAAAGAGATAATACAAAGTCAGGATGACAGAGAAATAAAAGAATGAAATATCGGAAGGAAAAAATTAGGGGACCAGATCAAAATTACTTTTAAATTATGGATAAATATGGATCATTCTAATGTACCTTAAATATTGGTGTACATTAGTATTTGCCTTTTTAACACACACACACACACACACACACACACACATATATATATATATATATATATATATATATATATATATATATATATAATCTTTCCATTTTTTTAATTATTTAGATTATATATTCAAAATAATTTATTTCTCTTTATTTTTTATATTGTATCAATAATTTATAATTCTAAAATATTTAATAGATTTTTTTATATTAAAGTCAAAATAGATCTTTCAATATGCAATAGATGTATAGTTCATCTCAATTCAAATAGGGTTGATATTGGGTAAGACCGTCTCACAAATATTCTTATGTGAGACAGATTTTCTATCATATTCATTAATATAAAATAAAAATAAAAAAGAGTTAAAAGAAAAACGGGGGCGTGTTTGGTTGGTAATTAACACCCCAAACAAACTGGTGGTCGACATTCATGCAAGTCACAAATTACAAAATGCTATTTTCAAATCAAATATTTTTCACTTTTAATAAAAAATATTATCTTTTATTATTATTATTATTATTATATTCAATACTCCCTCAGTCCCAAGAATACATTCGCCCTTTCCATTTTGGTCCGTCCCAAGAATACATTCACCACCTAAAAATGAAAACAATACACAATATTAATAATCTTACAATACTACAATATTACAAAAATGTAACCTTCTTTTTACACATAATTTAGTCAAAGTCAACTATATCATACACTTTATTCTATTCAATTACCCAAAATACCCCTTCTCTTTCTTACATCACACCACCAAAAAATTATTTTTCTTAAACTCCGTGCCCAATAATACGCGAATGTATTCTTGGGACGGAGGGAGTAATATATATATATATATATATATATATATATATATATATATATATATATATATATATATATATATATATATATATATATATATATATAATTTGCTCTAAATCATATCGAGTAAGATTTGTGTGAGACCGTCTCACGTGAGACAATTCTTTTTTTTAAAAAATAGTTACCACTTTTTATTAAAGACAATATCACTTTTCATTAGTTTATGAATTGTTCATGAAATAATCCACAATATTATTATCACTTTTCATTATTTCGAGTATAACTTTTTGTTAAAATATTATCACTTCTTATCCGTATCATAAAAGTTTTACTGTGAGACGGTCTCACACAAGTCTTTGTTAATCATTAATTATTTAAAAAGGGTAGATCTTGCGTGAGACTGTCTCACGTGAGACTATTTTATATATTTTAAAATAGTTATCATTTTCGCTGTAAAACGTTATCACTTCCGCTAAAAAATAGTATAATTTTTCATTTATACTATAAATTGTTCATAAAATAATATTATCACTTTTCATTAATTTATTATCACTTTTTGTTATAAAATTTATCATTTTCTGACCGTCTCACGTAAGCCGTTACGTGAGATGGTCTCACACAAGTCTTTGCCATTTAAAAATAATACAAGTATAAAAATAATTAAAAATCTAATTTATCCATAAATTTTGTTTTTGTGATGTAAAAATAATTGACAATTTAAAGTAACGTGTAAGAGATGATGAATCAGTTTTCACACCTCCTTTGTAAATTATAAAGGAGGTGTGAAAGCTCTGTTGGGACGGAGGGAGTATATAATTAGTGCCAATAAGTAAATAAGTCCAAAGTAGACCCATGAAAAATCAATACCGCCAAACCAAACAAAAATATCCTTAGCAAACGAAAAAAAATATGTAAAGCATTAAATTTGATCAACTACCCACCCCCTTCCTTTAGCACACATGTACCTTCCAATAACAACTCTTGTCTCCCAGCAGAATCATTAACCTCCTTCCAATAAACCCCCAAATTATACAGACAACAACTTTCATGAAATCGATTAGAATCCAAGTAATAATTTTTAAGGAACACTAATTAGAGTTCTTGATTTGTATTTCAAGGGTTGCCTTTGATGAGAAATGACATAGCGTTGAGATGGCGCATAAGCCATGAAACTTCTGTTTGAAAATCCTAGAGAGCACTATTGTTGGGGTTTAAACCTAAAAATCCTTTATATGCTCTTCTGAACTTTTGGACTTTGCAAGAACTTGCACTGAAGCTGGGATGTGCAATTCCTATGATGGGTTCACCACTCTAGTCCTGAATAAACACAATATTTTCTCACACTTTTTTCTTCTAATTTTGTTTCTATATCTCCTCTCTATTGAACAATGGTGGGGTGGTGGGGAAGCGATGGTAATTTAATTTCCACTGGTCGGCGGAGTGATCGGTCGCCACTTTTTGGGTATCCTATTGAATAATTCGAGTACATTTTTTATACCCGAAACCTGAATCAAAATTATAATTTTGATTCAGGTTACCAAATCCCAATTTTTAAAGAAAAATTACCCCAATCGTTGGATAATTTTGATTGGCTAAATTGGGTACCCGAACTCGAAAATAAATGGCCATTCCTACTCCAAATTAGACATGCACAAAAAAATCAGAACCGGCGATTCGAATCGGAGAACTGACAATTTTATCTGGAACCGGAACTGGAACTGGAAAAATAGAACCGAAATTGAATATGTTATGGTTCGGTTCCGTTTCCACAATCCTTGAAAAAAACTGGCGGTTTCGGTTAGAACCGCGAGTTTTTCAATTCTTTTTACGTTATTACGCTAAAAACCAAAAAAAGAAAAGGAACCAACAGTTCCAAAAACGTAACTTAAATCGTCTATACCCGATTCGGTTCTGGTTCCCCCTATGATGAGCGTTTTCTCAACACACAAAATTAATCCTCAAGTATAAGGATATCAATTGTAGTTTCGATAGGTGACCAAGTGATTATCGAACCCAAAGGACGACGTATTATCAATTTAATTATTTACTAAATTAATTAATACGTAAGGCAATAACGTTGAGGATTGAATGATTAACTAATAAACAATTAATTAAAATAATAAATTAAATAAAATATCACTCGAAGAATACGAAAGTGGATCAAGTAGGAGAATATGTAGCTCTAGGATAATCCAGTTTCACGCATTAATTTCCCTTTCATGTATTGATGTCCGACTCTGCCTTGTGGAATATGGACGCATCACTAAACCATGCATATCTACTCTATAGACACAAGTAAACATGCGTGTAATACATGTGAATAACCTCGGAGTAAGAGATATAATTCCACCCCCCTTTCTAGGTACTATCAGTATCAATTATTTCCCTGGCCAATTGGTACTCTAACCCGATATGATCTCTCTTTATAGGTACTATAAAAGTATTCTCTTTATCCTACTTAATAACCCGAATTCAATTTAATTAATAAGTATTCATATATGATAGTTCTAATGAAGCTTCGGAGTCCTCTCACTTAGAATCATAACATGGAATCCTGCTCAGCAGTGAACACACTCAATCAATAACCAAGATATGTATTCAGACTATACATAACAGTTAATGATGCACAAAACGACAGTGATTATAATTAAAAAGGCACAATCATATATAAAATAAATTCACAAGTAGTGTTGTACAGAGTTTACACACGAAAGTTTAATTAATTGCTAAAATCCTTCACAACCCTACTCTACCAAAAAGGCTCTAGACCATGATGTTACGAAGAACAATCATGGGGGTTGGATAGATCTTACCCATATGTCCGGAAAATACAAGATAAATTAGGAAACGAAGAAAACCCTAGATGTGGGCGTCGTCGCGTCCTTCTCCATCTTGAATTCCTCCTCTTGGTTCACCTATTGATTCCACAGACGAATCTTCAAAGTGATGGATGGATGGAGGAAAGGATCTGGATGATGGTTGGGGGTGAACCACCCTTGTGGGGTGTAGGATGATTGTGTTGTGTTGTATCCCTCAATAATCATTAATGATATGATCTACATCCCTTTTATACTTGTAAGCTCTCCTTATGGACCTTGGATGAGCTTTTTCTTGAAAAACACGCAGAAACACGCACTTGAAATAAGATCCGAACGCTTCCCAGGCATGGAGTTTGACCTAGGGCTTGGTCGAACCCTGGTCGAATCGAAATCGGCGTTAATTTGAACTTTTGGCTTCTGATTCGACCAAAATGGCTTTAGTTCGACCAAGGGGTCTGGTCGAACTGAACTATCGTGGTCGAATCATACTTGCGTCATCTCACTGTTTCGCGTATAACTTCCACATTCGAACTCCAATTTGAGTGATTCTTGCGTTCACGCTATCCTCTCTTCCTTGGCTTTCTATCCATATAAATAACTCATAAAAACTCTAATAATTGAAGGTGTAACAAGCCATGGAAAATGACACAGTTGTTCTATTCGTCATAGCTCGCGCGACGTCACCATTTTGATCATAACTTTCTCGTTAAGAATCCGATTGAGGTGTTCTTTACGCCAAAACGATCATTTTTTTAGTGGCTTTCCAATCATGTATCACACTTTGCATTTAGAGCTTCAAACTAATACAAAAAAATTTCACAAGTTGGACGTGCATTTTTCAGCATTCATACATAAATTGCACATTTTCTCCAACTTTGCACTTTTGGGCATTTTTCCACCTAAAACACAACAATACACCTCAAACGCACATTTTTTCACATTTATTGAATATAAGACACTTGTGCTAATATATAATAACAATTCTCATCAAAAAGGTGTTCAATTGGACACTAAAATACGCTAATTACCACTCTCATTACCCTACCTTGGAACCGGAACCGGCGTTTCCGAACCAGGGTGCATGTATCCTACAAATGCACCATTTGAGTGAAAAATAAAATAAAAATATGGAGTAAAATTCATGTAAAGTAGTAAAAAATACTGTATATTAAAGGGTTAATTGCATATAAAATAACCACCTTTCTTTATTTTGCAAGTTAGTCCAAACCTTTCAAATTTGGCAAGAAAATACATCACCTTTAATATCTATTGCAAAAAACTCTCAATAGTCAATCTTCTCTCAAATTGACTGCCACGTCAACTCTCAAACATTAAAATAACTAGTCTTATATGACACAAATACATACACCACCGCCTCCAGCATCATCATGAACCACACCCAAAATGATTTATTCGTCTCCCCCGCTGCCATGTCGCCTCCGCTGTGGAGCCCCAACACCACTGGGCCCACCGTCAGCAGAATAACGGCGTTAATCCCGAACTGAACTCCGTGAACTTTTGCCTCACGAGAATTCCTTCAAAGGGTCTCGAAGGAATTCCTTCAAAGATAGTGCATATCAGACTAGTTATTTCGTTTTCGTGAGGCAGAAATTCACGGAGTTCTTATCAACGCCGTGATTCTGCTGACGGTGGGCGCAGTGGTGTTGGGGCTCCACAGCGGCGGCGACAGGCCAACGGGGGAGACGAATAAAGCATTCTGGGTGGTGTTCGGGGGCGGGGGCGGTGTATGGATTCATGTTGCCAGCGGTGGAGCTGACGTGTTTCCCAAATCCAAGAAGAAAATGAATTCTTTCAAAAATAATGGATATAGACGTGTTTTTTAATGTTTGAAAGTGTTAACGTGGCAGTCAATTTAGAGGAAGATTGACCATTGAGATTTTTTTGCAATAGATATAAAAGGTGGTGTATTTTCTTGTTAAATTTGAAAGGTTTAGACTAAATTGCAAAAGAGATAAAAGGTGGACTTTTTATATGCAAATTTATATATACAATTAACCCTATATTAAATAACAATAGTTCATTTTTCTGCTGTCCACCGGCGGCTTTGCAATTGCCATCTGTTGACTGAATTGCGTCACCATTTCAGCAGCCGCAGCGCACGCATCTGCATACACTCTTTACTCTCACCCCAAAATTCATGGGGATTCTTTTCTAAATCCCATGAATAAATAAAACCCTATCCATTACAGCAATCATCATCGCACAAAAACAAAATCAACCATGCCGTGGTTGAGAAATTTTATCCAGCTCTCCGCATTCACTAGACAATCACCGCCGCGGCGAAATCCAGGTCCGGTATTTGGCCATGCTTCGCCCTCACTGGCCCAATTATTACGGCATTTCAGCACCGACACTCAGAAAAAGTACCCCGGATTGGCGCCGACTAAGGCGGACGAGAAGCCCAGAGTGGTGGTTCTGGGTTCGGGCTGGGCTGGGTGCAGGCTTATCAAGGACCTAGATACAAAGAATTATGATATTGTGTGTATTTCCCCTAGAAATCACATGGTGTTCGCCCCACTCCTAGCTTCGACCTGCGTCGGTACGCTTGAGTTCCGGTCCGTTGCTGAGCCGATTGGGAGGATCCAACCCGCAATATCTCGGGAACCTGGTTCATATTTCTTCCTCGCTAATTGTAAAGGAGTAGATGTTAAGAATCACATGGTATTCGCTTCTCTTCTGCTTTTCTGTGATTTTTGTGCGATTTTGTGTCTGTGTGTATGTGTATGTGTTCTCTTTTTCAAAAATGATTTACTGCTGTGGAGGTTTAAAGAACTTGGAATTAGTTCTAGATGCTCAGTGACTGTTTTCAGTTATATACTGTGAAATTTTAAAGTGGGGATGCATCTGATTCTATAAGTTTTTGTGTGATGTGTAATTGTTGGACTGTTATTATTTTAGGGGAGGATGTTGCCCTCTTGGCTTTTTTTTTTTTTTCCTTTTAATAAGGAAATAGGGTGGAACTGCCATAATTTAATATAGTGATACTGCATATTTTATAATGCCACATAATGGTGTAAGTCAAAATATTGCATGATATGATAAAAGAACCCCAAACTGGAATCATATACTGAAGAAATCAGAAGTAGGCTGTTGTTTCAGAGCAGTATGGATTCTGAACTTGAGGGAAAGTGAGGGTAACATAGATGATAGATGGATGTGCATGCACACTAGATTAGAATGGATTCACTAAATGGAAGTGAGATTGCTGAAATAGATGACAAAATCAAGGAAACATATTTAAAAGGTTTGGACGTGTGCATAGGAATCCATTAGATGACTTTCTAGTGCCTAAGCTCAAGAACATGAGCACAACTGCACAAGTCAAGTAGGAAGAAGACTAGTTTATCTATACATGTTGCAAAAAAGCAACTTATTTTCTTAGATATATACTTATATTATTATTATCCTTAAAAGTGCATACCATTATTGAAGGGATCCAGTTGACACTAACTTATTACTGTCCATCACATGATTAAAGGGGTCCAGTTGACTTTCCTTACATAAGTTGAAATATTCTTTCAGATGAATCGGTGATCTTAAAATCTTATGAACTAATGACTGAAGGGATCCAGTTGATTTTCCTTATATGGGATGAATTATTCTCTCCTGAGAATTTGCAATCTTAAAAACTATCCAAAAAATGTACTCCATCTTGGGCTGAAAGGTGTAGATGGTGCAGAGTGGCATGCACCTTATGTACAGTGCCTGCCTCAGGCTTGAAAAGTTACTGAACCTGGAGCCCCCTGCACATTGCATCTCAGGTTTGCCTGTAACAACTATGTAGGACGGCACATTGCAGTCACTATCTTGAAAAGGCGCATTATTCTTGCATACAAATATAAATGTGGTTTCAGCGTACTTGATGGCGAGATATGAATAATATGGCCAAATACATGGTGGGATAAAGGCATTCTCTTTTGAATTTGCTAGTCTTAAGACAGCTTTAAAGCAAAAATAAATTTGGCTAGTAGGCCAAGTTGCAAACCAAAAATTTCTTCTCCTTGTGTTTCTAAATTCATTAACTTATATTTCAAGTGAATGAAAGATGTCATCAGATAGGGTTGAAAATCTTTCAAGTATATAGCACCTAAATAAATTAATTACTTTTGGGTGCATCAACAACGAAAAGTTAACTATTAAAACATAAAAAAAGTGTATTCAATAGCATATATTATATGTTGGTTCTAATTCCTCTCCTGTGATGTGTTAGTTGTTACTATGTTTTACCTTGCATGCTTTACTGTATCTTTAACATAGAATTATAACAAACCTGTGGGAGTATACATTTCATGAATTTTTTTTTTCCTTTTGTCATTCTGGGTTACAATCTTTCATTTACATTGCCTACCTTGTATAGTGGTTTGAAGAACTTGGAATTAGTTTTTCATATCTCTTGGCTTCTTTCTTAGACATTACACTGCAGTTCTCTAAGTTCAGTTTGAGTAGGGATTTTGTTCTGGTTGTGTTGTTTGTAACTTCATGGTTGATGTGAATCCTTGATGGGGCAAGGATGTTTTGTACTATCAGTCTCATGTTGGAACATCTTTACATTTTTTTCATTGATCATTTTATAAAATTTGGGTGGATTATTGGAAATTTAAGCTAACATAATGATATTGACTTATGAATAATGCAACAGTTTTAACTTTTAAAGAAGTTAAGATATTGCTTGTTTAAAAAAAAGAATCTGAAAGCGTATAAGGAACTTAAATTAGAAAGAAAAACAATTAATAATATGGAATCATGTTTTTTTTATAAGATTTGAATTTAATATAGGAAATTTAAGTTTACATTATAAAGCAATGTTACATTTTTGAGAGACGCAACAACTTTATAGAATTTGATCATTAAACAAGAACCCTAAAGCACAAAGAGAAACTTAAATATTAATATATACGTTTTTTATTACATAAAAATCATGAAACATAACAAATAACTGTGGTAGCAGACATCTCACGTGGTTTTGTATTTGATTTTACTCTCTCTCTCTCTCTCTCTCTCTCTCTCTCTCTCTCTCTCTCTTCATTATGAGCTACATCCATTTTCTATTCATGGTCTTCCTTTCATCATGGTGCTCCTGTCATGCTTCTGCATATGAAGCATGAGAACCTGCTAGTTCCAGTAGTGGAGCATGACAGTTTCTTTCCCTTAATGTAGAATGCAAGCTATGTTTAATTATTTATTTGTGTGTTTGGGTTGATTTTGGTATTCCATCTTCCTTTTTCTGTTTGCTTCTTTTTACGGATATCTATTTAGTTTCTTGCACATGCTATATGAGTCTGCTAAATTACTTCAAGCTGGTGGTTTGAAATACTCTCTGGTTGAATTGATTGTTCACATTTTGATAAGAACAGAAAAATAAGAAAGAAAAGAAAATCAAATGGTAAATACCGTTTGCCCAATCAAACGGAAAACTCCGTTTGCCCAATAGCCTCCAGGCTTCTTAATCCAATAATAATTTGATATCCTCCATAAACCCTAATTCACTCTTTAAATACTATAACTCACTAATACCAAAAAGGAAAAAAATCAAAACCCTAAAGGCCTAAACATAAATATAATTAAAATAAATAAGGTCAGCCCACGGATGTGGACCTAAGCCCGCTCCCGTCGACGGTGAACCCTAATATTTGCTTCCTATCAATTCCATCCTCCTTTGAAACAACCTTGTCCTCAAGGTTGCAATCAGGTAACCGCCATAGAATAAACATGAAACCCCCGCCCCTCCTCAAAAAGCTCTTCCTCTTCATCCATTAATTCTTTCCCCGTCACCTTGCAATACTCGTACTGTTGAAGGCCCAACTCCTCGTCCTCCTCAGCCAACAACACCGTAAATTGTTTGAACGGGCAGTCATGCCCAGGTGTAAAGGGTTTCTTACACCCAAAGCACAACCCTTTCACTCTCAAGTCCTCCAAGACTCTCGGTGGAAGCCGGGTAAATCTAGAACTGGCAGAAGACTGCCCGGACAGCCCCAAAATTGTCCTGGACAGCCCTGAATTCATCCCCGAGGGATCTGCAGTCTGCTTAGAGAAACTGCAGGTCGACCCCTGTGCACTGCTGCCCCCTACTGCGACACTACTTACCACAGGCAGCCTTGAACAACTGCCTGAACGCATCCCCGAATCGCTGAAAGTCTGAATTCCTTGCCCTCCATTCTGAAAGGACAGATTATCCTCAACATCCCTAGCTAGTTCTCCTGATTGCTTAACTCCGGATAGATGTTCGAATCTGCTCCCCTTAAACCGTGTGTCGAAACGCGCCACCAGCGCCTACGTGAATTCTTCCCACGTCAATCCTGCCTTACGGGAACGCAACCAGGTCACCCAATACAGCGCTGCCTCCTCCATTGCAACCACTGCCGCGGCACCTTCATTTCCGGGCTTGTGTTATGGATCTCAAACTGTTGATTGGCATGTGCCAGCCAACCCATAGGGTCTAATCCCTTAAAGGACGGAAATTGCACCGAACCTATCTGCGATTGAGAGTGAATTAGAGACACCGTTTCGGTCTCCGTGGTGGCGACATCCTCGCGGCGCAGATCTGCAGCCGACTGTTGCGATCCCTAGGGTTTCAGAATCACCTTCTAAAGTTCGCCCATAGTAGCCAAAATTTCAGCCAACGTCTTCTTCATCTCCTCCTGATCAGCCTCGAGTTTATCCAATCTCTCTCCAGTGTAACGGGTCGTTGCCATGTCGACGGTAACGGGATCTGGACCAATTGATAAGAACTGAAAATAAGAAAGAAAAGAAAATCAAACGGTAAATACCGTTTGCCCAATCAAACGGAAAACTCCGTTTGCCCAATAGCCTCCAGGCTTCTTATTCCAATAATAATTTGATATCCTCCATAAACCCTAATTCACTCTTTAAATACTATTACTCACTAATACCAAAAAGGAAAAAAAATCAAAACCCTAAATGCCTAAACATAAATATAATTAAAATAAATAAGGTCAGCTCACGGATGTGGATCTAAGCCCGCTCTCGTCGACGGTGAACCCTAATATTTGCTTCCTATCACATTTGTTGGTAAGAGTGGCTTCCCACCACATTTTATTTCATTATGTCTTTAATATGAGAATGTAGTTTCATTTTATTTCATTATGTAGTTTCTTGAAGACATAGTATAAATCACATGCTATATAATATGAGTCTGTAAATTACATCGAGCTGGTGGTTTGAAGTACTATCAGGTTGAATTTGACATATCTTATGATTGTCACTGATTGCACGGTTGTTGGTAAGAGTGGCTTGTGTCTTTCTAGATTTTCTACTTGAAGGTTCATTTGTTAATACAGTCTGCAATTGCCAAATGTCATGCCGCTTGCCATTAGTTGTTATTTTTAGTCTGATATTGATTTTTCTCGGACTCTTTTTTCATTTAAGAAAAATGAAATTTCATGGTAGGTTCACTGCCAGACTGTCACTGATGGCGCTGATACCTTAAATCCGTGGAACTTCAACGTTTCATATGATAAATTAGTAATTGCCTCTGGAGCAGAGGCTTTGACATTTGGTATTAAAGGCGCCAACGAACATGCGACTTTTCTCCGAGAAGTTCATCATGCACAAGAGATTCAGAGGAAACTGCTGCTAAATTTGATGCTTTCAGATGTGCCAGGTTAAACAAGTTACTAGAATCTTAATATTTCTCATGTAATCTCCAATATTTTTCTCTAATTATTGTTGAATGTGGTTGTAAACAGGAGTCACAGATGAAGAGAAACGTAGGCTCCTGCATTGTGTTGTTGTTGGAGGAGGTCCTACAGGTGTTGAAAATTTAGTGGTGAACTTAGTGACTTTATTAAGAAGGATGTTCATCAAAGATATGCGCATGTGAAAGATTATATCTAAGTCACTTTGGTAGAGGTTAGGCTGACAAAAGAACTCTGCAGTTCGCTGTCATAGCATCTTATCTAGATTATTTTTTGCTCTCAAATCAATTGGATAGATAATACCTTCTGATAGTTGGAGTTAAAGTCAACATAATTTAATTTTATATGAACTTTAATGTTTCTTACCTTGCAGGCCAATGAGATACTATCATCCTTTGATGACCGCCTCAGAAAGTATGCAATTAAGCAATTGACGAAGGTAAGCATTATTAGTGATGGAATATGCTGTTAGATTGTATCATATTAGTCTTAGACTCCCCTACTATGTCGTTGTTCACCTTTTAACAAATTCTTTGGCATTAGAACTACATAAAAAGAAATAAGCATTGAGAAAGAAACTATCACTTATTCCGTTATCATATTAAAGAAAATTTGAACATACAGCTCATCTGCATGCTTTACAATCTGGTATCTTTTGTATTGTATACAATTTGAGAGTGGCAGTTGAAGATCGAGAAAGAGATAGCCTATGTATTGATTTGACAGTTCGATATTATAAACTACAGTTGCCTTTGTCAATTTCTTAATCTCACCTTAAGCACTATTTAAAGGTTTGTGTGAGGGAATTTTTCACAATTCCTGTTCTCGCACACCAATTCTAGAATATTACTCGAGCATTCATTTTAATATAATCTCTGTATCTATTTGATATTGATATATTAGTTTCTCAGTCAGGAGTCCATCTTGTTCGTGGCGTTGTGAAGGATGTCCAATCTGATAAAATAATTCTCAGTGATGACACTGATATTCCGTACGGCGTATTAGTGTGGTCTACAGGGGTTGGTCCTTCGCCATTTGTTAAAGCCCTGGAAATTCCCAAAGCACCTGGTGGAAGGTATATATATATGTGTGTGTTCATCTGGCTCTGAATTATATACGTGCTTTGCATTGTGAAATGTTTCGCAACTGAACTTCTGAAAATTCTTCTTTTGATAAATACTTGTCACTTTATATGTGGATGGTTAGCATTTTGGGAATCTGTGAGCCATCTTATATGCTTGTGAAGGGGATTTAGTTTTCTTGCCAGGATGAATTCCTGGAACATGAACTTAAACAGTATCAGTGAACTATTTTTCAACTCATTTTTGTCAGTATCATGCCTCTTTATAATTTTTAGTGAATTAATTCTACCCATTTAAAAATTGGGATAAAGTTGGTGGCAAGCATTTATTCAATCTCCACCTGATGGATGATACTTTTTTTTGTTGACCCTGGAACGAGTTCACAGTGCAACCTTCTCAATTATTATAAATTGAAAAGACAATTATATCCTGAACCTAGTTCTAAAATAGAACATGAACTATAATGGTTAAATATTACATGATCCATAAGGGTAAAATATTACATGAATTTTATACTGAGAATTAGTACTAACCCTTATGTTTTTTTGATGTTTACTTCGATTTTTAAAGCCATAAATAGTGATAATGATAATCTATGTTTCAACTTTAGTTACTTTATGTTAAATCAATGTGTAAGATGAGGGTGATGATATGTGTGAGAGAGTATTAATTGATGCGAGAGAGGAGAGAGAATGTGTCGTAAGTGGGTGAGGATTAATAGAGTTTGTAGGTGTATATAGGGATTTAGGTGTGGGTTTTGAAAACCAAAACTTGGTTTTCAAAAATTAAAACAAAAATAGTTAAAAGTCTTGCTCCACCATAACTCTACAAATCAAAACATACTTTAAAATCTAAATCAACATTTTAATATTTACGTATTATGAAATCAACGGCTGAAAGTCAAGCTAAGCCCAAACAAACACACCCAAGGCTATGCTCTTTTTGGGCTTCAAGTGTATTATGGAAACTGGTTTTCAAAATCCAATAGACTTTTAATTCCTTTATATAATGTATTTTAGTGTGTTTATTTTGTGTTTTTGGTAGAGTTCGATTTAATTTTATGTCAACATTCAATAGAGTGATGATGTTTGTCAGAGGAGTGATAAGATAGGTTTGTGAGCATTATTATATTATATTATTATTTGATGTGAGATGAGAGAGGAGAGAGAAAGGGATGAAAGAGTATTAATTGAGGAGAGGGAATATGCGTGGGTGGTTGATATTAATAGGGTTTGTAGGTATATGTAGATGTGGTTTTTGAAAATTGAATTTTAAAATCTCGAACTAGAACAATATTAAGATTTCATAATCCCAAATCTTGTTTTAACATGGCGGATAGCCCAAGGGTAAAATTAAATCAATGGGTAAAATAAAACATGAAAGACAGCTGTACCTGTTGCATAGAAGTCTTTCTTTGTTATATGTTTTATGCGTTTTACTCCATAATTCAATATTATGTACAGTTTACTTTACTCTTTTATGAACTGTAGTTTGGATGGCCAAATCATGCAAACTTCTTTCTATTCATGTCACTCTGAATATATTGGTCTAGCTTTCTCTCGCTATTATTACTGTCAAGTTGGTCTATTGATTTCTAAATATATTCCTGTTCTAATTTCAATATGTTGTCTTCTAAGATTTTCATGAAACAATCTTCTTTTTCTTGTCTATTATTTCATCCCTCTTCAGCTTTTATCTTCAACTTTTACTTTCCTGAGGTGACTAGAGTTCACATACTGCAGGATCGGGATAGATGAATGGCTACGAGTCCCTTCTGTGCTAGATGTGTTTGCAATTGGTGACTGCGGTGGGTTTCTAGAAAGTACTGGCAAGCCTGTTCTCCCAGCCTTGGCCCAGGTACTGCTATTGCATACGGAGATGAACTTCGAAACCTACAAATTTTGAAATGTTCTTACAAATTGATGGCCTTTCAGTTGAAATGTATATTATCTTCTGAAGATAACACATTTTTGGACAACAAACTCAACTTTTGAGATCAATCTCATTCTTGTTAATTTTGAACATCAGTGGTGAACTATTATCAATTTTACTGATTGGTAAAATCATAGTATCCTGGCTGCCCAAATTAATAAAGGCTTCTTTCAGGTGGCAGAGCGGCAGGGAAAATACCTCGCAAAACTGTTGAATGATCTAGTCAAGGCTGGTGGTGGACATGCCAATTCTGCAAAAGAGTTGGATTTTGGGGATCAATTTGTCTATAAACATTTGGGGAGCATGGCTACAGTAGGGAGGTACAAGGCCCTTGTGGACCTAAGGCAGAGCAAGGTCAGTTATTATTCCTTTTTGTGAATAATAAGTTTATAACTACAAAAACTACCCTGCGTATTTACCTACATAAAAACTTGATGGAGTTTGTTTTTCTTACGAGCACCTCTGCTAGCGTATTACAACTAGTCAATTGCGCTTTTCATAGTTTCTTAGGAACACCCTTGACTGGTGCAGTTGAAAGGATACAGTCTTTATGAACCTCAGGGTCAGTTTTTGTAACCTCTTTAAATAATTCTAGTCATTACTCTTTATCAACAGGAAGCAAAAGGACGGTCAATGGCTGGATTTACAAGCTGGTTTATATGGCGCTCAGCTTATCTGACTCGTGTGATAAGAGGAACAGATTTTATGTAGCAATCAATTGGTTGACTACTTTTGTGTTTGGTCGTGATATTAATAGCATAAAAATATGAACAGAAGGTACCACTTTTGTTTGTGTTTCCACCTAGTGTAGTTACTGAATAAGAGTTGGATATGTAGATGAACGCGTTACAGGTCTTCAACTGGCAATGTGAAACATACTGATTGTATATATCTGCAAACAAGAGCTTCAGTAGTTCAATAATCATTAGAGCGTGATTTTTTAATACATTCGAGAACTCTGTTGAGAAGCAGAGTTTATGTTTGAATTTATACCACAACATATCTGCAGTGTAAACATCATCTTGTGTGAGCACTTTCTTTGCCGGGGATTGAGTAAAGCTTGTGGGGTTTATCAATGTCGCTGGTGCTTCTCAACAGAGAGAGTTAATATTAATTTTAGATCTGTAAATTATGTAGAATCTAATTTGGCATAATTTCCTATGTTCCTGGTATTTAATTTCTCATTTGTTCTTAATGTTTACTACATTTCACCCTAAACATCATTAGAAAGGGGTGCACTGTGCACATGAGAGATTATAGAGTAAAAGTTAAGAGTATAATAGCGGCAGTTATTGTATTTATTTTTAATTATTTTATGTTATTTAACAATTAGGATTAAATAAAAAATATATCTAAAGATTTAGATAATCCCTGTGCACGAAGTGCACCTCACGGGACTCCATGATTAGGATTTTATTTTTTTTATTTTCAATTTTTTTTTTGAAAAATCCTTTATTTACTTAATTACTATTCAAATTTAAACTTTGTTAGTATGTTTCACCGGCGTAAAAGAAATTGAAATTTTGTATGTTAAGTTCGAACTAATCCAATTAAATGTGCAAGCAAGAATTACTGGTGTAATGAAAGGGATTAAATTAAATTTAAAATCAAACTAAACGTGCTTTAATTGAACTAAATTTATAGAAAACGAAAGTTTTTTTTATTCAAACACTTGCATGAGATTGTCTTACAGATTTTAATTATTTTATTTCGTTTGACGGATTTCAAAATGAGTATTTAGAATCAAGTTGACACGCGCTAATTTAATAACTAATTAGGCATGGAACAATCTCACCGCTTGTATGTATTTTATTCTTTAAACGTTTTCTTTTTGGCAAAGACTGGTGGGAGACTGTCTCACGTAAGGGTTTACGTGACACGGCCAGAAAGTAATAATTTTTTATAGAAAAGTTATACTAAATTAATGAAAAGTGATAATGTTATTTCATGAACAGTTTATAATATAAATGAAAAATGATAACATTTTATAGCGAAAGTGATAACTATTTTAAAAGATGTAAAATGGTCTCACGTGAGACGGTCTCACGCAAGACCTACCCTTTCTTTTTAACGATTATATAATTAATTTCTGTGTTTTCTTAAAAATATGATGATAAATTTTATCATTTTAATTTAATTTTTAATTTAAATATGACAAAGACTTGTGTGAGACCATCTCACATAAGAGCTTATGTGAAACGGTCAGAAAGTGATAATTATTATAAAAGAAAGTGATAATAAATTAATGAAAAATGATAATGCTCTTTCTTAAACAATTTGTATTATAAATAAAAAGTGATACGGAGTAACATTTTATAGCGAAAGTGATAACTATTTTAAAATGTAAAAAATTGTCTCACTGAGACAGTCTCACGCAAGACCTACCCTTTAAATATTATAAATTTATTAAAAGTGATAACATTTTTTTTTAAAATAGTACTCCCTCTTTCCGGTTCTAAGTTATCCATTTTGCAGGTGCATTAAGGAGTATTATTATTATATATGTAAAGTGAGTAGTTGTATTAGAGGGAAGTGTTGGGCCATATTGTGCTTTTTTACTAAATAGGAAAAATTGATACATTTGAAACAGACGTCAAAAATAGTAAAATGGATATCTTAGAAGCGGACAGAGGGAGTACAATTTTCTAAATAAAAGCTATACCCTATTAATAAAAGTAATAATTTTTTTACTTAAATTATTCTATAAAAAATCTGATAAAAAATATAATTATTAATATTATTAATTTACAAGTACTTGTCAAAAATAAAATTTAGAATTGTGAGGTGACGACGCCACGTTTCTCATTGAAAAATTTTGTGTACGTGTCGTCGCTATGTTCGTTCTTTGAAAAATTGTGTACGTGGCGCGTCCACGTTAATCAAGCAATTAATGTTTTATTTTAAGTAGTTTAATATTTTAAATATTTTTTTATTTAATTCCTCTTATTAATAATATTAATAATACAATAAATAATTTATTTTGAGTAATTTAATATTTAAATTAATTAATATTTTATAAGCTTGCAATTAATATATTATTTTAAGTAATTTTTTCATGAAGATATAATTTAATATAATAAAAATATTTTAAGTTTTCTTTATAAAATTTTATTATTTTAATCATAATAATTTTATTTATATATATTTAAAATATGTTTAAAAAATTTAATTATGTATGTGACGTCATCGCATTCGTTCTTGAAAACTTTTGTATATTTAGTACACTTATTATTAATAATTTTAATCTTTCAGTTAATATTTTATAAAAAAAAATTGTAGGAGACGTCACCCGCTCCTCCTTGAAATTTTTGTCTCCCGCGTAATAACTTATCTCACAAGAGAGTCTCTCTTAATATTGTATTTTAAATATTTAATATTTTATAATCTTGCAATAAATATTTTATTTTAAGTAAATTTTCATCAAGATTTATTTAATATAATAAGAATATTTTAAGTTTTTTAATAAAAAATTATTATTTTAATCCTAATAAAAATATTGTTATATGTTCAAAAAATCTTAATTAACGTGTATGTGGAGTCATTACATTCGTTCTTGAAATATTTTGTATATTTAGTCTCACATATTAATAAAAATCTTAATCTTTCAATTATATTTTATAAAAATTAATAATTTTATAGGTGGCGTCACCACATTCTTGCTTGAAAATTCCGTGTACATTTTAACTACTGTTTTATTTAGTCTCTCCTATTAATAACCTGCGATATTATTTAAAATAATTAATAATAATAATGATTTTTAGTATATTATAACATTTAAATATTTATGTTGGGTTATTCAATATGAAAAAAAAGCAATACAGTATTTTAATTAATTAATAAAGATAAAAGTTAAAAAAAGTGATGCTCGATTATTAATTAATTTACTATTAATAATAAGTTTAATATTTTTGTGATTAATTGTAATAGAAAATATATTTCTTGACATCGTGTCCTTTATTTTATAGTTTTATATATTTCAAATCTCTAATTGATAGAAATAATATTCCCAACCGAATTGATAGTTTATCAATTTTTCAGGCCATAAATTGAAAATATTTATATTATGGCATATCGCATCTATTATTATTAATAAAATGTTCATTTTTTTCACACGAAGGTAAAAGACACATTAAATAGTAAAGTGAGACGAAAAAACAAACAAAATAAATATATATATTTAATAATAAAATATAAAATCATAAAAGATATTTTTATAAATTATATTTTTAAAACAAAAACATTAGTCACATAATAGAACCCGTGTAGTATGCAGGAGACAAAACTAATATTTTTAATAAAGAATGGCATTTAAATAAGGAGAGATGATGATAAAAAAAGTGATAACATATTTAATAAAATGTGATTTTTTTTTAGAAAATATGATATTCGTACAATTGAACTATTTAATGAACAATTTGTACAATAGATAAAGGTGAAAACATTTTTAATAAGAAATTATATATAATAAAAGAAAAGTGATAACTGTTCAATCGAACTTTTTTAGGAATAATTCGTATAACGATAAAAAGTGATAAAATTTTAAATAAAAAGTGATATTCAGTTAAGAAAGTAATAATTGAATAACTAAATCATAAATAATTAACACGAAAAATAAAAATCAATAATTTTTTTAATTAAAAGTTATAACTAATTAATAAAAGGTGATAATCATATAATTAAACTATATTATGAGTAATTCTTAAATAAATAAAAGTTCATAGGATAATATCAAATTATGGATAAGTATTATAAAAAAAATGTTTAATAATTAAAAATAATTAATACTAAATAATCCATTTATAATTTTTAATAAAAATATATTAATAAGCTAAGATAAGTTAGATGACTGCTTAACAGCGTCCATGCATTTGGCAAGCGCCTCGCCGCTTTATTCTATTTAAGTATTATAATTTGCTAATGGATAATCCGTTTGATGAAATAAAATCCGTAAGATAATCTTACACAAAACTCATTCTTTTTGGTTGTTAAGTGCTGATATTTACAAAAATTAAGAAAACAAAGTGATGAAATACCTGCTCAACTAAGCGGACATATATTTAAAGGGTGAGCCCTCTCATAAATCTTCTCATATAACTCGAATCCTCCTAACCCAAATTGAATAGAGAAGCCGCTTGATTAATTCTGGAAGTATTAATACACCGCGGCGCATGTGCGTTGTGCTAATAAGCTTTTTATTTATTTAAATTTAAAATTTAATATATACTATTATTTTATTAAATAATTTTTAAATATTCCATCGTTCACAATTGGCAAAGACTTGTGTGAGACCGTCTCACGTAAGGGCTAAAAAGTGATAATGCTCTTTCGTGAACAATTTATAGTATAAATAAAAAGTGATAACATTTTATAGCGAAAATAATAACGATTTATAGAGAAAGTGATAACTATTTTAAAAAGTGAAAAATTGTCTCACGTGAGACGGTCTCATGTAAGACCTATCCTTCACAATTGCTTTTTTAAAAATATTATAAATTTTATTCGTTTCACAAATTAGTCATAAATAATGTCAAAGACTTGTGTGAGACCGTCTCACGTAAGGGCTTACGTGAGACGGGCAGAAAGTGACTAACTTTTATACAGAAAAATGATAATAAATTAATGAAAAGTGATGATGCTATTTCATGAACAATTTATAATATAAATAAAAAGTAATAACATTTTATAGTGAAAGTGATAAAGTTTTATAGCGAAAGTGATAACTATTTTAAAAAGTGAAAAATGCTCTCACGTGATACCGTCTCACGCAAGACCTACCCTAAAATAATTTAATTAAACATTTTATTTTTCATTGATCATGTATCTCTTTTTATTAAAAATATTATCACTTTTTTCTTTTTTCTATTAATTACACATTAAATAATTCATTTCAATTGATATCACTTTTACTTGATTGATTATTACTTTTTATAAAAAATATTATCACTTTTTATTTATATTATAAATTGTTCATGAAATTATTTAATTGGAGGGTTATCACTTTTCATTGATCATGTAATATGTATCACTTTTAATTAAAGCGTTTCTACTTTTTATTCGCCCCGTTAATTGTTAAAATATACTCCCTCTGTCCCGTTTCAATCTTTACGTTTCTATTTTACGCGTCTCATTTCAATGTTTATATTTTTCCTTTTGGAATATGGGACCCAATTAAAACAATTAATATATCATCCAACACTAATACACCTACTCACTTTACATTAAATATTATATATTTACACCCACTATCTATTAAAATATTATACTCCTTCTTCAACGTGCAAAAAGCAAACGTAAAGATTGAAACGGGATGGAGGGAGTAGTTGAGTTTGAAAGATAAATCATTACTTTTCCTTGATCAGGAATATTTTTTTATTAAGTGTTTTTTTTATTTTTATTAAAAGTTTTATTACTTTTTATTCATTTTATGAATTGTTACTTGAGGAATATCACTTTTCATTAATTTAGATATCACTTTAAATTATAAATGTTATAACTTTTTATCCATCCAATATTTCTAAAATAGTTCAAGTGGTTATATTTTTCTTTGATCTTGTTATTTTATTAAATTATTATTAGTTTTAATTATTCCTTCGGTCAAATATCACTGTTACAAATAGTTCAATTATAACTGTGAAATATTTTAATTGGACGGGTTATAATATTTTCATCTATCAAGTATTACTTTTTAGCTGTCGTATAGTAATTTTTTATGAAATAATTTTACAGAATAGACATCACTTTTTTTCAATTATGTATCACTTTGTATTATGTGAATTGCAAAAATTTAGAAATTCTATATGAAATATTTTAATTGGATGGGTTTTAATTTTCATGATCAAATATCACTTTTTAGCCGTCATATAATTTTTTATAAAATAATTTTATAGAATAGACATCTTTTTTTTTTAAATTATGTATCACTTTATTTTTATAGAATAAATATCATTTTTTCAATTATGTATTACTTTGCATTAAGAAAATTGTAAAAATAAAAAAATCATCATTAGTATATAAATAATATAATAAAAAATTAAAATTAAGGTAAAAAAAAAAGAAAAAGAAATACAGGCGGCGCACGTGATTCGAACACGAGACGTTCATATGCGAAAAGGAGATCTTCACAACTAAATCATTAGTTCATCTCCAAATTACTTAATTTTTATGTATATTAAACTGTAGGCAGCGATGAAATTGGGTAAATAGAGATGCGTCTCACGAAATAAGATTTGTGAGACGATCTCATATTAGTCTTTATCATATTTAGAAGAGATATTCTTTTGTGAGACGAACATATTTGAGAAAAATTGATTAATTGTTTAAGTTTATTTATTATATATATGTAAAGTATATTCATTAGTATTTAAAGTATGTCTGTATTTAATTATATTATACTACCTCCATCCCATAAAACCTTTCACATTTTTTTCTTTTTTTTGTCCTATAAAATTTTTCATAACCAAAAAAGGAAACATCACTTTATCTAACAATTTCAAAAGTTATCTTAATTTTAAATTTACCACTCATTCTTCACACACATATCATTACTTTATACTTTTTTATTACTTAAAAATACTACAATACCCCCAAAGTCAATAAAGTTAGTTAAAAAGTGCAATTTTTCTTAAATAACATGGAACAGTAAACGTGAAAAGTATTATGGGATGGAGGGAGTAACATTTAGAGATGGCAACGGATAGGGTACGCATTTATTTTGGGGTATTCGTACCAGTATCTATTTAAATATCAATTACCAGTATCCAGTGACGAACTCAAGAATTCGACTTAGGGGGCCCCAATTAGTAAAGAAAATACTAAAGAAATAAATAAATATAAAGTGTTATAAATTATAGTAAATTTAAAAAAATAAGTATATTATATCATAATAAGACAATATTTAAAATAATAATTTAACAACACCCTAATATAATAAATAAAAAACTTAACACAATCACGACATCCCTCTTCTATTTTTCATATTTTGAAACTGTAGCATGATTGCTTCATTGCTAACACTTTGAAATACTCCCTCCATCCCACGTTAACATTGACGTTTGCTTTTTTGCATGGAGATTAAGAGAAATAATATTTTAATGTGTAGTGAGGTGAATGAAATAATATTTAATGTGAAGTAGGTAGTTGTATTAGCATTGTGTGTGAGCCCTATATGGAATAAATAATTATTTTATGTGGGTCCAACTTGACAAAAAAGAAAATGTAAACCTTAATTTGGGACAACCCAAACTGTAAAACGAAAACCTTAATGCAATCGGACGTAGGTAGTATATCTTTTTATATGTATGCTATCAAATAATTAGTCAATAGTCCATTGCTCATTCGATCGCGAAGTGAACTCTTGATGGTTTCCATTGCCCAAAAAGCTCTTTCCAATGAGGTAGTAGCAACTGGTAAGATCAATGACAATTTGATTAGTAGATAAACTAATAGAAAAACGTGCTTTCTTGTAGAGACTATCTTTTGAGCAATTCTCCTATTCCTTTAACTTCAAAGAAGTTTCCATCTAAATGAATATCAAATATAAAGTTCTCAAGTTGACATTCAAGTTCATATAGAGCAACAACAAAAAACTTAAATGGATAAAAATTTACAAGACGAAGTAATTTGCTTTTGTCAGACATAGCAAATGAGTCTCTTGGATCAAAGCACGCCATACATAAAAGCAACTCAGTGTTCATTTCATCAAAGCGGCTATTTAGCTCTTGAGCTTGCATGTCTATCACAGTATAGAATATCTCAACTTGATAATGATGAAAATTTGTTGTTTTTTCAATTATTCGTAATGATCTTCCTTCCATGATTTGTAAAGGTATGTTATGTTTGCCATAAAAATTTGAAATATCATTTAACAAAGACATAAAACCATCATCTCTCATTGCTTGCAAGCGAACTTTTGATACTTTCACAAAATTCATTGCATTGCCAATATCTTGATCCTTTCTTTGAACTTGTGACAATTCATGTGTAATTCTCAAAACATTTCTCATAAGATGTAACAAAAAGACAAACTCAAACTGAGTCACAATATCTAGCAAATCTAAAGTTTCAGCTCTTTGTGAATCATCATTTCCATTCTCCTTAACATACTCAAGAACATGAATCACAGAAGCAAATAAAGGCAACAAGTTAATGAGAGTACCATAATGTGAACTCAACGTGTATCTCCCAGTCATTTGATTCTCATTTCTTGATTTAGTCATTTTCCAGTCTTGATTTCATCATTTGCAATCTCTTCTATGACCATTTCTATTTGTTTATCTCTAAGGACATCTCTGCGCTTACAAGAACCTCCAACGACATTGAACAAACGATTAATAATATTAAAAAAAGACCCAACACTTATATGCTTTTTGACAACAACAACAAGTGTCAATTGGAGTTGATGAATAAAATAATGAACATAATAAGCAGTAGAATTCTTCTTCAATATCAAACTCTTTAAACCCTTAAATTCACCCCTCATATTGCTTGCTCCATCATAACCTTGACCTCTCAAACTAGACATACTCAAATCATACGTAGAGAATAATGACTCAATACATTTCTCAAGTGAAATTGCAGTTGTATCACTCACATGAACGAGACCAAGAAAACATTCAATAACGGTATTCACATAACATATGATTATTCCCATTTTATCTTTCATTGATATGTCTCGATATTCATGAACCATAATGGGAAAAAATATTACCAATGTGACTAATAAAAACATTAATTGTCTCAACTATAGCAGCATTAATAATCTCCTTTTGAATTCTAACAGATGTAAGCTTGAGATTTTCAGGAGCATTATGTAGCACAACACTATTTATTTCTTCATTACATGAAGCAATAACCTTTAGAAGCTCAAAAAGATTTCCTTGATTCATTGACTCCTCAGACTCATCATGTTCTCGAAAGGCTAATCGTTGCCTTATAATAAAATACAAGAAAACAATTGATGCTTTTAGTCACAACAATAATCAATCTTTGATTGTTCTGAAATTTTAGAAAAAGCCACTTCAATGTGCTGACTTTGTTTCATCAGATTATGACAAGCCAGTTTGCATTTTTTATTATCACTATTATGATCCCCAACATAATCTTTTAATCTATCTTTCTTATGTCATTTATTAAAACCTTCAGTGAATCCTTTTCAGAAAAGTGCTCTGTTCCAATATATGGTTTTTTTCCACTGGATTTTTCATATAGAGATTTTTAGTGAGGCCCTTCAGGGGTTCCTACGGCACATTGGCCAGTTTGCTTTTTGGCTAGGTTTAATTTTCCGCCATGTATTTTGGCTTCCCTACCCCTGTGGCTATCAAGTCGATGTTGCCCATTACACTCTGCTGAGTCCGCCCATCCCTACCTCTGTTGGGTTCTTGTATCGTCTTTTTCCCTTGCTTTGTAACTCTATTTTTTGGGTTTTATTACATAGCTTATTTCATTAAAACCTTCAGTTATAAAAGCATCATGCCCTCTTTTAGTACGACCAGTAGAGAAAAGATAACAATATATAAAAGCAAAATATTACATCTCTTGCAATACTATACTCCAACCAATCACCATAATCATTAAACCAATATGCAACAAATTTATGTTTTCTATCTCCATCTATCTTTTGAGGAAAGTTATGTTTACGTGGTTGACATGAACATTTTAAAAGGTAAGACCTACGAACCTGTTCAATCTGATTAGGCCGATAAATCGTTATGTTAGGTCATAGTCCAGGATCACTAAGAAGATTTTTCGAATCAACCACAACATTGTTATCCTATCTTGATGGTTGTTGAGGTTGAACATTAGGAGCATTCACCGTGAGAGATGATGTTTCAATGATAGTTGTAGTCTTTTTATAATATCGTTCCATTATCTATTAAAAAAATTGAAAATTTTTCAATACAAGACCTGAAATATATGTTAACTATCGATTTAAGACTTGAATGATTTCTTTTATTGATTTGGGACCTGATTAATGTATAACTATCAATTCAAGGCTCAAAGATTTAACACCGTTATCTGATCCTTTAACATAAGCTGATGTGGCAACAATTTAAAATTTAAATAATAATTAATAAGATTTAATTAATTAATCAAAGAGAATGACGAGTAGATTCCTGAATTTGTGGCTAGCCTCCTTCTTTCAGCCGTCGCGACATCTAACCTGTAGTCACCAAGACGGCTATGATGAAGAAATTTGATAGGCTCATGTTGCCATTGTCGAGCACTGATACATGCCTATCGAAGGGATTACAAGGGAATTGTATCAGTATCGATTAGAAACTTCAGGCATGGCAATAATCAAACTTGCAAATCATCAATAGCACTAAATTTTCTCTCTCTCCCACTTCTTCTCGATACACCTATGTGCAGCGTCACACACCAATAACATAGTTTCAGTTCAGAACAAAATTAAATTATCCTAAAACAGTAATCAAATATGCAATATTAATAATTATAATAACAATTTTAACAGTACATCACCAACAAAAGATATCCAGAAATCGCCTTTAGAGAGTTCGAAAAGCTATGACTTCTCACGTAAATAGATGAATCTGCTCATAAACCCAATCAATGTTAAGTTATATAACCATCATGATTCTTGACACAAATATATACCTAATAACAGAGCATGTGCCTTTTAGGATCAGATTGGGTGAAAGATTCAATATTGGGACTCAGAGAAAACCTAATTAATTGATGCAAATTGACTATTGAAGGTTTATAGCGGTGGAGGCGGCCAATAGTGTATAGCAGAGAATAAGAATTTTTTTAAAATTCTAAATCAATTATTTCGATTTAAATCAAATATTTCGAGGAGAATTAATCAATGATTGGTTACTAGGAAGCGAGACCAGATACTGATGAAACAAACTTCTATGACGACAGTGTATCAATTCTCAACATGGCAATAAGAGCACATCGAATTTCTTCATCACAGTCGTCTTGGTGACGACAGGCTGGATGTCGCAACGTCTGAAGAAAGGAGGCAAGCAGCGATGCACATTTTAAGCCTTGAATTGATAGTTATACATTAATCAAGTCTCAAATCAATAAAAGAAATAATTTAAGTCTTAAATAGATAGTTAACATATATTTCAGATCTTGTATTGAAAAAATTCTAAAAAAATTATATTATAAATTAAATAATAGAAAGAAAATTTGAATAGAAATGAGCTCTAATTCTCCCTTAAAAATAAAAGTCCTTCCAATTAAAATAAAATCTGCCTCAACAAAAATAAATTATTCTAAACCCTTCCACTAATAAAAGCCCTAATATCTAAACATAACAATATTACATTCCATGTAAGAAGAGAATAACAAATTTAATTTAGAAAAATATACAATAATAAATTTAAATAAAAATTCTCTTAAAAAAATTATTCTAAAACCCTTGCAGTAAAAAAAAGCCCTAAATATATAACAACACTATATTTCATGTAAGAAGAGCATAAAAATTAAATTAATATAATTTATAATAATAATACCTAAGAGAAAGGAAGAGAGAATTGAGAGAGAACGGGGGCTGAGAGCTTACACTTGAAAGTTGAAAAGAGAAATGAGGGTGAGTGGTAGTTGTTTGCTGCAATAGTGTGAGGGGTTGACATAATAAAATTAAATATATTTTTTTATTTTTTTTCAATTATGAAATTACTATTATACCCATAAATTTTTTGGAAATTTCAAGAGGGCCTGTGCCCCCATTGTGTCCGACCCTGCCCGTATCCATACCTGTCCCATTTAAAAACTTTATTATAATACCTGTATCAATTCCGTACCCATTTATAGATACCCTGCGCTTAATATTCATTTACTTTATGTATATTTATATTTCTTTATTGTTTGGATTAATATTTTATTGAAAATTATACTATTATTAATTAAATATAATATAAATATTCACTATGTCCTGTTGATATATATTCATTTACTTTTGCACATGAATTAAGAAGTATAATAATTTAATATATAGTGAGCTGAGAAATATAGTATTTTAATGAATAATGGGTAGTTGTATTAATGTTGAGTGTGGGCTCCATGCGTAGTGGGTTGAGTGTAATAATATTATTTTATGAGTCACATCAATCAAAAAAGAAATAGATATTTTGTATTGGGAGGAACCAAAATGACAAAATAAACACGTATCATGGGGACGGAGAAAGTATAATATAACTTATTTTAAATAAATATTTAACAAATATAATTAAATAAAATTTATAACTATTAATAAAATAATAAAATATTTCATAATATACAAATTATATAATTTATATTAAAAATACATATGTTTAAATGAGTACTCGCGAGTACTAATGCATTACCCGTACGCATTCCAAATCATAATGAGATTTTATTTAACTACCCTTATGTCCTAAATCTTTTAAAACTACTCGTACCTGTTTCATTAGGGTTCGGGTAGTAGACCGAGTAGTTGAAAATACCTATTTTGTTTCCATCCCTAAATTAACATCCTAGAATGATACTTTAATATATTATTAATCATATACTTTAACTATCAATAAACATATTTTGTTATATATAGCAAGCTGTTGAGAGTGAAAATCATTGTATTTTAGTGTCATATTTAATACCTTTTTGATGGGAATTATTGTCATATGTTCGCACAAGTGTCTTATATTCAATATATTTGAGAAAAAGGTGCATTTGAGGTATTTTATTATGTTTTAGGAGGAAAAATGATCAAAAGTTCAAAGTTAGAAGAATGCTGAAAAATGCACGCTCACATTGTGTAATTTTTCTGTGTTTGTGTGGATCTCAAAACTGGTGGTGTGATACATGGTTGAAAAGCCACAGAAGAGAGGATTGGTTTAGAGTAAGAATCACTCAAATCGGAGTTTGGACGAAGAAGTTATGCTTAAAATCGTGAGGTCGCGCAACTATAGGCGAAAATTAATTTCCTTATCACATTTTCCTTATCACATAATCCTCTATGATTCCACCATATCTTTTTGGATATTTTATTTCCTTATTTGATGCCTTCTCATACGTATATATATTTTATATCATCATTCATGTGAGCGATAATCATCCCACTCCACCCCTCAAAAGGGATTACCCCCACATGCACCATCATCTACATCCACTCCTCTATCCATCCAACATTGTGAAGATTTGTCTGTGGAATCAAGAGGATTTGAAGAGACAGAAGAAAGAAGGAAGAAGATTACTACACCAAGGGTTTTTTCTAATTATTTTCTTTTATTTTCTGATTTTTCAGACTATGGGTAAGATTTATCCAAACCCCACAAGTGTTGCTTGTAACACCATGGGCTAGGGCCTTTTTGATAGTTCTAGGAATTATTAAGGTTTTTTGATATAATTGACTTCTCTTGTGTATCTTCCGTACAACACTACTTGTGGTTTTATTTTATACTCCCTCCGTCCCTCACTAAGAGGGTCTTTTATTTTTTGGCACGTGAATTAAGAAGTATTACTATTTAATTTGTAGTGGGTAGTTGTATTATTGGAAGGGTGGGTCCTGTATTTTAATTGTATTAGTATGTGTATGGGTCCCATATGTATAAAAAAGGAAATGAGTCTCTTTGGGTGGGAGCCCAAAATGATAAAAAGACACTCTTTGAAGGGGATGGAGGGAGTATATAATTGTATTTTTTTAAACTCATATTTATGGTCGTTTTGTGCATCTTCAACTATTATATATAGTCTAAATATATATCTGGTTGTTGATTGAGTGCGTTCACTGCTGAACATGGTTTATTGTTATGATTCTAAGTGAGGGGACTCCGAAGCTTCATTAGAACTGTCATATATGAATATTTATTAATTGAATTAAATTCGAGTTAATAAGCAGAATAAAGAGGTTAATTTTATAGTACCAATAAAGGGAGATCATATCGGGTTAGAGTATCAATCCTAGGGAGAAATAATTGATACTGATAGTACCTAGAAATGGGGTGAAATTATATCTCTTACTCCAAGGTTATTCACACGTGTTACACGTATATTTACTTGTGTCTATAGAGTAGATTTGCATGGATTTGTGATGCGTCCATAGTCCACAAGGTAGAGTCAGACAGTTCACTTGAGAGGAAAATTAATGAGCAAAACTGGATTATCCTAGAGTTACCTATTCTCTCACTTGATGCACTTTCGTATATCTTTACTGCTTGATTTATTTTATTTGTTATTTTAATTATTTGTTAGTAGTTGATAATTAATTCCACAACTCTTATTGCATTTCGTCTTAATTAATTTAGTTAATAATTAAATTGATAATACTCATTCCTTTATGTTCTATATTTAACTTGGTCGCTTGCCTAAACTGCAATTGATATCCTTAATACTCGGGAATTAATTTTGCGTGCAAAGAAAACGCATAACACATGCATATTTTAACACATTTCACATAAGTATCGTCTCATATGAGATTTTATCTATTTTGAATAAACAATCAATAGATGGAAAACTAGTTCAATGAATTGAATCCTTTGCATACTTATTTATGAATTGAAAAATCAAACATGTTAACAATTAAACAAACTTAGGTCTTTGGGTTAAGGATATTATCAATGAAATCACAATATTTATAGATTCATGAGGCGACAACCAAATTAAAATACTTTCAAGCAACCTAAAATACTTTGAGTTTGAATATGCATTAAAGATTCAAATATTAAAATTATTATACTATGAACTTAGAATGTCTAACTCATACAATCCAGATTGTGTTATACTTAGAGCACATACTCTATCTCTTCGCTTTATCAAATTCTTACATACGAATTGTAGTTAATGACATTATTTTTACAACCAAGCCAGAGATTAAATTGGTTGAGTCACGAATTCGAGATTCTACTAATCTGACTGGTTAAAAAAAAAAATCACATATTTCTAATAATATTTATATATAATTCACCATTCACAAAAAATGTCATCTAAATAATTTTACAAATTTTAAAATTCAATATTCAATTTTAAATATTATGTTCGGACAAAAGTGAAAATGAAACATCATACAAAATTAAACAATTAAAAAAATATATTGAAAAAAAAACACATTCAACTAGTTGAATATGCTTTTTTTCCAGTTATGATCGGTCAAATCCCTATAATAGTTTTTTTCTATCTTTCTGACAAATTTTGATTCCTGATTCAGCCAGTTGGCGGTTGGTCTAATCTCATTCGGACAGGTTTTGAAATCATTGATTTATAAAATATAATTAACAAAATAAATTAAATCTAGATGGTCAATCCAAAATAATCTCTATATTGTCTTGAGATTCAATTCAGTGCATATAACAAAATAATTTAAAATTAAAGTAAAAAGTGAATTCCTAATTATTAAATAAACATTCTAAGAGAGGTTCATGAAGTCTTAAACTAGAAAAAGTTTTTAACACATATAAAACATAATAAAATCTCAATTAAATTTGATTAAACCAATGCGAAGTGATCTTGTTTATTTTGTTTTCTCAAATCTCTCGGTCCCCTTGATTTCCATATGTTTTTTCTTGTTCTGTTTTGTGGGATTATATCATTCGATTTCCTTGATTCCCAACTTTTTTTTTTCTTGTTCTTGTTCAATATTTTCTCCCTGATCTAGCCATGAAGATTCCCCTTTTGATGTTTTCTTTTTATAATCCTATTTTCTTCTAAATATTCTTGGAGGGGAGGTTGTCCTAATTTTAGCACACTTTCCTCCTTAAAATTCTCTCCTTAATGATAATTTGTGACTCATTAACTCATTCTAAAACTATTTCCCCTTCCATGTATGGTGGATTGATCAAACTTCCTTTTATTGACTTCCTCCAATAGTAAAGAAAAGTGTTGCGGGTCGTTTATGGGTTAAGTAAACCCAACTCAAATTGTTAAATTAAATTTGCTCAAAATTATGTTGCGGGTCATTTATGGGTTAAGTAAATCCAACTCAAATTGTTAAATTAAATTTGCTCAAAATTATGTCAAATTGGACTCTGACCCCTTCAGTGTTGATTCTTTAAGAATTCTTCCTTATTGGCCCGTTTGGATAATAATTAAAATGACTAAATATGCCGAAAATTTTATTAAAAGCAAAAAGAAAAGAAGAAGTATAGAGATAAGTAAAAGATGTTGGATGTGAGATCATACAGACGATTAATAATTAAGGGGCCAAACACGGCCGGTCCTGGCATTATTAATGAAAAGGCAAAGATACATAGTCCGTTATTATCTAATTGACTCCAGTCTCTAGAGACCACAATGTTCATTAAAAAGGAATGATCCATTGGATTTGATTTTCTAGAAGTTGCACCTTTTTCATAGTTTGAGACCTAGTGATAGGTCTCTTTCACCTTTTTTATGGGAGGTGAGTAAGCTTTTAATGGTGAGAATTCATGTGAGGAAAGAGCAGAATCATTCTGCAAAAGATCCATGGAAGTCTCATGTTGTTTTTCATCATTATTTCTAGTAGGAGCGCTATATCATCAGCACCTCCATTATCAATAACAAGAAGTTGATTGGACTATTTCGTGGTATCCAAGGGTCATTATTAGAAAGATTCTGTTCTTGCGCTTGTGTATTTGGACAAGTTTGGACGACTACAATAGAAGTACTATCGGGAGTCACAACAACATGAGTAGAATGAGCCTTGTCAGTCATGTGAATGACCTGATTATTAGGTTGATTGTATAGGGCACAATCTAACGTAGAAGTCTTGATCTTATCAGAGGCCAAAATATCAGGTTCAAGCGATTCCAAAGACTCAAACATGTTTGAAGTGCTGGGCGGAATATCAAATGCCTTAACTCTCCATTGCTTCTTTCTCTGGATTTGAAAGCCATCAGCATTAGGGAAACATTCTCTTTAATGTTCCTCTTCTTTTTACAAGCAGAATCCAAGTGACCCAATGAATGACAAGCATTACAAAAGGTAGGGACATTCTCATACCCAATAAAAATATAAAAGTATTGATTAGAGTTATCAAGCTAATAGATGGTGGAAGATTGTAGTCCAACACATCAAATTCAACTAAGACACTAGCAAAATGCCCTAATGAACCGTTCAGATCTTGTTCATAAATATGGATTGGAGTGCCAACATCAGAAGCTATCGACATAAGGATTCTTTCTGTCCAAAGTCCGAAAGGCAATTAAAAGATTTTAATCCAAACTGAAACAGCAGAAGACTTAACTTTGTATGGATTGAAGGCAGTAGTCCCCTTTAAAACTCTAATCTTACCCTATTCCAACTAAAAAAATCCTTCTTTAGTATGTTGTGATGTCATTCTTCATCGGGGAGAACAAGTTAAAGAAGCCTTTACTAAGCGTAACGATGGACAATTCAAAGACATTTCACAAAGCTTTCAGTTTTGAAGCCAAATCATTAGAGGATATTGGCTTTTGGCCATGGTCTAGCAACAATCGGATAATGAAAAATGGTGAAAAAAGTTGATATATCCTTATAGTAGAATTCATAAACTGATATGGCGATACTATCACCAAAGCGACTGAATGGGAAGATTACTATAGGATTTGATGTGTCACGAATATTCTACATGATAGATGTCAGCGATTTCCCAAATATATCACGATGATGTACAGAAGATGATAGGGACGAACCAACAACAATAGTCTTGGGTTGGGTAGTGAGTGGCGATGAGGAGCAAAGGGATCCCCTACCTGAGATAGGGGACGAGAATCCACTATTGCGAGAACCATCGCAAACTGCATGTTTGAAGGAAGGCATTGTAGGTGTCAGTCAAATAATGAAATTGAACTCGAATATTTCATCTTACAATTGACCAGTATTTATGATGCTTGATTAAAATTCGATCGAAGGCATGTCTAAATGCATTGTTCAATAAATGGTCAAATCAAATGCAAAAATTTCAAACAAAAATATAATAGTAGTAATAATAAATTCAATGTTACAGAAGCTGAATTCTATTCTTTTTTTATGTCAATCAAACCTCAAAATTGCAATCATAAACAGTTTCTCTCCAAAAAAATATTTCATGAATTACACTCCAATTTCAAGAAATGAGAGAAATACATTAGCACAACCAAATTAGTTCAAAAAATCCCCAAAAATTAAAAATTTATTATCCCTTAATCAATTACATAAGTAGAAGGAATGACATCATGTCCTAACAATAAATTTGAGCTAAAATATTCAACACTACATGTCTATCTCTTCAGAGTTGTTACTCAGAAATGGGTAATTATCAGGCAAGGTGAATACTGGATCATCCTCAGATGATCCTCTCAATGTCTTGGCCAGAGAATAGCTAAGGGCACGAGCTACTGGCACTGCAACTGCATTTTCATCTTGTATGTACCTACACAGTAGTAATGTGATGTAATGCATGTAAGTATTAATATGGATAGAATACAGTAATACTCATTGACCCTTTTAACTTGAAAGAAAAAACAATAAGGCTTTAAAGAGAAAGCATTTGATATATATATATATATATATATATATATATATATATATATAGTTTGTAAAAATCTGGAAAGCCCTGCAATCGAGTATTTTCACGTATCGTGAATACTCTATCTTGATCAGAATATAAGAATACCTGCAAAGAACTTGAGTTTATTTCACAAAAGTTTATGTATTTGGGGAGTGGGATGAATTATATTCTACTTGATTATGTGGTTCAACACGAGTAACAACAATAGGCTCTGTTTCATCCCACCACAAGCGTTCAAAAGGCCTGCATGGATTAAAAACATGAATTACAAATGTTACGAAACCAAGATAAGGTAAAGATCAAAATTGATAACTTACTTTATAGAAGTTCCATTGACAAAGACATAGCATAATCAGGGACCTGACAATTAACATTGCGATGACATGTCAAGCTTCAAAGGAGACAATATAATAGACTCTTAGTTTTAAACGACTAATCAATTACAAGTCTGCCACTTTTGAAGTAGCTAATCATACCAGAGGTTTGCAGAAGTCACAAGTACTCTTTCTACAGCTAGATCCCACTCAACTTTATTATCATGGCGAACTCTAACATCCGGCAAATCCCTAAAGTTGGCGCCCTAGCACAACGATGAAAATTGTTGCAAATATGAAATGTTGGATACATATCTTTGTATGTTGTAATATAGCAAGCGTCTCGCAACTCTAGAGCAAACAAGTATACCTTCTTCTTAGGTATTTGACAAACACGTTCAAAGTCACTCTGATTTAGTCGAAGCGGGTTTCTCTCTTTTCTCTCTTCCTTTCTCTCGTGTCTCTCTTTCTTTCTCTTTTTTCTTTTCACTCTCTCATTTTTTTTCTGCAAATTGTTTCGTGATTCTGAGATAGGGTCACACCCAATATATAGATGAAGTGGGTTGAAGGTGAATTTCTACCACCACAACTTTTACTATTAATAGTAAATGTATTATTATTATTGTTACTATTATTATTATTATTATTATACATGTAATACTTAATAACTAAGATATGATACATTTATAAATTAATACACATACGTTTAAATTTTCTTACTAATAATATTATTATGAGAATATGTGTGATACTTAATAACTGAGAAATAATTTATTAATACACAATAAGGAAATTTAATTATATATCCAAATTAATATACTTAATATTTATGCACATATATTCACATATTATCACCATTATTATTATAGATATGTCAAACAAAAATGAAAGACAACTACCACATAATTATCATATTATTATAAAAATGCATGAACTAAAAATTAAATTATATTGATACATGAGTATTGAGAAGCTCGGGTATCACATATGACGTGTATGAGATACTTCATATGTGACTCAGAATCAACATATCCATTTGTTATTTCATCAAAATATTATGTTTTAATTATTGTATGTGGAGATATAAGCAAATGAAAGACCACCCTTGAAATCATTTGAATTTCGAATAACAGCATGTAAGTCGTTATAACGGAATAGTTCTGTTATTTTTTTAAAATGACAATCAAATATCTATCACCTGTTTATAGTTGTACTTCCAAAAATAAATTAATCACAACAATAACAAAACAAAAAAACTAAATAAAGTACAATAATGTAATAAAGTCACATTCAATTTTTTAAATCAAACATAATCAAACTATGGTAATATGTTTGTACAATTAACACGATAGTGTCCTGTTTGTGAGCATCTGGTGCACTTACGTGGCTTGAATTGTTCTTTATGAGATTTTTTGTGCTCCTTTGGAAGCCTTTTGCTTTGACGCATGAGATTTTTTAGCACAACTTGAATCAAACTATGATAACAAGATATAATGAACAGAACAACATCGTAAGAATTAGAATGAATTGTAGTATCAACAAGGATATAAGCAAATGATTATGGTGATAATCAGTCCAGATTTGAAATAATAAAAAAGGTAAAAAGAAACTTTACTTGTTTGTTATAAAAATACAATAAAAAGGTTTTAATTGAAATAACGTTAAAATCAGACAATATACTTTTACTAAATCAACATCCATCGTTGTATTATATATGTATATATATAGTGTGCATAATAGTTAATGGTAGATGATACATATCTTAAAAATTACTAATACAACTTTTCATGTAGAATAATGACTACGAATAGTGCATAATGGCATCGTAAGCGTTATGACAAATAACACCGTGCATTAACTTATACTCATAATGATAATAACTATAAATGCTTTAAATTCATGTGATAAAAAATGTTAAATGATATTATGTTTCTTTAATGTATAAAGACAATAACATGTCTTCACTAGAGAAATAAACTTGATCATACAATGAAGTTAGACTCATCAATAAACTTCTTTGATTGTGGAGAAGGGTAATAAAACTCTATTTGCAGCATAGAGATCATGGATTGATTGTGGATTTTGAAAAGGAGATGAGAGAAGATGGATTGATCGTGGATGTTGGAAGGGAAAGGGAGAAAGAAGCAAAAATGACGTACTATCAATGAGAAGTAGCAGAATCCTATTTTTTTAAAAAAATTTACAAAAAGGTCTCCAACTTTTATTATTCTTTCAAAAGTTTTTAAAATATTAGTAATTATTTAAGTAAAACATCATTTTCTAAAGGAATGTCATTTACACAAAATTTTATAGACTCCGTCCTTTTAAATAAGATTTATGATTGATTAGACATTTCAAATTAAGAACCCTTTTTTTTTAATAAAGCCCAATCCAAAATAATTTGAAGCCTACACAAGAAAATCCATTAATAAATATTCAATCTCAAATTATATAATATCTAGTCAAATTATAATTAAAAAAATCATTTTAGCCCATGCCCAATTATTCAATATCAATTTGAAATTAAGTTAATTAACCAAAATCCTTCTCCACGACATCAGACATAGAAGTCAGAATAGGACCTTTTCCTATTTCTTAGAGTTGGGCACTGAATCAAATAGAATGGGTGCTAGAAGGAAATATTTTTTAAATCGGACCGAACTAGCCAATTCAATTGGTTCAATTAGAAATCAGTTCGGAAATTGATCCGAAAGCCCCTATAAAATCGAAAAATAGAGTAATCGGGAATAACCGATTTGAATCGGGAAAATTGGATGAACCAGATGAACTGAAACCGCCAGCTTTATATATTATTTATTTATTTAATGCAGCTTTTGAGTTCCAAGGCCCACCTTTTTGCATTAATCAACACTGTTATTAGAAAAAGAAAAGAGGAGTGGGCTCGAGGAGATGGACAGTTGACAAATTCTTCTCTCTCCACACCCTCTCTCTCATCATTTATTAGATATCTGATGACTGATGTAATCTTTCCACTAGCTAAAATCCTCCCCACGTCTATCTCCACTTTCTCTCTCTATTATCATATTTATTAGATTTCTGCTCAATATTTTTATTCCTCTTCTAATGTTATTTTATGTGTAAATTAAATATATTAATACAAATTATATCTAAAATAATAGAATATTATTAAAAATATGTGATTTTTATTTTTCTGGTTGAACTATCAGTTCGACCGTGAAGTGTTTGAGCTTCCGATTCCTTCTCCTATTCGATTATGAAAACACTGCTAGAAGGCAGATCTTGATTCATTGAAGAGTGAAATCTCTTTCCAACTACAAATATATTGAGGTTTTCAATTTCATACATATTCTTGATTTCATTTTGCTTCTTAAACTGTCCAGCCTGTACTTATTTCAAAATTTAAGATTTTATTGTAGTAATATTTTTTTAAAATTCTCCATAATTTAACATTTTGTTGTTTAAATAAATTTATTTAATCTTATAAATAAATTGTGACCATTTTTCATTTGTGTTCTTTTTAGAATATAAAATGGAGTATGAGCATAATCCTTCAATCAAGAAGAGGAAATGACTTATATCATATTTCTTTAAAATAACATGACGTCAAGAAAGTGAAAGTAGCACAAAACCGTCATTTACGGCATTGAAAAATCAAGAAAATCTTCTTCATTACCTATGGCAAACTTTCTCAAATTTAAATTTTTCACCGGATATATCTATTGAGCAAGATCCTGATAAAATAAAGCATATGTGTGAATATTTTGTTAATGCAAGAGATGATATAAGACGGGCATATCTTAGAGTTGGACCTTATCAACCAAAATTGGACTTGTATCTTGTTACAAAGTTTGGTACTCAAAATCGTAGTTTTCAAAGAAAAGATGGTTTGACAAATTTAATTGGTTGGAGTACTTACCCTCAACAGATAAAGCATACTGTTTTTATTGTTTCCTTTTCATGACTGATATAAATATGCCAAATACTTCTTCCTTGGTCAATGAAGGATTTAAAAATTGGAAAAGGATAAGTCAAGTAAAAAAATGTGCATTTGTTACTCATGTTGGTACTGTAGCTTCATCACCTCATACTATATGCTTAAGACGAGCAGAGAACTTGATGAAACCTTCTAAGCATATTGATAAAGTTATGCATGCTAAAAAAAATTGAGAAGGAGAAAAATCGTTTACACTTAATGAGTTCAATTATGTGTATACGATAGCTTGTCCTTCTAGATTGTGCCTTTATAGGTCATGATGAATCTTTATCTTGATCAAACTGTGTGAATTTTATTGAACTGGTGAAGACTTTTGCAAATATGAATAAGGAAGTTAGTAAAGTTGTGCTTGATAATGCTTCAAAAAATGCTCAATATATTGCTCTAGAAATTAAAAAAATAAATTTTAAATATTATGGCTAACAGAGTACATGGAATGATTCGTAAGAACTTGAAAATAACTTCTTCTGTATTCTTGTTGATGAAGCACAAGATATTAATCGTCGTTATTTTCACCTAAATTTTCGTGTCATTTTATGTATTATTTTCGTATTATTTGTCCATTTATTGTAGTTATGATGGTGTATATTATTCATTTGTAGATTTTTTGTGATGAGATGAAAATATATGAAAATGAAATGGGTGACGAGTGTCACAACTCGACATGGTTCAGTGACTTGTATCGAGTTCTGACATCGGAAGCCATGTCAAATTGCGTACATTGACCTTCAGATGTCAATTGGACCTATCTGAAACATGAACTCGGCCTCCATTATTCGTAATTCAATGCCGCTTCTAGAAGATTACATGTCTATAAATACATCATTTCCGTGATTATTATGAGAGGAATTCATTAGAGAGAAATTACACACACTCTACACCTAAAATTAGACACATTCTCTCTAACCTTCCATCTACTATTTCCATCCATTTGATCTTCAATTTCCATAACATTTTCACTCCATAAATCCATCACACATCACCATTTTAAGGAGGAGCTATCAATTTGACGAGGATTTTGGGCATGAGAGAGGGAGATTCTTCTCAAGTGACAAGGGAAACGTTCAACCATTTGAATTTTTCATTTTCATATTTTGCATGTAGCAACAATAGTTTGTAATCAAATTTGTAATTATTTTATGATGAAGTTGCAAGGCTAGTCTCATTAGTCATACTAGCATCATGATTGGTAAGGATTTTTAGACTTCTACACCATGTGTTTGATGAAATGATTGGATATGAGTATTTTCTATTATGAATGCTTATCTCTCAATTCATGTAATAATTTGTGTGGTTAATTGTTCCTTGCATGTTGATAGAGCGTGAACTTATTCGCATGTGATGAATTGTTAATTGAATCATGTTGTTATGCGAATTTTTTATATTGTAAGTGTGAATTGAGTTTGTGAAGACAAAGTCATGCTTAGAGTCTCATGATAGGACATGTAGGAAGAGTTGCATGTGAACAAGCTTTGACTACGTGACAGGACTTTTCTATAGGACCTTAGTACCTCATTAGGGAATAGGAAGCATAGAGAAACTCTCCTAGGTGCTTTTTAGGGGTTGTTAAGGCATCCTACATCTAAGTTGTGCCTTGTGAATGAGTTTTTAGTGCGATTAGTGAGTGGTTATAATATCATAATCCATGATGTTCATCAATGCATATGTTTATAAGCCTAAACCGTCCTTTTCATGATTGTTGTTAGTCTTACTTGCTCCTTAGATTGATCTACCTACATGTACACCATATCACTTGTTATCTAGTTTGTTGATTGCTATTTTACTTCACTTGCTTTATTAGTTAATAATTGTTGTTAAACAACCAATAAAATCATTGATTCGTCCTTTTACAGTGAGCTTATTACAAGTACAGATACACAACCTTCTCTTTTGGGTTTGATATTTTATTACTTGGTCATCAGCACTGCACAACGTCTAGAGTAAACTTGCTTTATTCATAAGGAAAGTACTAATCAGATATATCAAAATAGGAGCAAATGACAGTTATTTTGAGGTTTGTGAATGATCATGAAATTTTGAGTGTATGTTATTTTTTCAATTACGAGTGTTAGTGACACTACTTTCTCAAACTTGAAAAGAGAGATATGCAACATTCTTGGTCATAATGATCTTCAGGTTGAAAAAATGAGAGGTCAAGGGAATGATGGTGCTAGTAATATGCGTTACCATAGAACGGTCTTCAGACATTGTTTCTTATAGAATGTCCATATGCCTATTATGTTCATTGTTTGGCGCATCGTCTACAACTAGCATTGATTTCTGCATATAAAGATATCAATGTTGTTTGGAATTTTTTTATTAACTGGATAATATTGTTAAAATCATCACTTCTTCAACTAAACGTGTATCTCAATAAGTTGCTCAAAGTAATAAATTGATAATTTATAAGAAATTGGAGGGATTGGTCACTGACATTGGGCAAATCAATTGGCAATTTGCAACGATTTAGTGACTCGTTGGAGTTTGATGAGCATTTTCTTTGTACGCAAAATTAATCCCCAAGTATTAAGGATATCAGTTGCAGCTTAAGCAAGCGACAAAGTTAAATATCAAACCAAAGGACGGCGTATTATCAATTTAATAATTAACTAATTAATTAAGACAAGATGAAATTAAGTTTGAGGTTTGAATTATTAATCTACTAACAAAAATATAAAATAATAATTAAAATAAAATAAACACTAGAAGAATTACGAAAGTGGATCAAGTAGGAAAATTGGTAGCTCTAGGATTATCCAGTTTCACTCATTAACCTCCCTTTCGTGTATCAATGTCCGACTCTGCCTTGTGGAATATGGACGCATTACTAAACCATGCAAATCTACTCTATAGACACAAATAAATATGCGTGTAACACGTGTGAATAACCTTGGAGCAAGAGATATAATTTCATCCCCTTTCTAGGTACTATCAGTATCAATTATTTTTCCACGCGTTTGGTACTCTAACCCGATATGATCTCCCTTTATAGGTACTATAAAATTATCATCTTTATCCTACTTAATAACCTGAATTCAATTAAATTAATAAGTATTGATATAAGATAGTTCTAATGAAGCTTCGGAATCCCCTCACTTAGAATCATAACATGGAATCCTGCTCAGCAGTGAACGCATTCAATCAATAACCATGATATGTATTTAGACACTACATAACAGTCAATGATGCACAAAACAACTCTGAGTATGAATTAATATTGCATAGTCTTATATAAAATAATTCCACAAGTAGTGTTTTACGGAGTATACACACGAAAGTTCAATTAATTCATAAATACCTTCAAAATCCTAGATCTACAAAAAAGGTTCTACCCCATGATGTTATGAAGAACGATCATGGAGGTTGGATAGATCTTACCCATATGTCTGGAAAATACAAGATAAATTTGAAAATGATAAAAACCCTAGATGTGGGCGTCGTCGCGTCCTTCTCTGTCTTGAATCCTCCTCTTGGTTCTCCTCTTGATTCAGCAAACGAATCTTCAAAGTGATGGATGGATGGAGGAAAGGATGTGGATGATGGTTGGGGGTGATCCCTCCTTGTGGGGTGTAGGATGCTTGTGTTGCTGTGCTCCTTCAATAATGATGTGATCTACATCCCCTTTTATACTTGTAAGCTCTCCTTATGGACTTTGGATGAGTTTTTCCTTAAAAAACACGAAAATACACGCACAAGGATTGTAAAACCCGTCAAAATCAGAATTCCATGTCCCCGTTTGACAAAACTGGTTCTGGTCGAACGGGAAGTCCTTTGTCAAACTATTGGTCGAGCTACATACGCTGTCTCACCGTTTCGTGCATTACTTCCACATCAAAACTCTAATTTTATTGATTCTTGCGTTCACGCGATCCTTTTTTCCTTGGCATTCTATCCATATAAAGAACTTACAAGAAATCCAATATTTCAAGGTGTAACAAGCCATAGAAAGTGGCACAGCCATTCAGTTCGGTACAGTTTGTGCGACGTTACCATTTTGATTATAACTTTTTTGTTTGGACTCCGATATATTGAGGTGTTCCTTACGCCAAAACGAACCTCTCTTCTATGGCTTTCCAATAATATATCACATCTCCAGTTCATAGCTCCATACAATCACAGAAAAATTACACAAGTTGGACGTGGTTTTTCAGCATTCATACACAAGTTTCACCTTTTCTCAAACTTTGCACTTTTGATCATTTTTCCACCTAAAACACAATAAAACACCTCAAGTGCAAATTTTTCTTGCATATATCGAATATAAGATATTTGTCCTAATACAAAACAACAATTCCCATAAAAAATGAATTAAATTGGATACTAAAACACGCTTATTTTCACTCTCATCAATCTCCCTATCATACCCGTTGCTCGTCCCGAGGCAACAAAATAAAAATAAAGAGAAAGAGAGTTAGAAAATTAGCGGAGAAACAAGGACTATGACCAATACCCTCTTCATAATACACTTATCCTCAACTTAGGTCATGCAACTCTCATTACATGTAATACTCAATTCATAGCATACAAGATAAGACAATCACCACCAATTCAAATGCTCAATTGACATGTTCTCACGGGAAGTATATATATCACTCGCACTCAAGTGCAAAAGATGTACATTTATGGGTTAAGGTGTTTACGCTCAGATTTAATTCAAGTGCATGCGTAACCATGAGCTTGCCAAAAGTCTCAAACTCTCCACCACTAAAAGTATGATTCGACAATAAGATCAAAAATGACTTTTCTTTTGGATATAATGTTGGCTTTTTGGTTAAGGTAGGAAATATATGGATAATTTGACTCAAATAGTGGAGAACTAAAGTTGATTGATCACTTCAACTTTCATCCTCTCTTTATTTTCAATGTAGACGATTTTCATTCCTTCTTCACATTCAAGCACAACATATTTTCCTTCTTCTTCTTTATTCCTCTCTTTTTTTTTCTCTCGAGGTACCAGTTTCGGGCACTACCTCGCACATCCTCCATAGAGTACTAGATTTAAGCACTACCCTATGGTGTTTAGTTCAATGGAGTATTAGATTTAAGCACTACTCCAAGATTCTCTTTTGATGCATTTCAAGCTCAATCACTGTATCAACACCAATTTCATCCCTTCCCAAGATGTTATCAAACTCCATCAACACACTTGAAAAAGCCATTATTCTCACTAGATAAAGGGCAATCAAGGCTAAAAAAATTCAAATGCTCAAAGTGGTTATTTCTCACAGGCTGCCAACGAATGAGGTTTTTAGGCTCAACGGGACAAACTACGTATAAACATTACATGGTAGGGAATTATTTGGCTAAGTGACTCATAAATTCAAGGATGGTCTAAAATCATCTCCCATCATCTAACACACATGTAGTTTCAAGTAAGACAAGAAGCAAGTTCTAGAATAAACACACAAGAACGATACTCACCAGAAAAGAAAATATCATGTGAATATGTAACATGATCAACGAGGCTCAAAATCTCACATGGATTTTTAAGAAGTAACATAGCACTTTTAATGGTAAGAAACATCTCACAATTACACATAGAACTTCATACTACAATATAACTCAAAATTATACTTCCTTCATCAATTTCAAAAGCATATGAATTTCAGACACAATTTAAATAATATAAGCTCACATGGATCACAAACCAATATCTCAATCCTTTCACTTCTACTAATTAAAAGCACATAAAAATTAGAATAAGAAAATGTGGGCACTTGGTTTTTGTTCAACGTATGCACGAGCTCCTTGAGTTGTTCAACTCGATCAGGTCAAAGCCTCAGTGTAGAACTCATCTTGCCACTCTTTTACCTTTTCTATTATCAAAGCTCAATCACACTCATCATCACATGATTCATAAATAATAATATAGGAGAACTATGAGAAAGACTCAATTGACTATATAATCGACTCCACAACTAGAAACACCAATACAACACAATAAACATTAGGTAAGTTGCAAAAAATTAACATAACAACACTGGTTAAAGTATCAATATGCCACAAAAAATCAACCTCCTAACAAACAAACAACCAACGAAAGGAAAAATTACACCCTCGGTGCTCATAAGATGAGGTAAGTACATCACATCCCCCCAAACTTAGGAAAAATGTAAGTCGAAACTAAGTTTGAAAAGAGATGTAATTGCAAATATGGGAGCACCTTAAATATAATAACTCTTCACTCACACAAAAGAAACACGAAAGCAATAAAACGGAAGGGCAAGCCCTCAAAAGGTGCTTATTTTTAACGTCAGAGAGTCACGATGATATTCAGCTTTGAACTACTGGATCGAAGGACGGTCTTCTCGCATCCTCACCTTCAAATACTTTATTTCCCTCTTCTTGTCTACACTCAGCACCTCACCTTTCTTGGTCACAAGTATATGATCCTCAGAATTTCCTTCCTCTCATGGCTGTCTAAACTCCTCCTTGTAAATCTTCAACTCAAATTCAGAATCATCTGTCCTATTAAAATCAACATTAAACAAGTTAGAAATCACATTTATGTTCTTGCATGATTGAGTCTCCATGGGATTCTTTATTGCATGATTGTTCGACTTGAACGGCTTGTTGAACTGCTCTTTTGGGAGTGACTGCGTAGTCTCACAATTTTGAGCATAACTTTCGCATCCAATCTCCAATTTAGGCGATTCTTATGTGAAAATGATCCTCTCTTCCGTTGCTTTCCAATCGACCCCCTTAGGAGCTGGTTCGACCAAGACCTTAGTTGAACCGAGGTCGAACTGGCCATCGGTGATCTCCAGAATGTTTCTAGGTGCTGATGCACGTTTTCTTTGCACGCAAAAATAATCCTCAAGTGTAAAGGATATCAGTTGCAGCTTAAGCAAGCGACCAAGTTAAATATCGAACCCAAAGAATGGCGTATTACCAATTTAATTATTTACTAAATTAATTAAGACGAAAGACAATAAAGGTTATGTAATAATTATCTAACAACTAAATTACTAAAAATTAAATAATAATTAAAATAGAATAAACACTTGAAGAATACGAATGTGACTCAAGAATGGAGAATAGGTAGCTCAAGAATAATCTAGATTCATTCATTAATCTCCCTTTCATGTATCAATCCGACTCTGTCTTGTGGAATATGGACGCATCACTAAGCCATGTAAATCTACTCTACAGACACAAGTAAATATGCGTGTAACACGTGTTAATAATCTTGGATCAAGATATATAATTTCACCCCCCATTCTAGGTACTATCAGTATCAATTATTTCCTCCTAGGATTGGTACTCTAACCCGATATGATCTCCCTTTATAGGTACTATAAAATTAACCTCTTTATCCTGCTTATTAATCCGAATTCAATTCAATTAATAAACATTCATATATGACAGTTCTAATGAAGCTTCAGAGTTCCCTCACTTAGAATCATAACATAGAATTTTGGTCAGCAGTGAACGCACTTAATCAATAACCAAGATATGTATTCAAACTCTACATAATAGTTAATGATGCACAAAACAACTCTGAGTATGAATTAAGAAAGCATAATCATATATAAAATAAATCCACAAGTAGTGTTGTACGGAGTACACACACGAAAGTTCAATTAATTTAAAAGAACCTTCAAAACACTAGATCTTCCAAAATAATTCTAGCCCATGATGTTGTGAAGAACAATAATGGGGGTTGGATAGATCTTACCCATATGTCCGGAAAATTAGAAAGTAGAAGAAAAGAATTAGGAAAACCCTTAGTGTAGAAGTCTCATTCCTTCTCCCTTCCATCTCTTCAAACGCTCTTGGTTCTCCTTCTTGATTCCACAGACGAATCTTTAAAGTGATGGATTGATGGAGGAAAGGATGTGGATGATGGTTGGGGGATGATCCCCCCTTGTGGGGTGTAGGATGATTGTGTTTCGGTCTCCAATCCAATAAATAATGATGTGATCTACATTCTCTTTTCTACTTGTAAGCTCTCCTTAAGAACCTTGAATGGGTTTTTTCTTGGAAAACACGAAAATACACTCATAGAGTGTGAAAATCCCATCTAAAACAGATCTGTGTGTCTCTATTCGACCAAAGTGGTTCTAGTCGAATGGGTGGTCGAACGGATCTCCTTGGTCGAATGGGAGGTCAAGCTGCATGCGCAATCTCACTATTTTGAGCATAACTTACACATCCGAGCTTTGATTTGAGTGATTCTTGCATTCGATCCTCTCTTTCTTGGATTTTTATCCATATAAAGAACTCACAGAGACTTAAAAAATTGGATGTGTAACAAGTCATGTAAAGTGGCACAGCCGTTCTGTTCGACACAGCTTGAGCGACGTTACCACTTTGATCATGACTGTCTCGTTTGGACTCCGATTGAGGTGTTCCTTATGCCAAAACGATTCTCTTTTCTGTGTATTTCTAACCATGTACCACACTTCCAATTCAGAGCTCCACAAGAACACAAAAAAATTACAAAAGTTGGACATGCGTTTTTCAGCATTCCTACACAAGCTGCACCTTTTCTCCAACTTGACATTTTTGATCATTTTTCCACCTAAAACACAATAAAACACCTCAAGTGCTCCTTTTTCTCACATATATTGAATATAAGACATTTTTGCTAATATATGACAATAATTCATGTCAAAAAAGTGTTAAATTGGACACTAAAATACATTTATTTTCACTCTCATAAATCCCCCAAACTTACCCGTTGCTCGTCCCGAGACAACAAAATAAAAATAAAGAGAAAGAGAGTAAGAAAATTAGCGGGAAAACAAGAACTATGACAAATACCCCATTCAAACTACAATTGTCCTCAACTTAGGTCATGCAACTCTCATTACATGTAATAATCAATTCATAGCAAACAAGTTAAGACAATCACCACCAATTCAAATGCTTCATTGACATGTTCTCACAGGAAGTATATATCACTCGCACTCAAGTGTAAAAGATGTATACTTATGGGTTAAGGTGTTTACTCTTAGATTCAATTCAAGTGCATGCGTAACCATAAGCTTGTCAAATATCTCAAACTCTCCACCACTAAAAGTATGATTCGACAATGGCATCAAAAAGGACTTTTCTTTTGGATGTAATGTTGGCTCTTTGGTTAAGGTAGGAAATATATGGATAAGTGACTCAAAACTCGGATCAATGAAATGCGCATTCCATCATGATCTTTCATTCTTCTTACTCACTTCAATTAAACACAACATCTTACTCAACTCTTCACTTTGATTTTCAAGTGCAACATTTTTTTCCTTCTTTTCTTTCTACTTTTTTTCTCCCCTCTTTATTTTTCTTTCGAGGTACTAGTTTGGGGCACTATCTCTCGCATCCTCCATAGGGTACTAGATTTAAGCACTACCCTAGGGTGTTTTTTTCCATGGAGTACTAGATTTAAGCACTACTCCATGATTCTCCTTAGATGCATTATCAAGATCCATCACTATTTCAACACCAATTTCATTCCGTCTCAAATTGTTATCAAGCTCCATCAAAAAACTTTGAAATGTTGGCATTCGATCATTTAGTTAATGTGAACCGTTAGGGTTCCATACATTTCTAACAAGCAGCGGAAGCACGTGAACAAGAAACGTATTACCTTTCACCAGGGTAAGTTGAAGACGATGAATTCTCGCCACCAGCTTATGCAGCCTCACCGTTTTGGGCATAACTCTCTCATCCGATGTCAGATTTGAGTGATCTATGCGCCAAAGTGATCCTCTCTTCTGTGGCTTTCCATCAGTATATCACATATTGAATTATAAAGTCTATACAATTTTATAAAAATTATAGAAAGTGGCGAATAGCAGCAGCAAACAACCTTCCAGTCTTCTGTTGTATTCCCAAGACCAATCTCGACGTCGTGTGGGCGATGATCCTCGAGATCTTCTCAATCTGCTGTTCCCTCACCCTCCTCACAGTGTTAGGCGTGATTAATCTCTTAGATTAGGGTTTTCAGACAGCTGAGATGACTTATATATGTGCTACAACAGGAACCAGGAGGAGAAATTAGAGTTGGGCCTCCATTGGGCTTAAGTATCCAAGCTTAGCCCAAAGCTTATACTTAAGTCCAATAACAATAATATATACCACTAAAATATTATTACTGCACTACCGTTCTAATCCCATAATTACAATATAGGCTCCTTCTTATTATGAGTCCGTTAGTCTCCCCATGTTTAAGATATACAATGTCCATTAATTAATTAAGTTACTGACAACTCCATTAATTAATATTTCATCCAAGAGTAGTACCACTCAACCTCATTATCATGCCGGAATAAATCCACTTGCAGGGTTTACATGATAATCCTTATAAGCTCCTCAAGGGGACATCATCAATCTATGACAGACACATATTCCTTCTACAATCAACAACACACCATAGAGACAGCACTACTTCACAACTCACTGAGTTTGTTGATTTAATTACATGTAAATCTCACATATTGATGAATCAAAGAAATACATATTGCCCTATGTGTCGAGGTTATTGTATAGGGATTAAGAGCATGAACATCCATAATAACAGAGATCAAGTTCTTCTATAAGTCAGTATAAGTCGAACGATCTCAAGAGGTCATGCTCAATACACGCAAGTGCACTAATGTGATTCTATAGTCAAGACAAACTAATATCAAATCACACTACAACCATCCCGATAGAGAGTCCCTGTCTATCTCGGTTGTGAGCATCTGTTTATACTTTATAAGGAAACTGATATTATGATCTTCCGCGTGTTGTCGCACAACATATTATCTATAGTATAAAGTAAGTGGACTATTGCATTGAACATATAAATAAATTATAAGACGCAATCATTTGATCATATGATTATCATTTCAAATTAATTGTTTAAACACTGTTCATACAATAAGCTAGACTTTTAGTATACAATCCAACAATCTCCCACTTATACTAAAAGACTATGTTGCCATGTCTTCTGCCATACATCCGATTCCCACTCCCACTATACGACCATCAAAAGCTCTCGCCTTAAGGTCCTCGTAAATGTAGTTACTAGGTTATCATTCGATGCAATCTAGGCTCCATGTGTTTAATTGCCTTATGGGCTCGTGATTCCTTCAAGTTTGCAATTGCACCATTATCATCAAAATAAATTGTGATAACCTTGGGCAAACTTAGAATCACTTTGAAGTCCATCATGAAATTTCTAGAGTCATATAGATACTTTGGCTGCCTCGTAGGCTCCAATTTATCATCTTTCCATGATGGAGTCCGGAGTCTAAAATATATTTCCATATAACACTCCTCCACATTATGGCTCTACTTCCTAAAATTAAACACATAACATTTGAGGTGGATTTACTACCGTCCCAATCTGATTTTAAAAATCTGAATCTATGTAACCCCTAAGAAGCAGTGAATCTGTCCAATAAGCCCACATATAGTTTCTAGTCCTTTTCAGGGACTTCAAAATTATGTGTTACCACAGTTCAACATTCTTATTTGGGTTACCTTGATACCCACTGTTCATACCTTCGGCAAAATAGATATCCATTCTCGTGCATAGCATTCCTTAGATTAAGCTTCCTTATTCGTCGAAGCATAAAGAACCGCTTTCATCTCCTTTATCTTCTTTTGTAACAAGATACATTTCTTTAGATAAAGTTACATGATAAAACGAGTAAGGATTGTATCATTTCATGAAGCTTGAGACAAGCATAACATCCTTTCTTGTGATCCGTATTACCGTGATCAAAAGGATATATTTTGCTTTTCTTAAGTCCTTCATTTCATACTGCCTTATTAACCATACCCGACAATACTCTTTCACTGTCTCCAATGAGCAAGATACTATCTACATATAGTACAAGAAATACCACCAAGTTTTCGTCACTCTTTTCAATACACAAGACACATCCGAACATTGATTAAATCCATGTCACTGGATTTACCTCATCAAAATGGATATTTCATGATCTGGAAGCTTGCTTTAGTCCATCGATGGACACTTTTAAGCTTACTATCACAATGCTCTTAGCCCTTTGCAATGAATCACTTTGGCTGCTTCACATAGATGTTTTTCTCAAGATTTCTAATCAGGAAAGCTGTCTTGATATCTATTTGCTATCCCTTATATTTCATATGAGTAGCAACAGATAAAAGAGTCCGAATCAACATAAGCATAGCTATCGGCGAACAGCTTTTCTCATAATCGAACCTTTTCTTTCTTATTAGCTTAAAATCAGAAATAACCGCCGCTCAACAATTTAGTCCAGCCTTGATTTGGTTGCCGTCCAATAGCCGCTTTCGTGGAGAATTGCACGTCTGCTAGCGTCTTGTCGCTCAGCGGCAGTCACCTACGATTCATTCTAGTGTCGTCACCTGCTAGGTTTTGTTCTCACCAGCACCACACCATTCACCCTTTCAGCCTTGTGACACCAGCCGTGCCACCGCGAATGATCGCTGCAAAGCAGCCGCCGTGGAGAGCCACACAAGCCACCGGCCATCTCCATGCACCACGAGACCATCAATGAGTTGCACCGTGCGTGTCGACTTTCAAAACCTCTCGCTGTGTCAACTCATCGACCATCAACGACATCCGTCGTGTATGAAGATAGGGTTTCTTTCACCAGCAGACGTGAAGAACACGAAGTAGGCTCTCATCGTGATACACAAACTTATTCCGATAATTCACATAGGGTTTTCACATTGAAATATCCATGATTTAATTCATTAAAACTAAAACCCTAATTATCGCATGTGATTCTATTCCAAATAAAAACATCACATAAACTCTAGCCTAACGTTTCACGCTTCACCGTGAAACCGAAGCTCTGATACCAATTGTTGGTATTCAATCATTTGGTTAACATGAACTGTTAGGGTTCCATACGTTTCTAACAAGCAGCAGAAGCAAGTAAACAAGAAACGTATTACCTTTCACCAGGGTATGTTGAAGACGATCAATTCTCGACACCAGCCTGTGCAATCTCACCATTTTGGGCATAACTCTCTCATTCGATGTCGGATTTGAGTGATCTATGCGCTAAAACGATCCACTCTTCCGTGGCTTTCTATCAATATATCACACGTTTCTGAAGTCTATACAATTTTATAAAAATCGTAGAAGGTTGTAGACAGCAGCAGCAAACAACCTTCCAGTCTTCTGCTGTATTCCCAAGACCAATCTAGACGTCGTGTGGGCAACAATCCTCGAGATCATCTCAATCTGTTGTTCCTTCACCCTCCTCACAGTGTTAGGCGTGTTTAATCTCATAGATTAGTGTTTCCGGACAGTTGAGATGACTTATATATGGGCTACAGCAGGGACCAGGAGGAGAAATTAGAGTTGGGCCTCCATTGGGCTTAAGTATCCAAGCTTAGTCCAAAGCTTATACTTAAGTCCAATATTAATAATATATACCACTAAAATATTATTACTTCACTACCGTTCTAATCCCATAATTACGTTGTGGGCTTCTTCTTATTATGAGCTCGTTAGTCTCCCCATGTTTAAGATATACAATGTCCATTAATTAATTAAGTTACTGACAACTCCATTAATTAATATCTCATCTAAGAGTAGTACCACTCAACCTCATTATCATGCCGGAATAAATTCACCTGCAGGGTTTACATGATAATCCTTATGAGCTCCTCAAGAGGACATCATCAACCTATGACGGACACGGATTCCTTCTACAATCAACAGCACAACATAGAGACATCACTACTTCCCAACTAACCTAGTTTGTTGATTTAATTACATGTAAATCTCATCCATTGATGAATCAAAGAAATACATACTGCCCTACGTGTCGAGGTTATTGTATAAGGATTAAGAGAACGAACATCCATAATAACAGAGATCAAGTTCTTCTATAAGTCAGCATATGTCGAACGATCTCAAGTGGTCCTGCTCAATACACGCAAGTGCACTAATGTGGTTCTATAGTCAAGACAAACTAATACCAAATCACACTACAACCATTCTGATAGAGAGTCCCCGCCTATCTCGGTTGTGAGCATATGTTTATACTTTATAAGGAAACCGATAATATGATCTTCCGCGTGTTGTCGCACAACATATTATCTACAGTATAAAGTAAGTGGACTATTGCATCGACATATAAATAAATTATAAGACGCAATCATTTGATCATATGATTCTCATTTCAAATAAATTGTTATAAGATTGTTCATACGAAAAGCTAGACTTTTAGTATACAATCCAACATGAAAAGCCATTAATTCTCTCCTAGAAGTACAATCAAGGCTAAAAAAATTCAGATGCTAAAAGTTGTTATTTTTCGTAGGCTGCCAAAGAATGAGGTTTTTAGGCTCAACGGGGTTAACTACGAATAAACATCATTCGGTAGGGAATTATTTGGCTATGCGACTCATAAGTTCAAGGATGGCCTAAAATCATCTCCCATCATCTAACATAACATGTAGTCTCAAGTAAGACAAGAGGCAAGTTCTAGAATACACGCACAAGAACGATACTCACCAGACAAGAAATATCATGTGATTATGGATATGATCAATGAGGCTCTAAATCTCACATGGGTTTTTAACAAGTAATAGAGAACTTTTCATAGTAAGCAATATCTCTCAAGTACACAAATAACTTCATATCACAATATAACTCAAGTACACTTACTTCATCAATTTCAAGAGCATATGAATTTCAGGCACAATTTAAGAATATAAGCTCATGTGGATCACCAAAACCAAAAACTCAATCCTTCCACTCTCATGAATTAAAAGCATAAATAAAAATTAGAATAAGAAAACGAGGGCACCTAATTTCTCTTTAATGTATGCACGAGCTCCTTGAGTTGTTCAACTCAGTCAGGTCAAAGCCTCAGTTTACCTGTTTCTATCATCAAAGCTCAACATACCTCATCATCACAGGATTCATAAATAATAATATAGGAGAACTATAAGAAAGACTCAATTGACTATCTAATCAACTCCACACACTAGAAACACTAACACGACACACTAAATATTATGTAAGTTGCAAAAAATCGACATACTAACACCGGTTAATGTATTAATGTACCGCAAAAATTCAACTCCCTAACAAACAAACAACCAACGAAAGGAAAAATTATACCCTTGCTGCTCATAAGACGAGGTAAGTACATCACACCCCCAAACTTAGTAAAAATATAAGTCGAAACTAAGTTTGAAAAGAGATGTAATTACTGAAATGTGAGCACCTCAAATATAATGAATCATCACTCACACGAAAGGAATAATAAAGCAATATGACGGAAGGGCAAGACCCCAACAGGCACTCATGTTTAACGTCGGAGAGTCACGATGGAAGAGGGTGGTCTTCTCGCATCCGCACCTTCAAGTACTTTCTTTCCCTCTTCTTGTCTACACTCAGCACCTCACCTTTCTTGGTCACAAGTATATGATCCTTGGAATATCCTACCTCCCATGGCTGTCTAGACACCTCCTTGTCAATCTTCCACTCAAATTCAGAATCATCTATCCTATTAAAATCAAGATTAAACAGGTTAGAAACCACATCTATGCTCTTGCACGAATGAGTCTCCATGGGCATCTTCATTGCTTGATCAAGAGAGAAAACCACATTTTCATTATCCATCTGCAGTCTAAGCTTCTCGGCTCTCAACCCCCTTTGCTCTTTCCCACTTCTTCTCAACTATTAGCTCAGTATTCTGCTCTTGTAATGGTATTAGAATGTTCTGAACAACACTTGTAGCATTTGGTACGGAAATGGGAGGTGCACGAAGCTGTTCGACCAGAATGGTCTGGTCGAACAACATGACTGTGGTCGAACAGGGACTCTGTAAATGGGTTCAGTTCGTCCAGTGCCTGTTCGATCATAGTTCGACCAGAATAATCTGGTCAAACGGGATAAGTCTGGTCGAACGGGGGCTCTGTAAACTGAGCTCGATCTTTCTTCTCCATAGGTGCTCGTTCGACCATAGCTTGACCAGAGGGATCTGGTCGAACAGTGCTGCTTTGGTCGAACCACGAATCAAAAAATAGAGCATCATTTCTTTATTTTTCCATAACTCGTTCAACTACCATTCGACCATCAGGTCTGGTCGAACGGCATAAGCTTGGTCAAACAGGAGACATGCCTTATTTGTTTTCGTCCACTGACTTTATCCGATTTTCATACTGCGTCCCAGACCTCAATGTGATGGCATTATTCTCCAACGTTTGTGTCAATTGATTCACATTCGCGGCCATCTGACCTATTATAAAGGTAAGGTCCTTCAACTGCTTAGATAAATCTGCATGATTAGCATTCATACTCGCTTCGACGCGATCAACCCTTGCATCATTCTGAGCCATGTATCGATTGAAGGTATCTTCAACACTCTTAACTTCGTGCTGCTTCATACTAAGTCCCCTTTGTGTCAACTCTGTAATCTGCTTCTGCGGGGTCTCTAGTAGTTTGTTGATGATAGTTGAACTAGAGACGATCTCATCATCCCTATTCGGCTTCACCGCTTGATGTTCAACTTGAGCCACTTTACCTAAAACATAAGATCCTCTTGCTCTTTCCATAGGCCAGTTACGTGAATTTATAGAGATATCTTCAAATAACTTTTCTGCTTCAATTGCTGTCTTAGATAACAGCGCTTCTCCTGATGATGCATCAATAAGAATACGCGACTCACAATTCAATCCATAGTAGAAGATGCTTATGTACTCAGCCTTAGACATCCCATGTTGTGGACACCTCCTGAGCATGTCTTTAAACATGTCCCACGCCTCATGAAATTTCTCACCGTGATTCATAATAAATTGGGTGATGTCTTGCTTCATTCTTAAGATCCTCGAGGGTGGCATGTATCTCTCCAAAAACTTCTATTGCAGTTGGTCCCATGTAGTGCAATCTGTGGCATCAAGAGTCTCATACCAAGCTTCTGCTCCATCAATCAAAGAGAACTTGAATAGGGCGATCCGTCTAGCATGATCATTAGCTTCAGAACCCTTTTGAGTATTTGCATAACCAAGAAATTTTCGGAGATGCTGATATGGATTTTCAAAGCAACCTCTAGAAAAGGGATTCTTCTCTACCATGTTGATAAGAGCGGGATGTATCTCAAAATCATCATTTTCCCCTTGCTCCTATTAACCCCATGTTGCCAATCCATAGTTCGTGAAAATTTCACGTATGACAACATTATTCAGATTCTGCCTTGCTCCGGCCATGTTTAGCTCAATGTGGTATTCCTTCTTTTCCTTCATCTACTTTTCCTAGTGCACAAGTACCTCAGAAAAATTTGAAGTTAGATAGAAATAAATAATCACTAATAAAAGTCATAATCAAGCTAGAAATAATAAACTAATAATAACAACCGTCCCCGGTAACGGTGCCAAAAACTTGATGCACATTTTTTTTGCACGCAAAAATAATCCTGAAGTATATAAAGGATATCAGTTGCAGCTTAAGAAAGCGACCAAGTTAAATATCGAACCCAAAGAACAACATATTACCAATTTAATTATTTACAAAATTAATTAAGACGAAAGGCAATAAAGGTTGTGTAATAATTATCTAACAACTAAATTACTAAAAATTAAATAACAATTAAAATAGAATAAACACTTGAAGAATACGAATGTGACTCAAGAATGGAGAATAGGTAGCCCTAGGATAATCTAGTTTCATTCATTAATCTTCCTTTCATGTATCAATGTCCGACTCTGCCTTGTGCAATATGGACGAATCACTAAGCCATGCAAATCTACTCTATATACATAAGTAAATATTCGTGTAACACATGTGAATAACCTTGGAGCAAGAGATATAATTTCACCCCCCTTTCTAGGTACTATTATTATCAATTATTTCCCCCTAGGATTAGTACTCTAACCCAATATGATCTCTTTTTATAGGTACTATAAAATTAACCTCTTTATCCTACTTTTTAACCCGAACTCTATTCAATTAATAAACATTCATATATGACAGTTCTAATGAAGTTTCAGAGTCCCCTCACTTAGAATCATAACATAGAATCCTGCTCAGCAGTGAACGCACTCAATCAATAACCAAGATATGTATTCAGACTCTACATAACAGTTAATGATTCACAAAACAACTCTGAGTATGAATTAAGAAAGTATAATTATATATAAAATCAATCCACAAGTAGTGTTGTACGGAGTATACACACGAAAGTTCAATTAATTCATAAGAACCTTCAAAACCCTGGATCTGCCAAAATAATTCTAGCCCATGATGTTGTGATGAACAATCATGGGGGTTGGATAGATCTTACCTATATGTCCAGAAAATTAGAAAGTAGAAGAAAAGAATTAGGAAAATCCTTGGTGTAGAAGTCTCCTTCCTTCTCCCTTCCGTCTCTTCAAATCCTCTTGGTTCTCTTTCTTGATTCCACAAATGAATCTTCAAAGTGATGGATGGATTGAGAAAAGGATGTGGATGATGGTTGGGGGATGATCCCCCCCTTGTGAGGTGTAGGATGATTGTGTTTCGATCTCCAATCCAATAAATAATGATATGATCTACATCCCCTTTTATACTTGTAAGCTCTCCTTATGAACCTTGGATGAGCTTTTTCTTGGAAAATACGAAAATACACACATAGGGGGTGAAAATCCCATTGAAAACAGATCTGTGTGTCTCCGTTCCACCAAAGCAGTTCTGGTCGAACGGATCTCCTTGGTCGAACGGGAGGTCAAGCTGCATGCGCAATCTCACCGTTTCGCGTATAACTTTCACATCCGAGCTCCGATTTGAATGATTCTTACGCTTACGCGATCCTCTCTTCCTTAGCTTTCTATTCATATAAAGAACACACAGAAACTCCAATATTTGAATATGTAAAAAGTCATGAAAAATGGAACAACCATTCTGTTCGGTACAGCTTATGTGACGTTACCACTTTAATCATAACTTTCTCGTTTCGACTCCGATTGAGGTGTTCCTTATGCCAAAATGATACTCTCTTCTATGGATTTTCAATCATGTATCACACTTCTAATTCAGAGATCCATACGAACATAGAAAAATTACACAAGTTGGACGTACATTTTTCAGCATTCCTACACAAGTTGCACGTTTTCTCCAACTTGGCACTTTTGATCCTTTTTCCACTTAAAACACAATAAAACATCTCAAGTGTATTTTTTCTCATATATATTGAATATAAGATATTTGTGCTAATATATGACAATAATTCAAGTAAAAAAAGTGTTAAATTAGACACTAAAATACGCTATTTTCACTCTCATCAGGTGTCTGGTTCGACTTGTGAGAGGTTGTTCGACCAAGGGTCTTGGTTGCACCAGCTTCCTGAAGCTCAAGAATCCGTTTCTAGCATCATCGGTCCCTCATAATGCATTTCGAACCTCAACGTGATGGCCTTGCACTCTTTTGGGTTTATTATGCCTTGAGACGGGAACTTTCGTTTCTCCAATGTTTGCGTCAATTGATTCACGCTCCCGGCCATCTGCCCCATCATCAAAGTAAGGTCATCCAACTACTTGTACAAATTTGTATGGGTAGAATTTATTGTAGCCTCAAATCGACCAACCCTTGCATCATTCTTAGCCATGTATCGATTGAATGTATCTTCGACACTCTTTACCTCTTACTGCTGCATACTAGGCCCCCTTTGTATCAACTCTGTAATCTGATTCTGCTGGGACTCTAGTAGCTTGTTGATGTTAGTTAAACTAGAGACAATCTCATCATCCCTATTCGGCTTCACTACTTGATGTTCAACCTGTGCCACCTTACCAAGTACATATGATCCTCTTACTCTTTCCATAGGCCAATCACGTGAATTCATAGAGATGTCTTCAAATAACTTTTCTGCTTCAAGTGCTGTCTTAGATAACAGCGCTCTTCCTGATGATGCATTAATAAGAATACGCGACTCACAATCCAATCCATAGTAGAAGATGCTTATGTACTGAGCTTTAGACATTCCATGTTGTGGACACCTCCTGAGCATGTCTTTAAACCTATCCCACGCCTCATGGAATTTCTCACCCTGATTCATAACAAATTGGGTGATGTCATGCTTCATTCTTAAGATCCTCGAGGGTGGCATGTATCTCTCCAAGAACTTCTGCTGCAGTTGGTCCCATGTAGTGCAATATGTGGTATCAAGAGTCTCAGACCAAGCTTCCGCTCCATCAATCAAAGAGAACTTGAATAGGGCGATTCATCAAGCATTATCATTAGCTTCAGCACCTTTCTGAGTGTTTGCATAACCAAGAAATCTTCGGAGATGCTGATATGGATCTTCAAAACAACCTCCAAAAAAGAGATTTTTCTCTACCATGTTAATAAGAGCGGGATGTATGTCAAAATCATCATCTTCCCCCCTTGTTCCTATCAACCCCATATTGCTAATGCCATCATACTTGAAAATTTCACGTATGACAACATCATCCGGATTCTACCTTGCTATGTCCATGTTTAGCTTAGTGTGTTATTCCTTCCGTTCCTTCCTCTCCTTTTCCTAGTGCACAAGTACCTCAGAAAAATTCAAGGTTAGATAGAATTAAATAACCACAAATAAAAGTTTTAATCAACTAGAAATAATAAAATCAATAATAACAACCGTCCCCGGCAACGGCACCAAAAACATGATGAGCGTTTTCTTGGCACGTAAAATTAATCCCCAAGTATTAAGTATATCAGTTGCAGCTTAAGCAAGCGACCAAGTTAAATATCGATCCTAAAGGACGATGTATTATCAATTTAATTATTAACTAAATTAATTAAGACAAGATGTTAATTAAGTTTGAGGTTTGAATTATTAATCTACTAACAAAAATATAAAATAACAATTAAAATAAAATAAACACTAGAAGAATTACAAAAGTGGATCAAGTAGGAGAATAGGTAGCTATATGATTATCCAGTTTCACTCATTAACCTCCCTTTCGTGTATCAATGTCCGACTCTTCCTTGTGGAATATGGACGCATCACTAAACCATGCAAATCTACTCTATAGACACAATTAAATATGCGTGTAACACGTGTGAATAACCTTGGAGCAAGAGATATAATTTCACTCCTCTTTTTAGGTACTATCAGTATCAATTATTTTTCCGCGCGTTTGGTACTCTAACCCGATATGATCTCCCTTTATAGGTACTACAAAATTATCCATTTTATCCTACTTAATAACCTGTATTCAATTCAATTAATAAGTATTTGTATAAGATAGTTCTAATGAAGCTTCAGAGTCCCCTCACTTAGAATCATAACATGGAATCCTGCTCAGCAGTGGACGCACTCAATCAATAACCAAGATATGTATTCAGACTCTACATAACAGTTAATGATGCACAAAACAACTCTGAGTATGAATTAAAAATGCATAGTCTTATATAAAATAATTCCACAAGTAGTGTTGTACAGAGTATACACACGAAAGTTCAATCAATTCATAAATACCTTCAAAACCCTAGATCTACCAAAAAGGTTATAGCCCATGATGTTGCGAAGAACAATCATGGGGGTTGGATAGATCTTACCCATATGTTTGGAAAATACAAGATAAATATATTAGGAAACGACAAAAACCCTAGATGTGGGTGTCGTCGCGTCCTTCTCCGTCTTGAATCCTCCTCTTGGTTCTCCTCTAGATTCAGCAAATGAATTAAATCTTCAAAGTGATGGATGGATGGTGGAAAGGATGTGGATGATGGTTGGGGGGTGATCCCCCTTTGTGGGGTGTAAGATGATTGTGTTGTTGTGCTCCTTCAATAATGATGTGATCTATATCCTCTTTTATACTTATAAGCTCTCCTTATGGACCTTTGGTGGGTTTTCCTTGGAAAATACGAAAATACATGCACAGAGATTATAAAACCCATCGAAATCAGAATTCTGTGTCCCCGTTCGACCAAAGTGGTTCTTGTCGAACTGGAAGGCCTTGGTCGAGTTGCATATGTAGTCTCACCTTTTCGTGCATAACTTCCACATCAAAACTCCAATTTTAGTGATTCTTGCGCTCACGTGATCCTCTCTTCCTTGACTTTCTATCCATATAAGATCTTACAAGAAATCCAATATTTGAAGGTGTAAAAAGCCATAAAATGTAGCACAGCAGTTCTATTTGACACAGCTTGCGCGATGTTACCATTTTGATCATAACATTTTCGTTTGGACTCCAATTGAGGTGTTCCTTATGCCAAAACGACCATCTCTTCTGTGGGTTTCCAGCCATATATCACATTTCCAGTTTAGAGCTCCACATGAATACAAAAAAATTACACAAATTCGACGTGTATTTTTCAGCATTCATATACAAGTTTCACCTTTTCTCCAACTTTGCACTTTTGATTCTTTTTCCACCTAAGACACAATAAAACACCTCAATTGTACCTTTTTCTTGCATACATCGAATATAAGATATTTGTGCTAATATATAACAATAATTCTCATAAAAAAGATGTTGAATTGGACACTGAAACACGCTTATTTTCACTCTCATCAGAGTTCTCATTGCAACTACGTGAAGATTGATTGGTATGTATGCTGCAACTTGCAAAGTGTTTGAATCTCTAATTGATCATTCTCCAAATGGAATATCTAAAGCTGAAATCCAAGGAGTTTACAAAAATATGGGAAGTTTTGAGTTTGTATTTGTTTTGCAGTTAATGCATAAAGTGATGCGAATTAGTGAATCTCTTTGTCAAATACTTCAGAGAAACTCAAGATATTTTGAATGCGATTGAATTCGTTTCTTGTACTAAGATTGCTCTTCAAGAACTGAGAGAGGGTGGTTAGGTAGAATTATTGGAAGAAGTCAAACTTTTTTGCTCAAAAAATGAAATTAATGTTCCTTACCTTGGTCGTCCATATAAGATTAGTCGTTCTCGTGGGCAAACTATAATTGAACATCATTACCATTTCGATGTTTTCAATGAAGCAATAGATTTCATCTTGATGGAATTGGGTACAAGATTTAATGATGTGTCAGTAGAGTAGCTTTCTCTTGGTGTGGCTTTAGATTCTAAAAATTCTTTTGAATTATTTAATGGTGATGATATTTGCAAGCTTGCAAGGAAATTTTGTCCTAAAAATTTCACAGACCAAGTAATTGTTTCTTTGGAATATGAGTTGATATATCATAACCTTGATCTTGTACAAAAGTTTCAAGTGTCTATATTTGTTGAGTTGTGCCAACTCTTTAGTGAAAGTGGAAGGGCAAAAGCTTACATTAAGCTAACAAGGGTAATTCATCTTATATTGACATTGCATGATTCTACCGCTATAACTGAACGAGCTTTTTTAGGTATGGAACATGTGAAGATAACACTTCATAACAAGATGAGGGATGATTTGCTAGGAGATTGTATGATGCTATATATTGAGAGGTGCTTTGTTAATAGTGTAGATCTACAATCTGTTATTGATGAGTTTTATGTTTTGAAGTCTCATCAAGCCCAACTTATGTAAATGCAAAAAAATATTTTTTCACTGATTGTCTCGATGTAAAAAAATATTTTGCCACTAATGTAAATGTTTTAAAACATATATTTTTTTAAAAAAATAAACTTACCCCACCCCATTATATTAAATTCTAGATCTGTCACTGATTGTCTCGATGTATTAGTATAATAAGTTATTTTTTATTTTTTAAATTTATGGCACAGATGAAGTTTCTTGCTGAGGATAATTTGATTGAAATTATGCCAAATTTAAGAATGAATATGCTCAGTTTAATCTCTGCATGCATAGTTGATCACTCTAAAAAGTAATTTTCGTATACTCCTTTCGTCCCACATGAATGTTTACATTTGTTTTTTGAACGTAGATTAGTAGATATAATATTTTAATGTGTTGTGAGTTAATAGATATAATATTTAGGGGAATTTTGGATGAGACCGTCTCACAGATCTTATTCTGTGAGACGAATTATTCATGAATAAAAAGAAGTGTATTTAAAATTTAATTATAAAAAATAAGTAAAAAAAGAGCTTCTCTTTGGTTATCTTAATCAATTATAATATTCAACTAATCAATTCAAAATATTTAATTTTAATTAAATTTTTTGCTCAAATTTTTATTGAATTTATTTTAATTTTGATATATATTTTTAATTTAACATTTACTTTAAAATACGGTCTTCATTTAATTGTTCAAATTTTAGTACACTTATATAATTGTTAATCTTGACCTGCAAGTATTAACAAACAGATTTGAGATGGATCTTAATAAATTTTTTAAATGTGACGGGTACGACTATAAGGATATAAGAGAAATATATATCACGCAAAAGGTTATGAAAAATACATGTTTGGTCATTAGGGGACATAAGATGGTATTTTACAGGCTAAAGTTTTTACAAGTAATAGTTTGGAGAACATGTTTGGTACAAGTAGGGATGACAAATGAACATGAATTTTTCGCCCTAGATATGAATGGTATTTTAATTTGTTGTAAATAAAGAGTAAGTGGGACATTAGTTGTTTTCATCTTTTTACTATTTTAGAAAGGCAAACACTTTTTTTGGACGGACAGAAATAGAAATGATGAAGGCTTTTCTTGAGATGGAGGAAGTAATGTAAATTAATAAACATTAAAAAATATAAAAATATATAATAATTGAATATTAACACAAGTACTGATAAATAGATTCGGGACGGGTACGGTTATTATAATGGACTTTTTTAATGAGATGGGTATGAATACGAGTATCCCTAAATAAGCGTATAACTAACCAGGTGGGCTAGCCCACCTAGCCACTGGGCTCCTCACAAAGGTGAGTGACCCAGGTTCGAATTCCTTTGGAAACGAATTGGAGTATGAAGTTATAAGAAAGTTAGGAGAATAATTTGGGAGTATGGGTGTACTAACCACTAACAAACTAACTTTGTCCGATCAAAAAAAAGTGTATAACTTATATATCATCATCCTTAGGTACAAGTAAAAATTGATGTTATGAAAAAAAATAAGCATATGTACTATACGATTTAATTGATAAAAATATAAAATTACGTTATGTAGCAAAAAAAAATATTATATATTATATATAAATAATTAGCAGTTTATTTGTAAAATACATAAATTCAAATAAATAAATAACATAAAAATAACAATTTAAATATAAAATATAAATAATTTTAATATAATTCCTTCCGTGCAATGTACTGGTGTGTAAAATCGGAAAAGATTTATGTGAGATCGTCTCACGTAAGGGTTTACGTGAGACAGATAAAAAGTGATAACTTCTATAATGAAAAGTGATACACAATTAATAAAAAGTGACAACGCTATTTCATGAATAATTTATTTATAGTATAAATGAAAAATGATAACATTTTATAATGAAAGTAATAATATTTTACAACAAAAGTGATAACTAATTTAAAAAGTATAAAATGATCTCACGCAAAACTCACCCAATAAAATCTAGATAAGTAAAAAAAAAATTTATTTTATTATCTAAATCAATTATATTTAATATTAAAGGCAATAAATTAATAATGAAAGCATACAGGGCTATTGCTGGTGGCCCATAAAACAATTGAATTTTTTTAATAAATTATTTTATTAATTATACAAAATACTAGTATCACTTGTTATTATTTTACGACTTGATCATAAAATAATTTATTTGATTGCTTATTACTTTTTATTGATAAGATTTCATTTTTTATTAAAATTTTTATCTCTTTTTATTTATCTCCTGAATTGTTCATAAAATAGTGTAATTGAACGGTTATCACATTTTATTGATCGCATATAACTTTCTATTGAAAATCTTATTATTTTTAATCCGTCCTACTAATTATTTATGAAGTAGTTCAATTGGTCAATTATCACTTTTCCTTAAAAATGTTATTACTTTTTATCTGTCCTACTAATTATTTGTAAAATAATTCAATTGGAGAGTTATCACTTTTCAATGATTTGATATCAATGGATCCTATATAAACGAAAATTTAGACCCATTTCTTCATTTCCTTCCTCTCTCCTTTCTCATCTCTCCTTTCTCTCTCTCAACATGCGTCTCCCCTCTTACTCTGTTTCTCTCATTTCACGTCGTCACTTCACCTCCGTCATTCCACCACCTTCTCTTTTCGTTACTCACTTCACAGTGCACAAATAACCATGACGACAAAGACAATTTCTCTCATCAGGTCCTTATTTTAAGTGATTCGTCGAAGATCTCTTCCCATTACTTTAGATCTACCTTCGTCATGGTGTTAGTTCCTAAGGATCTTATTGGCTTTTTTCAGATCTCCATCAATTGCGACTGTCATCTTTTTCAGATCTCTATCAGACACGACATTCGGGTCGGACATCAACGACATTCAAATCTTCATTTCTCATGTTTAGATCTGCCATGGTGTTCAAGTTTCAAGAACTTAATTATTGCTGCAATTTAACATTATTCAATTATTCAAATTGTTATAATGTATTAGATATAGTTCAATAATGTATATATTTTTCTTAATAAATTTATTAGATAGAATTTGATAAATGAGTACTTTTAATTGAAATTTATTCAGTTGTAAGTTTAATATATTTTAAATGCATGTTTATCTTTGAAATGAAGAATGATGATCATCCTGAAGATTTCAACGGATTTTGGGAATGGAAATATGAAGAAGTATAAATTATCTCCGTTAAATGACCAATTGTATAAGTTTTAGTAATAAAGTATATAAGTGTTATATTCATAGTGTACATTTTCTCTTGTGTACTTAGGGTGTTTGTTAGTTGTTGTTTAAGTTTCAGTAATCAAGTGTATAAGTTTTATACTCGTAGTGTATGTTTTTTCTTAAATACTTAGAGTATATATTGTTTGTTGTATTTAATTCTATATTGTCTCAATTTTAAGTTAAATTGTATAAGTTTACATTAATATATGTATTGTCATAATTCTTTGTCTAGGAAGAATGTTTTATAAATCAATTATTCACTTTGATTTTAAAAAATATACATGTTATCACTTTGATTTTAAAAAATATATATTTATTAATAAAAATTTGTACACTTAGTAATAAAGACGTATACAACCAATCAATAAAACTGTTATAGTATTCTTCTTCTAATCTTTCATCCACATCCTTCACTTTATTCAACCATGCATCCAAAGACTAACAAATCTGATCAAATAAAATCAACTTAAAAAATGAAACATACAAAAATGCATATTCGAGGAAAACAGAACCAATCAAACAAAACCAACTTCAACAATGAAATATATATAATGCAGATTTCAGGAAAGCAAATTCGATCAATCAAAACCAACATCAACAACGAAATATAAAAAGGTAGATTCGAGGAAAATAGTAAACAATTAGAAAACATGACACGACCCACCTTACATAACTTATAATTTAAATACTATTTAACATAAACATCATCATTATAAAAAACTGCATATAATTTTTTTTTTTTCACATAATATGTTTATAATCAAAACCATCACACCAGTTCAACGTACGTGACTGGTTTCTGATACCACTTCAAACCACCCAAACATGTGATAATACTTATTATATTACATAACCAAAACATCAGCGGAAACAAAATAAACCCACGGCCTAGCCCAACAGGTCGTCATCTATGTACATCCGCTCAAAACCTTGAAGGAGCTCCACAGCTTGCACAGTCACATCACAAACTCAATCATTAACAGGCTCACCTACAATGCATAAACTAGTGAGATAAAAATCTCAGTAAGTAGAAATCATGCATGTCCGTGCATGAAAATGCATTTAGTTCTCTATCGCCTATGTTCTAATTTTTCTAATTGGTCTCTTTTATTTTGAAAACTGTTCACGTTGCGGGATCCCCACGACACACTTATGATATGCACCCCAAATGAGCTCAATGGGGATGATTTTTCCGAACCCCGAAAATAGTGCCGAGAATGATTTTTCCGAACTCTGGCAAAGTGGTGGGGACGATTTTTCCAAACCCCAAAAAAAAATGTCGGGAACGATTTTTCCGAACCCTGACAGAGATGCATATATAGTGGCCGCACACACCATTAGTATCTTATTAATTTTGAGGAAAACACTTTTCATGTTTATGCATGGTATGCACCCAAAACAATTAAATGTGCATCATAAACCATTTACAATATCAATATCAACATAAATCAACAACTTAATTTCAATTTACACAAATCCACTTCTGAAATAACAACTTCACCTCAATCACATAGATCCATTTATAGAATAACCACTTCACCTTGGATCACAAGGATCTCTTTTTGGAATAACTTCATCTTGGATCTCACAGATACTTATAACCAATATTTTCTCAAACCATACAAATATATTTGCAAAAGTTTCCAATTACACCGATCTATCTAGGATAATAATATTATTTCCAATCACATGGATTCACAACTTGTATCACAAAATTATCATAAATAATTTACAAATACTATTGTTAAATATGAACCCTACTTTCTCAAAATCACATAAATACACAGCTTGTATAACAAATTAATCACAAATAATTCATATCGTAATTAAACTAATTACAAATAATCCATAATATAATTATCACATATTAATTACAAATAATTCACAAACAACATGTTTACGCATTGTAGTTGGACTTCTACTTACCTGGATTCCGACAGTAATATAAACCCCGTAAAGAACTGTAACTAATTCGCTCCGACACGCACGTTCCGGCGCGCTCCCTCTTCTCTTTCTCTTCTTCCTCTCTTTCTCTCCTCTCTCTCACTTTCTCTCTCTCCCTCTTCCTCTCTTTCTCCTTTCCCTCTCTCTCTTTTTCTTTTTTTTTTTTTTTTTTTTTCGCAGCCTGTGACTTTCTAATCTCCTCCCCCAAAATGTGTATATATATAAGAGTTGGCTAATATTTTCCTAAAGTTGGAGTGGGTGCTACGTTTTACCACCTCAACCCATTAAAACTAGAAGTCATTAACTGGCCACGTATGGCTAACGTGATTAAGTAATTATTATTAATATTATTATTATTATCCGTTACAAATATACGTGCAATACTTAATAACTAAGATATGATATATTTACAAATTAATACATATACGTGTACATTTTTCTACCCACTATTATTATTACGAGAACACTTGTGATACTTAATAATTAAGAAAAGTGTATTTATATTCATAAAATAATTTATTCATATATCCAAATTAATGCACGTAAATATTTATACACCCATATATTCACACACTGTCCCAATTTTTTATCACGAATGTCTCAAATAAAATGTAACGATAAATAAAATATAGAAACAATTGTCACATAATTGTCACATTATTATCACATAATTACCACATAATTATCACATAATTATAAAATGCACATAATACAAATTAAATTATATTGACACATGAGTAGTGAGAAGTTCGGGTATCACATCCTCCCCAACTTATAAGAATTTCGTCCTCGAAATTTACTTACCTGAAGAGATCTGGATATTTAGCCATCATCTCATCCTCTCTTTCCCAAGTAGCCTCCTCAACTAGTTGATTCCTCCATAATACCTTTACTAATGGTATTTCTTTATTTCTGAGCTTCTTCACTTCTCGCCACAAGATCTCAACTGGTACTTCCTCATAACTCAAATCTTCTTTCAACTCAACTGGTTCCTATCTGAGAACATGAGATGGATTTGGAACATACTTCCTCAACACAGATACATGAAACACGTCATGTACTCTAGACATCGATGCTGGTAACTCCAATTTATAGGCAACACTGCCAACTCTCTCAATGATAGTGAACGGACCAACATATCTTGGACTGAGTTTCCCTTTCCTCCCAAACCGCATTATCCCCTTCATTGGAGATACTTTCAAAAATACCTGATCACCAACATCAAATTCCAATTCTCTCCTCCGTTTGTCTGCATAACTCTTTTGCCTATCTTGAGCAACTTTCATCTTCTCTCGTATATGGGTAACAGCTTCTGACATTTCACGAATCAAGTCTGGACCCAAAAGTTTCCTCTCTCCAACTTCATCCCAATGAACTGGAGATCTACACTTCCTCCCATATAATGCTTCATATGGAGCCATCCCGATAGTAGACTGATAACTGTTATTGTACGAGAACTCTATCAAAGGCAAAAATTTACTCCACTGACCTTGAAAATCCAACACACACGCTCTGAGCATATCCTCCAAGATTTGTATTGTACGCTCTGATTGACCATCTGTCTGTGGATGAAATGCTGTGCTGAAAGATAACTGTGTCCCCAACGCCTTATGTAAACTCTTCCAGAAAGCAGATAAGAATCTCGTATCTCTGTCTGACACAATGGTAAGTGGTACTCCATGGAGTCTGACAATCTCTTGTATATATAGTTGGGCATAACGATCCATGGAATACGTAGAGCTAATAGGAAGAAAATGAGTTGACTTAGTCAATCGATCTACAATAACCCAAATGGCATCGTGACCTTTCACTGTCTTCGGTAGCCCGATAACAAAATCCATCGTGATATTCTCCCACTTCCATTCTGGAATAAATAAAGGCTGCAAAGTTCCTGTTGGTCTCTGATGCTCGGCTTTGACTTGCTGACAAGTCAAACATTGCTCCACATATCGAGCAACATCTCTCTTCATCCCTGGCCACCAATAATGTGCCTTCAAATCTCTATACATCTTAGTAGCTCCTGGATGTACAGAGTAGGGTATTGAATGAGCTTCTATCATCACTTCTTTTCGAATGTCATTCACTTCAGGTAGACACAATCGACCTCCATAACGAATCACGCCATCATCTCCTAATTGGAAGTCAGAAGACTTTCCAGAGCTGATATCATTCTTTATTTTGTCAAACAATTTATCCTCCTGTTGGCTCTGATGAATCTTATCCATCAGAGTTGGTCGAAGTGTTAGAGCTGCTATCCTTGCTTCCAACGATCCTTCTTGAATGATCTCCACACCCATCATTTGCAAATCAAGCAACTCTGGTTCCTGATTTACGATCACAGCAGCTACACTCTGTATTGCCTTTCGGCTCAATGCATCAGCAACCACATTGGCTTTTCCCGGATGATAATTGATAACACAATCATAATCCTTCACCAATTCCAACCATCTTCTTTGCCTCATATTTAACTCTTTCTGAGTGAAAAAGTACTTCAAACTTTTATGATCTGTATAGATTTCACAACGTTCCCCATACAGATAATGCCTCCATATCTTGAGTGCAAACACCACTGCAGCTAACTCTAAATCATGAGTTGGATAATTTTTCTCATACTCCCTTAACTGTCTGGATGCATATGCTATCACTTTTCCATTCTGCATCAATACACACCCAAGACCATTCTTTGAAGCATCACTGTAAACCTTGAAGTTTCCTGTCTCCGTAGGAATAGTTAAGATAGGTGCTGATGTCAATCGTCTCTTCAATTCTTGGAAACTCTGTTCACGTTCCTCCGTCCATGTGAACTTCACATCCTTCCTGGTCAACTGTGTTAATGGTGAAGCAATCTTAGAAAATCCTTCAACAAATCTTCGATAATATCCCGCCAATCCAAGAAAGCTACGAACCTCAGTGGGATTTGAAGGTTGTGGCCAATCATGGATTGCTTTAACTTTACCCGGATCCACTGAAATTCCTTCTCCCGATACCACGTGCCCCAAGAAAACAACTCGGTCTAACCAAAACTCACACTTCTTGAACTTCGCATACAACTGCCTCTCCTTCAGAATCTCTAACACCTTTCTCAAGTGCAGTGCATGATCCTCCTTATTCTTAGAGTAAATTAGAATATCATCGATAAACACAATCACAAATTTATCGAGAAATTCCTGAAATACTCTATTCATCAAATCCATAAATGCTGCAGGAGCATTTGTTAATCCAAACGGCATCACTAAGAACTCATAGTGCCCGTACCTTGTACTGAATGCAGTCTTTGGAATATCCTCCTTTTTTATCATCAGTTCCGCAAATCAATCTTCGAAAAGATAGCTGCACCCTGTAACTGATCGAACAGATCATCAATGCGAGGCAATGGATATTTATTCTTCACCGTAACTTTGTTGAGATCCCGATAATCAATGCACATCCTCAACGTGCCATCCTTCTTTCGAACAAACAGAACTGGTGCTCCCCAAGGTGAGAAACTAGGTTGGATGAATCCGTTGTCTAGCAACTCTTGTAACTATATCTTCAATTCCTTCAGTTCAGCTGGTGCCATTCTGTATGGCGCTTTAGATATAGGAGCAGTTCCTGGTTGTAGCTCAATAACAAACTCTATTTCTCGGTCTGGTGGCAAACCTGGAAGATCATCTGGAAATACCTCCAGATATTCCCGAACTACTGGTACACTATCAAGAACTGGACATTGCTGTCCCTCAACATTCATTACACTCACCAGATACCCCTCACAACCACTTTCCAACAACCGCTGTGCTTTTGCTGCTGATATCATCGGAAATCGAAAGCTTTTCTTGATTCCAATAAAAGTGAACGGTTCTCCTTTCACTGGCTGAAAAGTGATACTCTTCTTCTGACAATCTATTGTAGCACCGTATTTTGACAGCCAATCCATGCCCAATATGATATCATAATCATTCATACTTAACACAATCAAATTAGCGAGGAGTCTTCTTCTTTCAATAGGAATAACACAACCTCGAAGAAGTTGATTAGTTTGTTTTGACTCACCAGAAGGTATCATCACCTCATAATTAGCTTCTATCAAGTTAGGTGTTCCACCCAACTTTTTCACATACTCAGTGGATACAAATGAATGTGTTGCTCCAGAATCAAATAGCACATATGTAGAAGTGCCAAAAATAGAGAACTTACCCGTGACAACTGAGGGATTCGCGTCTGCCTCCTCTCGTGTTAAAGTATACACCCTAGCTGGAGCTCTTCCCTGCTGTGCCTGCTTCCCTTTCTTAGGACAAGTAGTAGTCACATGTCCTTTCTCCCCGCATGTGTAACACGTTCTCAGAGGAATTTGACACTCTCCACCATGTGATCTGAGACAATTAGGGCATATAGGTAGTGGAGGCGCCGGTGGTACTTTACCCTGATCGAATTTAGGACGTTTGTTGGGTTCTCCTCGTCTCTGTCCTTGCTCCACTTGAACATTTGAATTCGGCCTCTGAAATGGCATCGGCCTCTTATCAACTCTCCCAAACTGCTGCATTGGTTTCTGCTGAAATTGACGTCTGATAGCTTGCGCTTGTCTGATCCTCATCTCCGCTTGCTCAGCAATTTGAGCCCTTTCTGCAACTTGTGAATATGTTGCTCCATGCAGTCCCGCCATACTCACATCTCTGTAAAGTTCAGGCCTTAAGCCTTCCACAAATCTCTCCACTTTTAGTGCCTCCGTACTCACCATATGTTCAGCAAACCTCGACAACTGCTCAAACTTACGAAGGTAATCTGTGACTGACATGCCACCTTGCCTCAACTGTATGAACTCGTTCATCTTCATGGCTCTCACTGGTGCCGTAAAGTACTTGTTTCTGAAAAGCTCCTTGAACCTTTCCCATGTCATAGTCGTGACATCCTCGATACTTTTAATCGTATCCCACCAGTGGCCCGCACTTCCTCGTAACATGAAAGAAGCACATAACACTCTATCCCCATCTGGAATTCTACTGTATTGAAACATGTTTTCCACCGTGCGTAACCAATCCTCTGCATCTGTGGGGTCTGCTGCGTCCTCAAATATTGGAGGGCTCAGCTTTCGAAACCTCTCACAAACCATTTCCACACGTTCTACTTGACGTCTATCTTGATTTGCATTACCCTCTAGTTGTCCACCCATATCTCTCTGCTGAATCAGTTGTTGTATCTGTTGGGACTGGCGCTCAACCAGTTCCATTAGTCGAGTAATCACCGCATCACGATTAATCCCTTCAGGAGGTGCTGCTTGCTCAACAGTCCTATCCCCTTCAGAACCTTCACCTGTAGCTCTTACCATTTTGTCTACTAACTACACTTCCTATATCACATAGCCAATATAATTTATAAGACACATAACAACACAGAATAAAAATAACACTTACTTGCAAAGCTGCGCTCCCAAAGAATGAGTTCATGTACATAGACAGTCTGCAGGACCCAAACCGTGCTTTGATACCACTCTGACACGACCCACCTTACATAACTTATAATTTAAATACTATTTAACATAAACATCATCATTATAAAAAACTGCATATAATTTTTTTTTTTCACATAATATGTTTATAATCAAAACCATCACACCAGTTCAACGTACGTGACTGGTTTCTGATACCACTTCAAACCACCCAAACATGTGATAATACTTATTATATTACATAACCAAAACATCAGCGGAAACAAAATAAACCCACGGCCTAGCCCAACAGGTCGTCATCTATGTACATCCGCTCAAAACCTTGAAGGAGCTCCACAGCTTGCACAGTCACATCACAAACTCAATCATCAACAGGCTCACCTACAATGCATAAACTAGTGAGATAAAAATCTCAGTAAGTAGAAATCATGCATGTCCGTGCATGAAAATGCATTTAGTTCTCTATCGCCTATGTTCTAATTTTTCTAATTGGTCTCTTTTATTTTGAAAACTGTTCACGTTGCGGGATCCCCACGACACACTTATGATATGCACCCCAAATGAGCTCAATGGGGACGATTTTTCCGAACCCCGAAAATAGTGCCGAGAATGATTTTTCCGAACTCTGGCAAAGTGGTGGGGACGATTTTTCCGAACCCCAAAAAAAATGTCGGGAACGATTTTTCCGAACCCTGACAGAGATGCATATATAGTGGCCGCACACACCATTAGTATCTTATTAATTTTGAGGAAAACACTTTTCATGTTTATGCATGGTATGCACCCAAAACAATTAAATGTGCATCATAAACCATTTACAATATCAATATCAACATAAATCAACAACTTAATTTCAATTTACACAAATCCACTTCTGAAATAACAACTTCACCTCAATCACATAGATCCATTTATAGAATAACCACTTCACCTTGGATCACAAGGATCTCTTTTTGGAATAACTTCATCTTGGATCTCACAGATCCTTATAACCAATATTTTCTCAAACCATACAAATATATTTGCAAAAGTTTCCAATTACACCGATCTATCTAGGATAATAATATTATTTCCAATCACATGGATTCACAACTTGTATCACAAAATTATCATAAATAATTTACAAATACTATTGTTAAATATGAACCCTACTTTCTCAAAATCACATAAATACACAGCTTGTATAACAAATTAATCACAAATAATTCATATCGTAATTAAACTAATTACAAATAATCCATAATATAATTATCACATATTAATTACAAATAATTCACAAACAACATGTTTACGCATTGTAGTTGGACTTCTACTTACCTGGATTCCGACAGTAATATAAACCCCGTAAAGAACTGTAACTAATTCGCTCCGACACGCACGTTCCGGCGCGCTCCCTCTTCTCTTTCTCTTCTTCCTCTCTCTCTCTCCTCTCTCTCACTTTCTCTCTCTCCCTCTTCCTCTCTTTCTCCTTTCCCTCTCTCTCTTTTTCTTTTTTTTTTTTTTTTTTTTTCGCAGCCTGTGACTTTCTAATCTCCTCCCCCAAAATGTGTATATATATAAGAGTTGGCTAATATTTTCCTAAAGTTGGAGTGGGTGCTACGTTTCACCACCTCAACCCATTAAAACTAGAAGTCATTAACTGGCCACGTATGGCTAACGTGATTAAGTAATTATTATTAATATTATTATTATTATCCGTTACAAATATACGTGCAATACTTAATAACTAAGATATGATACATTTACAAATTAATACATATACGTGTACATTTTTCTACCCACTATTATTATTACGAGAACACTTGTGATACTTAATAATTAAGAAAAGTGTATTTATATTCATAAAATAATTTATTCATATATCCAAATTAATGCACGTAAATATTTATACACCCATATATTCACACACTGTCCCAATTTTTTATCACGAATGTCTCAAATAAAATGTAACGATAAATAAAATATAGAAACAATTGTCACATAATTGTCACATTATTATCACATAATTACCACATAATTATCACATAATTATAAAATGCACATAATACAAATTAAATTATATTGACACATGAGTAGTGAGAAGCTCGGGTATCACAAAACACCATTATTAAAAGATTCAACATTAAAACTCTTTCTTTTTAAAGACGAACCAATATTCTCAATAGCAGCGCCAAATAGAATTGAAAATCTTGAGTCGGATCTTGAAATACCAAAAAGTTACAAAATTCAGAAAATGCAAAACGTATAATAAAATTTACCGATCTTGAAACACAAGTCAAATCTGAGATAGAAACAGAGATAAATGAAGGTGAGATAATGACGAAGAGTAAGTTTTATGAACAATATTGATAATACGTGAAAAACTATTATTTTTCAATTAACATCTAATATAAAATCTGAAACTGTAGTTGAGGAGCTAGCACATAAGAATAATTTATTTTAGGACAATTTCACGGGAAGACTTTCGTGAGACAGATAATAAATTATAATATTTTAATTAAAAGTGATACTCAAATTAATAAATAATAAAAGTGGTGCAATTGATCATTTTATGAGCAATTCATGATATAAATAAAAAAATGTAACAAAAAGTATTTCTGAAAAAAAGTGATAAATAAATATTTAAGAAACATTAAAAACAATCTCACATGAAACAATCTTACGCAAAACTTACCCTTTATTTTCATCTCATGTTTGTAAATTTTTTATAATTGAATTGGTCGAAAATCAATTTAGAATAATTTACATTGTATATTTATGATTAAATTTTGGGTTATTCTAAGGTGTACCTGGTGCACCGGTGCACCTTAGAATTTAAAGGCTAAAAGTATGGTAGTGCGGTGGTTATTCTATTTTAATTTATAATTATTTAAATTAATTAATGGTAGGGATTAGATCAGAGTTTAATCTAATGGCTGAAATCATCCAGGTGCCACAGGTGCACCGCAGTCGAACTCTTAAGGCAAAAACTTGGGTGAGACCGTCTCACGAATCCCCTTATATGAGACGGATCACCTATTAACCATTAATTATATTTTTAGGGCCCTGTTTGGTTGTAGTCAAATTAAAAAATTTAAAATTTAATTATAAAAGTAAATTATATTTTTTAATATTAAAATTTTTATTAATTTAAATTTGTTATTTATTTTATTTATTTTTATTTAAATATTATAAATTTATAAAATGTGATACTAAATTGATGAAAAGTGATAATAATGCTGTGAACTATTACATTAACAGTTTATAATATGAATGAAAAGTGATAACATTTTAAACAAAAAGTGATAACATCTTTAATAAAAATTAATAACTAATTATCAAAGTGTATTTTACAAATAATTTATAGAATGGATAAAGTATGATAATATTTTTAATAAAAAGTGATTCATAATTTAAGAAAAATGATATTTTCGTATAATTGAATTATTTCACGAATTACCACACTGGAATAATAAAAAGTGATAGTATTTTGTTTTAAAGTGATACATGATAAACAAAAGGTGATTACCATTTAGTTAAATTATTTATGAACTATCCATATAATGAATAAAAAGTAATAACATTTTTAGTATAAAGTGATTCCTGAATAAAATAATGTGTTAATAATAGAATAATCGAATTATCTAAAAAATAATAATAATATTATTATTATTGAATAATTAATATTAATAATAATAATAAATAATAGATAATACTCCCTCCATCTCATACTTATCTGCACCGATACTGTAGATACGGAGTTTAAGAAAAATTACTTTTTGACCAACTTTATTGACTTTTTAGGGTATTGTGGTATTTTTAGGTAATAAATAAATTATAAAGTATGTTATGTGTGTTAGGTGAGAGTGATATTTTTGAAATTATGATAATTTTTAAGGTTGTTGGTTAATGTGAAGTTTCCTTTTTTGGGTGGTGAAGATAAGTATGGAACGGACGAAAACGAAAAATGTGAAGATAAGTGTGGGACAGAGAGAGTAATTTTTATGAAACTTGAAAATTAATTGATTTGATAAAAGTCGTAATTTGCTTAGTTGTTTGCATGAAGGCCGTTAGCTAGTTACTTTGTTAGCCGCCAATTTTGTGAATTTAACGGAGCCCTTGATTTTTTTAATTTTTATTTAATTTTTATTTTGTTAATGGGGATAGGATCCGTCTCACATAAGAAGATCCGTGAGACGGTCATAAGACCTACCCAATTTTTATATAAATTAGCAACACAAGAGAGTTTGTCTTTATCTATTAATGTTGGATTTAAAATCTAAAAATGGTAGATCTAAAGCTAGTTAAAAAAATAAAATTCCTTTACTTCATATAAAGTTTGAAACTTTAAACGGGCTGCTGATCAAAAATCAAATTGTAAGAAAATTAGTACATTATTTTACAATTTTTTTCACAGAAGAGCATGAATATTCAATTTTAAAATATAAAGAATATAAAATTTTCACGTTATAACAATAAAGGTCTCTTTGCGAAGAAAAAAAAAAGAGTTTACTTAATATTTGTACAATATTTTAATGTGTATTACAAAGATATTTTAATGTGTATTTTCTTTGCCCTATTAATTATTACACTTTTCAGCTATTTGGCTAAAGATTATTAGTCCAGTATCAATTCAAATGATTTCTTGGCTTCCAATCTTCAAACCAGGAAACAAATACAGTGATCATACAACAAAACACATTCATCAGCGTCACACCCCAATTTTAATAAAATTTTTTTATTAATTTTAATAAATAAAATTTATTCGTAAAATCCTTTAATAAAAGTTCTTTAAAATGGGAAATGACCAAACACTTGAACAAATAACCCATTAATAATAAAAATAAAATTTTAAATAAGACATTTGTCCTATAAGTTTCAACAAACTTTAAACATATAATTCAAGTAAAAGAGGATAATTAAAGGGTAGGTCCTTTAAGTTTCTGCAACTTTAATTTTAAAATATTATTTGAAGTATTACTGCAGAAACCTTTTAAAAATAAGGACTACAAGTTTATTTCTCAAATCCACAACACACAAACATACTGGAGTTATCAAAAATTATAAAATAAAACTAAATATGCCACACTCCACCTTATATAACATTTACGACATTTAATGTAAATAAAATTTAGGGCCTAAAACCTACAGGGCAAGTTCTATTTCATATAACTAATTTAATTAAAATACTTTTTTTTTTCACAGGTCACTACAGTTTTAATAATACTTGTGTAAATACTACACGACCATAAACAATTTTCCAATTTTAACTTGGATAGAAATAGTACCTTCCAGTAGTTCTTAAAATCCAAAGCATACTTCACAACAGGAAAATATTGCTGGTGTTATTAAACAAACAATAGTTAACGTCCACATACCAATTTCAAGCAACCATGAATAATTCTTTTGACTTTATCAACTCAACTAAAATTTTTCCAAATATCTTGACTTAAATCAAGATCCTAATTTAATAAGACTAAATGACATACTGACTTGATATTGCAAACAAACACGTATACTTATAATTCTCTAATAGATGCCACATATTCAATTCCCCAAACACCACTTCTCACACTACATCCACTCACTTACAGGCCACCTTCTTCAAACTATGAGCCACTTCTTTAAATTTTACTCAACTAATCCAAAACAATTTATAAATTAATAAAGGAAATAAAGATTTCTTAGACTAACGAATTCAAGAGGACTTCGGAAATATATTACCCAATGTTGACTAACAGAAAACATTTCAATTATCACACAATACCCCATATTTATTTAGGGTCCCTCATCTGAGATCCCTGGGGAAGGTATCCGGTTTTTTTTGAATCGTTATGTAAGGAATTATAAAAGAAGTTCTTTCAACAAAAATGTGAATTAGGAAGGATTGGTCAACGAAATATGAACCGAAGATGACTAACAGCAAACATTTCAATTATCACACAATACCTCATATTTATTTCGATTCAAAATCTCAAGTAAACATCATCCGTGCAGTAAGACAAAATTAACAAATCCACTACTGCATCTTACGAAAATTTTGCAAATACAATAAAAGACATTTTATTTCAACAAACTTCACAATACGAAATTGATTGCAGCCATCACGTAAATAAAAACAATAAATTCTCATGTAATTTCTCCATGCTCATATGCAAATAAAAAAAAACCTAAACTGCAACTTATATGAATTTTATTAAGTCTCCTCTTGCAATCGCGTACCCCCGCTCGTACGCTACCATCACGCTTAACCTGAAAGGGAGGTAATTGAAGGAGTGAGCAAACCACAGCTCAGTGGAGACAACTCATACTCATATAAATCAATATTTTATATACAAAAATTTAAATCACTTACAATACAATTTCCTAATGTATTAATAAGGCACCATTCGGTCCATATCCATATCACATATACATGACAAGACATCGCGATTCATTATCCGTAACACTGGTAGGGCACCATTACAGTCCAAACTCGTATTGCATATATTTCATGTAGCATTGGAAGGGCACCATTACGGTCCAATACCCGTATTGCATATATTTCAATTCACATACTCCAATTAAAAATTCATAAACATGATAGTAATTCACTTATGACATAAATAATCACATACGAAATAATTAACGTATACAAGATAAGAAATCTCCACCTTTCAACCACGTAAGAGTCTTAGATTCGTGTAGATCAAGATCCTCCGAAACCTATAATTATCAATCTATACGTTACTTCTCAAGACATAATATGATAATAAAATCCAAATAGGATAAAAGTAGAAGATTAAAGGGAATAGGATCGATGGAACTGAAAGGAAAAAGGAAGAGATTGAAGGCACTGTTACCCTTCTCTCTTCGTATGAGTGCAGCCGCGGGATAAGAACTATAAGTGATGGGAAAAGAATGAAAAGATCAATCGGTTTTATGCTTGGATGGCTGGCCAAATCTCAAGAAAATTAACGCTTAGGAGAGGTCAAACTTTCCTAGAACAATTTAGGATTTGATTGCAGGGAAAAATATTTATTTGATAATAGACGAGATATGTTAATATTTTCTTGGCAGGAAGAAATTTCATATATATGGAAGGTGTATATCATACTGATGTTCTCTCATTCACGCGGTTGTGTTAAATAAGTGGGTTGGACATGCTTCATGCTTGTATTGGGCTTCTAATGGTTGGGCCTCAAATAATTCACGTTTAAAATTTTTAGGGATGTTACATCATACCCTTCTAATAAAAATTTCGTCCTCGAAATTCTAAACAACTTACCATTTCCGCTAGAGCGCGGATACTTTGTTTGTCGCCCATCTCTTCCTCCAAAATCATGGGCATTTCACTTCGGGCATTGTTGAGCTTTATAGCCTGGTTCACGACAATTGTAGCATATCCCTTGCCCATACAAAGACTCTCCACCATGGTTCCTCCCACACTTAGAACAAGAAGGTCTTGTAGCTTGTTGAGTATCTAAGTTTGGGTTTCCTTCAACCTTGTCTTGCTTGTCGTAGCCATTGCTTTGGCCAAAGTTTTTCCTTCCTCTTTTACCAAGGTTCTCCATTGGCTCACATATTGAACTTCCCTTCTCTAAGCAGGATTCAACCTTCTGGGCCCTCATGAAGGTATCGTCGTAGCTCATATCAGGTAAAGCAGACATTTTCTCTTGTATGTCCTGGTCCAGTCCATCCAGGAACTTTTTGGCTCGCTTCTCTTCAGTATTGACCAGTTGTGGAGCTGATCGGCGGAGCTGATTGAATCGACGCTCGTACTCAATCACTGTCATGTTTCCTTGCTGGAGATTTTAGAATTCATTCTCCATTTTAGCCCGGTAAACCTGAGGGTAGTAATTTGCTGTCACAATTGCCTTGAACTCGTCCCAAGTGATGGCTTCTCTGTTTTTGTTTGGCCTCATGGCCCAATATGCATCCCACCAATGGTCAGCATCCTCCGCCAGTTGATTAGATGCGCAGAGCACCCGCTGTTCATCATTGCATTTTAAGAGCCGGAAAGTCCTCTCGAGTGATCGTAGCCACTCCTCGGCATATTCAGGACCCTCATTCCCTTTGAAGAAAGGTGGGTGGTTTGCGCGAAACTCATGCACCAATTTAGTATGGGCATTAGGGTCGACGTTTGGAGCATTCTGAGCATTTTGGGCATTTTGAGCGTTCCGAGTATTCTGAGCGTCTCTTCTTGGAGGCATCCTTCAATTTCCAACTTAAATAACTTTAGCTTTGTTGCAAATGTCGGCCATTCATCAAACGCAACACTTTCTACTTATCATATTGTTTCGCATAAAAATTCTAAATCCATCACTTATCATAAAAATCATATATATAACATATATAACATGAACTTTCATTTAAATCACATGTAATAAACTTTAACAATTAATACTTTCATACCTTGATTGTAGCGGGCGTCGTACTCGGTGGATGCGTAGCAAGAGATTTACTTTCATTTAAAAAATTTTATTCAACTTTAATATCATGTCATGTAAACCATTTAAATCTTGTATATGCGGAATTTAGTAAAATTTTAGTTAAAGTATGCAGAACCGCATACCTGCTCTGATATCATTCTGTCACACCCTAATTTTAATAAATAAAATTTATTCGTAAAATCCTTTAATAAAAGTTCTTTAAAATGGGGAATGACCAAACACTTGAACAAATAACTCATTAATAATAAAAAGAAAATTTTAAATCAGGCATTTGTCCTATAAGTTTCAGCAAACTTTAAGCATATAATTTAAGTAAAAGAGGATAATTAAAGGGTATGTTCTTTAAGTTTCTACAACTTTAATTTTAAAAATATTATTTGAAGTATTACTGCAGAAGCCTTTTAAAAATAAGGACTATAAGTTTATTTCTCAAATCCACAACACACAAACATACTGGACTTGTCAAAATTTATAAAATAAAACTAAATATGCCATACTCCACCTTATATAACATTTACGACATTTAATGTAAATAAAATTTAGGGCCTAAAACCTACAGGGCAAGTTCTATTTCATATAACTAATTTAATTAAAATACTTTTTTTTATAGGTCACTATAGTTTTAATAATACTTGTGTAAATACTACACGACCATAAACAATTTTCCAATTTTAACTTGGATAGAAATAGTACCTTCCAGTAGTTCTTAAAATCTAAAGCATACTTCACGGTAGGAAAATATTGCTGGTGTTATTAAACAAACAATAGTCAACATCCACATATCAATTTCAAGCAACCATGAATAATTATTTTGACTTTATCAACTCAACTAAAATTTTTCCAAATATCTTGACTTAAATCAATATCATAATTTAATAAGACTAAATGGCATACTGGCTTGATATTGCAGAGAAACACGTATACTTATAATTCTCTAATAGATGCCGCATATTCAATTCCCCAGACACCACTTCTCACACTACACCCACTCACTTACAGGCCACCTTCTTCAAACTATGAGTCAGTTCTTTAAATTTTACTCAACTAATCCAAAACAATTTATAAATTAATAAAAGAAATAAAGATTTCTTAGACTAACGAATTCAAGAGGACTTCGGAAATATATTGCCCAATGTTGACTACCAGCAAACATCTCAATTATCACACAATACCCCAAATTTATTTCGATTCAAAATCTCAAGTAAACATCATCCGTGCAGTAAGACAAAATTAACAAATCCACTACTGCATCTTACGAAAATTTTGCAAATACAATAAAAGACATTTTATTTCAACAAACTTCACAATACGAAATTGATTGCAGCCATCACGTAAATAAAAACAATAAATTCTCATGTAATTTCTCCATGCTCATATGCAAATCAAAAATAAAAACCTAAACTGCAACTTATATGAATTTTATTAAGTCTCCTCTTGCCATCGCGTACCCCCGCTCGTACGCTACCGCCACGCTTAACCAGAAAGGGAGGTAATTGAAGGAGTGAGCAAACCACAGCTCAGTGGAGACAACTCATACTCATATAAATCAATATTTCATATACGAAAATTTAAATCACTTACAATACAATTTCTTGACGTATTAATAAGGCACCTTTCGGTCCATATCCATACACATATACATGACAAGACATCGCGATTCATTATCCGTAATATTGGTAGGGCACCATTACAGTCCAAACTCGTACTGCATATATTTCAAGTAGCATTGGTAGGGCACCATTACGGTCCAATACCCGTATTGCATATATTTCAATTCACATACTCCAATTAAAAATTCATAAACATGATAGTAATTCACTTATGACATAAATAATCACATACGAAATAATTAACGTATACAAGATAAGAAATCCCCACCTTTCAACCACGTAAGAGTCTTAGATTCGTGTAGATCAAGATCCTCCGAAACCTATAATTATTCATCTATACGTTACTACTCAAGACATAATATGATAATAAAATCCAAATAGGATAAGAGTAGAAGATTAAAGGGAATAGGATCGATGGAAGTGAGAGGAAAAAGGAAGAGATTGAAGGCACTGTTACCCTTCTCTCTTCGTATGAGTGCAGCCGCTTGATAAGAACTATAAGTGATGGGAAAAGAATGAAAAGATCAATCGGTTTTATGCTTGGATGGCTGGCCAAATCTCAAGAAAATTAACGCTTAGGAGAGGTCAAACTTTCCTTAGCAAGGAGAAAAATTTAGGATTTGATTGCAGGGAAAAATATTTCTTTGATAATAGACGAGATATGATAATATTTTCTTGGCAGGAAGAAATTTCATATATATGGAAGGTGTATATCATACTGATGTTCTCTCATTCACGCGGTTGTAGTTAAATAAGTGGGCTGGACAGGCTTCATGCTTGTATTGAGCTTCTAAGGGTTGGGCCTCAAATAATTCACGTTTAAAATTTTTAGGGATGTTACAGTCAGTTTCTTACATGAACGGGTGAAGAGGCTAATAAAACCAGAATGGAGGCTTTATGCTCTAATAAATCTCATACAGTCAAAATCCCAAGATGGTTTTACAAGGTGTGATTAACCAATGGGTTAATTGTTGGAAAAATCTTGACTTTTACTTCAAATACGGATTAGTCTAAACATTTGGGATTTACCAAAAAAGAACATCATCTTATTTAGTTTTGACAAATCGAACTACTGGTCATATGAGTCCTATCGAATGCTGACATTAATAAAATCAAACAAGGCAAAACCAACGTATTTTTTATTCCTAAATACACTGAACAAGTGTTCCCTGTTCTTGACATCTTATGTAACAAGATTGTGGCTAGCCATGAAAGCTCCACCGGACCACCACCACATGCAAACCCGCTGATTTATTCAGGATTTTTTCCGGCAGATAAATTAAGGACAAGTATCATGCTTTCTACAAGCACTAATTTCACAATATACATGCAAATCACGATGGGAAAAAAAATCTATACACAATATCTCTTCTCCCATCTGGACCAAATTTCACATTGGAATTCAAATCCTGAAACTAAATACTGTAGATGAAAATTTTGTTTTGTTATTAAGAAATCAAGAAATAAGAGGAGATCAATATAGTATGAAACATGTCTTTTCATATCTAACCACATAAATTCACTCTCATAGTATTCACACAAATATAATCTCCTCTTTCTCACAGCATTTTTCACAGTTCTCAATTTCTCTTACTAAAGATTCGAGAAACAATAAAATTAATCATGGATACTGCATTTTTTTCTCAACATCTTCTTGTTCATGGGTGTGTAGGAGAATATCTCGGATGAACTACAATTTTTTGAGGGAGATACTTTGAACGAGAAGATGTTGACGAAGACTTCTGTTACTTTTGATCAATTTTGTATCATGAATGCCAAGTTCAAGTATTAAGACATATTTTACTGAATATTCAGATTTGCCAAAACTTTTTAACATGGTGCTTCTTTCGCCATCAATAAACCTTTTTCCCTCATTTTACATGTCACAATCTAAGTAGAACTTATCAGACCAATAGTTCGATTTGCCAAAACTAATTCTGGTTGTGCACTGTATTCTAAATCCCAAATGTTTGAACTAATCTATGATTGAAGTAAATATCATAATTTTTCCTGCAATTAATCCTTTATCATTTAACAAGATGTAGAAAAAATATGAAGTTACAACAATATATACATGTTCTGTGTTGAGAATAATGAAAACCGACGAGATGGAAGTGAAAGAAGTCACAGAATTCATGATGAAAAAATAAAATAAAATAAAAGCTTTGAACTATATATGCAAACCTCAAGTAAATGAAAAGGAAAAGGATGAAAAAGATACCGAGCATTCACAAATTGCGTCCCCCCTCATCTAGCATCATTCCTTTCAAACTTTTGGCTAGCCAGATTGCAGTATCTCTTGGCGACACCTTTTCCTTTCCAAAAGGTTTGAGAACAACTGCAAGCTCTTCAAGCCTGTTCTGTTGAAGCAAATCGGCCGATAGTTCTAGCAATCCCTCAAGTGCCTCTGCTCTTTGCCTGGAAGAATTGACGTCTAAAGTTTCCTTGGGTTGTGGTGCTTCTTCTTGAGCTGAAGGGGTGTTTGGTTTTGCTGGTTCAGGAGATTCTGGTTTTGAAGCAGTTGGTGTAGGAGTTGTAGTGGTCACACCTACTTCCTTGGTGATGGGGCTTTCAAATTGGTTTGAAGGAGATATCATACTCTTACAAGTCACGATTGAAGCAGCATCTTTTACATCAAGCTCGTTTTTTGCAACATTTATCGATTTTGTAACCTCCATGGTTTGCTCCATGTTTCTTGGTAGTGGTTGCTCGGTTTTAGCTTTAAAGCTTCTGTGACATATCACGCCAATTGCTTCATCAGAAGCTGGTGAGAGATGATCATTGTTAACTGGCTGATCATTAACAGCATTTTGCATGATAATTCCTTCATCTGAGGACAAATTCTTCTGTTTCACTGAATTGGGAGACACAACAGAAGAGGAGAATTCTGAGGAAATTAATTTTTTCACCATGAACTTATCATCGCCATTGGAAGATGACGTGAGAGTTGACTTGCTAACGAGATCAGAACTAACGCCTGGAATGATAGCAGGAGCATCTTCACCACCCAAAGGTGGCTCTTCAGTCAGGTAAAATGAGATATCCATGGCAGTTGAACTCATTTTCTCATCACAAGCATTCACATCCATAATTCTATCATCCGGGTGATGTGTTTCTCTGAAACTGACATTAGATTCATAATTGTTAACACAACATCTAACAGATGAAGTATCCAGTCTTTCAGATTGTGATGAGGAAGGGGTAGAACAGCTGGGTCTAGACTCATTTATTTCAACTTCAGTGACTTGCTGTTTGCTACTGCGGCAGCTGGTGTCATGATGATCCGTAGAGAAATTTTCTATCCCTTCTGAGGGAGAGTGAAGAGCCTTGGTAATTTCAAATGCGGTAACTTGTACAGGACTATTAAGTGCCTCTTCGGGTGAACCAATGAAAGGAGTCGTTGCATCATCAGAGAGCTCAAAACCTTGGATAGACACTGAAGAAGATGCAGAATTGCTGCTACCTGTTTGCAGTCTCATAGAACCTGCAGATAAAGACCTTTTCGAATGCTGCATTGTTTCCCTTGAAATATTTGAATTATAATCGTGAGGCACCGACCTCATTGTTTCAGGACTATGGACATCAGTAGGATAGGTCTTCGGAATAATATCACCCGTACTGGGAGAGTCACATGCCACTTTCCGGGTCCTTCCAGGAAATGATGGCTTTCTTGCGAGGGTAGGAGGCGTTTTCTGTCTTGTCCTTGAAGAAAATCCTTCTTCAGCAAAAGGCTTTATGAGGCCAGAGGGAGGTATCCCATCATGCCTAGCCTTGGTCTTTGGAGGGGTTTCCACGACAGGTATCTACACAAACAAGTCAACAATATAAGTCAGAGATTGAGAGAGAGAGAGAGGGAGATGATGATTTTAGTACCTGATGCTTCAATGAAGGTGTTCCAAGCATTCGTTTATTGGAATCAGCACTGGCCTTTGCTGACGCAGCACCTGGAATCTCTGCATTACACTTAGGACCATTACTAACAAGACTTGGTCTGGTTACTCTCGGAGACGCTTCAACCATCATTCGCTGGTTGGTAGCACTGCTCATTTTTGCTTGGCTACTTCTCATCGGAGAGCCATTTTCTCTGTTTTTCCCTTCTCTGAGAGCTATCATAATGTTTTTAATCGTCTTCGGTTGTTTCAATTCATTGTTATTTCTCTCCTCATACAACGGATTCCCAACATCACATTCCTTGCTATTACTAGGCAATAAGTCCATATTATGTGGAGTCTCTCTCAACCTGTTACCGATGTCCTCATCAACCGAACATGTCTCTGTATCAACGACCTTATGCCAGAAGTTTACACTGTTTCTCTCACTTGACTTCAGGCTGTCTCTATCACTGCAAGAACTGGTGCTACTTTGACTCTCAGCCATGCTTTTTCTACTTTCACGAGCAGTGGAGAGAGGTTTCTCAGGTGAAATGGTAGCAGCTGGGCTATAGGATGGACGGTATTGGTCAACATAAGGCAGTAGATATGGGTGCTTCATAAGCTCAGATGCCTGATTAACATAAATATCAGATTCTACGATGATCTTCTTCAGAGTATGAATAAAAATTATTGAACTGATAGTAGGTCCTTACACTTGACCTATGTTCTGGGTTTTTCCTCAGCATACTCTTGATTAACGTTTTCCTGATTAAGTACAAATAGGACTTGATTTTACATTCATGTAAAAATAATGAAAGCACCACTATTCAACACCATACTTGTTTTTATTTATAAATTATAAACAAAGTATTCGAACTTTAAATATAAAAAGAGATAAATAAAAATTTATCAAACAAGGAATATGAAATCTATTGATTTGAAATTCCTTTTCTAAACCCACATTACATCCAAACAAAATAATTTAAATGAGCTGATTTAAAATCCAAGAAATCCTAAATCTCTTCATTTTTTTTTAAAAATCCTTTGCATTTCAAATGACTCTGTCCAAACACACCCTAAAAAAATTTACACGCGTGAGCAAACTGAGATTTGGCCATCTTCAATAGGCAAATGATTGATTGAAAATTGCTACGAATGGTTTATTTAAAGATCATTAGCTCATTAATTAGCCAAATCTCAAAAATTCATTAATTAGCCAATAATTATTTAAAGACCATTCTTTAGAGAGATCATCTCAAAATTTATCAATTGGCCAAAAAGGAAAATGGGCAAGAGATGGCGGGTAATAAAATTAACTAAGATCTGTCTCGCACAAGAATTGGTTGTGGAATGATCCACAAATTAAAAATTTCTCTCTTAAGATGTTAATGTGCTCTCCTCTACCTTGAATCATGAAGGCAGTAAAAGCAACACAAAGCTACAAGAGGATAAGCTAAGGCCACCTCCAACAAGGCAGCATAAATGAAGAAACTTAAGCACAGAAAATAAAACAATCATGGATAGACATATTTGCTTACAAGGATGGGGAGTAACAGGGAGGCAATGGGCCAATTGATGACCGATTAATCTTGCTTATTAGTCCAGCCATGTCCTAAAACATGTATCCACCAGCTATTCATTAGAAGACCGATTAAAGAAATTATATGTACAACGGCAAGTCCAAAAAACCAGATGTGGGAGAGCATGTTAAAATATTTTATAAGGAGGCTAGGCATTATTGCATTGTAATATCATTATTTATAGAGACAATAACCATTTTCAAAAATTTCAGACCAATAAGAAACATAGAGGATAAAACAGGGATTTAAAAGCATAAGAACTGGAAATCTTACAAAAGCCTTGAAAGCAGGGCGATGGGCAGACATTTCGTACATACAGCAACCTGATTGACAAATGTAACATTAAATTGGCAAAAAAAGAAATCTGTTGGACAGTAATATCAAAGTAGAGATAAGGCAGGCCCATTGACATACCAAGCGACCAAATATCGGACTTAAATCCATAAGGAATATCAGCAAGAAGTTCGGGACACATGTAATTGGGAGTTCCAACAACCTACAAATATTAGAAGACAACAGTCAGATGAACGAAAGTAGCAAGAATTGTTGCACAATTGCAACAAAAATTTATTACATCAATCATGAATTCGAGAATGTGTGTGCTAGGACAATTGTTTCTTAACAAATGTAAAGCACATTTCTTTAATTTTCAAATGTTGGATGAACAAGATCCAGCAACAACTGTGTTACAAAAAGCATTCTCTCTTTTCTCGTTGTCACTTAGATTTGATAATTTCCAGTGCAATACTTCTGCATATGCATTCATCTTTATAAAATGCACAGCACACTGTATATGATTTTTGAAACTAGGGATCATAATTAACACTTACTGAAGAAGCCAAATCATCTGCCTTCAAAGTTTTAGCAAGTCCAAAATCACCTGCACAAAAGGAAAGTTCAAAAAAATAAGACTTTTTTTTTCTGAGTCCTGTATTCAGCGTGTTTACTTCTGAACTCTGCAAATTGAACATATATTCATCTTATTAGCTTACCAAGACGAACATCTTGATCTTTGGTAAGAAAGATATTGGAGCACTGGAAAAAAAGTTCAAAGGAGATGAGTCCCACATAATAAATTGAAGTAAAGGGACACTATAAGAATCTAATCAATAATATGATGAATACTTTGAGATCCCGGTGAAGAACAAAGTTGGAGTGCAGATACTCAACCGCCAATAATAGTTGAGTGAACCACTTCAATAGCTTCTGCAGAGGGTCCATGTTTACACAGACAAGAAGAATTATCAACATTGCAAGAGAAATGGGAAAGATTAACTAGTTAATGTCAGGAAATCAAACCTCCTCCGGAAAGTACTGGCCGTTGGCTTTTTTCATCATTTCAGCCCTGTTACAATTTAATCATCAACATCTGATACCTCATAACTCATATTTATAAAAAAAAAAAGCCTCATAAGTTACAAATACAGAACAAATATCTGAACTCTGCAATCATGCTATATACAACACTTACATGTCACCACCTTCACAGTATCCAGTGACTATGCAAACATAGCATCCCTGTTTCAGCATTTCACAAATAGAACTAAGAAATATATGTTTTCAGGGATCAAAATAATCATGGAATGATGAAATTTAGAAACTCGAAGTAGAATTACCTTCTCTACCCAAGCTTCCTTGAATTCAACAATGTATGGATGTTGGATCCGTGCAATTAAAGCCATCTGCATAATTCAAAAAGCCAAAAGGGATCTATCATTTTCGGTAGAGCACTACTAAATTAGAATGCCAAACTCGCAGTAAATTTCATACTGTGTTCGTGAGGTTCATAAATGCTGAAACTGAACAAATGAAATTGACAACAAATTGTCCACAACATGACAGTCATTAACAAAGTAACCATTCCTCCCATTACAGATGCAATCCTAAAGTTGTAAATACATTCTTCTCAAAGATAGAAAAAATACATGAAATTGAAAAGGATATCAAATGGGTATACAGACCCATATAGCGAGAGAACACCTCCAAATTTAAGGAAAAAGGGTAGTGATAAATGTTAATTCAATATAAATCAATAAATTACAAAAAGAAGAAATATTTCACCTCTTGATGTGCTGATCTCCTGCAACGTTCTGTTTGTCGAGCTAATCGAATCTTCTTAAGCACATACCTACATCCAGTTCCCCATAATCAAACAAAGAATATATGCATTGTTCAAAAATTTAAAAAAATTGAAGAAATCAATACAATTGACCATTTTGAAATTCTTACTTTTTCCTTTCCAATTTGTGATTGACCAAAATGGCAGCACCAAAAGCTCCTCGCCCAATCTGTTCCATGATCTCATACTGCTCCATTCTTGATTCCATACTTAACCAATCTTAAAGCCCAAGCACTCACTATATCTCAGTTCTTGATTTAATATACAGATACCACAGATAAGCGCATTAACTGCATCATCACTACTGAAAATCTCACTGGGACAAATTTTCAAACACTTCCACTCCAAAAATAAAAGGAAGGAATTTCCGAGGCTCAACCGTTTGATTTCTCAATAAATCAAATTGCCGCAGAAGTAAATATGCACACCAATAATACAAGAAAAATGAGATTACATCGACTTAATCTTTGGATCTTCTAATGCTTCTTCCACCCATTCGCAGATCAATTCCAAGCAAATACAAGCATTAACATGGAACTTTACAAAAACAAAACCCAAATGCAAAAATGTGACATGAAATTTTCGAGCTGAAGCATTCGCTGGAATGTACTCAAATTGTTCTTCTGCGCATTCAAGAAAATAGAGATTTTTTAATGGCTACTACAAAGAACCTGAGGTAGCCGGAGTTTTCTCTGTCTTCAATTCATTTTGTATACTTTCCTTCTCTCTCTGGGTTAATTTTTTTAGTAATCTGCTTGGCGCAGAAGAATACTATTTTATTTAATAATAATTGTTTTAATTAATTAGCAGTTAACCATAGTTAGGTTGCCGGTGGCGAAGGAGGTGGGGGTGGGGATTAGGGGTTGGTCGATGGCAGAAGTTTCAACTAATTCTTCCCGTGTCTTCTATTGGTCTTCACTGCGTGTTTATTTACCTCAACTGACACAATGATTAAATATACAACAATGGACCTTTATTTAATGAGAAAAAGTGGTATCATCACTCATGAGATAGTTGTTCGTCCGCCCGCGCATATTTATCATACGTATTCAATTGACAAAATAAAATTAATTTAACACAAGTTGTGAGATCGAGTTTTGAGCATTTTAAAAAAAATGTTATTAAATACACACCCCTATTTAATATTTTAAATCTTAATTTATTATATACAGATCCTTAAAAATTTCAAATTTACCCTTTTTATTTTTAAAATTAAAAGATTATATGCATACACAATCTCAAACAATACACACTGTATATAATATTTTGGATTCTCGAAATCATTGATGCTAGAAACTTCTCCAAGCCTGAATGCAAGAGATTCGTGATATATTCCAAAATATGTTTGGTGATTACTTTTTGATACCAAGAAATCATAAATGAGTTTTGACAGAAATCTTAGACGATCATGGATTTGGACTTCGCATGATTTGTTTTCTTTTTGAGAAATTGAACAGTCTAGAAGAGGTGATGTGTGAAAATTCTGTTGAAAATTTTTTCAAATATTAACAGACTATAATCTGAGTGATAATTTTCTGAATCATTGATGCTAGAAACTTCTCCAAGCCTGAATGCAAGGGATTCGTGATATATTCCAAAATATATTTGATGAATTGCTTTTTGATACCAAGAAATCATAAATGAATTTTAACAGAAATCTTAGACGATCATGGATTTGGACTTCGCATGATTGGTTTTCTTTTGGAGAAATTGAACGGTCTAGAAAAGGTGATGTGTGAAAATTCTGTTGGAAAGTTTTTCAGATATTAATAGACTATAATCTGAGTGATAATTTTCTGAAAGCTTTAGACGCTGATGATGTTCACATTACTTGCGAAACTCAACTTCGCGACGTATTTCTTACTCTGAAGAAGCGCGAAGTAGATCAAGATGCCATGTTAGGTTTTTAGAATTAAGCAGCTGTACGTTGGGAAATTGTGGAATTGGAAGTTGTGAGCAAAGAATGATCAGAGGCAAGTATATGATTTACCCCAAGCAATTTGGCTCAATATATTTATTGAACCTTAGCATCTCTCTTGATGTTTGTGTTGTCTGTTTGAATCCAATGCCTGAGCTTCTGCTTCTCTTCCATACTATTTCATCTTTTTTATATCAATCCTAAGGTATAATTAACAGGAGAACGTATGAGGTGTTAATCAATTTAGGGTTTTTTATAATAGAATAAAATATATAGGGGTGTGTATTTAATGAATTAAGGGTAATTTAGACTTTTTGAAAATACATATTTTAATTATATTTTAATGGGGGTGAGTATTTAATAAAGTGAGATGTGTATTTAAAGAGACCCTTTAAAATATATATATATATATATATACATATATATATATATACATATATATATATATATATATATACTCCCTTTGTCCCACCCAAAGGGTAGTTTTTATTTTCTGCACGTGGATTAAGGAGTATTATTATTTAATGTGTAGTGGGTAATTGTATTAGTGGAAGTGTGGGCCCATATTTCAATTATATTAGTGGGAGTGTGTGGGTCTCAAGTGTTGGATTATATACTAAAAGTCTAGCTTTTGTATGAACAATATTTTGACAATATTTGAAATGAGAATCATGTGATCAAACGTTTTGCATATTATATACTGTTTTTATGCTATTGCAAAAGTCCATTTACTTTATACTGTAGATAATGTGGTGTGCGACATCGCACGAAAGATCATATTATCGGCTTCTTATAAAGTATAAACAGATGCTTACAACCGAGATAGACGGAGAATATCTATCGGGATGGTTGTAGAGTAATTTGGTATTAGTCTGTCTTGATTATAAAATTACATTAGTTCACTTTGTGTGTTTTGAGCAGGACCGCATGAGATCGTTTGATTTATACTGACTATATAAAAGAACTAGATCTCAGTTATTATGGATGTTCGTACTCTTAATTCCTATACAATAACCTCGACACATAAGTCAGTATTTATTTTTTTGATTCATCAATGGGTGAGATTTAATTTTAAATCAATATGCTCAGTGAATTGGAAGATGGTACTGTCTCTATGGTGTGCTGTTGATTGTAGAAGGAATCAGTGTCCTAACGGAATTGGTTGATGATGTCCCCTTGAGGATCTCATAATGATTATCATGTAAACCCTGCAGGTGGATTTGATCCAGCATGATAATAAGGTTGAGTGGTATTACTCACGGTAAAGAGATTAATTAATTGAGTTGTCAGTAACTCAATTAATTAGTGGTTATTGAATATCTTAAATACGGGGAGATTAAGTATAAGTTTTGGGCTAAACTTGGATGCTTAAGCCCAATGGGACGCCAACCTTGATTTCTCCTCCTGGTCTCTTTGTAGCCTATAAATAGCCCATCTCAGCAGTCCGGAACCCTAAGATTACACACCCAAAATCGTGTGAAGGAAGGAATGACTGCAGATTGAGATCGTCTTGAAGATCGTTGCCCACACAACGTCAAGATGCGACTTAGGAATAAAACAGAAGATTGGAAGGTCGTTTGTGCGTGTGGCTCGACATCTACATTAAGAAACCCTGGTGAAAGGTAATTCAATTCTATATTCTGCCTTTGGTGCTATAGAATTGAATGAAACTCTAACGGTTCACTTTAACCAAAAAGATCCAAACGCCAACAATTGGTATCAGAACGTAGGTTCTATAGCTAAACATGACACGTTAGCCTAGGGTTTATCTGCCATATGCGATTAGGGTTTAGAATTAAGTTTCTTGTTGAATACTCTAATTGTACACGACGGCACACGAGCACCGTACAATGACGCGATGGGGCTGGCAGACTGTGGCGTTGAGCTGCGGTGATGCAGTGGATGTTCTCTGACGACACGACCAAATGTGCGCGCTGCTGGACCCTTGATGACGCGGCGATGGCGTGAGGCGGATGACTAGCTACGACGGTGGCGAGGGTAGGTGATAGCCGCACGCCTGGCATGTGCCGTGTGGCACGAACATGCTTGCAAAGTGGTCGGCAGCAAGCGTTGCTAGGCGGCGCGACGACACCGATGGTGTCAGGGGACTATTCGGATGGATGGATGCTCGACGGACCACGATGACGTATGTGGCTACTGGCGCTCATGGGCGCAGGATACAAGACAAGCTGCAGTTCATGATGACTTGAGGCACAAGCTAGGTCAGCCAGCAGGATTGGTCAGTGCAAGCGGCACGACCTGTCAGAGTCTATGGCACGAGTGGCGGGCTTGCGACATCGAAGGGTTACGCAGGCCTAGCGGGACTTGGCGGCACCACCCGCAAGCGTGGCCAGAATGATCAGAAGCCGGCGGATGGCACTAGTGGCGCAAGCAGGTTGCACGAGCGATGGTCAAGCAATTAGAAAAATGGCAGCATGGTCCGCAGAGTGGATCGAAAGTCAGCACGAGTCATGCGGGTAGTATTCTAACACAGGCGGGGAGATTCCATAGCATCGGAAAGGCGAGCCGTGGCAACAGGGGAGCGGCACGACCAGTGCTGGTACTTGGCACGAGTCGTGCCAATGTGTGGCATGGGTAGACCTGTTTTTTATTCGACGTGTGTTATTCGTGATTATTTTTCGTGATATATAACTGCCATAATTGATTTAATTATCAGATTATTGTTATAAAAGTATGCATGGTCTAAGTGATTTACTGCTTTAAATTGCTATGATAGGAGTATGCTAGGTTGCATATTATATTTGGAATATTGTATGCATGTAAAAACCCTCTTGTTAAATAACTAAGTGGGAGAGGGATTGGGTAATAAATCTCGCGGTCTCTATTATTGGTTTGTTATGTGATGCAAGTAAGCTTACGCGTTGGTTATAGTGCCTTCCTCCCCAACGAATGAGTTTTATTTGTGGACCACTAGAACAAATTTCTTTATGATAGTTATAGGAAATTATTTAAGCGCGTGTGATCTTCTCCAACTGAAGGGACACGAGCTTGATTAATGGACTTAGTATCAAATAATGGTATATACTTAGATGCAATTAATATGTGTCATCCCCAATGGAGTCACTGCTATTATTTGCTTGGCTAAAGGACAACCGACTATTAATCATAAAGTCATAATGTCAAATTGATGTATGGAATTAATGGGTAAAATCTTCTCTTGCGAATGTTAGGATTTGTATACGTCCACACTAACGTGACATGCAAATTCACGGTGTTTGAGATGTCGGTGAATTTATTTTATGTTATTTTTTAGGGAAATAATATAAATTTTAAATTCGAAGTGTTTGATCGTTATATTTATTTTCTTGATTCTCAGTATTTTCAAAGGGCTTTCAATCCACTTGCTGTAATACTTAAAGAAAAGAAACTTACCTTGTCCTAATTATATTGATTGGAAACAAAACCTGGATATTGTTCTTACTGCTGAGGAATATAAGTTTGTGCTCAATGTTCCATGTCCTCAAGCACCAAATGAAAACTTTATAGAAGAGGAGATAGTTGCTCATAGGAGGTGGGCCAAGGCAGATAAGATGCGGTGTTACATTTTAGCTTCTATGTCATATGTGCTGCAACATCAACATCATGCAATGGAGACAGTATCGGCTATGATGCAAAATCTCAGAGAACTCTTCGGTCACCAGAGTAGGGCTGCTAGGCAAGAGGCTATGAATGTTTTGACTAATACTAGAATGGCTGAGGGCACTTCCGTGAGGGATCATGTCCTGAAAATGATGGGTCAACTCAATGAGTTAGAAGTCCTTGGAGCTGAAATTGATGGGGGAACCCAGGTTGATTTTGTCCTCCATAGCTTGCCTAGGAGTTTTGAGCAGTTCCGCTTGAACTACAACATGAATCGAAGGTTGTATACGCTCGTGGAACTTCTGATAGAACTTGTGGCAGTAGAAGGGCTTATTCGTTAGTGTCTTAAAGTGAATGTTGCTGAAAATGTTGCTCGTCCTAGGCCAAGAAGCGGTAGGAAGAAGAAGCAGCAAGGAAAACCAGCATCAAACATGGAAGGTGGAGCACAAGGAGGTGTGGTCAAAAAGCCTACAGGCAAGTGCTTCAAATGCAAGCAGCTGGGACATTATAAGGCCGACTGCCCTATTCTAAAAGGGAACAAGGAAGGTATGTTTAATTTACTTGTTGTTGAATCGTGTTTAGTGGCTATATCTACTGGCACATAGTGTGTAGATACGGGAGCCACTGATCATGTCTGCAATTCATTGCAGGGGTTCAAGTCAACCCCACAGCTAAGTGATGGAGAGATTGTCATATTCATGGGTGATGCTACGAGAGTGGCAACTGTTGTTGTGGGAGATTTTTATTTATCATTTGATAGGAATAAAACTTTGATTTTGAGAGATTGTCTTTACATATCTTCTTTTAGAAAGAATTTAATTTTGATTTCTAAGTTGTTTAAAGTTGGTTATTCTATTTTTTTAATGAATGTTAATATTAACAAAAATATAATTGTTATCTGTTATGATACGTTGATAGATAATCTGTATACTCTTAATCATGTATCTCTTATGATGCAACAAATGGAAAATAATAATACATCTACTAATCTTAATAAGAAAAAGAACCTTCGAAAATAACCAAACATATCTTTGGTATCTAAGACTTGGTAATATAAACTTGAGTAGGATTCAAAAGTTGATAGAAGATGGACCGTTGGGTTCATTGGAACTTGAAAACTATCCAACTTGCAAATCATGCTTGGAAGGAAAAATGACTAAAAGCCTTTTAAGGTAACGGGGTATAGAGCTAAAGATGTATTGTAATTGGTTCATTCTGATTTGTGTGGTCCAATGTCTATCCAAGCAAGAGGTGATTATAAATATTTCGTCACTTTTATTTACGATTATTCAAGGTATGGATATATTTATTTGATGCGCCGCAAGTCTGAGTGCTTTGATAAATTCAAATAGTACAAGACTGATGTGGAGAAGCGTCAAGGAAAATATATCAAGACAGTACGATCTGATCGTGGTGGCGAGTACCTTTTGGGAGAGTTTAGGGACTATTTATCAGAGGTGGGGATTGAATCTCAATTGTCTGCACGGGCATACCCCAGTAGAATGGTGTGGCGGAAAGAAGAAACTCTTATGTAAATGGTTAGATTAATGATGAGTTATTCTGAATTGCCAAATTCATTTTGTAGATATGCCTTGGAAACAATGGCTTACATTTTGAATTTAGTACCTTCTAAATCTACACCCTCAGAATTGTGGACCAGGCGAAAGCCTAGTCTTAAACATATTCAGTTATGGGGTGCTTCGGCACATGTGTTGAGGGGAGATACTGATAAGTTAGAATCACATACTAATTTTTATCTATTTATGGGATATCCTATTGGAATGAAAGGTGGTTTATTTTATAATCCAAAGAATCAGAAAGTGATCGTTAGCACGAACGCTAGATTCTTGGAAGAGGTATGTAATGAATCAAAAACCCATGAGTAAGATTGTTCTAGAAGAAGTTAGAAGGGAAACACCTAATTTAATACCAACTATACAAGAGGATATATCACAAGTAACTGCACCGCGTGTCATATTTGATACACAATTACCTGTGGTGCCTCGTTGCATTGGGGGGTTGTGAGACATCCAGATAGATTCATGTTTTTTGGAGAGTCGTCAGATTTGGTCTCTGGTGAAAACAAAATCGACCCATAGAATTACGACTAGGCACTACAAGATAAAGATGCACAATCTTGGCAAAAAGCAATGAAATCAGAGATAGAATCCATGTATTCTAATCAAGTCTGGGAGCTTGTAGAACCACCAAATGGTGTAAAGCCATTGGATGTAAGTGGGTCTATAAAAGGAAAAAAGGATCTGACGGTAAGGTGGAAACCTTTAAAGCAAGGCTTGTTGCAAAGGGGTATACTCAGAAAGAAGGGATCGATTATGAGGAAACTTTTTCCCCTATGGTAGATGGATGTCAAGACAGCTTTCCTGAATGGAAGTCTTGAGGAAAACATCTATATAAAGCAACCAGAGGGATTCATTGCAAAGGGCAAATAACATCTTTTGTGTAAGCCTAAGAGATCCATTTATGGACTCAAACAAGCTTCAAGATCATGGAACATCCATTTTTATTAAGTAATCCAGTTATATGGATATATTCAATGTCCGGATGAGGCTCATGTGTACAAGAAGAGTGACAGAAATGTGGTGGTATTTCTTGTGCTTTACGTGGATGATATCTTGCTCATTGGAAACAATGTAAAGGTATTTGCGGGGGTAAGGGTATGGTTATCTAAGCAGTTTGAAATGAAGGACTTAGGAGAAGCTGAACACATTATAGGCATCAAAGTAATAAGAGATCGCAAGAAAAGAATGTGCTTATCTCAAGCTTCATACATTGATACTATTCTTGTTCGTTTTAGCATGCAAAGCTCTAAGAAAGGTTTTCTACCTTTTAGGCATGGAGTGCCTCTATCTAAGGAAATGTGTCCTAAAACACAAAGGAGATAGAGAAAATGAAGGCGGTTCCTTATGCTTCGGTAGTAGGAAGCCTCATGTATGCAATGCTATGTACGACACCGGATATCTATTTTGTTGTGGGCATGGTTAATAGGTATCAAAGTAATCCTGGAGAGGGGCATTGGACTGCAGTAAAACATATTTTGAAGTATTTGCGATAGACTAGAAATTATATGTTGGTTTACTGGGTAGATAATTTGCTACCTGTGGTTACACAGATTCAGATTTCCAATCGGATAAGGACAACAGTAAATTCACCTCGGCTTATGTGTTTATTCCTGGATGAGGAGCCATAGTATGGAGGAGTGTCAAGTAGAAATGCGTTTCTTACTCCACCATGGAAACTGAATATGTAGCAACCTCTGAGGTAGCTAAGGAAGTAGTATGGCTCAGGAACTTCTTAATGGACTTAGATGTGATTCCTGGTTTGCCCAAGTCAATCATAATTTATTGTGATAACAGTTGTGCAGTTGCAAACTCGAAGGAACCACGAGCTCATAAGGCGAGTAAACACATTGAGCGCAAGTACCACCAGATACGAGATATCGTGAGGAGATTGTTTTTGCTAAGATTGCATCGGAGGATAACCTAGCTGATCCTTTAACTAAGGGCCTTCCAGCGAAATCTTTTGATGGACATGTTGAAGGAATGGGGATTAGATGCATGTCAGCAGATATGGCAATATAGTCTTTTAGTATAAGTGGGATATTGTTGGATTGTATACTAAAACTCTATCTTTTTGTATGAACAATTTTTTGACAATATTTGAAATGAGAATCATGTGATCAAATGTTTTGCATATTATATATTGTTTATATGTTATTGCAAAATCCATTTACGTTATACTGTAAATAATATGGTATGTGGCATCACACGGAAGATCATACTATCGTCTCCTTATAAAGTATAAATAGATGCTCACAACCGAGATAGACGGGGACTATCTATCGAGATAGTTGTAGTGTGATTTGGTATTAGTCTGTCTTAACTATAAAATTACATTAGTGCACTTTGTGTGTATTGAGCAAGATCGCATCGTTCGATTTATACTGACTATATAAAAGAACTAGATCTCAGTTATTATGGATGTTCGTACTTTTAATCCTTATACAATAATCTCAACACGTAAGTCAGTATTTATTTCTTTGATTCAATAATGGGTGAGATTTAATCTTAAATCAATATGCTCGATGAGTTGGGAGATGATACTGTCTCTATGGTGTGATGTTGATTGTATAAGGAATTTGTGTCCTAACGGAATTAGTTGATGATGTCCTCTTGAAGAGCTCATATTGATTATCATGTAAACCCTACAGGTGGATTTGATCCGTCTCGGTAAAGAGATTAATTAATTGTGTTATCAGTAACTCGATTAATTAGTGGACATTGAATATCTTAAACACGGGGAGATTAACGGGCTTATAATAAGAAGGGGCCCATAACGTAATTTGAGATTAAGGTGGTAGTGCAATAATTTAGTAAACAGATTTATTATTATTGGACTTAAGTATAAGTTTTGGGCTAAACTTGGATTCTTAAGTCCAATGGGAGGCCCAACCTTAATTTCTCCTTCTGGTCCCTATTGTAGCCTATAAATAGCCAATCTCAGCAATCCGGAACCCTAAGATTACACGCCTAAAATCATGTGAAGGAAGGAATGACTGCAGATAAAGATCTCTTGAATATTGTCGCCACACAACGTCAAGCGCGACTTAGGAATACAACAGAAGATCAGAAGGTCATTTGTTCGTGTTGCTCGACATCTACATCAACAAACCCTGGTGAAAGGTAATTTAATTCTATATTCTGCTTCCGTTGTTATAGAATTGCATGGAACATTAACGGTTCATGTTAACCAAAAAGATCGAAATGCCAACACCAAGATTGTAAAATAGAAAATGAGACTCTTTAGGTGGGATACTCAAAATGAAAAAAGGGTCTCTTTGGGTGGGATGGAGGGAGTATATATTTATATTTGAGTTGATATTTGGTGCATTTAGTTTCATAATTTTATAACTGTGCTTCAGGTCAACCCATTTTCAAATTGGTTATATAAAAGCTAAAACTCAAGTGTAAAAAATTTATTCTAAAACTGCTCCCTCTCATTCCATCTAAACCAGCGGCGATTCTCTCCCAATTCACTACGATTCTCTCTCAAACCACTATGATTCACTCTCAATCCACCGTCTTGTTTTGCCGATTTTGCCACCAAGTTTCATCGCGCTGCCGTGTTCAGCTGATTAATGGAGAGACACCGGCGCCTATATTTTTTCTCCATTTTCGTATATATACATCCCATTTCTTCATTTCTTCTTCGCTTTTTTTTATCAATGTTGAAGCCAATTAAGGATTCAATCGGTTTCTCCTACTGTGAGGTCTATTTTCTTCTCTCTACTTTTTTCCCTTTCCTGTTAGCAATTTCTTCAGGTTATGTTTGTGAATTTCTCACATTTTTGTTTTAACTGGTTGGTGATAGCCTTGGCTGTTGACTTAGAATTGAGTTTTTGTTCCGGCATTGCTCGAATATACTCGTGAAATTTGTTGTATGATCCAATTTTATATGTTATTTGTTTTAGATTTTTCTAGGTTATTTGTTTAAGATTTTTTAGGCTTATGGAGTAGCTAGCTTTTGCTATGAGGGATGGATTGCATTCTGGTCTGTTATCATTTTAATTGTATATGTTTTCTCCATTAATTATATATATGTATGTTTGAATTGTACATGGGCATAGTTTGTATGGTGGATTATTTTAATTGTATATATTTTCTCCTTTGACTGTATATAGGTGTGTTCTGATTTGTATGTGGGCATGATGGGCATCTTTGTAGCATTATGCATTCGATATGATAAATTTTTCTTCACTGTATATGTTTTATCCGTTAATTATATGTAGTTATGGTCTGTTTTATTTTAATTGTATGTTTTCTCTATTAATTGGATATATGTATGGTCTGAATTGTACATGGGCATGATTTGTATGTTAGATTAATTTTATTGTATATGTTTTTTCTGTTAATTGTAATAAATATGGTCTGAATTGTACATGGGCATGATTTGTATAGTGGATTAGTTTAATTGTATATGTTTTCTCTGTAACTATATATAGGTATGTATGTTCTAAATTTATGTGGGCATCTTGGTAGCATTGTGCATTCGATGTGATGAATTGTTCTTTACTATATATGTTTTCTCTATTAAGTGTATATAGATATAGTCTGAATTGTACATGGGCATGATAAGTATTGTGGATTATTTTAATTATATATGTTTTATCCGTTAATTGTACATAGATATATTTTGAATTGTATGTGGTCATGATTGGCATCTTTGCAGCATTTTGCATTCGATGTGATGGATTTTTCTTTGCTGTATATGTTTTCTCTATTAAGTAAATATAGATATGGTCTGAATTGTACATGAGCATGATAAGTGTGGTAGATTATTTTAATTGTACATGTTTTATCCGTTAATTGTACATTGATATGTTTTGAATTGTATGTGGTCATGATGGGCATCTTGGTAGCATTTGCATTCTATGTGATGTATTTTTCTTTACTGTATATGTTTTCTCCTTTAATTGTATATAGGTATAGTCTGAATTGTACATGGGCATGAGTATGATGGATTATTTTAATTGTATATGTTTTTTCATTAATTGTACATATATATGTTCTAAATTGTATGTGGTCATGATGGGCATCTTGGTAATATTGTGCATTCAATAAGATGATTTGGTGAAAGGAAAAACCCCTAAACCTTAAAATCCTAAACCCTAAATTTTATATCGATATGTTCTATTAGAGGTATGAATTGTACGTATTTTTTAGTGTACAGTAGTTTCTACTAAATCGTATTTTACTCATTTAGTGTAATGATCATCAACTATTTCAAACTCATGACAGGCACAGAGACTTTATAAAGAGATAACTTATTGGAACTGGTTGATCCTTCTCTTGGAGATTCGTTTGACGAATCTCAAGCAATACGTGGGATCCTTTTATGAGAGTGAAATAAGCGTGTTTTAGTGTGCAATTTAACACTTTTTTGATGAGAACTGTTGTAATAGATTAGCACAAGTGTCTTATATTGAATATGTGTGAGAAAAAGGTGCATTTAAGGTGTTTTATTGTGTTTTAGTTGGAAAAGGATCAAAAGTGCAAAGATGGAGAAAAGGAGAAACTTGTGCAAGAATGCTGAAAAACATACGTCCAACTTGTGTAATTTTGAGTATTTTTATGGTAGTCTAAATTTGGCATGTGATAAACTGTTGGAAATCCACGAAAGAGAGGGTCGTTTTGGCTCAAGAATTACTCAAATCAGAGTTTGGATATGGAAGTTATGCGCGAAACAGCGAGATTGCGCAAGGTGTTCAACTTGGACCCTCCCATTCGACCAAGACCACTTTGGTCGAATGGACTTGCAGGAGTCCAGTTTCGTACTGTTTTACACCCCCAGTGAGTGTATGTGTGTGTTTTCATCTAAAAAGCCCATCAAAGGTCCACTGAAAGAGTCTGAAAGTATAAAAGGGTGCAGTTTACATCTGAAAAGATACCATAGCCATCCTGCACAACCCACAAGGGGGATCACCCCCATACAATACACCATCATTCACATCCATCCCTTCCTCCATCCATCTATCACTGTGAAGATTCGCATTTTGAATCAAGAAGGAGAACTAAGAGGATTTGAAGACACGGAAGAAAGAAGGAAGGAGACAGCTACACCAAGGGTTTTCTTAATTCTTTTTCTTCTATTTTCTAATTTTCCAAATTATGGGTAAGATCTATCCAACCTTCATGTTTGTTCTTCACAACATCATGGGCTAGAACCGTTTTGGTAGTCCAGGGTTCTGAAGGCCTTATGAATTAATTAAACTCTCTTGTGTGTCCTCTGATAACACTAATTGTGAACTTATTTTATATATGACTGCACGATTTTAACTCATATTCATAGTCGTTTTGTGCATCTTCAACTGTTATATAGAGTTTGAATATATATCTTATTGTTGATTGAGTGCGTTCACCACTGAACAGGGTTTTATGTTATAATTCTAAGTGAGGGGACTCCGAAGCTTCATTAGAACTGTCATATATGAATATTTATTAATTGAATTAAATTCGGGTTAGTAAGCAGGATAAAGAGGGTAATTTTATAGTACCTATAAAGGGAGATCATATCGGGTTAGAGTACCAGACGCGTAGGAAAATAATTGATACTGATAGTACCTAGAAAGGGAGTGAAATTACGTCACTTGCTCCGAGGTTATTCAAATGTGTTACACGAATATTTACTTATGTCTATAGAGTTGATTTTCATGGTTTAGTGATGCGTCCATAGTCAACAAGGTAGAGTCGGCTAGCACACTTGAGAGAGAAGTTAACTAGTAAAATTATATTACCTTAGAGTTACCTATACTACATTTGTGAGACACTTTTGAATTCTTCCAGTGCTATTTTATTTTAATTGTTATTAATAATTTTGCTTAGATTTTTAATAATTCCATACTCAAAACTTTTTTATCTTGTCTTAATTAATTTAGTAAATAACTAATTTGATAATACACTGTCGTTTGAGTTCGATATTTAACGTGGTCGTTAGTTTAAGCTACAATTGATATCCTTAATATTTGGGGATTAATTTTGCGTGCAAAGAAAATGCGTATTAAGTTTTTAATATTATTGATTTAATTATTTCTAGTTTGATTAATACTTTGATTTGTGATTATTATTTCTATCTAACCTTGAATTTTTTTGAGGTACTTGTGTACTAGAAAAATGGGAAGAAGGAAATGAAGAAATAACACACAGAGCTAAACATGGCCGGAGTAAGGCAGAATCCATGTAATGTTGCCAAAATATGATTTTTATGAACAATGGGATTGGCAACATGGGATTGATAGGAGCAAGAGGGACAGATGATAATTTTGTGATACATCCCGCTCTTATCAACATGGTGGAGAAGAATCCCTTTTCTGGGATTCCTTTAAAGATCCATATCAACATCTCAAAAGATGCCCTGGTTATACAAACACTCAGAAGGGTGTTGGAGCTAATGATAATATTAGGCAGATTGTCCTATTCAAGTTCTCTTTTATTGATAGGGCAGAAGATTGGTATGACACTCTTAATGCAGCAGACTGCACTACATGGGACCAACTGCAGTAGAAGTTCTTGGAGAGATACATGCCACCCTCTAAGATGTTTAGAATGAAGCAAGACATCACCCAATTTGTTATGAATCAGGGTGAGAAATTTCATGAGGCGTGGGAGAGTTTTAGAGACATGCACAGGCGGTGCCTATTACATGGGATGTCTAAGGCTCAGTACATAATCATCTTCTACTATGGATTGGATAGTGAGTCGCGTACTCTTATTGATGCATCATCAGGTGGAGCGTTGTTATCTAAGACAACACTTGAAGCATAAAAGTTGTTTGAAAATATCTCAATGAATTCACGTGATTGGCCTACGGAAAGAGTAAGAGGATCCTATGTACTAGGTAAGGTAGCACAGGTTGACAATCAAATGGTGAAGCCGGACAAAATTTATGAGATAGTTTCTAGTCTAGCTAACGTCAAAAAGCTACTAGAATCCCAACAGAAGCAGATTAAAGAGTTGGCACAAAGGGGACCTAATAAGCAACAGCAGGAATTGAAGGCTAGTGTTGAAGATACCCTCAATCGATACATGGCAAGGAATGATGCAAGAGTTGACCGTATCGAAGCTAGTTTGAATGCTAATCATGCAGATTTATCTAAGCAGTTGAAGGACCTCACTTTGATGATGGTTCAGATGGTCAGGAATGTGAATCAGCAGACGCAGACAATGGAGGAATGAAAGTTCCTGTCTCAAGGCATAATGAAACCGAAAGAGTGCAAAGTTATCAAATTGAGGTCCGGAACGCAGTACGATAGTCCGATGATCCTTGTAGCTGAAAACAAAGTTGAAAGAACCTCATTTGACCACTGTTCGACCAAACCTATTGGTCAAACAGAGGTCGAACAACCTCCAATGGGTCTGTACAATCACAATGTGCAAACATGTGTCCCGTTTGACCAAAAAATTTTTTGGTTGAACAAAGGCCAAACAAGCTGCTGAATAGGTCGAATGGATAGCCACAGAAGAGAGGATCGTTTTTCTGCAAGAATCACCTCAATCGGAGTTCAGATGCGAAAGTTATGCTCGAAAATGTGAGACTGGACAGTCACGCCCAGGAGATCCGTTCGAGTAGCCATTCGAGTAGAACAATAAAGCAATAAAGATTCCTAGGGAAACTCAATCATGCAAGAGCATAGACGTGGTTTTTAACTTGTTTAATCTTAATTTTAATAGGACAGATGATTCTAAATTTGAGTGGAAGATTGACAAGGAGGAGTCTAGACAGCCATGGGAGAAAGGAAATTATGAGGATCATATTTTTGTAACCAAGAAATGTGAGGTGCAGGGCTTGCTGATGGGCGTTTTCTCAACACACAATTAATCCCCAAGTATGAAGGATGTGATTATAGCTTAAGCAAGTGACCAAGTTATGTTATCGAACCCAAAGGACAGTTGGTTATCAATTTATTATTATCTAAATTAACTAAAACTATTATTCGGAAATTGTATTGGAGAATTATTATTAAACTAACAAACAAAGTCATGAAATAAAAATAAAATAGAACAATAGAGAAATAACAAGAGTTGCTCAAGTGAGAAGATAGGTAGCTCTTCGGGCCATCCAATTTCACTAGTTAATCTCCCTTCCATGTATCAATGTCTGACTCTACCTTGTGGAATATGGGCGCATCAATAAACCATGCAAATCTACTCTATAGACACAAGCAGATAACTGTGTAACACGTGTGAATTACCTCGGAGAAAGAACATAACTACACCCCCTTTCTAGGTACTATTAATATCAATTATTTTCCGTGCACTAAGTACTATAACCCAATATGATCTCCCTTTATAGGTACTATATAATTATCCTCTTTATCCTACTTACTAAATTGATTTCAATTTAATTAATAAGTATATATAAAAGATAGTTCTAATGAAGCTTCGGAGTCCCCTCACTTAATCATGCTTAGCAATGAACCCACTCAATAAATAACCCAGATATGTATTCAGACTCTACATAACAGTTAATGATGCACAAAACAACTCTGAGTATGAATTGAAAATGCATTCTTATATAAAATAAATCCACAAGTAGTGTTGTATGAAGTATACACACGGAAGTTCAATTAACTAGATAAAACCTTCATAAACTCTAGAACTACCAAAGCGGTTCTAGCCCATGACATTTCGAAGAATGTTTATGGTGTTTGCATAGATCTTACCCATACTCTTGAAAATTGCAAGAAAGATTAAGTTGCAAAGTAAACCCTAGATGTGGGCGCCGTCGCTTCTCGCTCTGTCTTGAATCTTTACTTGGTTCTCACTTGATTCGCTGCACGAATCTCTCTCTACAGCTCCTGCGGATGGAGTTTGGGTTTTGTTGTGGTGTAGGATGGATGTAGAATCTAACTCTCTTTTTGATGTGATCAGCATCCCTTTTTATACTTGTAAGCTCTCCTCATGGACCTTTACTATGCTTTTTCGCAGAATACATGCACATGCACGCACTGGAGGTGAAATCCCGATGTTTCGGCGCTGATTTATCCCAGTTAGACCAGACTTGGCTTGATCGAACTAGACCCCCTTGTTCGAACCATGGTCGAATGGCGTGTCTATAAACTGGACTTCGTCTCACGTTTGTCATTCGACTTAACTTCTGCAGTTCAACTTGGTTTCACTTGGTCGAACTGGACCTCTTTGGTCGAACAACCTCTCTGTAAACTAAAACCCTCCAGTTCGACCTCACTTTCGTAGTTTGACCAGGTTGAGCTTGATGGAACTGCATCACTCTGGTCAAACTACACCTCAAAAAACATGTTTTCTAATTCTGAGCAATTCCAACCTGTTTCCCTATACAAATATGCTCAAAGAGCCTCAGTAGCATCTGATTCGTGGATATTCTATAAACATCATGATTCATCTTGATAATAGACCAAATCATACTCAATTTCCTCACAAATTGGTACTCAAAATACGTGAATTATCACTATCATCAAACTCCTAAACTTACATATTGCTCATCTTGAGGCAACGAAATAATAACAAGGCAAGAGAGTGTAATCACGAGATCCTTATAACAAGCACAACCTATTCTAACACATGTAATTATGTCAATTCACAACATGCATAAATCCATCATACCTTTCATCCATGCAAAAATATCAATCAATTACAATACTTCTACGAGTGTTAAGTCATCTAGCTCACTAGATAAGTGTTTACTCTCGCTCACGAGTGTAAAAGATGTACACTTTAAGGGTTAGCAAGGGTCTCAAAAATCAATTTATAATTCTTTCAACATTAGGATCACAAAGGACTTGTTCTTTAGGTTGTAATGTTGGCTCTTTGGTAAGGTAGGAGAATATAGATAAGATGATTAACTTCACTAGTTGAGAATTACCTTGGAGAGTTGCTTTTCACCAAACAGCATTTATTCTTCTTCTCCTTCATTCTCATTATCTCTTCGATCCTTCTTTTCTCTTACTTCACTTTGAATCAACATCATTCTTCCTTCCAAATTACAAGGGTACCAATTTCGTGCATTACCTTTCTAAGCAATCGGTGTATCGCTTTCAGACACTACCCCTTCATAAGATTTAACCAAATATTTCTTATTTTCATCAGTACACAAACTTTCCTTCCCTTTTCTTCTTCATATACGAGCTAGCACTTATTCACCTTAACTCTCTACTAGTAAATATGGTATTTCAAAGCTTAAGTAATAGGTAAATAAAGGCTTTTTATCATAGGCTTGCCAAAGAAAAATCTTTTAAAGGTTCAACGGGGCTTCCAATGATATATACTACAAGGTAGAATAAAATTCGGCTAAGTGGCTCAATCAAACAATAACGGCCTAAGATCATGTTCTAGTATCTATCAATTATAAACTTCAAACAAGACTCCAAGCCAAGTTCTAGAATATGAACATATGAATGATACTCTCAAGAATAAACTTTTATGCATTGATGTAGCATGATTAATAAGGTCAATTTCTCACATGGGTAATAGATTTTCAAGCACTCCTCAAATCAAGCAATCAAAATCAATCTCTACATAAACTACAAGTAATAATGGCACATGTCTATCATCAATAACATCAACATGTATAAAAAACAAGTGCACATGCATAAACAAGAAGAATCATTATCACTATCCAAATCAGCATAATCAACATCAATATCAAATGTATCCATTCTCCAACACCATCAATACCAATCTCAAGTACATATCACTCACACATGAATCTCAAAAACATACTCCACCACCCACACAACACTCAACCTGTAAAGTGAAAAAGAGAATGGAGGTGAGAAGAAACGGACAAATACAAAACTTTGTGCCACTACTCCTCCGGAGCATCATCATCACTCGCTTCATTGCGCCAATCATCAAAATCCCTCTGCAGAGTATCGATCTGCCTGTCCAAAGATTCATAATTCTCATTCAGATCTCCCAATCTCATATCCATCGCATCATATCAGAGGTTGAGCACAACGTATTTCGTATTCGCCAATGCCAGCTGTTTGAACTGCTCCTGATAATATTGATCCTGGGACCGTTAGAAATCCTGTTGCTTGATGAGAGTGAAAATAAGCGTGTTTTAGTATCCAACTTAATACCTTTTTATGTGAATTGTTGTCATATGTTAGCACAAGTGTCTTATATTCGATACATTTGAGTAAAAGGTACATTTAAGGTGTTTTATTATGTTTAGGTGGATAAAGGATCAAAAGTACAAAGTTGGAGAAAAGGTACAACTTGTGCAAGAATGCTGAAAAACACACGTTCAAATTTTGTAATTTTTCTGTGTTTGTGTGAAGCTCAAAAATGGAAGTGTGATACATTGTTTGAAATCCACAGAAGAGTGGGTCGTTTTGGCATAAGAAACACCTCAATCAGAGTCTAAACAAGAAAGTTATGATCGAAATGGTGACGTTGTGCAAGCTGTTTCTACTCAACATGACTGTTCCACTTTGCATAACTTGTTACATCTTCAAATGTTAAAATTTTGTTGAGATCTTTATATTGATAGAAAGCCAAGGAAAAAGGGATCTCGTAAGCATAAGAATCACTAAAATTGGAGTTTGGAAGAGGAAGTTATGCTCAAAATCGTGAATTCGCACAGCTGCCAGCGAGAATTTCCGAAAATTTCTGAAAATTACCTATTTCTTGGAGCACAATTAATCTCCTTATCACATAATCATCCATGATTCACCCATATAGCACAATTAATCTCCTTTTCACATAATCGTCCATGATTCACCCATATATTTTATTTCCTTATTAATTCCCTTAATCAGAGTAGTTTTATGCATCATTAACTGTTGAATAGAGTCTGAATGTTCATCTTGGTTATTGATTGAGCGCGTTCACTGCTGAACAGGATTCTATGTTATGATTCTAAGTGAGGGGACTCCAAAACTTCATTAGAACTATCTTATATAAATACTTATTAATTGAATTGAATTCGGGTTAGTAAGTAGGATAAAGAGGATAATTTTATAGTACCTATAAAGGGAGATAATATCGCGTTAGAGTACCTATTGGCCAGGGAAATAATTGACACTGATGTACCTAGAAAGGGGGTAAAATTATATCTCTTGCTCCAAGGTTATTCACACGTGTTACACGCATATTTACTTGTTCCTATAGAGTAAATTTGCATGGCTTAGTGATGCGTCCATATTCCACAAGACAGAGTCGGACATTGATACACGACAGGGAAATTAAGGAGTGAAACTGGATTATCCTAGAGCTACCTATTCTCCTACTTGATTCACTTTCGTATTTTCCTAGTTCCTTATTTATTTTATTTATTATTTAATTAATTGTTTAGTAGTTAATAATTCCATGCATCAACCTTATTGCCACAATTTGTCTTAATTAATTTAGTAAATAATTAAATTGACAATATGCCGTCCTTTGGATTCGATATTTAACTTGGTCGCTTGCTTAAGCTGCAACTGATATCTTTAATACTTGGAGATTAATTGTGGGCAAAGAAAACGTGCATCAAGTTTTTAGCGCCGTTGTCGAGGACGGCTGTTATTATTGATTTTATTATTTTTAGTTTATTAAGACTTTTATTTGTGATTATTTATTTTTATCTAACCTTAAATTTTTCTGAGGTACTTGTGCACTAGGAAAAGGAAATGAAAAAATAACACAGAGTGCTAAACATGGCCAGAGTAAGGCAGAATCCGAATAATGTTGCCATACGTGAAATTTTCTCGAACAATGGGATTGGCAATATGGGGTTGATAGGAGCAAGGGGTAAGATGATGATTTTGAGATACATCCCGCTCTTATCAACATGGTAGAGAATAATCTCTTTTCTGGAGGTTGCTTTGAAGATCCATACCATTATCTCAGAAGATTCCTTGGTTATGCAAACTATCAAAAGGGTGCTATAGCTAATGATAATGCAAGGCAGATTGCCTTATTCAAGTTTTCATTAATTGATAGAGCAGAAGCTCGGTATGAAACTCTTGATACCATAGATTGCATTACATGGGACCAAATGCAGTAGAAGTTCTTAGATAGATATATTCCACCCTCAACGATCTTAAGAATGAAGCAAGACATCACCTAATTTGTTATGAATCAAGATGAGAAATTCCATGAGGTATGGGACAAGTTTAAAGACATGCTCAGACGATGCCCATAGAATAGGATACTAAGGCTGAATAGATAAGCAACTTCTACTATGGATTGGATTGTGAGTCGCGTGTTCTTATTGATGCATCAGGAGGAGCACTGTTATCTAAAACAGCACTTGAAGCAGAAAAGTTGTTTGAAAACATCTCTATGAATTCACGTGACTGGCTTAGAGAGAGAGTAAGAGGATCTTATGTAGTGGGCAAGGTAGCGCATGTTGAACATCAAGTGGAGAAGTCAAATAGGGATGATGAGATTGTCTCTAGTTTAGCTAACATCAACAAGCTACTAGAATCCTAGAAGAAGCAGATTACATAGTTGGCACAAACGGGGCTTAGTATGCAACAGGAAGAAGTGAAGGCTAGTGTTGAAGATACCCTCAATTGATACATGACTAAGAATGATGTAAGAGTGGATATACTCGAGGCAACTATGATTGCTAAGCATGAAAATTTATCTAAGCAGTTGAAGGACCTTACTTTGATGATGGGGCAGATGGCCGGGAACGTGAATCAATTGACCAAACTTTGGAAAAAGGAAAGTTCCCGTCTCAAGGCATAATGAACCTAAAAGAGTGCAAAGTCATTATGTTGAGGTCCGGAATATTGTATCAGGGACCGATGATGCCAGAAACAAATTCTGGAGCTTCAGGAAGCCGGTTCGACCAAGACCCTTGGTCGAACCACCTCCACAAGTCGAACCAAGCAACTGTGAATGTTCCGAAGATCGCCGATGGCCGGTTCGACCTCAGTTCGACCAAGGTCTTGGTCGTACCAGCTCCTAAGATATTTTAATGGAAAGACATGGAAGAGAGGATCGTTTTCACGCAAGAATCACCTCAATCGGAGATCGGATGTGAAAGTTATGCTCGAAACCGTGACACTGCGCAGTCACGCCCAAAAGAGCCGTTCGACCAGCCATTCAAGTCGAACAATATAGCAATGAAGATGTCCATGGAGACTCAATCACGCAAGAGCATAGATGTGATTTCTAACTTGTTTAATCTTGATTTTAATAGGGCAGATGACTCTGAATTTGAATGGAAGATTAGCAAGGAGGAGTTTAGACAGCCATGGGAGGAAGGAAATTCTGAGGATCATGTTTTTGTAACAAAGAAAGTAGAGGTGTTGAGTGTAGACAAAAAGATGGAAAGGAAGTATTTGAAGGTAAGGATGCGAGAAGACCGTCCTCCGATCAAGTAGTCTACAATGCGGTATTCTGTCGTGACTCTCCGACGTTAAACATGAGCGCCTGTTGGGGGCTTGTCCCTTCCATTTTATTGCCTTATTATTTCTTTCGTGTGAGTGAGGAGTTATTATATATGAAGTGCTCACGTTTCGGCAATTACATCTCTTTGCAAACTTAGTTTTGACTTATGTTTTTACTAAGTTTGGGGGGTGTGCTGTACTTACCTCATTTTATGAACACTAAGGGTATGATTTTTCATTTCGTTTATTGTTTGTTTATTAGAAGATTGATTTTTTGCGGCATATTAATACTTTAACCGGTGTTGGTATGTCGATTTTTTGCAACTTACCTAATGTTTTTGTGTTGTTTTTGTGTGTTTCCTTGTGTTAGTAGTTGTGTTTTTAATTTTTCATTTTTTTTAATTTCTCTGGTGTATCCTATTTTATTATTGTAAATCCTGTGATGATGAGTGTGTATGAGCATTGATGATAGAAACAGGTAAACTGAAGTTTTGACCTGATCGAGTTGAACAACTCGAGGAGCTCGTGCATACGTTGAAAAAAAATCAGGTGCCCTCGTTTCCATATTCTAATTTTTATGTGTACTTTTAATTCATGAGAGTGGAAGGATTAAGATCTTGGTTTTAGTGATCCATATGAGATTATATTTTTAAATTGTGCCTAAAATTCATATGCTTTTGAAATTGATGAAGGAAGTGTACTTGAATTATATTGTGGTATGAAGATCTATGTGTACTTGTGAGATATTACTTACCATGGAAAGTGCTCTGTTACTTGTTAAAAACTCATGTGAGATTTTGAGCCTCGTTGATCATGTTATATAATCACATGATATCTTTTCTGGTGAGTATTATTCTTGTGCGTGTATTCTAGAACTTGCCTCTTGTTTCACTTGACACTACATGTGTGTTAGATGATTGGAGATGATTTTAGGCCGTCCTTGAATTTATGAGTAACATAGCAAAATAATTCCCTACCGAATGATGTTTATCCGTAGTTAGCCCCATTGAGCCTAAAAACCTCATTCTTTGGCAGCCTACGAGAAATAACAACTTTGAGTTTTAAATTTTTTTAGCCTTGATTATATATCATGATGAGAATTAATGGTTTTTCAAAGTGTGTTGATAGAGTTTGATAACACAGCTTAGGAAGGAATAAAATTGGTGTTGAAATAGTGATTGGGCTTGAAAATGCATCTAAGGAGAATCTTGGAGTAGTGCTTAAATCTAGTACTCCATTGAATCAAACACTCTAGTGTAGTGCTTAAATCTAGTACCCTATGGAGGATGCACGAGGTAGTGCCCGAAACTGGTACCTCGAGAGAAAAAAAGAGAGGAATAAAGAAGAAGAAGAAGAAGAAGAAGAAGAAGAAGAAGAAGAAGAAGAAGAAGAAGAAGAAGAAGAAGAAGAAGAAGAAGAAGAAGAAGAAGAAGAAGAAGAAGAAGAAGAAGAAGAAGAAGAAGAAGAAGAAGAAGAAGAAGAAGAAGAAGAAGAAGAAGAAGAAGAAGAAGAAGAAGAAGAAGAAGAAGAAGAAGAAGAAGAAGAAGAAGAAGAAGAAGAAGAAGAAGAAGAAGAAGAAGAAGAAGAAGAAGAAGAAGAAGAAGAAGAAGAAGAAGAAGAAGAAGAAGAAGAAGAAGAAGAAGAAGAAGAAGAAGAAGAAGAAGAAGAAGAAGAAGAAGAAGAAGAAGAAGAAGAAGAAGAAGAAGAAGAAGAAGAAGAAGAAGAAGAAGAAGAAGAAGAAGAAGAAGAAGAAGAAGAAGAAGAAGAAGAAGAAGAAGAAGAAGAAGAAGAAGAAGAAGAAGAAGAAGAAGAAGAAGAAGAAGAAGAAGAAGAAGAAGAAGAAGAAGAAGAAGAAGAAGAAGAAGAAGAAGAAGAAGAAGAAGAAGAAGAAGAAGAAGAAGAAGAAGAAGAAGAAGAAGAAGAAGAAGAAGAAGAAGAAGAAGAAGAAGAAGAAGAAGAAGAAGAAGAAGAAGAAGAAGAAGAAGAAGAAGAAGAAGAAGAAGAAGAAGAAGAAGAAGAAGAAGAAGAAGAAGAAGAAGAAGAAGAAGAAGAAGAAGAAGAAGAAGAAGAAGAAGAAGAAGAAGAAGAAGAAGAAGAAGAAGAAGAAGAAGAAGAAGAAGAAGAAGAAGAAGAAGAAGAAGAAGAAGAAGAAGAAGAAGAAGAAGAAGAAGAAGAAGAAGAAGAAGAAGAAGAAGAAGAAGAAGAAGAAGAAGGAAAAAAATGTGGTGCTTGAATGTGAAGAAGGAATGAAAATCGTCTGCATTGAAAAGAATGATAGGATGAAAGTTGAAGCGACCAATCAGCTTTAGTTCTCCACTATTTGAGTCAAATTATCCATATATTTCCTATCTTAACTAAAGAGCCAACATTACATCTAAAAGAAAAGTCCTTTTTGATCCCATTGTCAAATTATAATTTTAGTGTGGAGAATTTGAGGCATTTGTCAAGCTTATGGTTACGCATGCACTTGAATTGAATCTGTGCGTAAACACCATAACCCACAAGTGTACTATTATATTATATACTAAAAGTTTGGTTTTTGTATGAAACAATGATTTAACAATTTATTTGAAATGAGAATCATATAATCAAACGTTTTGCATATTATAATTTATTTATATGTTTGTACAAAAGTCCATTTACTTTATACTGTAGATAATATATTGTGCGACAACACGCGGAAGATCATATTATCGATTTTCTTATAAAATATAAACAGATGCTCACAACCGAGATAGACGGGGACTTTCTATCGGTATAGTTATAGTGTGGTTTGGTATTAGTTTTTCTTGACTATAGAATCACATTAGTGCATTTGGTGTGTATTGAGTAGGACCATTTGAGATCGTTCGACTTGTACTGTCTATATAGGGGAACTTGATCTTAGTTATTATGGATGTTCGTGTTCTTAATCCCTATACAATAACCTCGACACGTAAGGCATTATATATTTCTTTGATTCATCAATGGGTAAGATTTACATGAATTAAATCAACAAACTCGGTGAGTTGGAAAATAGTGTTGTGTCTATGGTATGCTGTTGATTGTAGAAGGAATCCATGTCCGACATAGGTTGATGATGTCCCCTTGAGGAGCTCATAAGGTTTATCATGTAAATATTGCAAGTGAATTAATTCCGGCATGATAATAAGGTTAAGTGGTACTATTCTCGGATGAGATGTTAATTAATTTGAGTTGTTAGTAACTTAATTAATTGATGGGCATTGTATATCTTAAATATGAAGAGACTGTCGGGCTCATAATAAGAAGAAGCCCATAACGTAATTTTGGGATTGGAGCGACAGTACAGTAATAATATTTTAGTGGACTATATTATTATTGGACTTAAGTATAAGCTTTGGGCTAAGCTTGGATACTTAAGCCCAATGGAGACCCAACTCTAATTTCTCCTTCTGGTCCCTGCTGTTGCCCTAATATAAATGTCATCTCAGCTTCTTGGAACCCTCACTCTGCGCCGTAACATCGTGAAAGAGGAGAGAGAAAGCAGATTGAGAAATCTTGAAGATTGTTGCCCACACAACATCAGGATTAGACTTGGGATATACAGTAGAATATCAAGAGGTTGTTCTCTGCAGCAGATCTTCAACAACATACCCTAGTGAAAGGTATTGTAAACTTTAATTATTGCTTCTGCTGACATAGTTTACATGGAATCCTAACGGTTCACGTTAGCCAAACGATCGAATGCCAACAATTGGTATCAGAGCGTCGATTTCGTGGTGAAACGTGATAAATTAGGCTTGGGTTTATGTGCTATACTAAATCAATTATCGTATAGAAAGCATGATGATTAGGGTTTGGTATATGTGTAAATTATCCATGAAATCCTATGTTCTTTACGGCTGGTAATCTTCCTGTATACGTTACTGCTTGAACATGTTGAACACACACAGATGGCACACCGATGGCATCTGGAGAAGACGATGCATACGGCGCACGGTCGCATGCGGATATCGGGCATGATGCTCAGAGGCCAGATGGGGCACTCGTTCAGTATCGTGTAAAGTTAGAGTGTCGCACGATGTCGAGTTGCACACACGGTGACGTGCTGATCGCACACGGTAGCACTGATCTGCGCACGGATTAGCACGGCAAGCATGGAGACCTTATCACACGGTACAAGGCAGGAGCCGTGCGTGGTAGGTATGGCACACGACTGGAGCCATGCGAGGCAGGCGCGGCATACGGCTGGTGCCGTGCGAGGCAGGCGTGGCACACGGCAAGTGTAGTGTGAGGCAGGCGTGGCGCACGACAGGTACAATGCGAGCAGGTGCGGAGGCTTGGCGTACGGCAAGCACAGTGCGCGGGTCACACGGCACACGGCAAGCGCAATGCGCTGATGGCACTGCACACGGCAAGCGCAGTGCGAGGATGGCTTGGCTCGTCAGTTTCGCATTTAATTCGAGATATATAACTACTTTAGTTGATTTACTCATCAATTTTTGTTATATATACTATGCATGTTCTAAGTGATTTTTTGTTTTAAATTGTTTTTAATAGAAGCATGCTAGGATGTGTATTTTATTTTTTGAATATTATATGCATGTTAAAAACCCTCAGTGTTAAATAACTAAGTGGGAGAGGGGATTGGTAAATAATTACCACGGCCTCCATTATTGGTTTGTAAGTGATGTGAGTAAACCTGCTTGTTGGCAATAGGCCTTCCTCCACAACGAATGGGTTTATTCACGGATCTCTGGTACAAACTTCTTAATGATAATCGTAGGAAGTTATCCAAGCCCGTGTGTACTTCTCCAACTTTAAGGCACATAAGCTTGCGCAATGGACTTGGGATCAAATAATGGTGTACACTTAGGTGTAAATAATAAGTATCCTCCCCAACGGAGTCACTGTTGTTATTTGCATGGCTAAAAAGGAACTAACTATTAATTATTTTATCATAAAGTTAGGTTGATAAATGAAATTAATGGGTAAAACCTTCTCTTGTAAATATTCGGGTTTGCATACATCCATACTAACGTGGCATACAAATCCACGGTGCTTGAGATGCTGGTGAATTTTATTTTATATTATTTTGAGGGAATCAATATAAATTGATAAATTCGAAGTGTTTGATTTGTTTATATATTTATGATTTTCAGGATTTTCAAATGGCACTCAACTCACTTTCTGTTATACTTAAAGAGCACAAACTTACTGGAACTAATTATGTTGACTGGAAACAAAACATGGACATGTTTTAGCTGCTGAAGATTATATTTTTGTACTCACTGAGGAATGTCCTACAGAGCCTACTGATGACTCTACAGAAGAGGAAAGAGCTGCTTATAATAGGTGGCTCAAAGCTTATAGGATGTCTAAGTGCTATATATTAGCTTCAATGTCAAGTGTGCTTCAGCATCAGCATCAAGCTATGAACACTGCCTATGATATGATGCAGAATCTTAGGAAACTCTAAGGGCACAAGAGTCGTCCTGCTAGGTCGGAGACCATGGATATGCTAATGAATACCAAAATGGCTGAGGGCACTTCCGTAAGGGAGCATGTTCTTAAAATGATGGGCCAACTCAATAAGTTGGAGGTCCTTAGAGCTGAAATCGATGGGGAAACCCAGGTCAATATCATACTCCAAAGCTTGCCTAGAAGTTTTGAGCAGTTCCGTCTCAACTATGGTATGAACAAATGTTTGTACTCATTGGCGGAGCTTCTGACGGAACTTGTGGCGGCGAAAGGACTATTTCATCGAGCTTCTCAGGTTCATGTTGCTGAAAATGCTGCTCATCCTAGGCTGAAAGGCGGTAGGAATAAGAAGAAGCAAGGAAATTCAGCACCGGTGAACCAAGTGAAGGCTAAGAGTGGTGCGGTCAAGAAGCCTAAAGGCAAGTGCTTCAAATGCAAGCAGCCGGGACACTACAAGGCTGACTGCCCTCTTCTGAAGGGGAACAGGAACGGTAAGTCTTATATACTGGTTGTTGAATCGTGTTTAGCAGCTGTATCTGCTGACACTTGGTGTGTACATATGGAAGCCACTGACCATGTCTGCAATTCTTTGCAGGGGTTCCACCAAACCCGACAGCTTACTGAAGGGGAGATTACCATACTCATGGGGAATACTACAAGAGTAGCGGCTGTCGTAGTGGGAGACGTTTTTTATTTTTCAATAAGGATAAAACTCTTGTTTTTGAGAAATTGTCTTTATGTACCTCATTTTAGAAAGAATTTAATTTTGGTTTCTAAATTGTTTATGGATGGATATTCTGTTTCTTTTAAAGACAAGGTTGTTATAAGGAAAGATAGAATTATTATCTGGGATGGTTCATTGATAGATAATTTGTATACTCTTAATCCAATTTCTCCCACGGTACAACAAAGTGAAACGAATGACCAAACATATCTTTGGCATCTAAGACTTAGTCATATTAAATTGAGTAGGATTCAAAGGTTGATAGCTGATGGACCTCTGAGCTCATTAGTAATGGAAAATTATCCAACTTGCGAATCCTGCTTGGAAGGAAAAATGACAAAAAGGCCTTTTAAGGCAAAGGAGTATAGAGCCAAGGATCTGTTGGAATTGGTTCATTCTGATTTATGTGGTCCTATGGTTGTCCAGGCAAGAGGGGGTTATGAATATTTCGTCACTTTCATTGATGATTATTCTAGATATGGATATATTTATTTGATGTGCCGCAAGTGTGAGTGCTTTGATAAATTCAAAGAGTACAAGGCTGATGTGGAAAAGTAACTTGGAAAATATATCAAGACACTACGATCTGATCGTGGTGGCGAATACCTCTTGGGAGAGTTTAGGAATTATTTATTGGAGGAAGGGATTGAATCCCAATTATCTGCACCGGGCACACCCCATTAGAATGGTGTAGCAGAAAGAAGGAATAGGACTCTTATGGAAATGGTAAGATCAATGATGAGTTATTCGGAATTACCTAATTCATTTTGGGGATACGCCTTAGAAACTGCGGCTTACATTCTTAACTTAGTACCTTCTAAATCAGTAGCTTCCACACCCATTGAATTGTGGACTAAGCGAAAGCCTAGTCTGAAACACTTTCGGATTTGGGGTGCTCCGGCACTGTGTTGAAGATGGATACTGATAAGTTAGAGTCGCGTACGGAAATTTGTCTGTTTGTAGGATATCCTAAAGGAACGAAGGGTGGTTTATTTTATAATCCAAAAGACCAAAAGGTGATCGTGAACATGAACGCTAGATTTTTGGAAGAGGATTATGTAATGAACCACAAACCCATGAGTAAAATTATTCTAGAAGAAGTAAGAGGGGAAACACCAAACATAATACTAACTATACAAGAGGATATACCACAGGACACTGCACAGCGTGTCACACCTGATACACAATTGCCTGCGGAGACTTATCGTAGTGGGAGGGTTGTGAGACAATCAGATAGATTCACGGGATTGGGAGAGTATTCTGACTTGGTCCCTGGTGAACCTGAAATTAACCCATGGAATTACAATGAAGCACTGCAAGATAAAGATGCTCAATCATGGCAAAAGGCAATAAAATCTGAAATAGAATCTATGTATTCTAATCAAGTCTGGGAGCTTGTAGAACCACTCAATGGTGTAAAAGCTATTGGATTCAAGTGGGTCTATAAAAGAAAAGGAGGATCTGATGGTAAGGTGGAAATCTTTAAAGCAAGGCTTGTGGCTAAAGGATATACTCAGAAAAAAGTAATCGATTATGAGGAAACCTTCTCGCCTGTAGCCATGCTTAAGTCAATCCGGATTCTTTTATCCATTACTGCTCATATGGATTATGAGGTATGGCAGATGGATGTCAAGACATCTTTCCTGAATGGAAGTCTTGAGGAAAATATCTATATGAAGCAACCAGAGGGATTCATTGTAAAGAGCGAAGAGCATCTTGTGTGCAAGCTTAATAGGTCCATTTATGGATTGAAACAAGCTTCAAGATCATGGAACGTCCATTTTGATGAAGTAATCCAGTCATATGGATTTATATTCAATGTCCGGATGAATCGTGTGTGTATAAGAAGTGTGACGGAAACGTAGTGGTATTTCTTGTACTCTACGTGGAACATATTCTTCTCATTAAAAACAATGTAAAGGTATTGTCGGGTGTAAGGGTATGGCTTTCCAAGCAATTTGAAATGAAGGACTTAGAAGAAGCCAGACACATTCTTGGGATCAAATTAATAAGGGATCGCAAGAAAAGAATGGTGTGCTTATCCCAAGCTTCATATATTGATACAATCCTAGCTCGTTTTAGCATGCAAGATTCCAAGAAAGGTTTAAGCCTTTCAGACATGGAATACCTCTATCTAAGGAAATGTGTCCTAATACACAATAGGAAATAGAGGACATGAAGCTGGTACCTTATGCTTTGGCAGTAGGAAGCCTCATGTATGCTATGCTATATACAAAACTGGATATCTGTTATGTCGTGGGCATGGTCAGCAGGTATCAAAGTAATCCAGGACGAGGGCATTGGACTGCGATAAAGCACATTTTGAAGTACCTACGAAGAACTAGGGATTATTTGTTGATTTATCGAGCAGATACTTTGTTACCTTTGGGTTATACTGATTCGGATTTCCAATCAGAAGGGATGCCAGTAAATCCACCTCGGGTTATGTGTATACTCTTGGAGGAGGAGCCATAATATGGAGGAGTGTAAAGAAGAAATGGGTTGCTGACTCCACCATGGAAGCTGAATATGTAGCAGCCTCTGAGGCAGCTAAAGAAGCAGTATGGCTTAGGAACTTCTTAATTGAGTTGGATGTGATTTCTGGTTTGCCCAAAGCCATCAAAATTTATTGTGATAACAATGGTGCAGTAGCAAACTCGAAGGAACCACGAGCCCATAAGGCGAGTAAACACATTGAGCGCAAGTACCACCAGATACAAGACATCGTTAAAAGAGGGGAGGTCGTTGTTGCTAAGATTGCATCGGAGGATAACTTGGCTAATCCTTTTACTAAGAGCCTTCCAGCGAAAGCATTTGATGGGCATGTAGAAGGAATGAGGATTGGATGCGTGTCAGCAGATATGGCAGCGTAGTCTTTTAGTATAAGTGAGAGATTGTTAGTATGTATACTAAAAGTCTGGCTTTTGTATGAAACAATATTTAACAATTTATTTAAAATGAGAATCATATGATCAAACGTTTTGCATATTATAATTTATTTATATGTTTGTGCAAAAGTCCATTTATTTTATACTGTAGATAATATGTTGTGTCACAACACACGTAAGATCATATTATCAATTTCCTTATAAAGTATAAATAGATGCTCACAACCGAGATAGACGGGGACTCTCTATCGGTATGGTTGTAGTGTGGTTTGGTATTATTTTGTCTTGACTATAGAATCACATTAGTGCACTTAATATGTATTGAGTAAGACCGCTTGAGATCGTTCAACCTGTACTGTCTATATAGGAGAACTTGATCTCAGTTATTATGGATGTTTGTACTCTCAATCCCTATACAATAATCTCGACACGTAAGGGAGTATATATTTCTTTGATTCATCAATGGGTGAGATTTACATGAATTAAATCAACAAACTCGGTGAGTTGGGAAATAGTGTTGTCTCTATGGTGTGCTGTTGATTGTAGAAGGAATTCATGTCCGACATAGGTTGATGATGTCCCCTTGAGGATCTCATAAGGTTTACTATGTAAATCTTGCAAGTGGATTAATTCCGGCATGATAATAAGGTTGAGTGGTACTACTCTCGGATGAGATATTAATTAATTCGAGTTGTCAGTAACTTAATTAATTGATGGGCATTGCATATCTTAAACATAAGGAGACTGTCGGGCTCATAATAAGAAGGAGCTCATAACGTAATTATGGGATTGGAGCGGCAGTGCAATAATAATATTTTACTATATTATTATTATTGGACTTAAGTATAAGCTTTGGGCTAAGCTTGAATACTTAAGCCCAATGGAGGTCCAACTCCAATTTCTCCTTCTGGTCCCTGCTGTAGCCCAAATATAAAAGTCATCTCAGCTTTCTGGAAACCTCACTCTGCGTCGTCACATCGTGAAAGAGATGAGAGAAAGCAGATTGAGAAATCCTGAAGATTGTTGCCCACAAAACATCAGGATTAGACTTGGAATATACAACAGAAGATCAAGAGGTTATTCTCTGCAGCAGATCTTCAACAACATACCCTGGTGAATGGTATTGTAAACTTTAATTTTTGCTTCCGCTGACCTAGTTTACATGGAAACCTAACGGTTCACATTAGCCAAACGATCGAACGCCAACATGTACATCTTTTATACTTGAGTGCGAGTGATATATACTTCCCGTGAGAACATGTAAATGGAGCATTTGAATTGGTGGTGATTATCTTATCTTGTATGTTATGAATTGATTATTACATGTAATGAGAGTTGCATGACCTAAGTTGAGGACAATTGTATTATGAAGGGGGTATTGGTCATAGTCTTTGTTTCCCCACTAATTTTCATACTCTCTTTCTCTTTATTTTTATTTTGTTTCCTCAGAACGAGCAACATGTAAGTTTGGGGGATTGCTACTGTTGTGGTGGCGACTCAAAATAATGATACTGCTGTGGCAGTGGTGGCTGCAGAAAATCCATCTCCGGGTGCTCATGAGCTGGCTGCTGCTGCTGATCATTATCCTCCACAAAATCTGCTGGATCACCAACTAAGATCATATCTTCATCAATGTAAAAACTTTGGATGTGTATCTCAGCCAAAAGCCTCCAGTTTCCTTCTCTAATGCAAGTGTCGGAGATAGCCTTGTACTCTGGAGTGTTCATCAAAAGATTGTTGTTGATCTGAATAGTGGTAAGATCAACAAGTGACAATGGAAACTTAAAAGAAATCAGATTCTTCCCACGAATGAACATCCATGTGTCCTCAATCCTTTGAATCAACCCCATCCTCACGCAAAATGTCAGAATCAAATCAGGGTCTCCTCGGATCGGCTGATACCTAGTTAAATCAACTCGGTAATACTTTGCTATTGGAGTAATCAATCCACCAATGTTGATCTTCTGGAAGGAGTGAGTAGAAAACTTATACAACTGCTGGAAAAAGTATGCTGCCACATTGAAGTGAACTCCGTTCATCATACACCATAGCACATATATGCTATTACAGGGTTGCGAATAAAAGCAACCTTAGCAGTATTTGTATTGTAATCACCTTGCCTCCTTGAAATAGACCTCCAGAACTCATAAGCATTAAAACCCTCATTTTTTGCTTCAGAAATATCTGTCGGACATCCAACCATCTCGTTAAACTCACTTGCGTACATTAACTTCAGCTGGCCACCTATCTGCATCCACAATCCATAAGCAAGATAGTAGTCTCCACGATCAACTCTCATCATGCACAACACCTCAGCTGTGATGTGGAAATATGTCTCCCTCTTCAGCACCATAAATCCAGTGATCCCTACTCGATTGAACATCCAATGAATATTGTTGATGATGTTCATCTCCACCATTGCTTGATCATTCTGATAACAAGTCCTCATTATCTTGTCAGAAATAGCTCTCCATAACTCTTCCTTCTCCTCCCAATCATCAATCTGATGCCAAAATCGGAAGGTCTCCTGATGAGAGTGTAAATCCACATATTTTAGGCTTTGATTTATGTAGAAATTGAGTGCGATTGAGTCTTTTATTGAGATGAATTGGAATATTTACGAAAAAGCCACGAATCAGAGAATACATTGAGTGTATTTGTACAGAAAACAGATCGAACGCGCTTGGAATTGGAAGACACGATTTTTGAGGCAATTTTCGAGGATTTCTCGACTTCTAGGCATTGCTCGACCAGAATTACTTTGGTCGAGCAAAGGTGGTCACTCTGGTCGAGCAGATGAGGTCGAATCGAGCAAAATGTGCAAACTTGTATAGAGAGTTTGCTCGACCATTGCTCAATTTAGAAGCCTTGCTCGACTTAGCCAGGTGTGGTCGAGCGGAATCTCGCTGCTTCTATTTATTATAATTCCGGAGTTTTCTTACCAAATTTAACGTATGCCTCAAGCAAAAGCCCATCCTAAGCCCATAAGGAGGTTCCACAAGTATAAAAGAAGAGCCTTGCAGGAGAAAAGAGGATGACACATCATTCATCATCCATCTACCACCGAAATCCTACCATCGTCCAAAGGAGTCGTGAAGAGAGGTTCGTCTGGCACGTCAAGTAAGATCATACCAATCAACCATGATTGTTCCTAGATCAATCATGGGCTAGAGCCGCTCTGGTAGTTCTAGGGTTATGAAAGTTTTATGAGTTAATTGAATTTTCATGTGTAAACTCCGTTCAACACTACTTGTGGTTTATTTTATATAAGATTGTGTCATTTTAATTCATACTCACGGTCATTTTGTGCATCATTAACTGTTATGTAGAGTCTGAATACATATCTAGGTTATTGATTGAGTGTGTGCACTGCTGAGCAGGATTACATGTTGTAATTCTAAGTGAAGGGATTCCGAAGTCTTATTAGAACTATCTTATATAGATACTTGTTAATTGAGTATTATTCGGGTTAATAAGTAGGATAAAGAGTATAACGTCATAGTACCTATAAAGGGAGATCATATAGGGTTAGAGTACTAAGTGCATGGAAAATAATTGATACTGATAGTACCTAGAAAGGGGATGAATTATATCTCTTGCTCTGAAGATAATCACACGTGTCATACGCTTGTTTGCTTGTGTCTATAGAGTAAACTTGCATGGTTTAATGATGCGTCCATAGACCACAAGGTAGAGTCGGATATCAACACATGAAAAGAAAATTAATAAGTAAAACTGAATGACCCGAAGAACTACCTAATTTCTTACTTGATCACAACCGTATTTTTCCTATTGCTTGTTTATTTAATTTGCTATCTAAATTTTTCGTTATTTAGTTCGCAACTATTCCAAACAAATTCGCCAACATAGTCTTAGTAAATTAGAATATAACTAAATTGATAATAATTCGTCCCTCGGGTTCGATAATCACTTGGTCACCTATCGAGACTACAATTGATATCCTTATACTTGAGGATTATTTTGTGTGTTGAGAAAATGCTCATCATCTCCTCTTATCTCTCTTAAGCTTCTTCGAGATTTCGCCCTTCTTAGGAGGCTTAGTCTCCTTCCTTTTCGAGGATGAGGCGATTCCTTTACCTACAAAGATAATATTTCAATCCAAAATAGAAGAGATAAAACAAGTATACCCAACCTAAGACTAATTAAAGCATGAATTCTACTTAAGACTTCAAATTCATATGCCAAAATCAATTCATGAATCAATTTCCCAAAATCTCAAGTGTACACGTAAAAAATATAATACCTATATACTCAAAACCTTCAATCAAGATGAAATTAAAATCAAAAGTCCTAAGTCTCAACTTCACATATTTAACATGCTTCTCAAATCCCAAAATTCTACAAATATTCAAAGCATGCTCAACTTCCACAATTCAATTGCTGAAAAACGTCACTTCAAATCAACGAGCCCATGCATAAATTCTCAAATTAAACCAAAGCCCGTAAGATATGCATCATTAATTTCACAAAATTCCATCAATCTAACGTAAATTGAACCATGTAAATTCATGTAAAATTTCAACAAGAACACCAAGGTTCAAACTTCAATTCCAAGTAAGAATATGTTTAATCAACTTACCCAATCTTCACTAAGCATATATTACTCCAATTCAAGGGTAAAGAAGTAAGAAAACATATCTTTATCTCCGGATATGGTGTGTGTATGACGCTTGGCATAAATCTCCAAAATTGAGTGGAATAGTCCAAAATCGGACTTGAATCATCCAAATCTTGGATGTGAAAGTGTATGGAGAGGAAGAATTAAGTGTAGAGTGAATTTCTTACAGATCAAAATAAGAGCTCGAGAAAGGATGACAGGGAATAGTCGAACAGTACACTAAAAATAGCCTATATTCGAGACTTCCAGACCCAGTTCGACTCGAACGGCGTGGTCAAACTAGGGCCACCTGGTCGAACTGGATGTCTGTTCGCTGAAACGTGTGTAGTTCGACCTCAACTCGACCAACTTGTCCTGGTCGAACTGCAGTATGTTGGTCGAACCACACCTCTATAAACAGAAAAATCTCCCCTGTTCAGTTCAACCATCGTTCGACCAGAAAGTGCTGGTCGAACCAGATGGGTTTGGTCTAACTAGCCTTCTGTAAACTGAATAAACACTTCGGAATGCAGTTTGACCATTGTTTGACCATAGCATCTTGGTCGAACTACGAGAGGCTGGTCGAACTGGCTTCCGGGCATTTGTTTTTCATGCTTTTCTTCATCCCCTGCAAAACTTAGACTTTAAAATAACATCAAGCATCATATTAAGCCAAAACAATAGCTAGAGAACCACTCTTAGACTATATAATAATCATGTAAATTACTCCGCTCACACTATAAAATAAATAAAACACCACTGAACACTAGGCAAATTGCAAAAAAATCGACACATCAAAACCAGTTAAAGTTTTAATATACCACAAAATATCAACTCCCCTAGAAAACGTTACAAAAAAAGATTATACTCTTGGTGCTATGATGAGGTAAGTACATCACACCCCCAAACTTAGTAGAAACTATAGTTTAACGTCGAAGGGTAAGCCCCCAACAGGCGCTCTTGTTTAACATCGAAGAGTCACGACGGTACCAACTCAATGCAAGGTATCTTCAAAGACGACACAAGCATCATCCGGTGACTTATAGTGCTTCAATCGATGCCCATTCGCCGCTATGATGTCTCCATCTTTGTCCATGATCTCAAAACTCTCCCCCTCTGCAGGCTCTATGGATAATAAACTGTCTCGTCCACTTTGATTTCAATTTTTCTGCAAAAAGCTTCGAACGAGAGTTAAAAAGTAATACCTAATCTCCTTACTTGAAATCTTTATAAGTGATCTTCGAGTCATGCCACTTCTTTATTCTCTCCTTGTAGATCACGTAGTTCTTGAAAGCTTGATTTCTGAACTCATCTAGTTGATTGATATGAGTCAACCTCAACTCCTTTTGCTCCTTAAGAGACAAGTTCATACTTCTCACAGCCCAGAAAGACTTATGTTAAATCTCAACGGGTAAGTAGCACGGCTTCCCATAGGCAATTTGATAAGGTGACATGTCTAACACAGTCTTATATGCGGTCCAGAACCCCAATAAAACATCATCGAGCTTCATAGCTCAATCGACTACAAGAAAATAGTGGTAAATTAGAAAATCCGTTGATAAATAGATATAGGAACAAATTGCTAACAAATGCTTATGAGTTAGTATAGTGCTGCTTGCTAAATTTAATGACACAATTTCAGAGTCCGTAAGCAAATTTATAAACGGAATGCCAACAATAATAACATATCGTTACTAGATTACCATCTGAATAACAATTAGTAAAATGTTGGTAAGTTAATTATGGTTGGTAAAATTCATTTTGGAATCCATATGCATTTAGTAACAAATTAAAATTTTAAATAATTAAGTACTAAGTTATAGGTAATATTAGTAACACATTTAATCATTAGTAATTAATAATATATTAAAATTTATAAAATAAAAAAATAAATTAATGTGTAGTTAATTATTAGTTACATATTGAATTTTTGTAGGTATTATTAGAAATTAATAACAAATGGAAATTAGTATATATTTATTAACAATAATTTTATAATTAATTACTAGCTACATATGGAAATAATGCTGATATTTTTAGAAACAAATATGAAAATAAAAAAATTATTACCTACATTTTGGAAATTATGTTGGTATTTTTATTAACAAAAACAAAATTATGGTATCTGTTTAATAACAAATATAAATTTATAGGTAATTTAGTGACGCATACTATGTACTTCTAAAATGATAAATAGATTCAGAATAAAATATATGTATCTTTAGGCACCAAGATGCAAAGGACTCAAACTAACCTCTGATGAATACTAAGGCTATGAATCGTTTAGTTACAATCCATCAAAATTTGATGAGAGAGAACAAGCTAAGTTCACTATAGCTATGCACTGTTTAGTTACAAAAAAAATGGGTCTGCTATCCTCATCCCTTGTACCAGCTGAATGAGTTTTTTCCTCCTCCTCCGCTTAACAGCAATGAAAGCCCTGTTATTCACCTCTTCTATTTCTCCTGAAGGATGCACTGCTTCATTGAGAGGAAACTTAGTTAAGTCATTGACAATATGTCACTTGAGTCTAGGTAAGAAGGTAGAATGAAAGATTAATACTTGAAACTCATTCGAATAGTAATCTTTAGTTTGTTGGAAACACTTGAAGCAAAATCATTACACAAATTTAAAATTAGGTGATTATGCACTCAACTTCGACTAGGTAAGTAAATCCAGTCTCCCAATTAATTGTTACAAGACAATTAAAAGTTAAAAACCATGGAACACAAACAAGCAAATAATTGTTAATCCACTACATTATTGACAAATTCTGCATCTAAGTAAATCCAAATATTACTACTAATGTAATAACTCCTTCTGCTTGCACAATTCAAAACCAAAAAAAAACAATACAGATATAAACTTAGATCATTACTTATTGCCCAATCACATCCCAAATGCAAAAAAAAAAAAAAAAAATTAGCACAAATTCACACTAATAATCTAGATCCACCCATCCAAATCACTGGAAACAGATAAACCCACAAAAAAAAAAAGAAACACTCACATGAAGTTTTGCAGCCGACATGACCAAGAAAAGCGGCGACTTCTTTCATCTGCATAAGCTTACAATCTTCACACAATTTTAAAATTCATCACGAATCCTTAACTTTAATGGAAGAACCTGATGGGAAGATACAAATTAGCTTAAATATATCATTTCTAAACCCTAATGCAAAATAAGAGCATGTTGTGAGAAAATGACAGAAAAAGAACAATGGAAATGTTCTTAAACAAGAAAAACACTTGCCTAATTTTATTCTTTTGGATCGAGAAGATGAATCCCTTCCCTGCTCTTCTTATGCCTATATGTGTATAGTGATTTTCGCGCCGTCAATTACAGTTATCAGGGCACGATCCTTCAAACTGCAAATTGTTTGACGTGGATTGATGAAAATGAAAAACAAGGTATGAGTGGAGGGCGTGGATATATGAAAATGAAAAAGAAGGTGGGCGGATGATGAGGGGAGGGTTGAGAAATTTTAGGGGATGAGTGAATATTTTTAATTAAGAAAAAGATTTTTTTTAAAATAAATAATTAAAATCGAAAATTACTCCACCATATAGTATTTAGTAAATTTTTTTCTTATTATTATTATTCAGAATTTTTAAATATAATTAAAAGATATTATTTCAAAAAATGAAGATATTTAATTATTAAATAAAATTATATAGTCAGAAGTGTTGGATATGATTGTTATATAGAGTATATTAATTGTATTGTCCCTAAACATGTGTATATATAATTCAATAAGAATATTTTTTTCAAAATAAATATATAATTTGATAAGAATATTTTTTAAGATAAATATAAAATATTTTAAAATTTTATCTTTTAGTTGTAAATTTATAAATATAATATTTCAAAATAATTAAACAATTTGACATGTAAGCTTTTCTCGGAAGTATAATTTTCCTAATTCTTTTTATTTTTAAATATATTTCCTTTTATATTTTTTATTTATTTTTACTTAATTTCTTTATTTAATATTTTTTAAATAATGTATAAATATCTTTATTTATTTATTTTTTAGGGTAGGTCTTGCGTGAGTCCATTTTTTGCTTTTTAAAATAATTATCACTTTCGCTATAAAATGTTATCACTTTTTATTTATACTATAAATTGTTTATGAAATAGCATTATCAGTTTTCATTAATTTATTATCACTTTCTGACCATTTCATATAAGGGCTTACGTGAGACGATCTCACACAAATCCTTGCCTATTTCTTATACGTATTACTATTATTTATTTATTTTAGTATTATTAATTGAAATTAATTATTAAACCTTTCAATATAAATAAATAAATAAATAAATTTGTATCAAATCAAAAAAAAAAAAAAAAAATATATATATATATATATATATATATATATATATATATATATATATATATGAAAAAAAATCATAATATAGGACTTTTCAATCATTAATTACAAACCCATATTCAATTTTGTAGGAATAGTAGCTTTATTCAAGTTCATCTAAAAAATCGATTCAAATTAATTTCTTCATTTAATATTTTTCTTTTTAAATAATGTATTAATATTTTTATTTATTTTTTATTTATTTCAGAATTATTTAATTATTAAAGCTTTCAATATAAATAAATAAATAAATTGGTATCAGATTAAATCATATATATATATATATGGAAAAAATAGGTAATTAATATTCTCTAACCACACCAATAAACAAGACTTTTTCGATAATTAATTACGAACACATATTCGATTCTCCAAGTGAAATAGGAGCTTTCTTTAAATTCTTCTAGAGAATCGATTCGAAGTCAATATAAAATTCTTTCTTCAAGTTCTTCTAGAGAATCAATTCGAAGTCAGTATAAATTTTTATTTCGATGAAGCGATTCAAGTAGAGAATTGATTCACTTTTAGATAATTAATTGTAGTAATAGAATAGATTAAAGTATCTCTAGAGGTAAATCGATTCAAGTATTCTTGAATCGATCCTCTTTCACTTGAAGAATACTCGAATCAATCAATACTTTAGAGGTAAATCTTAAAGAATACTTGAATAGATACTTAAGAGGTAATGATTGAATCAATTCTTTTCTTCTTGAAGAATCGATTCTTAAGATATATGTCGATTCAAGAATATTTTAATGGATCCCCTTCCTCTTGAATAATAATCGATTTTTTAGATGTAAATCGATTTAAGAATACTTGAATCGACCATCTATTACCATCTTTTTCTTGAAAAATTGATTTTCAATAGGTAGATCGATTCAAGAATACTTGAATTAATTCTCTTCCTTTTGAAGATTATTTGAATCGATTTATAGAGGTAGATCGAATCTCTACTTGATTCGCTCCATAGAAATAAAATTTATACTTTTATAAATAAATTCTCTAATGGAACTTGAAAAAAACTCATATTTCTATTGGAGAATCGAATGTGTGTATTTAGAATGAAAAACCAAAAAATTTTATATATAGGTGGAGTGAGAGAGAATATTATATGGAATATTCTTTTTTTTCCTTTATATCGGATTTAATTTAATATGACAATAATTAATTTATAGCATTAAAATATGGGTAGATCTTGCGTGAGACCGTTTCACGTAAGACCATTTTACACTTTTTAAAATAGTTATAACTTTCGCTATAAAATGTTCACTTTCATTTATACGATAAATTGTTCATGAAATAACATTATCACTTTTCATTAATTTTGTATCACTTTTCAGTATAAAAGTTATCACTTTCTGACTGTCTCACGTACGTAAACCCTTAGGTGAGACGGTCTCACACAAGTCTTTGTTTTAAAATATTTAGTAATTAATCAATGATACCCAAATAAATAAATAAAATATTAAAAATTTAATCATTATAAAAAATATGAAACACATTTTCTTTTAAAAAAAATACTCCCTCCATCCCAAAGACAAGTTCCCGGTTACTGTAGATACGGAGTTTAAGAAAAAGTTACTTTTTACTTTACTTTTAGGGTAGTTTGTTATTTTTAGGTAATAAATAAATTACAAAGTAAGTTATGTGAGTTGTAAAGGGGTGACAATTTTGAAATTAAAGTGTATTGTAAGGTTATTGATTTGTGTGTATTTCCTTATTTGGGGGTGTGAACTTGTTTATGGGACGGACAAAAATAGAATGTGTGAATTTATTTATGGAACGGAGGAAGTATTAGATAAGGAAGTTAATTCAAAGTAAATATTTAAAAAAGTATTAAAAGATCAAAAAAATTGAGAAAATTACACGTCAATTTTGAGAGCTCTGGAACCGACACGTAGCATGAAAATTTTCTGTTATAATATACTTAAAAATAATATTAATATTCTAATACAATCAATTGAGAAATGTTTAATTTTTTCATAAATTAAAAAATAAAATAAACTAATAAATTATTTATGACAAAGTCTCTTGTTAGACGCTACTTATGTGAGACCATTTGTGAGATGTGTTAAAGTATGTCTATTATATAAATAAAGTATGTTTAATGGTTGTTAAAGTATGTTTTGTAAAATATGATAGATGATGAATTAAAGTATGATTTTAGGATGTTATAATATGATTCATTATTGACATACTTTAAACACAAATAAGCATACTTTACATATATGATAAGCATACTTCAATAATAGATCAACCCGTCTCACAACCGTCTCACAAAACACCCAAGAGAGTCTCCCATTATTTATACATGAATATATCCACTTAAATGTTTCTTATAAATCTAGACTAACTATATATCATATGAATATATAAATAAATAGATTTTATATTTTAAAGTATGATGAGAAAGAAAAAAAAAAGTCATATCTATGTATAGACTTTTATAAAATAAAAAATAAAATAAAAATATACAGTAATTAAAATATGGTTATTTTAATTTAGTTATAGAATATTTAATAGTTATATTAAGTAACCAATCAAATCAATTCATTAATCTACCAATTAATTAACTTACTTAAATATTAAATATAAATTTTATCATATCTAAATATAATATATTTTTTTAAAAAAATCAATTAATTAAAATCTGATAATTTTATGTTTTACATTTATTTTACATAACTATTCGAATCTATAGAATTAAAAAAAAAATATTTTATTTTAAAATAATCACTATAAAGTAGGAAGAATAAATAAAATAATCACTATAAAGTAGGAAGAATATTTTCTCTAATAGAATAATTATAATTATATATATTAAAAGGTGTGGGCCGTGTGGCCATTCATATCCGAAATAATTAATTTCCAACACCTGAGTTAGAGGTTGATTAGTTTAAAATTACACTGTGTTCGTAAGTAATAATAAATTCACTTAACTTTCAAAAAAAAAAAAATCACTTAACAATATTCAACTTTTCATTTTATTTATTTAATTATTTTTCCCTTTGCTCGTATTCAAAATTTGAAGAAAAAAAATTAAGCAAACACTTAATGAGACCATGGGTTTTATTTTGTAATACGGATTTATGATTAAAGGTAGTCTTCCATGGGACGTGAACCATTCTCATTTATATATTAAAAAACAATTACACCATTGAATATTCAAAATCCAACAAATAAATATTCAATCTTAAATAAAACATAAAATATTAGGGTATAAAATCGAAATGGAGCAAAAACTTATGGCAAAGAATTGTGTGAGACTTATTACGTAAGGGCTTACGTGAGACGGTCAGGAAGTGATAACTATTATAAAGAAAAGTGATAATAAATTAATAAAAAGTGATAGTGTTATTTTATGAACAATTTATAGATAAATAAAAAGTGATAACAATTTATAACGAAAGTGATAATGTTTTATAGCGAAAGTAATAACTATTTTAAAAAGTGAAAAATGGTCTCACATGAGATAATCTCACTCAATACCTACCCAAAAATTATTATTATTATTATTATTATTATTATTATTATTATTATTATTATTATTATTATTATTATTATTATTATTAAAGACACTGGATCGAGGAGTTACTTGAATGCGTATGTGTGACTCTTGATTACAACCGTGAATTATGCTCTGTACGTTGCATATATATATATATATATATATATATATATATATATATATATATATAATTAATATTATTTAATTATAATTTAAATAATAACATCAGAGCATTTGTTAATTTAAATATAATTTATTAACATTTTTAATCGATTTAGTTTTCTAATTAATCACATTTACTTAATTATAAGCAATTGTTTATTTTATTAAAAAATATTTTATTATTAATAATCATTTCTTGAAAAAAAATGCTGATAAATTCACATATAATAATAAATACAATAAAAAGATAAATAAGTTAATCAACAATATAGGTTTTTTAAGTTAAAAAAAATGTTAATGGCATATACATTGTTCATGAAAATCCAAACATATTGTGTCATGAAGTTTGGAAGTTAATTACTGCTAACAAAATAATAATAACAATGACTGCGAAAGTTTTTATATGTTTTGATTCTTCATCCTAAATAGCCTTGGATGTATGAGGAAATGAGTAATGAAGATCATACAAATGGTATGATGTCGTTACTTTAAAATAAAATTTATGTTTATTTTTTAAGAAAAGTAAATAAAAATTTATAAGCTATATTACATTAAAAAAAAATTTTCATATAAATTTTCCCATTTTATTTGTTTGCATATTTATTAATTTATATAAAATTTAAAATTTATCTAGTAATCACCTATAAATTTTTTACTCAGGAATGAAGTTCTAATTAAATGTATTACAAATAGCAATGGATAATACAATTTATTAGTAAATAGCAATGGATAATAAAATCGTTATTATGTACCAACAAATTTTAAAATTTGTAATGCTAACTATAAATAATTGGTTGATGATTATCAACAAATACAATCTATTAATAATTAACAACAAATTGAAGAATAACTAACATTTACCATCACATTTGTATTCATTACTAAATGGCAACAAACAAAGTTATAAGTAAATTGGTGACACATTATACACTTATTGGTAATTAGTATGAGAATATAAATTAATTAACAAATACCTACAAACTACAAAACAAATATGTTATTAATTACTAATATAATATATTTGTTGTTAATGTAGAAAACATTTCCCAATATAACTCCAATAAATTAATTAACAAATACCTACAAACTACAAATATGTTATTAATTACTAATATAATATATTTGTTGTTAATGTCAGATAACATTTCCCAATATAATTGCTAACAAACTGACGTTTTTTAAAATAATTTGTTGGTAGATTGTTGTAATAAATGGCGAACAAAAAAAGCGCTAAATTTACCAACAATTTTTGTCCATTAATAAAATTTCGTTGTTAATCATTTGTTGAATCAGTTGTGCAACCTTAAATATCAATTTTGTTACTAATCCGCAACTAGTTTGTATGTAATTACCTCCATCATTTACAAGTGCTCTAGGAACTCCATAGCGGGCAAAAATATATTTCTTCAAGAATGATAACACCGTATTCGCATCATTCATGCAAGTAGGAATCGCTTACACCCACTTAAAAACATAATCAACAGCAAGAAGGATGTAGGGGAATCCATTAGATGGGAGAAAAGGCCCCATACAATCGATCCCCTATACATCGAACCAGAATTGTTTGGTCGAACGGAATGAGTTCGGTCGAACTGGGTGTCTGAAAATGAGATCAGTCTGTCCAGTTCAACAGGTGCTGGTTCGACCGTAGTTCAACTAGAGAGGTCTAGTCGAACTGGGGCTCTGTAAACTGAACTCGATTTTTCGGCTCAACAGGTGCTGGTTCGATTGTAGTTCGACCAGAGAGGTTTGGTCGAACTGGAATGCTTTGGTCGAACGGCGAGCCAAAAAATAGAGCATCGTTTCTCTATTTTTCCAAAAGTGATTCGACCATAGTTCGACCAGCATGTCTGGTCGAACTGCCCGAGTCTGGTCGAACCAGAGCTCTGCTCTAATCGTTTTTGTCCACAGGCTTCATTGGAACTTCGTACTGCATCCCGGACCTCAATGTGATGGCATTACAAGATTTAGGATTCGTAATACTTTGACATAGAAACTTACCCTTCTCAATTGTTTGTGTCAACTTGTTTACATTCCCTGCCATCTCTCCCATCAACAAGGTAAGGTCTTTCATTTTCTTGGATAACTCCTCATGATTTGAATATATTTTTACCTCAATACGATCCACCCTTGCATCGTTCATAGCCACATAACGGTTCACCATATCCTCCAAACCAGGTTTCTCTTCTTCCATCTTAGCACCAGGATTTATACCAATAGGAGGTTGCATCACTGCGTTTGGATTTCTTTATGAAAATTCTGGCCTCCTTGGTTGTTTATAGTAACTCGGGGGACCACGATTGTTGTAGTTCTCTTGGTAATTCCTATTTTTTTATTATTCAGATACCTCGTTCCTTGAATACTTTGTCCCATGACATAGTTTGCCTCTTCTAATTCCTCTTGGATCGGTCTTTCTTTACCGTCATCTTGTTGCATCATCATTGGTACTCTCTATGACAAATCAGTAATATACTTCTGCTGATATTCAAGTAGCTTGTTGATATTAGCCAAGCTAGAGACAATCTCATCTTCCCTACTCGACTTTACAGTGGTGTGTTCAACCTGTGCTACCTTTCCAAGGACATAGGTCTCTCTCACTCTATTAGTTGGCCTATCTCTTGAATTCATCGAAATATCCTCAAAGAGTTTTTCGGTCTCAACAGATGTCTTAGCAAGTAGTGCTCCATTCGATAAAGCATTGAGCAGAACACGAGAATCACAATCCAACCCATCGTAAAAGATACTGATATATTGAGCTTTTGACAATCCATGTTACGGGCACTTTCTAAGCATGTCCTTGAATCTGTCACACGCTTCATGGAATTTTTCATTACCACTGATAGCAAATTGATTGATTTCTTGTTTCATCTTAAACACCTTTAAAAGTGGCATGTATCGCTCCAAGAACATCACTTTCAATTGCTCCCATGTAGTACATTCAGCAGCACTAAGAGTGTCGTACCAATCTCTCACTCGATGATCCTCCTCGCATCTTCATGAGTTCCTGCATCCTTTTGTGTGATTGCATAACCAAGGAACTTATTAAGATGTTGTTGAGGATCCTCGAAAGTTCCCCCAGAGAAGGAGTTCCTTTCTATCATGCTAATAAGAGCGGGATGAAGATCAAAATCAGCATCGGCTCCACGCACTCCTAACAACCCCACGTTGCCCCCTCCATTGTTCTTAAAGACTTCACGGATGGCAACATTGTCCGGATTTACCCTATCTTGGGCTATGTTGACTGCTTTTACTTCCGACTTGTCTTCGGTAGTAGCTTCAATTGTTTCTAGGTTCGGTACTTCAACTTCAACTCCTAGATTAAGAGATTCGATTGATTCCACATTCTTATTCTTCTTTTTTTGCCTTCTTCTTCCTTGACGATGCTCCAATTTCTAGATCAAAAGGCAATAGTGTTACTCCCTTCGACCTAGTGTGCATACACCTAATAAAAATTCAGCATTAGAAATTAAAGACAAATATGAAGTAGTTTCAATTAAACTAGAAATAATAAAATTGATAAGGACAACCTTCCCCGGCAACGACGCTAGAAACTTGATGGGCATTTTCTCAACACACAATTAATCCCCAAGTATGAAGGATGAGATTATAGCTTAAGTAAGCGACCAAGTTATGTTATCGAACCCAAAGGACAGTTGGTTATCAATTTATTAATATCTAAATTAACTAAAACTATTATTCGGAAATTGTATTGGAGAATTATTATCAAACTAATAAACAAAGTAATGAAATTAAAAATAAAATAGAACAATAGAGAAATAACGAGAGTTGCTCAAATGAGAAGATTGGTAGCTCTTTGGGCCATTAAATTTTACTAATTAATCTCCCTTCCATGTATCAATGTCTGACTCTACCTTGTGGAATATGGACGCATCACTAAACCATGCAAATCTACTTTATAGACACAAGCAGATAACCGTGTAACACGTGTGAATTACCTCGGAGCAAGAACATAATTACACCCCCTTTATAGGTACTATCAGTATTAATTATTTCCCGTGCACTAAGTACACTAACCTAATATGATCTTCCTTTATAGGTACCATATAATTATCCACTTTATCCTACTTACTAACCCGAATTCAATTCAATTAATAAATATTTATATAAGATAGTTCTAATGAAGTTTCGGAGTCCCCTCACTTAGAATCATAACATAGAATCCTGCTCAGCAGTGAACGCACTCAATCAATAACCCACATATGTATTCAGACTCTACATAACAGTTAATGATGCACAAAACAACTCTGAGTATGAATTAAAAACGCATTGTCCTATATAAAATAAATCCACAAGTAGTGTTGTACTGAGTATACACATAAAAGTTCAATTAACCAGATAAAACCTTCATAAATAGAACTACTAAAGCGGTTCTAGCCCATGACGTTTCGAAGAACGTTCATGGTATTTGGATAGATCTTTCCCGTAGTCTTGAAAATTACAAGAAATATCTTTCCCATAGTCTTGATGAGTGATATTTTTACCTAGATTTTAGTGTCTTTTTATTTGTGTTTTCGTATATTTTTATCTGTATTTATATACTATTTGGTTATGTTTTGTGTTTTTATGGAGATGTGTGTGAATGAGCTTAAACGTATGATTTTCAAGCAAAAATAGATCCTAGACACGAAAAGGAAGATTTAGGAAAAAGCGGATCTCAATTCGGAGTTGAAATGAGGGAAAACGAGCAGAAATAAAATTGTAAAAATAGGGATTGCACCAACACGGCCGGCCGTGCTGCAGCACACGAGCTGTGTTGCAGCACACGAGCCGTGTTGTGCAACACGGCCCTGTAAGCCTTGGCCGTTTTCTGACATCAGAAACGCTTACACGACCAACCTATAGCTGTGTTGCAGCACACGAGTCGTGTTGCTGCAGCATCAAAAATATATCAGAACCTTCTAGAAGCTTCCTAAGGGGTATAAATACCCAATACTTCAATTTTAGATCAGATTGGTCGAGAGTTTTCACCATTACACCTACCTCACACACCATTTCCTCCATTTTACACCTTCATCTTCATCCATTCTTCATCCATCCCATCTATCATTATCCCACCATCAAATCCTTCATCCATTTAGCTAGAGAAGTAAGGGAGAGAGGACAATTGCAAAGGGAAGAAGAAGATCACCATTGGAGCCATCCAAGGGAGTTTTCATCTAATCTTTGTATTGACACCTTGTTGTTTATCATGTTTTATAAGAATTTTAATGTCTATGTTGAATTCCTTGTGACTATGAGAAGCTAATCTCCTTTGTAAGATTAGCAATATGAATTGTGTTGGATAATTTTGGGTATTTGCAAATGAACGATTATGTTGATTGAGTTATTTGATTTTCTATCATTGATGCTCTAGATCTTGATGTTTATGATGATTTGTATGGTTGGATGCTCTAAATATATGATTAGATTGAGAAATCAATTATGTGATTAGGACATTTGAGTGAATCATTTCATCAAACACTTCATGTCCATTATAAATTGTAAAGAGATTGAGAAATCTTTTAGAGTTTAGAACCTTTTGATAGGACATCCGATTGGTTTAATCGAGAGATTGATTAATCGTGTGAAGGTGAGGTTGATTAATCGTGTGAAGGTACTCTCATTTCAAGCTTAGTACCTAGTTGGAATTGTTTGAGTGAGAACCAATCGTTTGAGTTATGTATTGATAATATCCTATTCATTTCGAGAGGGGGTTTAGGTGAACTAGTATTGGCCCTTAGTCTATGCCCATGACATATATGAATTCGTTGCATGATACCTAGATTTTCCATACTTTAAGTATTGATAGTCTCATTCTCTATCTACTTGGCTCATTCATCCATCTTCCACTCATATATCCATTATTTTATTATTATTTCTTGATTATCTCCCCTTCTTGATCATTTATATAATACTATGATGAACACGAGATTGCTTAGACCCTAGTACCTTCCTCCCTGTGGCTCGATAAATTCTTTAATTAGTCATCATGACTACAAAATGGCTAATCACGCTTCTCGCTCTGTCTTGAATCTTCACATGGTTCTCACTTGATTCGCTGGATGAATCTCTCTCTACAGCTCATGCGGATGGAGTTAGGGTTTGGTTGTGGTGTAGGATGGATGTGGAATCTAACTCTCTTTTTGATATGATCGGCATCCCTTTTTTATACTTATAAGCTCTCCTCATGTACCTTTACTGGGATTTTTCGAATAAAACATGCACATGCGTGCACTGGAGTTGAAATCTCGACATTTCGGCACTGATGCGTCCCAGTTCGACCAGACTTGGCTTGGTCGAACTAGACCCCCTTGGTCAATGATGAGAGTAAAAATAAACGTGTTTTAGTATCCAATTTAACACCTTGTTGATGGGAATTGATGTCATATATTAGCACAAGTGTCTTATATTCAATATATGTGAGAAAAAGGTGCACTTGAGGTGTTTTATTATGTTTTAGGAGGAAAATGGATCAAAAGTGCAAAGTTGGAGAAAAGGAGTAATTTGTGTATGAATGCTGAAAAACACACGTCCAACTTGTGTGATTTTTCTATATTCGTGTGGAGCTCTGAACTAGAAGTGTGATACATGGTTAGAAAGACACTGAAAAGAGGATCGTTTTGGAGCAAGAGAAAAAGGTAAAAAAATGCACGTCCAACCATGCATATTTACTTTATAGACACAAGTAAACATGCATATAACACGTGTGAATAATCTCAGAGAAAGAGATATAATTCCACCCCCTTTTTAGGTACTATCAATATAAATTATTTCCCTGGCCAATTGGTACTCTAACCCGATATGATCTCCCTTTATAGGTACTATAAAATTGTCCTCTTTATCCTACTTAATAACCCGAATTCAATTCAATTAATAAGTATTCATATATGATAGTTCTAATGAAGCTTCGGAGTTCCCTCACTTAGAATCATAACATGGAATCCTGTTAAGTGGTGAACACACTCAATCTACAACTAAGATATATATTTAGATTTTATATACCAATTGATGATGCACAAAATGACCGTGAATATGGATTAAGAAAGGACAATCATATATAAAATAAATCCACAAGTAGTGTTGTACGGAGTTTACACATAAAAGTTCAATTAATTCGTAAAAACCTTCACAACCCTAGTTCTACCAAAAAGGCTCTAGCCTATGATGTTACGAAGAATAATTATGGGTGTTGGATACATCTTACCCGGATGTTTGGAAAATTACAAGATAAATTAGGAAACGAAATAAACCCTAGATGTAGGAGTCGTCGTGTCCTTCTTCGTCTTGAATCCTCCTCTTAGTTCTCCTCTTGATTCCACAGTCGAATATTCAAAGTTATGGATGGATGGAGGAAATGATGTGGAAGATGGTTGGGGAGTGATCCCCCCTTGTGGGGTGTAGTATTGTTGTGGCCTCTCTCCAATTCAATCTAATTCAATCTTCCCTCTTGGTGTGATCTACATCCTCTTTTATACTTGTAAGCTCTCCTTAGGACCTTTGATGAGCTTTTTCTTGGAAAATACGTAAAAACACGCACTAGTGGTGTACAAATACGGATCAGATATTGTTCAGGCAAGTGGTTCGACCTAGGGTTTGACCTAGGGCTTGGTCGAACCATGGTCAAATCAAAATCGACGATTTTTCGCACTTCAAGGTTCTGGTTCGACCAAAATGACTGTGGTTCGACCAAAATGTCTGGTCGAACCAAACTGTCGTGGTCGAATCACACTTGCGTCGTCTCACTGTTTCGCATATAACTTCCACATCCGAGCTTCGATTTGAGTGATTCTTGAGCTCACGCGATCCCATCTTCCTTGGATTTCTATCCATATAAAGAACTCAAGAAATATCAAAGATTTGAATCTGTAACAAGCCCTGGAAAATAGAATCCGATTGAGGTGTTCTTTACGCCAAAATGATCCTCTTTTCAGTGGCTTTCCAACAATGTATCACACTTCTAGTTTAGAGCTCCACAAGAATACAAAAAAATCATACAAGTTGGACGTGCATTTTTCAGCATTCATACACAAATTGCACCTTTTCTCCAACTTTGCACTTTTGATCCCTTTTTCCACCTAAAACACAATAAAACACCTCAAGTACACCTTTTTCTCACATATATTGAATATAAGACACTTGTGCTACTATATGACATCAATTCCGATCAACAAGGTGTTAAATTGGATAGTAAAACACGCTTATTTTCACTCTCATCAATCCCCCATACTTACCCGTTGCTCGTCCTGAGGCAATAAAATAAAAATAAAGAGAAAGGGAGTAAGAAAATTAGAGAGGAAACAAGGACTATGACCAATACCCCCTTCAAAATACAATTGTCCTCAATTTAGGTCATGCAACTCTCGTTACATGTAATATTCAATTAATAGCATACAAGATATGATAATCACCACCAATTCAAATGCTCCATTGACATGTTCTCACGGGAAGTATATATCACTCGCTCTTAAGTGTAAAAGATGTACACTTATGGGTTAAGGTGTTTACGCTCAGATTCAATTCAAGTGCATGCGTAACCATAAGCTTGCCAAAAGTCTCAAACTCTCCACCACTAAAAGTATGATTTGACAATGGGATCAAAAAGGACTTTTTTTATTTAATTTTGGCTCTTTGGTAAGGGTAGGAAACTTATGGATAAAGTAACTCAATTAGTAGAGAATTAAAACCGGAGATCCTTTGTACTGCAGATTTTTACACTTCAAGTCTATCCAGCTTCATGCTCTTCTAATTTTCTTTTCTTTCCTTTCCTTCAAGCTCAACATACTTTTTCTTTCATTTCTTTTTTTTCTCGAGGTACCAGTTTCGGGTACTACCTCTAACATCTTGGAGTACCAGTTTCGGGCACTAACCCTAAGCAACTTATTTTTCAACTCATATTTTTTAGCTCATAATCACTTGTACAACTCCAAATATTTTATTCCTTCCAAACTCCATGAAAATCAATTCACACACTTTAACAGCATTTAATTTTCCATTAAATATAGGAATGTAAGGCTCAAATAGGATATCAAAGTGGCTATCTTCGTAGGTTGCCAAAGAAATAAGGCTTTTAGGCTCAAAATGGCTAACTATGGATATATAATTATTCGGTAGGGAATTATTTGGCTAAGTGACTCATAAATTCTTGGATGGCCTAAAATCATCTCCTATCATCTAACATACATGTAAATTCAAGTAAGACAAGGGGCAAATTCTAGAATACACACACAAGAACGATACTCACCAGAAAAGAAATATCATGTGATTACGCAACATGATCAACGAGGCTCAAAATCTCACATGGGTATTTAACAAGTAACAGAGCACCTTTCATGGCAAGCAACATCTCACAAGTACACATAGAACTTCATATCACAATATAACTCAAGCAAACTTCCTTCATCAATTTCAAAAGCATATGAATTTCAGGCACAATTTAAAAATATAAGCTCATGTGGATCACCAATACCAAACTCAATCCTTCCACTCCATGAATTAAAAGCACATATAAAAATTAAAATAAGGAAATGAGGGCACCTGATTTTTCTTCAACGTATGCACGAGCTCCTCGAGTTGTTCAACTCGATCAGGTCAAAGCCTCAGTTTACCTTTTTCTATCATCAAAGCTCAAGTACACCTCATCATCAAAGATTCATCAATAATAATATAGAAGAACTATAAAAAATAATCAATTGACTATCTAATCGACTCCACGCACTAGAAACACCACAGAACACTAGGCAAATTGCAAAAAATCGACACATAAAAACCGATTAAAGTTTCAATATACCGCAAAAAATCAACTCCCCTAGCAAACATTACAAAGAAAAGATTATACTCTTAGTGCTTCAATGAGATAAGAACATCACACCCCCCAAACTTAGTAAAAACGTAAGTCGAAACTAAGTTTGCAAAGAGATATAATTTTCGATTAGTAAACATCTTAAATATAAAAATTTCTTACACACACGAAAGAAATAATAAAGAAATAAAATGGAAGGGACAAGCCCCCAACAGCCGCTCATGTTTAACATCGGAGAGTTACGACGAACGTAACCTTTGTAGGATGCTTGATCGGAGGACGGTCTTCTCGCATCCTCACCTCCAAATACTTTCTTTCCCTCTTCTTGTCTACACTCAACACCTCACCTTTCTTGGTAACAAGAATATGATCATTGAAATTACCTACCACCCATGGCTGTCTAGACACCACCTTGTCAATCTTCCACTCGAATTCAGAATCATCTGTCTTAGAAAAATCAAGATTAAACAAGTTAGAAACCACATCTATGCTCTGGCATGATTGAGTCTCCATTGGCATCTTCATTACATGATTAAGAGAGAAAACCACATCTTCGTTATCCATCTACAGTCTAAGCTTCTCGTCTCTCAACCTCTTTACTCTTTCCCATTTCTTCTCATCTATATGCTCAGTATTCTACTCTTGGGATGGCACTGGAGTAGCATTAACATCAGATAAAGCATTATGCGTGAAAAATGGTACCAAACGAGGCGGTTCGACCTCGGTTCGACCAAGCAAGCAGGTCGAAACACACTCTGGAGGTCGGACCAAGCACATGGGCAACCTTCGGAGCTTCTAACCGACCGATTCGACCAACGGCGTGTCTGTAAACTGGACTTCATCTCACGTCTGCTGTTTGACTTGACTTCTGTAGTTTGACTTGGCTTCACTTGGTCGAACTGGACCTCCATGGTCGAACAACCTCTCTGTAAACTGAAACCCTCCAGTTTGACCTCACTTATGTAGTTCGATAAGGTTGAGCTTGATCGAATGGCATCTCTATGGTCGAACTACACCTTGAAAAATGTGTTTTCCAATTCCGAGCACTTCCGACCTGTTTTCTTGTACAAAATATGTTCAAATAGCCTCCGTAACATCTGATTTGTGAATTTCTATAGACATCTTGATTCATCTTGATAATAGACCAAATTATACTCAATTTCCACACAAATCGGAGCTCAAAATACGTGAATTACCACTCTCATCTCTTGCCCTTCCGTTTTATTACTTTCGTGTTTCTTTTGTGTGAGTGAGGACTTATTATATTTAAGGTTCTCACGCCTAGGCAATTGCATATCTTTTCAAACTTAGTTTCGACTTACGTTTTTACTAAGTTTGGGAGGTGTGATGTACTTACCTCGTCTTTTGAGCACCAAGGGTATAAATTTCCTTTCGTTTGTTGTTCGTTTGTTAGGGGTTGATTTTTTGCGGCATATTTATACTTTAGTTTGTGTTGGCATGTCGATTTTTTGCAACTTACCTAATATTTCGTGTGTTATTTTTTGTGTTCCCTAGTGTTTAGTGGTCGAGTTTTTTGATTTTTCTTCTTTTCAATAATTTTATTTTTTTATTTTCTAGTATCTCCTATTTTATTATTGATAAATCTTGTGATAATGAGTGTATTTGAGCTTTGATGATAGAAAAAGTATTAGAGTAGCAAGACAAGTTCTACTCTGAGGCTTTGACCTGATAGAGTTGAACATGTTAGATTGTATACTGAAAGTCTAGCTTTTTGTATGAACAATGTTTTGACAATATTTGAAATGAGAATCATGTGATCAAACGTTTGTAATAATGTTGTTGCAAAAGTCCATTTACTTTATATTGTAGGTAATGCGGTATGCGGCGTCACACGGAAGATCATATTATCGGCTCCTTATAAAGTATAAACAGATATTCACAATCGAGATAGACGGGGACTATCTATCAGTATGGTTGTAGTGTGATTTGGCATTAGTCTGTCTAGATTATATAATTGCACTAGTGCACTTTGTGTATTGAACAGGGCTGCGTTGAGATCATTCGGTTTATACTGACTATGTAATAGAACTTGATCTCTGTTATTATGAATGTTCGTACTCTTAATCCCTATACAATAACCTGGACATGTAGGCCAGTATTTATTTCTTAGATTCATCAATGGGTGAGATTTAATGATTAAATCAATATGCTCAGTGAGTTGGGAGATGGTGATGTCTCTATGATGTGCTGTTGATTGTAGAAGGAATCTGTGTCCTAATGGAATTGGTTGATGATGTCCCCTTGAGGAGCTCATAATGATTATCATGTAAACCCTGTAGGTGGATTTATTCCGGCATGATAACAAGGTTGAGTGGTACTACTCTCGGTAAATATATTAACTAATGGAGTTGTCAGTAACTTAATTAATTAATAGACATTGAATCTTAAACACGGGGAGACTAACGGGCTCATAATAAGAAGGAGCTCATAACGTAATTTGAGATTAGGGTGGCAGTGCAATAATGCTTCTTTAGTGGACTGATTTATTATTATTGGATTTAAGTATAAGTTTTGGGCTAAACTTGGATGCTTAAACCCAATGGAGGCCCAAACCCTAATTTCTCCTCCTGGTCACTATTGTATCCTATATAATATCCAATCTCATCAATCCGGATATAAGTTTAACATGCCTAAACACATGAAAGAAAGATTAGGGTTGTAGACTGAGATCGTCTTGTAGATCGATGCCCACACAACATCAAGACGTGGTTTAGGAATACAGCAGAAGACCGGAAGGTCGTTTGCTATTTCTGTCTGTCAATTTCCACGATTTTTCTAAAATCATGTGTATGTCAAAACTATATGTGTGATATACTGTTGGAAAGCCACGAAAAAGAGGATCATTTTGGCGCGTAGATTACTCAAAACAGAGATCAGATGAGGAAGTTAAGCCCAAAGTCGTGAGACTGCGCAGGCTGTCGGCGATAATCTTTCTTCTTCAACATACCCTGGTGAAAGGTAATACGTTTCTATGATTTCATGCTTCCGCTGATTTAGAAACGCATAGAACTCTAATGGTTCATATTAACCAAAAGATCCAAACGCTAATAATTGGCATCAGAGCATGGGTTCTATGGCTAAACGTGACACGTTAGGCTAGGGTTTATGTGATTTATGTGATTTATTTAAGAATAAGGATCACATATATGCTAGGGTTTTGCATTTTAATGAAATCTGCAACCCTAAGTTATATTCACGGCAAAACCCTGATGAACTGAGCGTATGATTTTGAATGTTGACAAAACTGAACGGCGATGGTCAAATTCATGCCTATTGGTAATGAAATTCGCGACCACCGAATGGTTTCGTTTGCTGTTGTTGGCGGATGATGTGCCTGGTTGGTCGCGACTACCTAAGATTGTGCATTTTGATGGATTGCGAAGTGGTGGAGGTGCCGTGAAAGGGCTGCACGGTCAGAGCTAGCAGATGGTGCCTAGACAGCGCAGTGGTGTCGAGAGGCACGGCTGTCTTGTACAGCAAGGCAGTTGGCGCTGTTGGAAGGCAGCGATGCTGATCGATGAGATGCAAGGCCAGTGACAGAGGTGCGATGACAGGAGTCAGAACGTCATGCTGCCGGAACTGCAGTTCACACGTCGCTAGGGTTTAGAGTAACCAAGATGGCAACAGCGTGAAGGGTATTGGCTCAGTTCATCGGCACGATAGCTACTGTTGGTCAACATGATGTTGCCGGAGCAGCAAGCCAACGCACATTTTGTTGACAGTAGGATGGCGAGTGTCCCCGGCGACTGCGACTGAGCAAAGTAAAGTTCCAGATGTTAGCGGGCAAGGTTCTGATCAAGTCTGACGTCTTTACGATCGAGTCAGCATTGATTTTGATCGGTCCACATGGCTTCAGGTCGGGTCTGGACCTAGTTCCCGGTGGGTTGCAACATCCTCCGAGCGGGTCGCGACGTTTCGATCGGAACAAACGTGGTTTCGGGTGGGTCTCTGGTGCTTTTTGATCGGGTCTTCGAGTTCAACATGTTTTTCCGGGCGGGTGTTCTTCACGTGCTGGGCTGGGACGATGTCTCGATGGTGTAGATGCAAGGAAGCGGGCGTGCGATCCGAGGAATGGTCGTTGCTGATCCGGGACGCATGAAGCCGGCGCTGTGCATCATCAACAGCAGTCCCATGCGGCTGCAGCGTGTTCGCGATGGCGGAACTCCGGCAAAATCATGACGAATCAGGCAGGATGTGGGTTGGTAGCAGCGCGACCGGCAGCCACTGTCGGCAACATTGCCGACAGTGGACGACGCAAGTGTCTGTAGAAAGTGGCCCCGACATTTACGGATTGTGTTGCCGGCAAGGAGTCTGGTCACGAGAAAGGAACATTGACGCGAGTAACGATACTGGTCGGCACGATTGCTGGGAGGCTCCGACACGACCAGCGGCGTTTCGGCGAGCTGCTGAATTCCGGCAGGCAGTCACATGCTTGGAGTGGGCAATTTTGGGCAGCGGTTTCCGGTACTTGCTGTGCATACGTGTGATGGTAGATGGCTTAAGGCTCAAGACAACTTCTTGTGCAAGTCACCTAATTTGTGCAAGTCATCTAATTAGTTAGTAGGGATGTTGACTAAGTCAACTTATTCTTGGCTAGTTTCTATTTCCTTATATATAATTGATATAATTGTTTTATTTTGTCAATTATTGTTATATATTTGGATGTATGTGCTATTTAATTTACTGCCTTATTTTCCGTAATAATAGCATGTTTATTTGCATAATTATATCTATTATATTGTATGCAAGCAAAAACCCTCTTGTTAAATAACTAAGTGGAAGAGGGATTGGTCATGATCCCGCGGCCTCCATTGTTGATTTATTAAGTGATGCAAGTAAGCCTATGAGTCGGTTATAGTACCTTTCTCCCAAACGGATGGGTTTTATTTGTGGATCACTGGAATAAATTTCATGAAATAATTATTATTTGTAATGTGATGCAAGTAAACTTATGAGTCGGTTAAAGTTCTTTCCTCCCCAACGGATGAGTTTTATTTGCGAATCACTGATACAAATTAATAATTGATGGTTATAGGAATTATTTGAGCGCGTGTGGACTTCTCTAACTGTAAGGCACACAAGCTTGGGTAACGTACTTAGTATCAAATAATAGTATACACTTAGGTGCAATTAATATGCATCCTCCCCAACAGAGTCACTGCTATTAAATTGCATGGCTAAAGGACAACCAACTATTTAATCATTGAGTCATAAGGTTAATTATGACGTATGGAATTAATGGGTAAAACCTTCTCTTGCGAATGTTAGGGTTTGTATACGTCCACACTAACATGGCATGCAAATTCACGGTGCTTGAGATGTGGTGAATTTATTTTATATTGTTTATTGAGGGAATCAATATAAAATTTAAATTCGAAGTGTTTGATCGTCATATTTATTTACTTGATTCTCTGAATTTTCGAATAGTTTATTTCGCTTATTATTAACTAAAGGAAAACATATTTACTGGTCCATAATAAATGATTAGAAAAGAAACTTGGTTTTAATTATTACTGCTTAGGAAAATTAAAATGTGTTCTCACTAAGGATGCTTTCTGATGCCTATTTAAGTCTTTAGTGAAGAGGTGAGAGGTTCATAGAAATATGATGGTCTCATACGACTCTTCGGATACTTGAGAAAGTAAGAAAGGCAAGAGGTCATGGTTAAACTTGATGAATAAATTGAAAATATTTGGAATAGAAATTGAGGGGAAACCTAGATCAATTTATTCTTAGTAATTTGCCTAGCTGTTTTGAGCAAGTTCCACCTGAATTACAAGAGATTATATATGGTGGGAAACTTCTGACAAAACATGTAGCGAAGCAAACCAATTTCATCAAAGGAGTGAACAAGGTAAGTATCTTATTTACTTGTTCTTGAAACATTATTAATGATGACATTTACTAACACATTGTGTGTAGATACCGAAATCATTAAATGTTTTAAACATAGTGATGATAAGATAATTAAGTACATGGGTAAACTATGAGAGTAGTGGTTGTTGCAGTGGGAGTTGTTTATTTATCTCACGATTGAAATAAACGTTTGATTTTGAGAAATTATCTGTATATACGTTATCATAGAAAGAATTTCATTTCGGTTTCTATGAATTTACGGATGGATACTTCATTTCATTTAAATGTCATGGTCATTGTAATGAAGGATGAAGCTATAATCTGTTGTGGTACATTAGTGACAATTTGTACACTCTTAAATCATGTTTATCCCACGATGCAATGAATAGTAATTAATAACACATCTTCTAATCTTAGTAAGAGAAAGGAACCTTCGAAGATGAACTAAACATACTTTTGGCATCTAAGACTAGATCATTTTACTTAAGTACGATTTCAAAGTTGATAGCCGATAGACCGTTAGGTTTATTGGAAGTGGAAACTATCGAATTAGTGAGTCTTACTTGGAAGTAAAAATGATTAGTTGCCTTTTAAAGGCAAAGGGGTATAAAGCCATGAAAAGATATGTTGGAAATTGTTCATTCTAATTTATGCGATCCTAAGATTATCCCGGTGAGAGCTGTTTAGAATATTCGAAGATAATTCTAGAAACAAGATATATTTATTTGATGCACTGCAAGTCTGAGTACTATGATTAATTCAAGAAGTGCATGACTGATGAGGTGATACGTCATGGAAAATATATCGTCACTATTATTTAATTGTGGTGGCGAGTACCTCTTAGGATAGTTAGGAGTTGATTTATCAGAGGATGGGATTGAATCCCAAATAGGCTACACTGGGCAAACCCTAGCTGTATGATGTGGTTGAAAGAAGGAATATGACTCTTATGGAAAAGGCTAGATGGATGATGAGTTATTTGAAATTACTAAATTCATTTTATAGGTTAGCCCTAGAAACAACATGTCGAATTGATGTTTGTGGGATATCCTAGAAAAATGAAGGGTGATTTATTTAATAGTCCAAAAATATCAGAAAGTGATTGTTAACACGATCACTAGATTTTTGAAGAACGACTATGTAATAAATCACATAGCCATGTATAAAATATTCTAAAAGCTGTGAGAAAGAAAACACAAGTTTTAGTACCAAGAATACAAGAGGATATACCACAGATAAACTGCATCGCGTGTCACATCTGATACACAATTGCTTGTAGTGTCTTGTCGTAGTGGGAGGATGGTTTTACAACCAAAAAGATTTATGTTTTAGGAGAGTCGTAAGATTTGGTCCCTAGTAAACATGAAATCAGCCCATGAAGATGACAAAGCACTACAAGATCGAAATGCAGAATCTTAGTAAGCTGCAATGAATTTTGAAATAGAATCTATGGATTCAAAATCAACTCTGGGAGCTTGTAGAACCATCAAATGGTGTAAAAGCCATAGATGTAAGTGGGTCTACAACGAAGCAACCAGAGTGATTCATTGCATAGAACTAAGAGCATTTCAAGTGTAAGCTTAAAAGTGTCCATCAATGGACTAAAGCAAGCTTTAAGATCATGGAACATCCGTCTTGATAAGGAAATCCAGTCGTATGGATTTAATTAATGCTCGGATGGTTCTTGTGTATTGAAAAGAGTGACAGAAATGTGGTGGTATTTTTTGTATGTACGTAGATAGTATCTTGCTCATTGGAGACAATGAAAGAGTATTGTCGGGCATATGACTATGGTTCATAAAGCAGTATGAAATGAAGGACTTAGGAGAAGCACAATATATCCTTGCGATCATAGTGATAGTGATCACAAGATAGGATGTTGTGCTTATCTCAAGCTTCATAAATTGATACAATCCTTACTCGTTTTAGCATTTGACTTTATCTAAGAATTTGTGTCTTAAGACACAAAAGAAGATAAAATAGATAAAGGCGGTTCCCTATGCTTCGGCAATAAGGAAGCTTAATCTATAGAATGCTATGCACGAGATTAGATATCTGTTTTGCCAATGGCATAATCAGAGGGTATCAAGGTAACCCCGAACAAGAATATTGAATTGTGGTAAGACATATTTGAAGTGCCTGAAGAGGATTGAAAATTATATGTAGGCTTACTAGACAGATTCATTACTTCTTGACGATTACTTAGATTTGGATTTTCAAATCATGAGGACGGCAGTAAATCCACCTCAAGGTTGTTTGTTTAATTTGGGAAGTAGATCTATAATATGGAGGAGTGATTATATAGAAAAATATCGCAGACTCCACCATAGAAAGTGATGAATTGGAGCCTTACGGCAGCCAAAGTATCTATATGGTTCTAGTAACTTCGTAATGGACTTAGATGTGATTCTGAGTTTGCCCAAGATTATCACAATTTATTATGATAATAGTGGTGCAGTTGCAAACTTGAAGAAATCACGAACTCATAAGGCAATTAAACACATTGAGCGCAAGTACTACCTGATACGAGAAATCATATAATGAGGAGAAGGTTGTTGTCGCCTAGATTGCATCGGATGATAACATAGTAATCCTTTTACAAGGACCTTATGGCGAAAGCTTTTAATGGTCAAGTAGTGGGAGTGGGAATCAGATGTATGGCAGAGAAAAAGGCAGCATAGTCTTTTAGTAAAGTGAGAGATTGTTGGATTGTATACTGAAAGTCTAACTTTTTGTATGAACAATGTTTTAACAATATTTGAAATGAGAATCATGTGATCAAACGTTTGCAATAATATTGTTGCAAAAGTCCACTACTTTATACTATAGATAATGTGGTGTGCGGCATCACAGGGAAGATTATATTATCGGCTCCTTATAAAGTATAAACAGATGTTCACAACCGATATAGACGAGGACTATCTATCGGTATGGTTGTAGTGAGATTTGGCATTAGTCTGTCTTGACTATAAAATTGAACTAGTGCACTTTGTGTATTGAATAGGACCGCGTTGAGATCATTCGATTTATACTGACTATATAATAGAACTTGATCTCTATTATTATGGATATTCGTACTTAATCCTTATACAATAACCTCGACACGTAAGCCAGTATTTATTTCTTTGATTCATCAATGGGTGATATTTAATGGATAAATCAATATGCTCGGTGAGTTGGAAAATTGTACTGTCTCTATGGTGTGCTGTTGATTGTAGAAGGAATCCGTGTCTTCCCCTTGAGGAGCTCATAATGATTATCATGTAAACCTTGCAAGTGGATTTATTCTGGCATGATAATAAGGTTGAGTGGTACTACTCTCGGTAAATATATTAATTAATGGAGTTGTCAGTAATTTAATTAATTAATGGGCATTGAATCTTAAACACGGGAGACTAACGGACTCATAATAAGAAGGAGCCCATAATGTAATTTGGGATTAGGGTGGTAGTGCAATAATATTTCTTTAGTGGACTGATTTATTATTATTGGACTTAAGTATAAGATTTGGGCTAAACTTGGATGCTTAAGCCCAATGGAGGCCCAAACCCTAATTTCTCCTCCTGGTCCCTATTGTGGCCTATATAATAGCGAATCTCATCAATCCGGATATAAGTTTAACACGCCTAAGCACGTGAAAGACAGATTATGGTTGTAGACTGAGATTGTCTTGTAGATCGTTGCCCACACAACGTCATGACGTGGCTTAGGAATACAAAAGAAGACCGGAAGGTCATTTGCTGTTTCTATCCGTCAAATTCCAAGATTTTTCTAAAATCGTTTGTAATTTAAAAATGTATGTGTGATATTCCGTTGGAAATCCACGGAAAAGAGGATCGTTTTGGCACATAGGTCACTCAAAATAGAGATCGAATGAGGAAGTTATGCCCAAAGTCGTGAGGCTTCGCAAGTTGCCGGCGAGAATCTTTCTTCTTCAACATACCCTGGTGAAAGGTAATACATTTCTATAATTTCTTGCTTCTGCTGATTTAGAAACGCATGGAACCCTAATGGTTCACTTTAACCAAAAGATCCAAACGCCAACAGAACAACTCGAGGAGCTCGTGCATACTTTGAAGGAGAAATCAGGTATCCTCGTTTCCTTATTCTAATTTTTATGTGTGCTTTTAATTCATGGGAGTGGAAGAATTGAGTTTTTGGTTGTGGACATGTTAGCTTTTTTTTTAAATTGTGCATGAAATTCATGTGTTCTTGGAATTGATGAAGGAAGTGTACTTGAGTTATATTGTAGTATTAAGTTCTATGTGTACTTGTGAGATATTACTTACTATGAAAAGTGATCTGTTACTTATTAAAAACCTATGTAAGATTTTGAGCCTCGTTGATCATGTACATAATCACATGATTTTTTCTGGTGAGTATCGTCTTCTAGAACTTGCCTCTTGTCATACTTGAAACTACATGCATTTGTGTTAGATGATAAGAGATGATTTTAGGTCATTATTGATTATTATGAGTCACTTAGCCAAATAATTCCCTACCTAATGATGTTTATCCGTAGTTAGCCCCGTTGAGCCTAAAAACCTTATTCTTTGGCAACCTACGAGAAATACCCACTTTGATCATCTAAATCTTTTTAGCCTTAATTGTCCATCATGAAGAGAATTAACGAATTTTCAAAGTGTGTTGATATAGTTTTATAATAACTTGGGAAGGAATGAAATTGATGTAGAAACAGTGTTTGAACTTGAAAATGCATCTAAGGAAAATCATGGAGTAGTGCTTAAATCTAGTATTCTATGGAGGATGCGAGAGGTAGTGCCCAAAACTGGTACCTCGAAAGAAAAAAAAGAAAGAAAAAGGAGAAGAAAAAAAATGTTGTGCTTGGAAAAAACAGTGAAAGAGTTGAGGAGGATGTTGTGCTTAATTGAAGTGAGTAAGAAGAATGAAAGATCATGATGGATCGCGACTTGATTGATCCAAGTTTTGAGTCACTTATCAATATATTTCTTACCTTAACCAAAGAGCCAACATTATATCCAAAAAAAAATTCAGTTTTGATCCCATTGTCGAATCATACTTTTAAGTGGTGGAGAGTTCGAGATATTTAGCAAGCTTATAGTTACACATGCACTTGAATTGAATATGAACGTAAACACCTTAACCTATAAGTGTACATCTTTTACACTTGAGTGCGAGTGATATATACTTCCCGTGAGAACATATCAATGTAACATTTAAATTGATGGTAATTGTCTTATCTTGTATGCTATGAATTGATTAAAACATGTAATAAAAGTTCATGACCTAAGTTGAGGAAAATTACCGATGTTCCGGTAGCGGTGGAGGCTCGAACCAAGGGAAATCCTAATTTTGCGGAGGGTGGCATGGCCGACGCTGCCATCGAGGCTGATCTTTGTCAGGCTGCTTTTAAAAGCTCCTTGCCCGACCCTTTGAATGCTCTCAAAAAGCTCTCCGAGATCTTGTTGTCCATGCTAGAGCAATTATTTGAAATATACTTTAACAATTTACCTTTTTTTTTAATTTACATATAGACTCCATAATATAATAAGGTTAATTTGTGTTTATAAATATACCCATTTGCCTAAGTTGAGGACAATTGTATTTTGAATGGGGTATTGGTCATAGTCCTTGTTTCCCCTCTAATTTTCTTACTCTCTCTCTCTCTTTATTTTTATTTGTTGCCTCGAGACGAGCAACAGATAAGTTTGGGGGTTTAATGAGAGTGAAAATAAGCATGTTATAGTATCCAATTAACACCTTTATGATGAGAAATGTTGTAATAGATTAGCACAAGTGTCTTATATTCAATATATGTGAGAAAAAAGTGCATTTGAGGTGTTTTATTTTGTTTTAGGTGGAAAAAGTATCAAAAGTGCAAAGTTGGAGAAAATGAGAAACTTGTGTAAGAATGCTGAAAACACACGTTCAACTTGTGTAATTTTTTTGTGTTTTTGTAGAAGTCCAAATTGGACAAGTGATATATTGTTGGAAAGTTATATCCAACCCTCATATTTGTACTTTGCAACATTATGGGCTAAAACCATTTTGATAATTTAGTGTTTTGAAGGTCTTATGAATTAATTAAACTTTTTAGTGTGTCATTTGAAAACACTACTTGTGGATTTATTTTGTATATGACTGCACATTTTTAACTTATATTCACAGTTATTTTGTGCATCTTCAACTGTTATACAGAGTCTAAATATGTATTTGGTTGTTGATTGAGTGCTTTCAGCGCTGAACAGGGTTTTATGTTATGATTTTAAGTTAGGGGACTCTGAAGCTTCATTAAAACTGTCATATATGAATGTTTGTTAATTGAATTGAATTTGAGTTAGTAAGTAGGATAAAGAGAGTAATTTTATAGTACCTATAAAGGGAGATAATATCGGGTTAGAGTACCAGACACTCGAGGAAATAATTGATACTGATAGTACCTAGAAAGGGGGTGAAATTACATCTCTTGCTCTTACGTGTTACACGCATATTTACTTGTATCTATAGAGTAGATTTGCATAGTTTAGTAATGCGTCCATAGTCCACAAGGCAAAGTCGGTCAGCACACTTGAGAGGAAGGTTAAGTAGTAAAAATGGATTACCCTATAGCTACCTATTCTCCATTCTTGAGACACTTTCATATTCTTCCAGTACTATTTTATTTTAATTGTTACTCCCTTTGTCCCACCACAAGAGTTATATTTTACTAATTAGGACGTCCCGCAATAAGAGTTTCATTTCCTTTTTGGTAAATGGGACCAACACAAAACAATCACTTTATCTTTATGAGGCCCACACAACACTAATACACCTACCCACTATACATTAAAATATTACATCTCTTAACCTACTACATATTAAAATACAATTTTCCTTAATCTCCGTGTAAACAGTAAGTATAACTCTTTTTATGGGACGGAGGGAGTATTTAATAATTTCGCTTAGTAGTTTAATAATTCAATACTTAAAATTTATTGCCTTGTCTTAATTAATTTAGTGAATAATTAAATTGATAATACACCGTCATTTGGGTTCGATATTGAACTTTGTCGATTGCCTAAGCTGCAATTGATATCCTTAATACTTGGGGATTAATTTTGCGTGCAAAGAAAATACGTATCTTCCTTATAGGACTATTGTACGTGCAAATGTCCTAGAAGATAGGCCAAAGATGTCACCCGTAGTGTTCATGCTCAGAAATAAAGTTGAACTTTCTTAAAGAGAATAAACCTTCCATCAAACTGCAAGGAGATTTTGTTTCTGCTACTAAGAATACTTCATCTAGAAAAGTAGTTAACAATGACATTAAATGACCATGACATTAATTGGTGGATGGCACATAGGAAAACGTAACTGTGCTAGTTTTCTTGATTCTAAGAATTTTAATTCAAGCTAAGTTCTAAACTGCAAAATTAAAAAAGATATTGGCCTCACTTTTCGGCAATGAAATTCTATACCAAGTTATATAATAATACATGATTTTAATGTAATTTTCCAATTTGATCACAAGTTTTTTGCAATTTATTTTAAGTACATTCACTTAAATACATGATATTGTCCTCACTTCTGTGATTTCCCTCATCATACACTATGAACTAGAAAACAATACAATTCTTCCAGAAAAAAAGTATACAAAAATAAAATTACCACTGAAAAAAATATGTAAATAAATGCCAGAAGGTAATTGTACAAGGTATAAAATACAAAGTACAATAAGTTGCTAGCACAACAATGCAATTTGATTACAAAACTATGTCAAAAGTTGTCTAAACAATCGAACAAATCAAAATGGTGATATCAATGTAACAACTAACAACCTAGCAAGTTGCAAATTGATAATTGATGAGGAAAAAGAATATGCTATATATCAAAACCCAACAGCAAGTAGCTTTAGATTTTGAGCCAGTGCAGATGTGGACTTACCTTCCAACCAAAGGCATGGACCTAGCAGCTACCAAACTTGACTCAGAGGAACCACACAATTTTACAAACAAGCACAATTTCAAAACTAGTAGCAATCGATTGTAGACACTAAGAGCAGCAGCAACAACCTGATTAGTTGTGAAAATGAGCTTGTAGTAAACAATCCCAAGGCTACATGAAGTATCAAGGCATAAATTGCAATAATACATAATCATAGCAAAACATAAAATAAGGTAATTATCAGCAATAAGACAAAGCATCCTTAGTTGTTGGAGGGTGCTACAATGCTTGTTCAACACATCTAAACACTTCATGTACTAAGAACTCAACTTGGAGACTGACAACCTTCTATAAAGCAAAAAGCTAGGCCAGTTTGGTATCACTGGACAAATCAGGCAGCTAACAGCCTATTTATGGAAGATTCAGCACATCGAAAACAACAATAACACCATGGCAAATCCTCAAAAACACAACTTAGAGACCTTATTTGCATAGCAGTAAACCATAACAGTGAACCAGATGAACAAAACTACACAATTGTGCTTTAAATAGGTTTCCATAGTATAACCATAGGCATAACAGCTGGGTTCTTATAACAATTCTTCTTCTTCTTTGAATCAACTCTATTTAATATTTTTAGTATGATTATCATTTTTTTGAATTTAAAATTAGTTGTATATCTAAATAGCACCACGGTTAATACAGAAATACAAAACAAAATATGTTTAGATAGGTGGGTCAATCCATGTATCATCTACATTAACACTATTGGGTCAAACAAACATTCTTTAATGCTATATAAACTACTAAATCATTAAGCAAAGATCAAACCTATCCGATATAATCATTTTAAATACTAGCAATAACAAAGATTCGTACAGGATGTGCACCATCTACACCGGTGGTGCAACTCCTTGCGCCACCCACTCATAGAACATTGAGAAAGAAAAAATAAATTGATTAATTATATAAGCAAATACCTTAACTGGCAATCATAATGAGCATAGAAAGGTTTATAAGAAAGCATGGTTTTATCAATTCAAAACATGCAAACATCATTGCCGTCGACAACGGGTGTCCGCCACCGCATCGCAGTAGAGGCGGTGCTGCTTCTTGAGGACATAGACATTGACATAATTAAACTCGCACGATTTCAAGACTGCGTTTCAGCTGCTTGGAGGTTGTTTGTCTCCACCGCCATGCACGGTGCCAGGATTAATTAGACGGATCTTGCGTGCGAAGCGGAGAATAGTAGAATTTTTAGTATTAAAGAAGGGAAAAACAGTTTCTATTCAAGAGAGAGAACAATCTTGGTGGATGAATTGAGGAGGAAAAGAAGGAAAAACGGAGAATTGGAGAAGAATCGCGATGGGCGAGCGGAGGAGGAGAAGAAGGCAGTTCAATTAGGGATGAACAATAATTGGGAATGAATTGAAGGGAAAGTTGAATCAAAGAGCAACAATGGCGAGAGGTTAGAGAATGGAGAGAAAAAAAATGAGGAAATGGAAAATTGTATAATTTTTACTTTGGGTCAACAATATGGGTCGGGTTTTGGTGCAACTTGCACCCAGTTGCATACAATCATTTGCCTTTATATTTTAATGGATGAAAGTGATAGTGGCATCATATATTATTTTATGAACAATACACAGTATAAAAAATAGTGATAATATTTTTAACGAAGAGTAAAAATATCCTTACTAAAAAATGAAATAATTAAAAACTTTAAAAAAATGTAAAACAATCTAGAGCCATTTAAGATAATATTGTAAAATCTCTATATATTATTTTTTTTCATAGATTTGTATGTATTAATTTACAGAGGTTATATACATAAAAATGTTCTATGGATTTATATGTATTGGAATATACTCCCTCCGTCCCGCTAAACTCTTCACTCTTTCTATATTAGTTCGTCCCACTACACTCTTCACTACATAAAATAGTATATATATATATATATATATATATATATATATATATATATATATATATATATATATATATATATATATATATATATATATATATATATATATATATATTACAAAACAACATTACACTACTCCTAAATATCCAAAATGCCATTGATTGGTACTTTCCTTTAATAGAGCAAGTGTACTCTAGTTCCTGCGTGGTGACCAAGTAATAAAATATATCAAATCTAAGGGAAAAGGTAGTGTATCCGTATTTAATAAGTGCTTACTTTAGAAGGATGGAATCAATGATAAGGGTTGGAATTATATTAAAATCAACAACTAATGAAAACAAGTATAATAGAATAACAAACAAACAATCAAGAAACAAATGATATGGATAATGGATGTAGATATAACAATTTAATAAACATGCAAGACTAGCAACATCATGAAAAAGGCATATATAGACTCACACATACATGTATTGATGAACATCAAGGATTATGATATTAAAGGCTCTCACTTATAACACTATGGGCTCCTTCACAAGATACAAGTAGATGGAATCACTTATCACCTAAGCACCCCCGATAAACTCCTAAGAGAGTTTCTCTATACTTCCCATTCCCTTATAAGGTACTAGATTCCTATAGAAAAGTCCTTTCACGTTATTCAAGTGCGTTCACACACTACTGATCTTCATACATGTCCTATCATTATGGTTCTAGATATGTTATGGTCTTCACAAACTCACTTGATCACATATATAGTATAGACAACTCAGGCAACAATATGATTCAATTAACTACCCATCACATGCACACAAGGTCACACTATATATACATGTAATTAACAATTAACCACACATATCATTACATCAATTGAGAAATAAGCATTCATAATAGAATATATTCATAATAATCAATTCATCAAGCACATGGTGTGCAAGTCTACATATCCTTAGCCAATCATATTGCTAGCCTCGTAAGAGGTCTAGCCTATTACAATCATGACGAACCTATTACAATCATGATGAATTCATTACAAAATAAATCTTACTCCACATTTGCCATAATAAGAAGAAAATAACAAAATAAATGTTGATTTGCTTCCCTTTGAAGGTGAGCTTCCTCTTCCTTGATCATGCCACAATCTTCAACAAATGTAGATCTTCTTCTTAAATTAGTGGAAGGTGATGGAATCAGGGAGAATGTTTTGAAATCAAGTGGATTTGATGGATAAAAGGTGCAGTGATGAATGATGGATCAAAGGTTGGAATGAAGAGAAAGAGTGTGTGTGTTCTAAGGTATAGAATATGTATAATTGCTCCTAATTGTGATTTATCTTGTCAAAATGACACTAATTATGCATTTATAGACCTGGAACCTTCTACAATCAGTTGATTTTTTTCCAATTTTTTACTGAACTCAACTCGAGCTCAGAACTTGACACGAGTCAGTAAGTAACGGAGCTCGACTTGAACTCCTGCTCGACGAACAAGAGAGGTCGTGTACCTATTTCAGGTGTGTACAGTCGACCTTTTGCATGAACTCGATGTTGACCTGTGCAACTAAGCTCGACTCGAGTTCAGTGATCGTGTCGAGTCTGAACAGCTTCTATATATTTTCCCATTTCAGCTCCAGACTCCATTTTGCTCCATTTTCACATGTTTTATGCACATTTAAGCTCATTTTCACACTTTTATCAAAAATAGCACAAATTCTCCATATGAACAATAAACACCACCAAAAGCTAAATAAAACGGATAAAATAATACGAAAATACACATAAAAACACACTAAAATATAGGTAAAAATAAAGACGATCAAATCTATTTTGAATCTTAACAACCCACTAATTGTTAGCCTAATTATCACTAATCTAATTTACTAAACTAAAGCATGCCCAACCTAAACCCACCCATGAAACGTAAATAGAAGTACTCCTAATTCGCAACCCATTCGCAATTGGGGATCTCTCACGTTCTCTTCCTTATGCTTTTTTCTTCTATGAACCCTAGTTCTATCTTCCATTTATTTTATCATGATTTCTCTCCAATTCTACCAGATCTAAAATCTTCCACCTCAGTCTATGTAAAAAATTCATTATTTTGTTGAGATGGATGATACACTATGGGAGTCGAAGCAGATATATTGCCTTTTGGATGATTCCGTTAACTCTAAAGTTATCCTGGAGTACCTTGTGACTGATTCAGTGTTTAGAGTTATGGATCTTGCTTCTGAGTTCAAATCTATGGCTACGAAGACCCGCGGTTTGATTTTCAATGCCGTGGTGTCCGATTCACTCTCTCCTGACACGGTGATGCCCAATTCACCCTTCCCCAAAATCGTGGTGCCCGATTCACTCTAAAACCGACATTGTGGCCCCTAATTCACTCTATTCCAACATCATGGTGCCCGATTCACTCTGTCCCGATACCCTGGTGCCTGATTCTCTTCCCCTTAACACTGTGGTGTAGGAGTCCCCCAATTCCAACATACTTTGTATTGATACTGTCTGAGTCCCCTTTGCCATACTCGGTGAAAATTAATAATGATGAGGATGACCCTCTTTACAGAATTATTTGCACCCTAATTCCAAGATATAGGTACTCTGAAACCTAAACCTTTGATGATGTTTATTGTTTGTTTGTTAACTAATTATGCCCTATGTGGCAATAATTGCTCTGAAATTAATGCATATATGTTAAAATATAACATGTTGAGCTTGAATATGTGCCTGTGATGATAATTTTCTAAGGGCAGCGGGCATGTACATTGATATGTGTGGCAATTTGTTCTCTATAAATGATGCATATATGTTGGTATATAACACTGTTGAGCTTGAATATATGCATATGATAATAATTTTCTGAGACAGTGGCAATTTGTTCTCTATAACTGATGCATATATGTTGGTATGACATTTTTGAGCTTGAAGATGATCATGTGATGAATTTTTTTCTAAAGGTAGTAGACATGTATACTTGTGTAAGTGTTGTTGATATTGTGCATTTGAGGCATTTGATGATATTTAGAGATTATTGGTTGATTATAATTATGTTATGTGTTGCCTAGTTAGGAGACATGTACACTATGATGAATGTTTTATTAGGGTTGCAATCAATAATAATCAACTTGATTGCACAAAAGGTTTGTTCACAACTTAAACAAAAGAAAAAAACAACAAAGGGGCATGTGTAGCATTGTTGATACTATAAGCATCACAAAAGGTAAAGTATTATCCTAGTTCTCGTAACCTAAACCCACCAATAATGTTGCAATGTCATAAGCTGGCTTTATATTTTGCCCATTTTCAATTAGCTTGTTTATACATTCTCTAACAATATTTTCATCAATTTCCAAATGCATGGGCAATTTACTTTCCCTCATCAGCCTCACTTTTCCCATATGTAGTACCTTGTAGTTGATTCATCCATGCACCTTCATTATCTCAATTAGACAGCCCTGTAGACTTAGGAAAACATTGTTTAGTAGTAGTTGATAAGTCTTCATGTGAAATGAAGACAGTCTTAATCAAATCATCCACATTGTAGCTTCCAGTTTCCACCTGTAGTGATTGGATAGACCTAAACAATCCCAAATCATTCACATTTGTGTCTGAAGAGTTTGGGGGTTGACATAGTAAACTGATTTGAAATCAATCAAATGTAGCAACTGCCCTAAAATCTGGATCATTATCCAAAATATGGACCTTGCAATTGTCCTGCTGGATAATAATGGTTTTGCTCAAGTGAGGTGGTCATTTTGCCTTTATAACTGGTATAATCTGTAAGTAGGAAAATATGTATGTTCATTTCATCATTAAAAATATAACAAACCCAGAAGTCATTGTAATTTTATTACCCTACAAACTGAAGATGATTTTAAGAAAAAAGGCTTAAAAGTTTACCTTATTCACTAGGAAATCTTTGCTCACATTCTTTGTGATGGAATCCATTTGTTTAGTAAACATGGTTCCCTTCTGTCTATTCTTGGAGTTCCTCTAAGCTGGTTTTACTTCCACATAGAGAAAAACCCTAATTTTTCCGTCAAAAGTAACTTGCCTCTGAACGTTATGTTAATTATTCAAAAATGGTAGGCCTAAGCCAGAGTCACAAACATATAATTACAACTCCAAAGGGGAGCAACCAACAAGCGGAAATAAACCTATCTAGATAACATGTGCTCGAATCTAATTACATACATAATGATGGAATTGATCAAGCCATCCGGGGAAGGTCGGGAGCCATCGAAGAGCGCTTCGTTCTGAACCTTCCAAATGAGGAAGACGCTTCCGTAGAGAGAAAGTGTCCACCTCCTCCTCTCGCGCACATGCACACGCCGGTCCTTGCTGAGCCACTTGAAGCCGGCCTTCAACGTGGTAACCTGTCTCCTCCATTCCACTTCGTTCCTTACCCGGTTCCATCTGTACCTCGTGAACGGGCATCCGAAGAAGAGGTGGTCTCTCATTTCGAGGGCCCGCACGCACAACACGCACTCGACTGGGCCTTCATAATGTCTCCATCTGTCCATGGTAAGAAAACGATTCCTCACAGCAATCCACATCCTGAATGAATATTTCTGAGGAACCCACGGACTCCACAACTTTTTGTAGATGGGCTATACCGGTGCAGAGTTAGCAGCTAACCTATACAACTTCCCCACACGTAGCCTTTCCATCTCCGAACACGACTCGAATGAGGTGACAATGTCATCCCTGATCCGTGCTCGAACCCTATCCCTCGCTCGAAGGATATCCTTCCATACAATTGAGGCACAATAATTAACCTCAACATCCCAGCACGAAGAGGACTGAAGATAAATGGTGTTAATCCACTTAATCCACAGCGATCTCTTCTTCTGATGCACATCACTATCCATTGTGGGCCTTAACACTGCACACATAAATATAACCTTAGGTATGAATTTTTTTGACTTGCAGGTCCTATGTGTCCCTTTCTCCCCCCAGTAGAAGATAATACCTCTCACTAGACTCATATAAAACCATTTCTCATCTATATCCACAATATTGTGCATATCACCAAATCTGATCTTTTTATCAATGTCAACCTGGAGATAGCTAAGACAGAAAAGCACTCTGTGAATTTTATTCACTGCTATGAGATCTGGTTTTATATCATTTGTATGTGGCTTAATCTTTTCCTCTTTGACCCATCTTCCAATAGCTGATTTGCTAGTTTTTAGTTGTGTTACTAGAATTCTAATGGTTGTTCTTATTGAAAATAGAATACTTTTAACTCTATCTTCATGAATGTGCACCTTTTTAGCCCTAGAAAGAAACCTTTTTGAATTTTAAAAGAACTGGCATACCTTCCTTCAATTTTTTTTGCAGTAGCCCATACGTAAAATATGCACCTTTTTGTGACCCCATGTTTATCAGTAGCTTCCTTTCATTTTCCATGTTCCAACACTCCATTTGTGTTATTCTTTAAGACCCACTGTGCTATTATGTTATTTTTTATCAGATAATTCTCTTTTTGATATTGGCATATTTATTGTGTAGTAATTGCTGATGATTGATATTTATGAGAGTTTATATCCTCTTTATATAGGTTGAAGGTAAATTTAATGTGTTATTATTATAGGGAAATTTGAAGGTATTTGAAGAAAATGAAGCACTGTCATTTGGGATGGAAAGTTTGAATATTTACCCTCCAAAAGTGAAGATTTTACCATCAAAAAGTGAAGATATATAAAAGCTGAAAATAGTGCTGTGGTGTCAGTGGAAGGAGTAAATCTTAGGCTATTTTGAGAATGTATAATTTTAAAAATATAATCTTTTTTTATTCGTACTTGTTTTTTTACTATTATTTAAATTTATATTTAAATGTGTAATTTGAAAAATTAGGTGTTGTGAACCATGAACAGTGAACATGGCTAGCCATGACTTGAGTGCATTGCAATGGGATTAACTTTATTGTTAAAGTTAATCTCAATGCAACTAAAGAATTTTTTTTTTTGATAATTTTACCATTCAAAAATGAGTTTAAAAGTAAAAAAAAAAAAAGTACATTTTCTTAAATTCTGTATTTACAGTGACAGTGAAGAATTAGCTTGGACGGAGGGAGTATTGATTAGACGTATTTGCTTATAGTACAATTTAGAGAATTCATAAATTTATATATTAATTGTATTATTTAATTATAATTAATGAGTTTATCTATTTATACAATAAAATAATACAATTAACTATTTACAATAATATGTAAATTGTGAAATCTCTAAAATATCCAATTATATATTTTTAAATTATCTTAAATTGTTATATATGAGATATTTTCAATAATTATTAATTTATTGTTTCATCTGGACCTTAAGTATTATTTTCTAAAAATAAAAATTATCTTATTATTTAATTTATTGATACCCAAATTTGAATGTGCCCTAATTTGGGACAAAATAAATTAATAGTTTTATTGAGTTTATTAATTTATCAAGTATTACTTTATGAAGGTTCAACTATATATTTTTAAGGGCAAATATTTATGTAAGACTGTCTCATAATAAAACTTCCATGAGACGGATAAGAAGTAATAATATTTTTTAAAAAAATTGATGCTCGAATTAATAAAAAGTGATAATGGTGCAATGAATTATTTCATTAATAATTTTATAATATAACTAAAGAGTGATAACATATTTAATAAAAAGTGATAATATCTTTAATAAAAAGTGATAACTATATAACAAAAATTAAAACGGTCTCATGAGAGGTTCTCGAGCAAATGTTCCTAATTTCTACAAGTATGATATATAAGTGAAACAAAGGTATTATTGGTAATTCAATAAGAAAAATTAAATTAGGTTATTAAGTTCTGTAATTGAAGTGTTTAAGTATATTACACTCTTTTTTTATTAAAATATTGGGATATTGTAGGGATGTTAATATTGTACTGCATCATTACTATTTTTTAAAAAGTATGTATAATGAGTATGACAAACTACAGTATAAGTATGCATAATAAATGTGATAGACCGAAATAGTAAGTTTAAAAAAATATATGGAATAGAGAGGGTATTACTCCATCCATTGAGAATTTGTGGTGTAACTTTTATCCCAAATCTAAGGGTATATTTTATTTGAGTTTACGTCGATTTAAAAAAATCAATTAATAGTGTTTATTCATGTTTTTTCCAACTAGTATTTCGACCCGTGCGATGCACGGGATTGTATTTATCATTATTGATTTTTTTTTGTTATTTTTAATTTTTTGAAGATGAATAATCTTAAAGATATTCTGATTTTGTTGTTGTTAAATTTTGAATATTATAAATTTAAGTTTTTGTTTTTATCAAAATATTTTATCTTAAAGCATAATACTTTAAGTAATTTGGAACAAATTTATTGTTATGGTTTTGAGTACAAAGTTACTCTTATGTTTTAATCTGTTTATATTCAACATATTTGTTATATTTTAATTTTATAATTAAATTATACCTTTCTGTGTGTTTTTAAATGTTCTAAATGCTTATAAATATTTAAAAGAATATTTTTTGTAGGTCTCATAACTTTGTAATATGTTTTTCAAAGCATAAAAGAGTTCTTGTATTTCAATGTTATGTTAATCGTATATTTTACAAAAAGTTACAAAATAAATCTTTAATGTTTAACAAGCTAATGATATGCTTTTGAGACAATTAATTTTTTTAGATTATAAAGGATATTTTGATCCATAATCCATCCCCGATAATTCAGTTAAATAAATGATAAATTTGTAAGTTTAAAAGTTAATCTAGTAGTAAATATGATAGTATATTCATATATATATATATATATATATATATATATATATATATATATATATATATATATATATATATATATATATATATATATATATATTAGAGATCAATTAGTCGCGTCATATGATAATAAATTTGTTAAATATATTGTGCAATCTATTTTTATCCAATATTTACATAATTTATTTAAAAAAATACTGAATTATTAAAACATCTGCAGAAATCATATTAAAGAAATCATGTTTATTCAATAGAAGAACTCAATATATTTCTTTATTCAAATTTAATTTTATTTAATTTATTTATACGATCAGTTTTAGAGAAAACAAAAGGAGATGTAGCAAATTATTCTTTTGAGTTCTTGTCTGCATCATATCAATAATGGTGCTGAATCTTAAAAACTCAAAATGTAACAGAAGAGTGTTCCAAAAGTTCAAAAAGGAATCTAGATCCAACAATAGCGTTGATTTCAATCCATAGCCTAAAAATACCCTATGAAAACATGAATCCATCATCCTTTTTTATAGCCAGCAGATTCCACATATGGTCATCATAGATAATATAGACCTCATGATGATCGAGTAGTGAAATCTTCTTAAAGACATCACAAATAAAATCTGAAAGAACCTGTGTGAAAGAAAATAAATATATCATAAATCATTAGTTAAATTAAACATTATTATAAAATATAAAACATTTTAACTTGAGGGGTTAAATATTTACTTAGAACAAAATAAAGCAAATATTACCAGGATATCATTATATAAATCATGTTGCGTAAGTGTATATGCAAATGATAAATACGTTGAATTTTTTGGATACTTTTTGCAAAAGTCTGAACTATCTGATTCTGATAAACCAATGGAAGGTGTGCTAAGAGCGATCCGATCTAAAGAATATTAAATTTCAATGTTATTAAAACAGAATAATGCAATAAAGTGTATAAAATATTCTAAAAATACGCGTCTAATCTCACCTTCAAAGCGTAAGTAGAAACCGCAAGAATTATAGAGCTTTATAATGAAGCAATTTTTGTTTATATCGCAGTATAGTGTAACAAATTTGCAGTCGAATTCTGAATAGTATTTCACAAAAGAAAGCCAACCAAAACCGAATTTTGTGTTGTCACCACTGTGCTTAAGAAATACGAACACACTTTATCATGAAAAGATTTAACCTGACAAACATGTGTTGATTTTTCAACAAGTACGTCACCAACATACTGAGGAAGGATCTCCAAATGAGAAATATTAAGACGATATTTATTAAAATGGCCCATTAATATACAGGATTTATTGCGTCTAATGGGAGAGAAAAATTTCTTCATACCTGATAAAAAACTGATTGTCGTTATTTTCACCTAGATTTTAGTACCTTATTGTGTGTATTTTTCGTATTGTTTCATCTGTATTTATGTGTATTTTTGTGGTGTTATATGTTTTTATGGAATTATGTGTGAATGAACTTTTAAATGCTAAAACAGGTGAAAAATGGAGCAAAAACGGAGTCGGGAGAAAGAAAGAAGCAAAGATGCACAAACACGGCCAGCCGTATTTGGGACACGGGGCATGTAGTGCGCACGGTCCGTGTACCACGCACAGGCCTATACGAGTTGGCCATGCGCGGTCATCAGAGATCACAACACTGCCACCCCTGTGGCCGTGTACCGCGCACGAGCCGTGCACTGTCCAAAGTCTTTCGTTGACCAGAACCCTAAACACGACTCGGGCCGTGTACTGGACTAGAGCCTTGTAGGTGTAAAATTTCAAAAAAAATTTAGAATCTTTCTAAAAGGTCTCTAAGGGTATAAATACCACTCCATTCAACATTTGATCATTCCAGAATCGAAATATTGGCTGCTCACACACCTCACACACCATTCCTTTAATTTTGTACCATATTCTTCATCCCATTCATCCACACTTTGATCCTACATCAGCTCTCCATAAATTCTACCATCCAATTCAAGTGAAGAAGCAAGGAAGAGTGGGTGATCACCAAAAGAAGGAAGGAGATTCAATTGGAGTCAATCCAAGGGAGTTTTCATCCCAATTTAGTGTTAATCCTCTAGTTTACCATGATTTGTAAGGTTTTTAATATCTATGTTAAGGATCTTATGAAGATTGTAGGCTAATCTCCCTTGTGGTATTAGCAACATGAAAGTTCATGGTTAAATTTTGGAATCTATGTATTTAAATTCATATGTTGATTGGGTTAATTGATTTTCTATCATTGATGCTTTAGATCTTGATGTTTTGATGATTTGTGTATTTAGATGCTCTAAATATTTGATTAGATTGAGAAATCAATTATGTGATTAGGACTTTTGTGTGAATCATTTCAACAAACACTTCATGTGCATTATAAATTGTGAAGAGATTGAGAAATCCTTTAGATTTTAGAACCTTTTGGTAGGACATGCGGTTGGTTTAATCGAGAGATTGGTTAATTGTGTAAAAGGATTCTTATTTCAAGCTTAGTACCTTGTTGGAATTGTTTGAATGAGAACCAACCTTTGTGCTAATTGTAATTAATATCCTATTCATCTTGAGAAGGAGCTTAGGTGAATCTAGAGTTGGCCCTTAATATATACCCATGATTCATATGAATTTAATGCATGTATCCTAAGATTTTCCATTGATTAATTGTTATTAATCACACTTTTGCTTAATTTGGTAAATCACATTCCATCCATTTATCTTGTTTGTTTGATCATTGCTTGCATTGTTTTGATTAATTCTATTTACTTGTTTGAACAACCGCTATATTGATGATTCGTCTCTATAAAATTACGACAAACGTGAGATCACTTAAGCACTAGTACCTACCTCCCTATGGTTCGATAATTCTTGAATTGGTCAATCCGACTACAAGTTATGACTAATCAAATGGCGTCGTTGCCGGGGAGGCAACGGTTGCTAGTAGCTTGAAGAAGGATCATTTTGAGTAATCTTACTAGAGACTTTTTTTATATATTCATATACTTGTATTTGCTTTGAAAACTTTGTTCTAACTCTCTTATTTTGAAGGTGTATGCACACAAGGTCCAGGGGTAAACAAGTTGAACCTCTTGATCTAGAGATTGAACACACTTTGAGAAAAAAGAGAAAGGAGAGCAAAACCAAAAACAGTAATCTTATGGAGAACAATTAAGAAGAAAGTTAAATATTGAGTATGATGGAGACGGAGTGCAAAATGTGCAAGACAACGCAAAAGCACCCCAAGTCAATGTTAATCTTCCTCAACAAGCTTATCAACAATTTGGAGAGTTTAACAATCAAGCTTTGCTTCAATAAATGGTGCAACAAGCTATGCTTCAACAAGGTTTTCAACATGCTTATGCACCTCCACCACCACCTTCAGTGCATCAAGGGCCTGAACTAGATCCAAGGGTGATCTGGGATTTCTTTATGCCAAGAGCAATGCCACAAATGATGGGACCACCGATCAATGCTAACAACTTTGAATTTAAAGCGGGCTTAATTTCTATGGTGAGAGAGCAACAATTTAGTGGAACTCCAATTGAGGATCCTAACGCTCATCTAGCTCAATTTATTGAGATTGCCAACACTGTGAAGATGAATGGAATGAGCGAGGATTGCATTAAGATAAGGTTGTTTCCGTTCTCGCTGAGGGATCATGCTCGAACATGGTTATCTACCATCACGCCGGGTACGTGTAACACTTGGGAGGAGCTTGCACAAATGTTCTTGAACAAGTACTTCCCACCTTCTAAAACGCTTCAAATGAAGAGCTTGATCACTCAATTCAAGCAAATGCCTCAAGAGAGTTTTTATGAAGCGTGGAAAATGTTTAAGGATATGCTACGTAAGTGTCCACAACATGGACTCCCGGAGAATCAACAAGTTAGATTTTTCTACCAAGGTTTGATAAATAGTCAAAGAATATATGTTGATGCTTCGGCGGGTGGATCCGTACTTGGAGTGACTCCGGAAAGGGTAATAAGGATATTTGATAAAATTTCTACAAATGTATATTAATGGCCATCGGAGAGGGTGATACTATAGATTTGAGAGCGTCGATCAAGGGCAACAGTTTAGTGTGAAGAGTGCTAGTATGGAGTCAAGTTTGCCAAGTGTTGAGATGATAGCGGCGGAGGTAATAAGGCAAATGAGCTTGAGTCAAGGGGTGAATCAAGGAGTTAACATAGTGGAAGGCTAAATTGATCAAAGTGTACTTCCTCTTAATAGTGTTAGTGGGGAACAATAGGCTATGACAATGCCATGTATGGAGGATGTTCAATACATGCAAGGAAGGAATTACCAAGGTAACTATCAAAACAATCACCAAGGTAATTTCAACCACAACCAAGGAAATTACCCACCAAGGCAAGGAGGTTTCAATAATCAAGGAAGTGGAAGCTCATACCCACAACAACAAAGAAGGCAAGATAATTTCTCTTATTCAAACCCGAGCAATGCATTTGCTTATCCTCCGGGGTATCATCCGGGAGCTAAAGCACCAAATAATGAAGGAAAAGCAACCACCGAAGAACTCATTGAGAAGTTGATTGCATCAAACAAAACTACAGATGAGACAAGAAGAAAGATTGATGAAGCTAATGATAGAAGGTTCAAAGCCTTGGAGCACTCGGTTGGTCAACTTGCTAGTTCGTTTAGCACGAACGAGAAATGAAAATTTCCTTCTACTACTATTGTAAATCCAAAAGAGCAATGCACGGCAATCACTTTGAAGAGTGGAGCAAACTATGAGGGACCTTACATGCCTATGAAAGGTGAAAGTTAGAAGAGAAGGAGGTTGAGAAGAATTTGGTAGAGGAAGAGTTTTTGGAAGACGGTGAAGTTGAAGCTAAGGAAAATGATGAAACGGAAGTGGATGAGTCGGAAGTTGTTGAAAAAAAATGGAAAAGAACAAAAGCGTTGAAAAAGAAAGAGAATGAAGTGGAGTTGGAAAGGGATAGTTGGGGCATACCAAAAATTCAAGTGCTCATCCCTTTTCCACATATATTTTTGAAGAAGGGCCTTGATGAAAAATTTACAAAGTTTTTGGAGATTTTCAAGAAAATCCACATCAATATACCCTTTGCGGATGCTTTGAGACAAATGTCTCACTATGCTAAGTTTTTGAAAGACATCATGGCAAGAAAAAGGTGCTTAGTGGAGAATGAGACCGTCAACTTGGCGGAGGAGTGTAGTGTCATAATTCAAAAGAAGTTACCTCCAAAGCTCAAGGATCCGGGGAGTTTTGTCATACCATGCGAAATGGGGAAGAATGAAGTGCATAAAGCTCTTTGTGATCATGGGGCTAGTATCAATTTGATGCCTATGTCCATCTTTAAGAAACTTAGTATAGGGGAAGTAAAGCCTACGTCCGTTACATTGCAACTTGCGGATAGGTCTTTGACTTATCGTAAGGAAGTAGTTGAGGATGTGTTAGTTAAAGTTGGAAAGTTCATATTCCTGATAGATTTTGTAGTACTTGACATGGACGAGGATGCAAATGTTTCATTAATTTTGGGGCGTCCATTTTTGGCCACGGAAAGAGCTTTAATTGATGTGCATAAGGGGGAGTTGAAATTGAGAGTAAATGAAGAAGAGGTGGTGTTTTCATTAAGAAATGTGATGAGGCATCCGGATGAGAAAGAGGAGTGTAGAAGGATTGATGAGATTGATGAGATTGTTCAAAAGAACTTGTCATTCTTCTTATCTAAAGATCCTCTCAAAACAAGCATAAACCATTCTCTTACTTTATCTCTTAATTCTAACTCATCTTTTTATTGTCTAGAAGATGATGATATAAATGATTGCTTACATGAATTGAATGCTAGTAGGGAAATGCAAGAAGAAGAAGCAAAGATGATGTACTATGGAAAGAGGGAGTACCTTCCATTGGAAATAGAGAATGAAGAGTCAAAAGTTAAAAAAGGAAAAGAGGAATTGAAGTCACTATCCGATCATCTCATGTATGCGTACTTGGGGGATAGCAAAACCTTTCCGGTAATTGTATGATCATCTCTTTCACCTCTAGAGCTTGATAAATTATTGAGGGTGCTTAGAGACCATAAAAGTGCTATAGGGTGGAGTCTTGATGATTTGAAAGGTATAAGTCCCACTATTTGTATGCATCACATTAGATTAATTGATGATAGTAAAACATGCATACAACCTCAACGTCGTTTGAACCCCATTATGCAAGAGGTTGTTAGGAAAGAAGTTTTGAAATGGTTAGATGATAATATTGTTTATGCCATAAGTAATAGTCCGCATGTGAGTCCTAAGAATGAAAAAGGGGTTAGATCGTTCCTTGGCCACGCCGGGTTCTATCGACGTTTTATAAAGGATTTTTCTAATATAGCCAAACCTTTGTGTAAATTGCTTGAAAAAGATGCTCCATTTGAATTTAATGATGAATGTCTTGATGCTTTTAGGGTTCTCAAAGAAGCCTTAATTTCATCTCCAATCCTCGTCTCTCCCGATTGGAGTAAGCCTTTTGAGCTCCATTGTGATGCAAGTGACAATGCCTTGGGAGTGGTGCTTGGTCAAGTTAGGGAGAAAAAGTTTCGAGCAATCTACTATGCATCAAAGACGTTCAATGCCAATCAAAAGAATTATACCACAATGGAAAAAGAATTCTTATCTGTGGTTTATGCTTTTGAAAAATTTTGTCCATACATAGTTGGCACAAAAACGATTGTTTATACGGATCATGACACCATTAGGTATTTGATTAGCAAAAAAGATGCTAAACCAAGAATAGCCGAATACTTGTCACGCTTAGAAAATGTTGATAAAGAAGGAACTGTGGAGTTCATTAAGGATGTATTTCCGGATTAAGAAATTCTTCTAGTTGATTTTCAAAGGATGTACACTTTGTGTGAGACCGGAAGGCCGTGGTATGCGGATTTTTTGAATTATTTAGCTTGTGGCCTCAAGCCGGATCATCTCACCGAATCTCAAAGGAAGAAGTTCTATCATGATGTCAAGGAGTACTTATGGTATGATCCTCTTTTGTTCAAGAATTGTTCGGATGGAACCATACGGAGGTGTATCCCGGAGATGAGAAATTGAGTGTCGTGGAGATGTGTCATAGTTCACCTTGTGCAGGACATTTTAGATTTCAAAATACGGGAGCAAAGATTCTTCAATCGGGGTTGTTTTGGCCAACCTTGTTCAAAGATTGCAAGGAGTATATCAAGGGATGTGATAGGTGCCAAATAATTGGAAGTATAGGGCAACGAGATGAGATGTCCATGAGGAACATTTTTGAAGTTGAATTGTTTGACGTATGGGGGATGGACTTCATGGGACCATTTCCGCCATCCAATGGGTACTTGTACATTTTGCTCGCATTGGATTATGTCTCCAAATGGGTAGAAGCAATTCCGACAAGGACAAATGATGCTCTAGTGGTGAAAGCCTTCTTGAGGAAAAACATCTTTGCTAGATTTGGAGTGCCAAGAGTGATGATTAGTGATTGGGGATCTCACTTCATTAACAAGATCATTAAGAAGCATTTGATGGGATATGGAGTAAAGCAAAAGGTCTCAACACCTTACCATCCTCAAACCAATGGCTTGGCGGAAGTGTCAAATAGGCAAGTAAAGATTGTTCTTGAAAAGACGGTCAATGGTAATCGAAGAGATTGGTCTTCAAAGCTTGACGATGCTCTATGGGCGTATCGAATGGCTTATAAGACCGCTCTTGGATTTTCACCATATAAGCTTGTGTATGGAAAGGCATGCCATTTACCCGTGGAATTGGAGCACAAGGCATTGTGGGCCCTTCGGAAATTGAACCTTGAAGAGAAGGAATCTGGGAAGAAAAGGTGACTTCAATTGGTTGAACTAGAGGAATTTAGAGAGGAAGCTTACTCAAGCTCGAGGATTTTGAAGGAAAAAATCAAGAGATGGCATGATAATAGGATCAAAACGAAGGAGTTTATTCCGGGGGATAAGATTCTATTGTTCAATTTAAGACATAAATTATTCCCCAAAAAACTTCATTCGAAATGAACCGGTCCGTACTTGGTGATCGAAGTGAGAGATGATGGCTCAATAAAACTTGAAGGATCGAACGGAAATGCTTTTGTGGTTAATGGTCATAGGGTGAAACATTATCATTCTCCCTCTCAATGGGAGTTGGTATATGTGGATACCTTCACCTCCTGAAAACTCGTATCCTTTTAGTAGTTGTAGATTGTAAATATTTCTTTTCTTGTTTTGCATTTTTGTTCTTGTAGGGGGGTTGTGCTTGTAAGAAGAGATGTATTGAAGATACAAGGAATGCCTCATTGAAGTGTAATAGTATATCGTACCACCTTTTGCAAACTTACTTTGAACTCTTGTTTCAATTTAAGTTTGGGGGGATATGGTGTGGTATGATACGTTATGTTTGCATACATTCTTATGTTTTTGATCAATTTTGAAAATTTTCTCATGAGTTCGGTGTAGTTTTGGTCCGTTTTGGTGGTGTTGAAGTTGATAATCCTTTTAATTTTGATACCAAGTTTTGAGCATAAATAGGGAGCATTGGAAGCATAAAAACAGGGAAAGGCAAGGTTCAAAGTTGAAAAATTGAAGAAAGCAGGGTACAGGAACTCGGACCGTGTACAGTATACGGCCATGTAGGGTTTGGCCGTGTACTGTCATCTAAAACACGAACTCACCCAGATCCATAGCCCGTGTACAATACAGCTACACGGCCAGTGTACCGCGCACAGCCAGTGTGCAGTGCAGCTACACGGCCAGTGTACCGCGCACGGGCCTGTCCAGAAAAGTTATGCGCTGTCGTCTGTAAACACAACATGGCCACCCTTGTGGCCGTGTGCAGAACTCGGATCGAGTCGTGTCTGAAATCAGAATTTATAAACCGGATTTCAGAACAAGCTCGTTCATTTCCAATTGCCCCAAAAGCATCCTCCCCGTCTAATTCCCCTCCTAAATTGCAAATTCGATTGAGAACAACATACAAGTGGTAAGATTGAGTGGTTTAGAGTATTATTTTCCAACTCTTTGCATCAAATTTGTTCATTCATTCCAAGAAATCCAAGGTATGAATTTCTTACCATAGTTTTCAATTGAAGGTATGAATTTCGAAATTCTTGTATTGGTTTTACATGAGAGGTGTTTGAAGCAAGTTTAAATTGTGAAGTACATTAATCTTGTATGTTTAATTGATGAATTAACTGGAATGTTACAAAGTTAGGGTTCATGTGGTTTGAAGTTGGGGATTTTTTGGATTTTGATGAATTTAGGTATATATGGTGAAATAAATTGATCGATAATGTTTCATTGATGATTGCATTGATATGAAATAGCTTAGGTGTTGAGGATTTGAGCATAAGGGTGTTTGGTATTCTTTTGAAAATTGTTTTGAAAATTGTTGCATGCTAAGTGTTCGATGAAATGCCTAAGTTAATTTTTGAATCAATTTGAAGACTTTACATGAACAAAGAAGCATTGTTGATATTTTTAGATGATTAATTCAAACATGAGGTGGAATATGTGATGAAATTCATGAAAATGAAAAGATGCTCTTGTTGGATTGAGTGAGAATTTTGTTCCGTTGTTTGTGCCATTTTTCCCATGATTGAGCATGCGAATTGTAGTTTGATAAAGGGTGTTGTCATGAAACATCAAAGTATGATTAGGTTTAACGCTTAGTTGAAGTATGAGTGATGATTCTATGTTTAAGCATCAACACTATGATGAAGTTGAGTGTAATTTGAACTTGTTGAATATTGCAGATGGCTGAAAGAAGGGTTCGAAAACGCAATGAAGATTTTATCATTGTGGAAACTGAGGGAGAATTGGCCAACTTAGATGTCCAATTGATGGAAGATGGGATACATCCTGATTACTTTGGAGTAGAATTCGAGGAAGGATGGGAGAAATACATTTTGAGGTGGCAAGCCATATTTCCTAAGATCAGGCCAACTAGATTTCAGAATCAGGAAACTATAACTGGGCTTGGGATAGAAGCTGACTTGAGAAGAATCTTTAGTAGGAAAGGGAAGGAGGAGTTCTTTGACAAGAGACCTCCTACCTATCATCACCTTACAACTGAATTCTTGAGCACTCTTCAAGTGAAGAAGAACGGGAACGGCTTCCCCACATCAGTAACCTTCTAGCTGACTAATGAGTTGAGAGAGAAGGTACCCATCCATGTTTTGAATAGGTTTATGAGATGCCCCCCTCGTGAGAATCATGGTCATTTTTATGAAGGAGGGGGATTCAATCAGCAGAGTTGGTGGAAGTTGCTAGTCAATGATGGAACAGAACCAGCAGATTACATTCCTAGTACCTCAAAGGGGACAGCTATTAGGAATCCCGTAATGAGATATTTGGAGAAGATTGTCTCAAACACAATGGTGGCTCATTACGAAGGTGGATCAGTAGGTGAGAAACAACTCTACATCATGTATTGTTTGTACCATGAGCTTGATTTGAATATGGCAGCCCATTTTATCCACCATGCGGAACGGGTAGCGAAGAGGCAAACTTCACAAGGAATAATGTTAGGAGGGATAGTTACAATGATAGCTCAAGGATTAGGGATTGATCTAAGAGGAATGGAGAATAGGATGAATAGTGAGGGGCTCAATTACAACCAGGTAATGAGGATGGAGTTCTTAGCTTTGGTAGGAGATATATATTGCTTGAGGTAAGACAAAAGAGCCCCATTCCCTTTACCTGCTCCGGAGTTGACATCAGTTTTTGCTCGAAGGAAAAAATGCAAATTTTACAGTGGCAAGTGTGCAACACTCCACTGTCTTGAGGGAATTTTATCGAAGAAATCGGGAAGAAGTGGAAGCAGTGCTAAGGCAAATGCGTGTTGAAGAAAATAATGAGTTTGCAAATTTGAGAGCCGAGCCCATAGCTATGGATGAGGGGGTGGAGAAGACCCTCAGCATCAGTAAGTGGAACATGCTCCTGAACCTCCACAGTTTGAAGAATAGCAGGAACAACAGCAGTTCATGGGACAAGGAGGTGAGGCAAATTGGAATTTCTTTGAAGGGGAGATTTGAGAGATAAGGCACACACAGCCCTGCATGGAGAGAAAATAAGACAAACGAGAGAAAAGCAGTAGAGGCAAGGAGTGCAGATCGGGGAGATCCACGAGGGACAACGTAGGAGGGAGTACTATAAAGAGAACGTTCGAGAACATTCGAACAATATGGAGGAGATGCTCACGATGATGTTTAAATTTCAGTTCCCTGCCTCACCTCGTGCCTATATCCCTTGGGCACTGTGTCAGCCTCGCCCCCCTCCTCATCCAGATAATTGAGGGAGTATTTTTAGTGCTCGTCACTTCGTTAGCTTATCTATTTTAGTTGGATTGAATTGTGTTGGATTTGAGACTTTTAGTTGTTTGTGTTTGTTTGTATTTTTTATTCTTGTTAAGGTTTTGTTTGGTGGTTTGTTTAGGAGGTTGTGAGTCATTTTGAATGTGAGTGATGATGCATTATGGTGATAAGTGATAACGAATCATGATTAAGAATCCCTACACTTTCGAGTTGTGATATGTTTTATTTAATGGGTTCAATTAAAAGATGAATGTGTTGCAATAAGTCCTTTTAAGTCAAGCAATAACTTGTGAGGATTTGTGCCTCGACCATAGATAAATGGTTTATTCTTTTCATGAGTGAATCGGTTGCGATTTGATAAACTAAATGCTTGCTCAAAGACTTTAGGAATGAACCCGATTAGTAGAGATTGATTATATGATTTAAGGTCATCCTTGTCATGAATAGTCATTGCCAAACATTTTCTTACCTTTAACATCATCCTTAGTTAACTACATTTGAGCCTTTAAGCCTATTTCTTGTGAATTAAGCACATTACAAGCCTTGATTACCCACATGAGCATTATATATATATATACATTTTGTGTAAGTAATCAAGAAGATGGTAGCTAGAAAGATGTGATGAGATGACAAAAGAGATGAGAAAATGATATAAAAGGATGAAAAGAGCAAGAATGCATATGTGACCTTAAAAGCAAGAAAAGAGAGCGAGGGATAAAGAAGCTCAAGAAACTAAAAATCAAAAGAAGGGAGCATACAATCAAGAATAGTTGAAAATCAAAAGTGAAGTGATGAGTAGTGTTTGAATGTAACAAACGATAAGAAAGGAAGAAAAAAAAGTGAAGAATGGAAGAAAGTAGCTATCTCTTCGATTACTTACACTCGTTTAGTCACTTTTATCTAAATTCTTCCTACCCTACCAAAGAGTCTATCATTACATCCTTAATCAAAGACCTTTTTTATCATTGATTGAAATTTTGGTGGTTTGTAAATAGAGTCTACGAACAAGTGTTTGGTGATTCGAACCAATTGATTGATGAGTGTGATTTACTTTATTTAAAGAGTGGCGAGTGAAATTGATTACCTACGTGAGACTTGAACCAAAAATGGACTATATTGCACAATGTTCTCTTTTGATTGAACATATTAATTTCTCATATCATGTCTTTAATGATTGTAGGATAACTTAGCATAATTTGTAGTTCTTGTTGCTATTGATGTGTTATTATTTATGTTCGTTTAGTCTTTTCTTAGGTGAAAATCTCTCTCCCCTTGTTTTATCATTTTCGTTGTTCGGGGACGAACAACACTTTAAGTTTGGGGGTGTGATTGTTGTTATTTTTACCTAGATTTTAGTATCTTTTTGTGTGTATTTTTCGTATTGTTTCATCCATATTTATGTGTATTTTGGTGGTGTTATGTGTTTTTATGGAATTATGTGTGAATGAACTTTTAAATGTTAAAACAGGTGAAAAATGGAGCAAAAACGGAGTCGGGAGAAAGAAGGAAGCAAAGCTGCACAAACACGGCCAGCCGTGTTTGGGACACGGGGCGTGTAGTGCGCACGGTCTGTGTACCGCGCACGGGCCTGTAAGAGTTGGCCGTGCACGGTCATCAGAGATCACAACATGGCCACCCCTATGGCCGTGTACCGCGCACGAGTCGTACGCTGTCCAATGTCTTTCGTTGACCAGAACCCTAAACACGACTCGGGCCGTGTACTGGACTCGAGCCGTATAGGTGTAAAATTTCATAAAATTTTTAGAATCTTTATAGAAGGTCTCCAAGGGTATAAATACCACTCCATTCAACATTTGATCATTCCAGAACCGAAATATTGGTTGCTCACACACCATTCCTTTGATTTTGCACCATATTCTTCATCCATTCATCCACACTTTGATCCTACATCATCTCTCCATAAATTCTACATCCAATTCAAGTGAAGAAGCAAGGAAGAGTGGGTGATCACCAAAGGAATGAAGGAGATTCAATTGGAGTCAATCCAAGGGAGTTTTCATCCAATTTAGTGTTAATCCTCTAGTTTACCATGATTTGTAAGGTTTTTAATGTCTATGTTAAGGATCTTATGAAGATTGTAGGCTAATCTCCCTTGTGGAATTAGCAACATGAAAGTTTGTGGTTAAATTTTGGGATCTATGTATTTAAATTCATATGTTGATTGGGTTAATTGATTTCCTATCATTGATGCTTTAGATCTTGATATTTTGATGATTTGTGTATTTAGATGCTCTAAATATATGATTAGATTGAGAAATCAATATGTGATTAGGACTTTTGAGTGAATTATTTCATCAAACACTTCATGTGCATTATAAATTGTGAAGAGATTGAGAAATCCTTTAGAGTTTAGAATCCTTTGGTAGGACATGCGGTTGGTTTAATCGAGAGATTGGTTAATTATGTGAAGGGATTCTTATTTCAAGCTTAGTACCTTATTGGAATTGTTTGAATGAGAACCAACCTTTGTGCTAATTGTAATTAATATCATATTCATCTTGAGAAGGAGATTAGGTGAATCTAGAGTTGGCCCTTAGTCTATACCCATGATTCATATAAGTTTAATGCATGTATCCTAAGATTTTCCATTGATTAATTGTTGTTAATCCCACTTTTGCTTAATTTGGTAAATCACATTCCATCCATTTATCTTGTTTGTTTGATCATTGCTTGCATTGCTTTGATTAATTCTATTTACTTGTTTGAACAACCTCTCTATTGATGATTCGTCTCTATAAAATTACGACAAATGGGAGATCGCTTAAGCACTAGTACCTACCTCCCTGTGACTCGATAAATTCTTGAATTGGTCAACCCGACTACAAGTTATGGCTAATCAAAAACATCATTAAATTTTAGAACTAACAAATTTTTAGAAATATTATCAAGCTTTGATGAAACTTAGATAAAAAAAAACAACGTCGAGTTAATTCCGTTGAATTAGATTCATAACCTGCATTATGCAAAAATTAGATAAAATAATTTAATCATTTTAATTTTGATTAATTATATAAATTACTTATCTTTTGAATTAGATTAAATTAATAAAAAAATAAATGAAGGATAACAAATAAAAATGAAAAATTTATATAAAATTTCTATAAAAATGGAGTGCTTTTGACTCGTGCGTTGTTTTAATATTTATACGAAAAATTTACATGAAATTTATATGAAATTACTTACAATTTATATGAAATTTTTTAATATTTGATACTAATTCTTTAAAGACGAATAAAGTTATACGATTAATTTACGAAGATGTACAATCGTAAAGACTTTTTAAATTTGAAGATTGAATATTATAAATTAAATTTTATTTTCTTTAAACATTTATTTATTTTACCCGTGCGTTTTATGAGAATGGGTATATAAAATAGTTTTTTCTTGCAAAAGTTATTTAGACGTATTAATTTTAATCCTTTTCCTTTTAACCTTATAATAATTTTTGTCATTTGTGTCGATTTTGGTTTTATAATTATTTTGAAACTCAATTTCACCATTTAATTTATATATATATATATATATATATATATATATATATATATATATATATATATATATATATATATATATATATCAAGCTTGATAAGTTTTTCATGTCCTGAAACTTGGGCAAATTTTTATGTTAAAGAAAATTTTTCAAAAATTAAAAAGTTGTAGTAATATAATTGATACAAATAAATAATATATAATTATCGACTAACATTTGTATTATTTAAAATTACATAACAAAATTTGCAGAATAATATGATGTTGAACGTCTAATGAATAAATTAATTAATTTCAAGATTAGATATTATCAATCCATTAATTAAGGATGATCGTGTATGATTTAATGGTGTACCTTAAAGACACCAAAGCTGCATAGTCTGACATGTCGCGCTTCAACTATTATCAAGTAACAAATATGCAGTGTAAAGAAAACAACTTCATCAATAAAATTTAATGTAGATTGACAAATAAAAATGAGCTGAAAGAAAGAAAGACAACCACACCACTCGACTTTCTTGATGCATCACTAATCAAATCATTTTAAAAACAATTTTAGCACAATCATTTTTCTTTTAAAAGTTTCATCACATGAGGATTAAATGATGAATCATCCTTTTGGACATCAACTTCAGAACTTATGTTCTTCCCCGTTGCGTCATCTTTGTCCCGTGCATCAATTGGTTTCACGACCTCTTACTTATTTTTTTTTTGCAGCAACTTAAGGATTCAAAAATTTCATTATTTAAATAAACTCGATGATCATTCAACGAACCTTCCAAAATTTAATGAATTTAAGACAAAATTAGCTTTAGGGAGAACTTTCATAAATGTCTTTATGAACAGAACCTTAAATTCTGCTAATTAATTACATAAATATTGCAAATCTATAATCAATTTCAATCATTTGACTTGTATTACATCCATTTTTAGTTTTATAACTTGTTAGTATTTCCACAACATAAGAGTAAACAATATAAGCTAGCTGAACAACAGAGTAAACATCATTGTTACATAATCTTGATATGAACCCTTCTATTTTAAGATATTTATTGTTAAAGATAGAAAACTATCGATGATCCAAACAATTGTATATAAATTTACTTTATGTGCACTCCATAGGCCTTTATAGTAGTCCGTGGAATGTCTCTTCAAGGAAAGTATAAGAAGAAAAAAAAGTAAAAAAAATAAAGGAAAAAGGTTCACATATATCCTCAATCTTATTGCATAGGAACATATCAGCCCTCGATCTTTATTTTTATTCGTTCCAGGCCTTATTCTTTCTCATTAAGATCAAATAAGCCACTTTTCTTATAATTATCAAACATTACAACCTTTTTTGTTCAAAAAATATGACAATGTCAAATTATTATGAGATCATTCTTTTCCACCTTCTTCTACGTTGAATAAATCATAAAAGAACAATTTCTGTAATAGCAATATCTCTACTATTCATGTACAAAATGCAAAAGAGGATTAAAGTGTATTTCCAAATAAAGTCAAGTGTATTATATCAAGGCCATAATTAAAGCAATAGCAAAGATCTCAACCTTGTATGTAGTAAAGAAGTTGGGCAGAAGAGCATCAACAGGTTTAAACACCAAAAGAAAATGGAAATGGAAAGTTCCTTTGAAGATGGAGCTGGCCAGTGAGTATCTGACCACATATTAAAATTGAAAGCAATACAGTACCAAGATGAGTCTCTAATCTCCTCCCACATATGTAACATATCTTTTGAGGAATTAGAATTGCACTCTTATATTAACTTATGACTCTAAACATCTTTAGAAAATTCATTGAACACCTTCCTTACAAAAAAAAATCCATTTTCCTGTATCCAAAACTTATCCAACGGGGCTGTTTGCATGACTTAATAATAGCTATACAATCTACAACCTCCAATAAAAATTTAAAACATACCAAATTGAGATACACAATTTTTTTTCTGTCTAAAAACACAGCCATGTACAAAAATACCAGACAAAAAAAACTCAAAAATATTATAAAATACTAATTTTATGTTCATTGATGAATTCTCAAATAGTAATACAATTTACAGTCTCCAATAAAAATATAAAACATACTAAATTGAGCGATGCTTTTTTATTATTATTTTCTAAAAATACCACCATGTATGAATTAAAAAAAAGGATACTCACAATTAAGCATGTAGTACATGACAAAGTCTCTTGTGAGACGTCACTTACGTGAGACGTGTTAAAGTATGCCTCTTATTTAGATAAAGTATGTATAATGGGTGTTAAAGTATATTTTCTAAAGTATGCTGGATTATGCATTAAAGTATGATATTAATGTATTATAATTTGATTTATTATTGACATACTATAACTGTAAATAAACATACTTTATCTATACAATAACCATACTTTAATAATGGGTTGACCCGTCTCACACTCATCTCACAAATAATCGTCTCACACCCATCTCACAAATAAAATTTTCATCTTTTAATCTTATAAAAATTAAACTGTGAGGAACATAATTGAAATTTAGTCAATCCTCTTTGCTTAGATTCCCTAGTAATGCGTAAGGATTTAAAGACGAAGAAGGACAAAAATGGACCATGAACCAATGTGGGCTTTAAAATTCATCACAATCTATCCAAAAGCATGCCAACAATTCTAACTGCTAGAAGTAATTACAACTGAAGACAAACATCATATAACTTTCATTGAGTTATTTATACAAACATTTGGAATGAAATTATGCACATATGATTTAGAAGTAATTAAGATTAATTACAGTCTATCTATCAATTAACAATATGCGAATAATTCTAACTGCTAGAAGTAATTACAACTGAAGACAAACAGAATATAACTTTCATTGAGTTATTTCTATAAACACTAGAAACTTACCCGTGCGTTGCACGGACATTAAGTTTTACAATACTATTTATATTTAATATAAATTATAAAAATTTTAATAATATTTTTTTAATAATTATTTAGAATTTGAATTAATAAAACACAATTTTTTTTCTTGAATCATACTATTTGGAATCTACATGAGTATTATATTTTTTAACCTTATTATTTTTAGTAGAGTAAATATCAAAATTAGTCTGGTAAGTATGGCGTTTTTCAATTTTAGTCCTTTTTCTTTTACAATTCTTGATTTTGGTCCTTTTTTGTCCATTTTTAGTCCTTTTGGTCCAATTTTGATCTTTTTGGTCTTTTTTTCAAAATTTAATCCTTTTTTGGTCCACTTTTGGTCCTAAATGTATACACTTTCGGACCATTTTTAGACTTTTTTAACATAAAGGACTAAATTTGGACAAAAATAATTAAATTTGGACTAAAATGACTAAAAGTGGACCAAAAAGTACCAAAATTGAGAATTGCAATAGAAAAATGACTAAAGTTGGAAAACGCAATACTTACAGGACCAATTTTGATATTTACTCTTTTTAGTATAATCATTCATGAATAAACCTTGAACCCTAAAATCTTAAAGCCTATACCCTAAACCATATACCATAAATCTTAACCCTATACCTTAAATCTTAAATCCTAAAACCCTAAACCTTAAACCTTAAACCTTAAACCCTAAACCCCCTAAACCCAAAATCCTAAACCTAAATCCCTAGACCCTAAACCTCCTAAGACCTTGAAGATCCAGGCAGCAACAACTAACAATCAAATTTCAAAGATCATCAAATATGACCATAATGTCAATTAGAAAAGCTCACATAAAAAACACCATGACAATAATATTTTTTTCAAGTTCTAGATTCTAGGAATGTGGTGTCGTATTATTGTTGTAAAACAAAATTAGGAATGATTGAAATTTCTTTTTTCCCTTAAGATCATTATTAATGCTAATTAAGAAAATAATTTTAACGCAAATAAACATGATGTCACTTCATAACTTGAGCAAATAAATAATGTTGAAGAAGTAGAATTAGAAAAGTTTAAACCTTTGAAAAACATACCTACACATGCTCAATAAATATGATCATTCTCATCTCGTAGACCCATATAACCAATAAAAACAAAATAACGGACAATGAAATTATAATCTATGATAACTTTGCATTATTAATCACATGAAAATTATAGGATCACCAAGACATTTTAAACCATAAATTATATAGTGAGATTAACCAACCTGAGAACATGTAATGTTTAAACATGATACATATACAATACATCTATTACTTCAAACTTTAATGAGTGGTATATACCCACGTACATTAATATAAAAGGTTGATTTTCAACCATTAATATAAAAAATTACAACAAACGTAACTAAGATCTAAGAAAGCCCAAATATAGAAACAATATTAGGATGTAAAACAAAAGGTTAAACAGATTAGCAGTTTTTTTTTGGTCAAATAATCAGAGCATATCATACAATTATTATAAAGTTAATAAAATTATAGGAAATTTGAACAAATATGTTATCATGACTATAGATAATCCTAAAATACAGATGTTACCATTATGGACAATCCTAAAAAATTGTATACTCATAATTAATATTCTCGTCTCATGAAGCATTCATACTTTTGTTATACAATACTCATCAATCCAACAATCTCGAAATACATAAGGTTAGCAAGATACATTCTTACCTATATAAAAAAACACCATCTCAAATTATAATATTCTTTCAAATTATTGCAATCGTACTTTATAAGAATTGCAATATAACTCATTGATAGCGAGAGCTTAACCATTGCTCTTCTTAACTTTCTTAAGCTTCCTCAGTTAGTACTTTCACATATGACCAATAACCACTCAATTTGTTCAACTCATGAAATCTTAACTCCAGAACCTAAAAACTCTTTCAATCCAGAAAAATAATAGCATTACAAATATATTATCACACATACACAACCTCGAACCAATGCTCTAATAACACAAATGCTATTTCAATGTTTCTTAAACAAACTGCTAATCCAAATTATATTACATCTATCACATAGAAATTCTAAAAATGAAATCCCAGAAATTAGTCACCATATATAACACATTCAACATCCACAAATCCAATCATTATGCATATAAACACACAGCTCGGTCGGTAGCTACGAAAGACAATTATTTTGCTAAATTGAAAATGGTATAAATTGAAGAAAAAAAAAGATCCTAGACTTAAAAAAATAGACCAGAAAATAAATGTGTATGCAACAAATGCTAAATTTAAAAATTATTTACTATCATTAATATTATGATAAATTCTATTCACCATCGTTAGGTCTAACTTAATGAATTGTAATTAATAATTTATAGCTTTGCAATGAATTTTACATCAAATAAATACTTAAATTATCATTAAATAGTATTTAATAAAATGGAATGGATCTTTTAATTAAAAATATACCCCTTCTGTCTCATGCTAAGAGGATCATTTTTCCATTTTGGTCGTCCCACCCAAAGAGTCCTATTTCCTTTTATACACACATGGGACTCATACACCCCCTTTAATACAATTAAATGTTGGAACCCACACTCTTACTAATACAATTACCCACTACACATTAAATAATAATACTCCTTAATGTACGTACCAAAAAGAAAATGGCCCTCTTAATGAGGGACGGAGGGAGTATAACATTACAATAAATAAATTATACAATAAATTTAAAAAAAATACAGATACTTAAAATTTTATGTACGGAGAAAAAAATAAGTTATGGTAAATAAAAATTTGAGTCAAATTTGAGGATAATATACCAAAGTTAATATACTCTATTAATATATTGTTAGTGATGATATATGGCTAGGATCATCCCATAATATATAAACTGTTGTGATCGATTGAAAAAAATTATTAAAAATAAAACAAAAAATAAATAGAAAATTAAATATATGCGTAATAAATGAAGTCATTGGTAAGATATAAATATTAACATAAAAATTAAATCAAAATATTAACATTCAAGCAAAAAATTAATCAAACAATATTAATACCCATACCATATTTGCCCAAAATAAAATTGAGCGGGATATTAAGTAGGGGTGTAATAAATGAACCCCATTGTACTTTTATATATATATATATATATATATATATATATATATATATATATATATATATATATATATATATATATATATTTGGACTGCAATAATGCACATATGATTTAAAAGTAATTAAGATTCATCACAGTCTATCTATCAATTAACAATATGGGAATAATTCTAATTGCTAGAAGTATTCATCATTATAGAAAAACAATCATATAAACTAAAAAATTTCATTGAGGTAATTTTACAAACACCTAGAATGCCTAAAATTTGTTAGTTCAAATTTTGAAGAGTAGTGCATCAATTTAATCTCAAATTACTCAAGAACAATTGACCAAAAAGATACAATTTATTGTTCATATGTATAAATTATATTGAGATGCTCAATAAAACTTCTTGACTTACCAGATCCAAAAAGTTTGGTATACAACAAAATCAACCTTGTATATAAAGGAAAACAATAAAAATCTGAAAAATCTGATTACCATACATATAATAAAAATATATGGAATTTATCCTCTAATATTATATAATCGAGATACAAACACTCTTATAGTTATTGAAGCAATTCAATACATATTTTTAAATACTGTTAGAAGTCTCATTCCAAAAACTAGTAGTGCACTCATACAATTAGTCAATTAGTATGTGAAGGTATGTTAGGAGAGGAATTAGATTCCGATTGGTGGTGTGCACATGTTTCCTTATTTCGAAAAATTAAACTATATATATTCCATGACAGATCAATAATGCACCGACCACCTATCTTCTTAGATCTAATGATTTCATTAATAAATATATATGTCGTTTAATAATTAGAATATTAATAAATCTATATATTGATCACTATGTAATTTCTTTACCTATTCCATCGTGTACAAATAAATTCCATGTACACTTTTTATTTATTTATTATTATTATAAGTTAAATCATTAATAATAAATTAATAATAATAAGAAGAAGAAAATAAAAAAATTAATTCATACTAAACTTTAAAAATAAAATTTAATTAATTTATGAATAAAATAGTGTATGAATCATAAAAATAAAAATTTAAAAATAAAATTTAAATTAATTTATGATTAAAATAGTGTATGAATCATAAAAACAAAAATATAATTATAGTACTACAAAAATATTACCAAATCCTAAATTAATTTAACCTAGGAATAAAAATAAAATATAACCATGGAAAGCATAAAAGCATCCACACTGGACATGGAGTTTAAACCCCCTCTCTTTCCTCCACCTCACATTTTCCCATTAAATCAAACTAAATTCTCATATACATTGATATTTAAGTTTAAACTGATTAGAAAAAATATTATATTCTTTATAGGAATTAAATAATTTTATATATATATATATATATATATATATATATATATATATATATATATATATATATATATATCAATGAACTGAGTTCATAGTAGTAAATTGGCCATTTGAGTGGGTTTAAACCCATTCACCCTCATTGTTGAGAATTAAGGGCATGATTGGTAAGATGGAATGGGGTGTGAACAGAATCGTCATTTCGAATTCTATTTCTATTCATGCGATTGATATGTTTTTAATAATAGGAATCTCAACTCCAAAGGAATTTGTATTCCCCTTACATATGGGAATGGACATTCCTCTCAACCCCCTATGGTATTGCCCATTTCATTCCTTCTTTCCCCCATCCCATCCCACCCCACCCCACCCCACCCCACCCTACCCTCATACACACACATATATATAATAATAATAATTATTATTATTATTATAAGGAATAATTACTAATAGGTGCACACTTTGTACCCCTAATTACTATAAGATACATTGATTTAAAATAATTATTCTCACATACAAAATATTAAAGTAATCTACCAAATATAACCCTAAACTCACACACTTTTAAACCACAAACCCTAAACCCTCACCCACAGCCGGACCGCCGGTCGGCCACCGGAATTCTGCCAGACCGCCGATGGCCGGTCGCCGGAGCTCCATCGGACCGCCCGCCGAAATTCTGTAGGACCGCCGCCGACGCTGCCGGCCGATCGGTCTCCGGAGCTCCGCCGGACCGCCGGCCGATTGCCGGAAAACTGCCGCCGCCGGACCACCCCACTTTTTTGTTGCACACACTTTTTTACAGCACACACTTTTGATGTACACGAACTTTTGTTGCACACAATATTTTTGTGCAACACATTATAGGAGTAATATTGGAATATCACTATATATTTATGTAGTTACTAGTTATATTTGTATATGTTTGTATCTCATAGTAATTAAGGGTTGTTTTGTGTACCTAGTAGTAATCCTCCCCAATTATAAATATTTTTTTTAATTTATACAACATTTATTTATATAATTATAAATATGTTGCTATTTTTCTACTTATCATGTATATTTATTAAAATCATTTGTGTTAAATTATTTTAAAAAATAAAATAACAAAATATTTAAAATCTAAATAAAAAAATTAAATATTTTTATATACTCAAATAGGTAAAAAGTATATAATTAAATTAAATTCTTAAAATTTTTAAATATAAATGTATATAATTATTTTAATATTTATTCAAAAATCAAAATTGATAAATTATATATAAAAAATTAATATTATTAATTAAATTGAATATATACATGTAATATAAATATAAATATAATTTTTATACATAGTTTAATATTTTTTAATATATATAAATTTTTTTATTTGTATTTTAATTTTATTTATATTTTAAAAATAATAATATTTTATTTTATTTTCAATTTAATATTTTTCTATAATTATTAAAATATATCAAATCTTCATTAAAATTTTAATTAATTTAATATTTTATATAAATTAAATTTAAATGTAAAATATTATAAAAACTATTAATGAGATTGAAATTATTAAGGAATATACAAATTCTATTAATTAGTTATTCCCGAACGATGTCAATAATGATAAAAATAATTTTTAATCATTCCATTCTCATTGCTATTCCATTTATAAGTTCATTTCATTCTCTTATTATTCAATTTAGTTATATCAATCTAGCCGTAAATATATTTTGGTTTAAACTATAAATTTTGCCACCAATATAGATGTCCTAAGCATAGGCACAGATTGCATAGAAGTATTTTATCTTCGTAGAATCGTATCTATAAAGGAAAATATTCTTTAAATCGAATTCAAGATATAAACTTTGTGGTCCTCCTTATATGAGTATTTATTATACTCTTTGTTTAGTTAGAATATTTAAGGAAACCACATAATTTACAAAGATGATTACAGAATTTACGGAGTAAAACCAATTTACAAGAGACTAAATCATTTATAAATACATATCCAAATTCCAAACAATTTATATATATATATATATATATATATATATATATATATATATATATATATATATATATATATATATATATATATATATATATATATATATATATATATATATATATATATATATATATATATATATATTAGACCAACACTTTTATAAATCATATATGGTATCGTGAGATTATGTTACTTTTCTATACTCCCTATGTCCGCCCAATAGGTATACATTTGCCTTTTGCATGTGAATTAAGGAGTATCATTATTTAATGTGTAGTAGGTAGTTATATTAGTGAGGTGTGTGGACTCATATATTAAATGTATTAGTGATGTGTGTGGGTTCCATGTGTTTAAAAAATAAAATGTATATTTTTGGTGCAAACGCCCAAAATAGCAAATTGTATACCTTTCCGGTGGACAGAGGGAGTATAAATTTTAAAATATTAGATTTTCATTTACACTTAAAATTGTTTATAATATATAATTCATGTGTAGGGTTATCACTTTTCATCAATATTACAAGCATTTTAACTCGTGCGTTGCACGGGGATAGATTTTATGGACACATAAATATATATAATTACGTATTCCCTACGTCTCATCCTAATAATTACATATTTTTAAATTGGGTATTTTATTCTAAAGGTTATAATTTTTTTTATTAATATTTTTTGTGTATGAGACTCATACAATTAAGTAATTAAAATATCTCAGCATGACTCATCCGCCACATTAATACAAGCATCCACTATACATTAAAATATTATTTATCTCACCTCAATACATATTAAAATACTAAATTTCTTAATCCTCGTGCAAAAAATAACCCGTGCAAAAAGCAAATATAACTATTAGAATGGGACGAAGGGAATACATATGTATGAGGTTTTATATTGTGATGGTATGTATATTTAATTTAATTCTTTATGTGTAATAAATTAAACTGTATTTAATTGAATCGACGTTATGCGACAAAATCCGCCTCAACCCGCGCATTTGGTGGGCTTAGGCGGGTGGCCTTGGCGGGTTGCGGGCTAGAAATGTTCAGCCCAACCCAGGTGGATCGCGGGCTATGGCGGGCTAACCCGCGAATTTTTTTTTTCTTTTTTTCTTTTTAATTAGGGATGATATTATTAAAATGAAATACCAAAATAATGGTACAAAATATTATAATATCAATATAAACATGATACCTATAGAATCTGCATTCTTACCAACCATTCTCTTCACAAAAAAAATTCCAAACATTTGAAAATTCCCTCTACTTATATTTACCACTTGAGTTCGTATTTCTAATATAGTATTACTTTAATTCAAATCTACAAACTCCATAATTTTTTTCTTCTAATCTGCAAGAATATAAATACAAACACAAATATTAATTACCCCAAACAAAATAATTACCTAAACATAATCAACATTTTTTTTTCAAATTTTCAATCTAAATCAAGAATTAAAATAAATGTTTAAAGCAGTAAATTTTTGTAAAGCATAATACACGAAAGATAAACTTTAGGCATTTCTCTCGAGTTTGACATGTGGCGGGCTTAGGTGGGGCGGGTCAAACCCGCCTCAACCCGCGTATTTGGCGGGCTTAGACGGGTGCTGTCCGGCCCGACGGGCCCAGCCCATTTTGACGGCTCTACTCATTTCCCACTTTTAGTAAAAATGCCCCACATATGACCTATCACTCTCCACTAATACAAATATTCACTATATATAAAATTATAATACTCCTTAATCTACACACAAAAAGCAAAGGTCCACCTTTAGATGGGACGGAAGGAGTAATTTGTATTCAATCTTAACTTGACGACCAAATTAAAATTCTCTTTACATACTATAAATATATATATATATATATATATATATATATATATATATATATATATATATATATATATATATATATATGAATACAATGGAAAAAATTAAAAAAAAGTTATACGACTATATATATCTATATATATATATATATAGTCGTATAACTTTTTTTTAATTTTTTTCATTGTATTCATGAATTTTATGTATCATTAATTAAATAATTAAAAGTTTATCTATATTGATCCAATAGTGTTACCCGTGTCATGCATTACAAAATTAAACATTTTTATCAAATAAATAACTTTTAACTAAAAATGTACGTATAATGTACCAATTTCGCTTTGTAACACAAATATCATTATTTCCTGTAATGTACCAATTGTAAGAGGTCATTTCATAATCTTTAGAATAAGCATCTAACCTAAATAATAATCAACATATATAATACAAAAGTACCTGGGCAGAATGTATTCAGAGGCTCCATTCTTGAAATTAGTATTGCCACCAAAACCACCATAGCTCATCCTTCTCATGAATCCACCAGCGAGCAATAATGTAATTGAGTAACAAAGAATTTTGCCTTGATTTTCAAAATTTTAAAAATTATAGTTATTAATATATATATATATATATATATATATATATATATATATATATATATATATAATTACGCTTTTCATTACAAAAATATAAGAAATGAGTTATTAACTTAGAAGAGTGATGATATAAAATATCTTTATATCATATGTATTTCAATTTTAAATATACAGACATGCACAGATGTGTATTTCGGTTTCATAAAAATAATCTAAGTCTATAAATATATCCTATAAATAAATATATTTAAGAATGAGATGGTGAGACTATAAATTATATAGTTTAAAATCCAATGATGAGATTAAAAATATGGGTAAGTTTTTGTTCTCACGTAAGACTATTTCACACTTTTTAAAATGTTATCACTTTTCATTTGTATTATAAATTGTTTAGAAAATAACATTATCACTTTTTATTAGTTTAATATCACTTATGGAAATTGTTGAGTGGGAAAATTATGAAACAAAAAGCACCTTTATTCAAGTAAATTCATTAGATAAATAAAGCTCTTTTACCTCTATTTAAGTAAATAATACTTTTTTATAATATTTGTAGTGGGTAGATTAAGAGATATCTTTAATTTGAATGAAATAAAATCAACTTTTTAAAAAAATGCAGAATCATAATGAAACAATAAATAATAATAATAATAATAATAATAATAAAGAAATCCAAGTGAAATTATTTTATGAATTAGTCAAGGGCTGAAATTTTTGGATAGACCTGGGTTTTGGTTGACACTGGTCATAAAAGAGTACACCAAAACCCTTGTTTTTTCAGTTTAAAATGATTTTGCATTTTATTTTAAAAGCAGCCAATGCCCAAAATATTTGCTAACCAATATATGATCAATTAAATCTCTATTATCCTCTACTTTATTGCAGAGAACAATTAAACAAAGGTGATGTTACATGATAAAAGGAGATGACTATACAATGTATCAATTCAAGTTTGCTAATATACAAAAAGACTCGGAGATAAATAAATAAGTGATTATTATAATGAAGATGACAACCAACACACCTCAAAACAAAAATTATATATAGAAGCAGCTAAAAACATGGGAACCATCATAAAACGCATTGTATATAGAGGTAAAGAAGTGTTCTCATACTCTAACACCTCCAATGGAGAGTAAGGAAATGCAATACATACGAAAACTTTCAACTATTTTAAACAATTTCAATAGTATACTTGGAGCAAAAGTGACACAATTAGCTAGTGGAATTTCCTTTTATTACCAAAGAACGTGTGTTAAAAGTGCAGCTGCACATGTGTCAAAGCAATTGGAGATTGAATGTAGTCTTAACAAATTAATGAGTTTATAAAATTAAAAAAAAATTAATGAGAGAATGTGCAAATGATGATATACCAGCCATGCGCATATGATGATAAACCAGCTAGTGCATCCTAATAACAGTCTAAATTATAAATTTTAGCAGAGAATTTACAATTTACACTACAGGAAATCATATATTTTGTGACGAAAATTTTTGCGACGCAAGAATTTCGTCATATTTAGTTACTCAAAAGTGACGAATTTTACTTTTGTCACTAAAATATATATCTATTGGCGACACATTTTATTGCTGTCATTATATGTAATTTTATTCGTCACTAAATAGTCCATTTCATGACGAAATTGATTAATGCGTCATAATTTTTTAAAAATATATTTTTATTGTAAAATTATTAGAAGTTAATTGTTTGATGATAAATTTATAGGAATTGGTGACGACACTTATCGTTATAATAAAATATATTTTTTATGACGATAATAATTGTCATGAAATATTTTAAAAATTTGTGACATCATATATTCGTCACAAATCTCTAACTAAAGTGATGATAATAGAAATCGTCACATTATCATTAAAAGATGAGTTATACTTTAATGCCACATATGATATTCTTCATTATATAACAAATTAAGTTTTATTTTTCTTTTGATAAAAAATTTTGTTGTTTTCATAATTTTCTTCCTCACTAATTATTAAATTTTATACAACATTAACAATTTTGTTAGAGTTAAGATAACTTAAAATAAATAAATCAATCAAATTTTAATATTTTTTCAATCAACTTGAGTAAATTAAAATTTAATAATTTCAATTGAAAAATTAATCCAAAAAATAATACATACAAAATAATTATTCAAATATCCCCTATTAAACAAAAAATAAAATAAAACAATAGTGACAAACTATGAATTTACATAATTTATTTCAAAAATCACACTATAGCTATTAATTTTTGGAAATGGTAAATAAATTTAAAAAAGTAACTATACAAAATACAAGATAATGTACAATACGTCGACGGCACAATAAGTGCAGGTATCTCAAAAACTAACTCCTTAATGTGAACTAAGTATAAAGCCTATCTATTCATCATAAAAACAGAATGTGATATACATAAAAAAAAAACCAAAGAATTGAAAATCAAAAGTTGAATATGTACTTCCAGTTAGTAGCATCAACCGAATGTGTTCTTACCTGAGCAGTGCACAATACACTATACAAAGTGAGTATCACCATCAACAAAAAATAATAATAACAATAATAATAAAGGATCAGTTTCCCCAGTCTATGTAAACTAAAGCAGAGGAGCTGGAGCAAAGTGATTCATACCAATAACAAAAACCAAATACATTCAGAGGCAGTCTGACAGCAACTAAGTGAGATCCAAGAGGATGTAAAAATTGCTACAGCACCACAAAAGGGGAGCACGAAACCCAAAGCTGCTGGAAGCAGCAGAAACTCTGTATTGTATGATTTCCTGGGAGAAGGGGGTTCAACCTGGATCTCCTCTGATGCAAATCTACCAGACAGCAACGTAGAGGAAACATAGCAACATCTACAACCCAGAAAATAGGGATACAGAGCAAACAAAAATAAGAAGCCAGCAAAACACAATAGCCAAAAATAAAACAACAGCACCCTTAGCTAAGTAAACGGGACAGAATTGTTTCATCATAAGCAAACTAGCAATAACAGCCCACCACAGGCTAGAACGAGCAGAAAAATCAGAACAACAACCCAATAAGAGCAAAAAATCCAAGAAAAACTACTCAACAACAATGCATCAAAACCGTTTGGAAGAGATCGTGACAAACTAATAGTAAAAATCAGCACCTGTCGTTAATCAAGAAACTAGAAGCAACTGAACAGAAACAGGGACAACTCCCTTTATTCTAGTTATAAACTAGCTCAACCTTATACCACAAGTAATAACATTAAAAATAACAAAAACAAGCATTTATCTTACGAAACATTGTCACCCATATGCCCAGCAAGTAGGAAAGACCAAGTTAGTCACAGCAAGTGGCAATAGCACACACATAGATTCCAGCAATGAAAAATTATAACATAACTAGCAAGGACAGAAAATGTGGTCCACACTCCACAGGTGATCACAACAAGAGAGTAGAAAAACTCCATAAGCATGAAGAAACTAGCAGCGAGAATAACCAGCTAATCCAGCAACTAAATAAGATCAGTACAGGATAAGTAAGAAAATTCAGCTGCTAGGTAGTAACAGCAAGTATAAATAGCAGCAGCTAGATGAAATTACTAATCAACAATGCAGTTGTTAAATAGAAGAAAATTTAGCAACTAAGCCGTAGAAAATCCAACATATTTAACATCAAACCAGAGGGACTGGCAGAGTACATTTTATTACAAATGAACTTGTAATTTAGAACACATTTCAGCAACCGAACCCTTCTATTCTACAATATCGTACTATATAATATTTTAGCCCACCAACTACTTCAGAAAAAAAGTGATCAAATACAATAGATTTTTATTTAACATGTAGATCAAAATTCTCCATTAAATTCACTTCATATCATATTGTTATGAATGTACGTCGATTTAAGTCTCTTTTTGACGTTAATCAACTGCAAAAGAAAAGGCTAGAATCATGCCAACTGATATGATCTATTGGTGCATTAGTTTTCATGGACATGTTATTTCAACATATTACTACAAAAAAAAAGTGTTTGTAAATCAAATAAAATGATTTGTTAAACTTACCTAGACTATTCATAATCATAATAAGAAAAATAGCGAAGATGGAAGTTTTCTGAAAAGTAAATATTAACTACATAGCATAAAGTTAAGCGAATAAATGAACCAATGACTATCTTTTTGTAGCTGCTAATGAAATGTCATCTATAGAGATTAGAGCCCAATGAAGTTAAACTTTATTAATATAATCTAACCAATTACAATTACAGTAAATTAACAGCTACAAAAAAAACACTTCTTTAATTTTTTTAGAAGTAGATAATAAGGCACTCCCAATAGAAGATAAAACCAAACAATGTCAAAACCTTACCCTGTGCTAATATTGAATCCATAGTCTTGATTAACTTAGAAAACTGATGAAGCATATTAACATAATCAGCCATCGACCAACCCATAAATTTCTAAAATTAGAGAAGAATTTATAATGTAAAAAAAAAAAAGATTTAGATTGTTTGCAATCACTTCATACCAAATAAATGACCATGTGATCTTGCTGCTCATCAACATTGTGAGTATTTGGTTACTTCAATATCATTAGGCTACTAAGTTTATAAAAAAAAAAACTCAAAACAGGTGGATATAGGTTAATGCTAGTGACCATCCGCAAATGTTAGTAGAAGAATGACTCACTCACTAAATTTGATCTATAATTTGTTTTCAGAAATGGTGCAAGTGAAAAAGGAAAATAGGCACGTTTATGGTCAGCACTAATAGACCTCTGTAGGATCAAACTAGTTTCAGAAATTAGAGAAAAAAGTTTGTGTGCTTTATATCCGTAACTTGGATAAGAAACTAAAATGTTTTCCAAATTAACAACTTTTGTAGATTGCGAACTTTAAGTTTTTAACCATAGTCTAAGTCAACTGATAAGATCTTAAAGCTTTTAATAGAACCAGCAAACCATGTATTATAGAAAGAAAAGAGAACACTGATTATATCAATTCTACTTAAAATTTTAAAAGCCAACAATAGAGTAAGAGACTGATAAAAACAATGGAATGAATGGATCACATGATTCATGTAAAGGGGAAAAATCCATATGTGTATACAAATAAGTAAGCAAATCTATGCTCACCTCCTGATTCACAAAATTTAAATTTTAGTATACGATATTACAATACAAAATTAATATTGCAAGTGAAAATGTATTCGAAGCTAAAATTCTGGTATATAGTGCACCTTGTGAAGTAGTAAAAGTTTAGTTACCAGGCTGATGAGGTAACACTCCTCCAAGTAACAAATGTTGATCATGTTTTCAGATAAGAATGACATGACAATCAAATAATTAGATTGTGTGCCCAACATATAATTAACTACAGAAAGCAATTAAAACGACATGTATATTCTACATTATCCATAAGGTACAACTCTATCCAAAAGTAGTTAAACCATTTAATTCTCCTTATCCAACTCCCCTTTATGTATATTACTCTACTTAAATATTGAATCTCCAGATTTTACATTTCAGATAATATAATGAGTCAACAGATCTAGAATGATTACCAGTCCTCTACTTTGTCCTCATATAATAGCTTGAGGCAAAAACTTGACCTAATAATATCACAACAATTTATTGAATAGAATGCCAATAGAAAATGAGAATATTTTAGTAGATAAAAACACACAGCGACCATAATCAGTGTCAGACACTACCCACGATCATTAATCGAAACGTGTGGAACAGGATTTTAAAGGAATTTTAGTGAAAGAGGACTCGCAGAGGTCGATTATCCAAATTTTTTAATCGTAAAGGATGATTTAAGAGCAACAGGATAGAACATGGCTAAAAATGTAGAAATTTTATATATTTTTATTTAACTTTCTTTCATTAACGGGGCAAATAATAGGTTAAAACTACCAATGTTTCTCTTCTTCCCATATTCAATCAACAGCGGAGAGTTGAGAGGGAGAAAACGAGAGTCTACCTTATAGATTGTGTTGATAGAGAACAACTGAACTATGGAGTACCTCCATGAGCGGCAATCGAGTTCTCTGGCGTCTTATGGGACAACGTCTTTAAGAGTTTAAGAAGAAAAGATGAGGATTGAGGGTATAAATTTGAATAGAAAAGAAACTTTTAACTGTTGTTTTGAGATGGGATGAAATCGAGTGAGTTTGAGAAGGATTGTTGTTTCATTCAAGACAATTTTTAATATTTTTCACAGTCAGAAAATGGGGGGAAAAGGTGAATAAAGAGAGGGAAATATGGAGCCAAAATTTTGGCTTTTCATTACTTGCATTTGCAGTACATGGAAAAAGTGGGAAATGTTAATACTAAAAAAAAAAAAATGCGCACTTATGCATAGTAAAGTTTAGAGCTAGTTAAAAATTTAACTAGTGCGTATTTAGTTAAAAAAAAAATGCGCACTTATTCATAGTAAAAAAAATAATAATTTAATCTTCACCATTAAATAATATAATATAATTAAAAAATTTTAATATAAAACTACCCTACTAACCCTACTTTACCTTATAAACGTTGGGGTGCACCGGTGCAGAAAATTTCAACTAAAAACAAACAAATTAACACATAGTGGGATATTAATTTAGGATAAAATGAATTTAACGACAAACATTTAACTAAAAAGAAAATAAGCATAAGAGTTGTCTGGATCGAAGCATGCCGCAGCGCTATCTTTAGAGAAGAAACGTCCCCACTGCACTGGTATGATATTCTTGATTAACACATTCTTCTCCCAAGATTCGACAAACCGATAGTCCTCTCGTGTTCAGCGATGAGAACCCAGAACCACAAAATACTCAATGTTCAATAGAAAATATATTCGTATATAGAAAATGTATATTCATATAGTATGTAGAAATGTATATTGTGTAGTATGTAGGTTTGTATATTTGTGTAGTGTATATGTGAATGTGTATATATCAAATCACACGAAACTATAGCTATTTTATAGACTAAAGAAAAAGACACCATTAATATGAGGAATAAATAGTATTCATATGGGGGTTAAAATTTGTTTAATGCTGGAGGCAACAACTACTTGAAACGTATAGACCAATAAACCTTTTCAAACTCCATAATGTTAGTAACTGCCCATTTGAAAACATGATATAATAATAATATATTAAATCACAAATATTCAACATTCCCCCACATGATTTAAAATAAGAATAATATATATAAAATAAATTGAGCATATAATATCGTGTAATAGGTGTAGGTATCTTCCGGGTTTGAACCTCCACTTATTGTAAACGAATTAACCACATTAAGTACATAGTGATATGAATGTCTTGAACTATGTCATTTGGAAAATATGGCAATCCATCTCACACACGGTATGAGTAAACTGTTGGCGTTCGATCGTTTGGTTAACGTGAATCGTTAGGGTTCCATACGTTTCTAATTCAGCGGAAACAAGAAAACCAAGAAACGTTTTACCTTTCACCAGGGTATGTTGAAGAAGATGAATTCTCGCCGGCAGCCTGCAGTCCTACCGTTTTGGGCATAACTCTCTCATCCAATATTGGATTTTAGTGATCTACATGCCAAAATGATTCTCTCTTCCTTGGCTTTCCGTCAGTATATCACAAGTTGAATTCCGAGCTCTGTACAATTTTATAAAAATCGTAGAATATGGCGGACAACAGCAGCAAATAACCTTCCAGTCTTCTGCTGTATTCCCAAGTCCAATCTCGACGTCGTGTGGGCGACGATCCTCGACATCTTCTCAATCTGTTGTTCCCTCACCCTTCTCATAGTGTTAGGCGTGATTAATCTCATAGATTAGGGTTTCCGGACAGTTGAGATGACTTATATATGGGCTACAGCAGGGATCAGGAGGAGAAATTAGAGTTGGGACTCCATTGGGCTTAAGTATCCAAGCTTAGCCCAAAACTTATACTTAAGTCCAATAATAATATATACCACTAAATATTATTACTGCACTACCGCTTTAATCCCATAATTACGTTATGGGCTCCTTCTTATTATGAGCACGTTAGTCTCCCCATGTTTAAGATATACAATGTCCATTAATTAATTAAGTTACTGACAACTCCATTAATTAATATCTCATCTAAGAGTAGTACTACTCAACCTTATTATCATGTCGGAATAAATCCACCTGCAGGGTTTACATGATAATCTTTATGAGTTCCTCAAGGGGACATCATCAACCTATGACGGACACGGATTCCTTCTACAATCAACAGCACACCATAGAGACAACACTATTTCCCAACTCACTGAGTTTGTTGATTTAATTACATATAAATTTCACCCATTGATGAATCAAAGAAATACATACTGCCTTACGTGTCGAGGTTATTGTATAGGGATTAAGAGCACGAATATCCATAATAACTGAGATCAAGTTCTCCTATAAGTCAGTATAAGGCAAACGATCTCAAGTGGTCATGCTCAATACACACAAAGTGCACTAATGTGATTCTATAGCCAAGACAAGCTAACATCAAACCACACCACAATCATCCCGATAGCGAGTCCCCGTCTATCTCAGTTGTGAGCATCTGTTTATACTTTATAAGGAAACCGATAATATGATCTTCTGCGTGTTGTCGCACACATATTATCTACAGTATAAAGTAAGTGGACTATTGCATCGTGCATATAAATAAATTATAATACGCAATCATTTGATCATATGATTCTCATTTCAAATAAATTGTTATAAGATTGTTCATACAAAAAGCTAGACTTTTAGTATACAATCCAACATAAACGTTGTGGTTCTATCAGTGGTGTGTTTTACAGTCATGCACGAAATCTTGTATCATGAATATTTTTAGGTAGTAGCCCACACCCCCGCAGTAGCGACCTCACCACTATGTTCACTTAGATGAATTCTCCAAGGGTAATTTGTGACCAACCACCCCACAAAAAAATATGCCTTTGGATTCATTAAGAGTTAGACTCAACCTCAAACGTCACATGAAGAGCACTTATCACCATAGGAATGAGACTCGGAAATATTTCCGCAAAAATATTTTATTTATCAAGTGTGCTCTTCCAAGTCACCCCTTTACAGTTTCGTTTTTACCCGTTGAACTTTGTTCATGGGATCGCCATACCTCCGAAGACGGGTTTCCACTACGGTGACTTAATTAATAGGCTCCAATCTCATTCCTCTCGATGATTATATATAAATAAAACTCGTTGACGCTTTAATCTCTTTGTAAGCGGATCCGCTGTTTTATTTTCATACCTAACAAAATCCAAAGAAACAACACCGTGAGAAATTAATTGTCTTATTGATTTATATCTAACACTCAAATGCCTTTATATTATTATTTTTCTTTTAGCTTTAGCAGTTGCCACTTGACTATCACAAAGTAGAGAGACAGGAGTAATTCGCTTAAGCAACGAATGAATATCATTTAGTAAACTTTGTATCCATCCAGCCTCCACAGAAGCAACATCTATAGATCACAATTTATTTATTGGACTTTCACAGTGTTGCTCCTCCACACATAACCACCCACAAGTGGACTCTGCATCACTGAAATCTTATATGACATTAGTAAAATCAGTGAATTAATTAAAAATATAATTTATAAACCCTTTCAAAATATTTAAATAGCCATTCAAGTGTATATAAGTATACTTCACTAATTCACCAACAACATATGTGCACTAACATCAAAATTTTCAATATAATGAGATTGTCACAAAAAATGGAGTCACCATCTTTAATGAATTTAGTCCCCAAAAATTACATGTATAGGACTAACAACTTTCATTTCTAAATGAGATGACAATAATTTTCAATGCCATTAATAACATATCACAATTATCTCCAATAACTTTTTTTTATAAATACATGTATCATATGATACAAAACAATAATATGTCATGCCTTTATATCAAGCTTTTTATGCTACGTAGTATGCACTTTTATTCTACTAGATTTTTTGGACGTGCGATGCACGTCGCAGTCATATTTTGTTGTGTTATTTTCTCTAAGATTATCCTTTTTTAAAAGATTTTTTAATTTATATATTAAGTTGTTATGCGTTATGTGTATTTATTTTTATACATTAAGAATATATGTTGTGAGAAATACACTCCAACATTTCGTTGAGACTTGTTTATTGTCATTGCAAAATAAAGTCTGATCGAAAATTATTTCATGATGAACTTGAATGGATATCTCTCATTATTTGATGGGCCCACTGGTATGCGGGGGACGAATACTCTTTTCCCGTATGTTCCCCAGTTTCAATCTCGACTTGTATCAAATACTTGGTAAAACTCTTGCAGACCAATCGACTTCCTTTGCACAATCCATTTGGCGGATCCAAGTTTCTCAACAACATGATTGGACAATTTTCATTTAGCAGTAGACGATGAGGTGGCATTCCGTTCGGTAATAGGGTATTTAAAATTTTGGTACTAATTTCCTGAAACTCTTTCTTCCTATATGGGAATCATTGCCTAGGCTGACATCGATAAACTTTATCAAAATTGATGAACTCTGTGATTTCTAGTGGAAACTTCTCAATTAATAACTCATTTAGTTCATCAACGTTCTCATTTGTTGTAGTTAGGATGGCTCGTTGAGTAATGTACTCACAGAATCTTGCACTTCTCTCCATATCAGTGTAAATAGAACTAATTAAATGGTGTTGCGGGGAGATGCCTTCCTTAGGAAGTAGAGGAATCTGCGAAGTCCTTATCCCCTGTGGCTCACATATTTTTTTATAGTTCTATTTTCTCCATTTTTCCCCAAAGATATGATCAAGCCAAACTATCACCTATTGCATGTTGTCTTGTTGCCTTTGGTACAACTGGTAGTACCTTTCTGAAATCACCTCTAAATATTATTACCTTTCCTTGAATGTTTCAGTCTTATCCATTATATCCTGAAATATTTCGTCAATTGCTTCAAATGTAATTCTTCTTGCCATTGACACTTCATCCCATATTATTAGTGATGCTCTTCTTATTAATTTTGTCAGGCAACTTTGCTTCGAAATATTACAAATCGTTTATTCATTAGCATGTAACGGATTGTTGGATCTTGAGTGTGTCATTCAGCCTCTTGGTAATCTAGAAGCTGTAACCTCTGAAGTTGTAGTGGTGAGTGCAATCATCCAATATAATCTTATCTTTGCCAACAATGCCCTGTAAAAGTATATTTTTTCTGTGCCTCCAGTTCCATTTACAAAGAAAACTCCACTTTTCTTATTATGCACTCTTTCGAGTTTGTCATTGTATGCATTTCTTTAGTTTTCTTCAGTGAATAAGCATTTTCCAAATTATTTTTAAGTTTCTCAACAGCGAGCTCGTCCAATCGATTCAAGAAAGGATCTAATAACTCACTTCTTTTTTCACAAATAAAATTGAATAAAGTAGAATAAAATTAATAGAAAAGAAATGTAATACTATGTGCTAGATGACTAATTTATGTTGTTTTTTTTTTTTTGAATTTCAATACTATGGTGTAGCAGGTGTACTTGTGCTCTTAAATTTAAATTTAAAAAATAAAAAATAAAATGTATAATTACACTTATATTGTAAATTTCATCAATAAATAAATTTAAAGTGCATAGTAAACCATTGACCAGAATTACCCAAAATTTTATGAAAATATTCCAAAAATATTGAAATAATATAAGATGTATTTAATATCATGACAATTTGATAAACTGAATACTTTATTTTTCTTGACACGTAAAGAATTGTCACTTGGCTTGTGATATGTTTTAACTTCATTTCATAAAATTGGAAGTTTTAAAAGTTAATAAATAATTTTTAAAAATTAAAAAGGAATCGTAATAATTTTATTTTTACTCACATTTTAGAAGAAGAAATATCGTGTACTATATATGCCTTTATCGACTTCTCTCTCCTATAGCCATCGTAACCTTAAAACGTGATGGAACCTTCTCAAATTCACCGTCATCTCAACCCAACGGAGGACACCTACCCACAATCAACGTCGTCCCTGCCAATTTGCTGCCCTTGGTCCCCGCCGGCCACGGCCGCGTAACGCGCATTTTTTATGGAACTGTGCGTTGGAGGCAATTGCTGCGCTGCCCTGTTTCTCTAATTTCTTTCCAGTTACAACAAATTGCAGTTTGATTCAATTTTATTATTATCACTATTTTTGTAATTGTTGCTTAATATGTTGGATTATTATTAGGGCTTGTACGCATTTTTTGGAATTTGATGGTTGAGATGTTCTTGATTTGGGATGAATGTTTATGTTTGATCTATAATGCTTTTAGTTCTTCGATCCATCACTTCCTTGCTTGCATGGGGTATGTGATCTGATTTGATTTTTCTTGTTTCATTGATTTAGGATTTAAGGCTTGTTGATTGTTTCATTACTTAATAAAGAACCCATTATTGTTATCTCCCTCTTACCATAGAACTAAACATGCATTGACTTTGATTGATCTATCTATGTGTGCACGTGTGTTTTTCCCTTTTCATAGGATGTAAAGAAGATATCTATTTCTCAAATAATACCATATTTTCACTCTCCATTACTTTCTCCTATATTCAGGGTTTTGTTGTTATGAGACGAACTTTTGCATATATCATGTTTTTCATTTATGTTGATTTTCATTGATAATTAATCTTTCTATAACCTTCCGTAAACATGCTACTTCATGGCAGGAAAGAGAGTTGGTTTATTCCTACTAATTTAGCTGTCTTTCTCTCCCTTAGCTTGGCAGATACTACAACCTGAAAACAGGTTTGTTATGTAAGAAGTCTTAAGAAGTAGTTTTGATGAGGTTTGAGGATCTTTAGAGGCTGTAATTAGAAGAGCAGATGATTCTTGTGAAGGTAATGACAATTTAGAGTTATCAAAGTTTCTTTTAGTGATATTGATTTCTTACTAAAAATTTAATCTTTGTTCTTTACTGTATTCTTGATAAGGCCAAAGGTGCAATTACCTACTTTTATACCAGATACATCAATAGATTTGCTGCAACTCTTGATGATGAAGCAGTTTTTCAAATAACTTGTTGAGTGATTTTTGGAAAGATTGATGTTTTATACTTATGTTTTACAATGTTTAGTCTCCTATGGGCTGATTTGTAGAGCACCCACATGTTTTATCAATATTCTTAGAAGAAATAAAACTACACACAACCAGGTCATGGGACTTTCTGAGGATTGAGCAGAATGGACAAATTAGGGTCGGGTTTCTGTGGAAGAAGGGCCAATTCGGATAAGATTGCATTATTGCCAATCTTAATACTGGTTAATTAGTTTTTTGGTTTATTCTGCTGAAACTGATCTTTATTCATGCCAAAGATTAATCTGTGTTTTTTCTTGGGTTTATTTAATTGTTCTCTTACATTTATATGCTTGAAGCTTCCTGGCATAAAAACTGGCTATTATTGACTTGTATGATATAAGATAAAGCATTGTTTATTTACCCTAGAATTAGAATAATGGCAATGTGGGGTTGGATTTTAGGTAAAGATTTTTAGTTTTTATATAAGAGTTTGCTTCTCCGTATCTTAATGTAGGTGCTATTCATTATTAAACAATATGTCACACAATAATGTTTTGAATTGTGGCCTTGTCTGATTTAAAAAAATTGCAGGGTTGATTAAATATCTTCCATGTTTTTTTACCCCAAATATTCATGTATTTAGATCCCTTTTATTGTAATGTAGAGTTGACTCATGGCTTCTAATTAAATGTTATGCTGAGTATTTACCTAAAAATTACCATGTGATTTTGAATTTTTTTAGTTTTGAGCAATGTAGATTTATCATCATAGTAGTCTCACTCGTAGTGCCTCTATATTGCATTTCCACTTTGATATATCCTTGTGAATGAACCAGGTGCCATGTCAAATTTTCCTGTGTTGTTATTATGGTAAGTTTATCTTCTATTTTTTTTAATCTATATCTTTTCGTGCTGTTGTTGAACTTTTTCGTTCTCATTAATAGATATAAACTTAGATTAATAGTCCATTTACTGGGAAATCAGACCCTGCAGGTTCTCAAGGCTTTTGTTAAGTGAAGTGACTACGACCAAGACATATAGGTACTGTCTCTCTCTCTAACAATCCTATTTGCTAGAATTTATAACTTTAATGTGAATTGTAACCGAAAATTGGCCATACTATAAGAACCAAACAAAGAAAAGACACACTCAGTATCCTGGGAAATATCTAAACTACAAAAAATATTTTCATAAACAACTTACCATAATAACAACACAGGAAAAGCATGATGATAATATTAATAATAAACATGATGCTTTAAAGGTACAAATAAAAAAATACCAATACGATGTTGATCAATGAAAAATTAAATTTCAGAGTTTGGTTAAACGTATCAACAGAATTCTGGAGGGTAAAGTGATGTACTAATGCAGTTAGGGAATATAAATTAAAACTTAGGTTCATAGGAATTCAAGCTTACATGTCACAATAAATATAGATTTTTTGTGTTGCTTGTTTTTGCTTCAATCCTCACAGCATCTCTTTTTTTTTTTTTTGGTTTTAAGTTGGCCCTGCAAAACACATAATTTGAATATATATAGAAAGAAAGATGCATAGAACCTTGACTAAAATTCTAATGGTTAGTTACCTTTCAGGAGAATCCATGATCTCATAGTAGAATACTTAAAAAGTCTAAGAGCTCACTCAATAAATTTTTGAACCTTTGCATCAGCTTCTGCCTTCAAGACTTCATCTCAATTACATTCTTGAAGCTTCTCATGTAGCCTGCAAGGATTGTGGAGGGTTAAAATCCTCAGAACATGCAATAGGAAAACACAGTAAGGTTTTCAACTAATTGAAGCAACACATTTTGTCTTTAATCTTTACACATTTATCTAGAGATTATTTTGCTCTTTAGAACTACATCGTGGGTGACTATGAAGACTGGAAGAAAAACGGTTGCAGATGAAGAAGCAGAAGCATCACCTCCAACATCAAATAATCTTTGGGATTGGCAGATGATTTTGAACTGAAAAGACACCATGTCATACTTTTTTATGGCCATGTAATTATAATTTTTTATTGTAACTACTCATTCATTGATAGCATAGAAGAATGCTAACAATTGAAAAGACGGAAGCTATAAAATGGGATTTATGGTAGGAGCTCAAGGGTCATCCTAATAATTGATAGCATTTAAATCATTATTTGTTAATTATCAGGGTAGGGTATATATGTAGTAATGAAAAATAGATAAGGACAAAATTGGAATAAAATGTTTTACAAACTCAAGCCACTTTTAATATATTAGGATTATGATAGGATAAAAAGATTTAATAAATTTACAAACGTTATTTTCCTCACAAGCCACTATAAAACCTTTTGGTTAAACTATATAAATATGTAATCCAACTCTCCATTTAAAAATCCACATACATGTTAAAATTAATCAAAATAACATATTAATCTTCTATCAAGAAGGGAGACATAAGTTTTGGAATGTACATCAATCAGCAGGTAATACTCAAACATGTAATTCAAAAAAATGAGTCATCACCTCATTATCCACAACTACTTTTTTAAAATGAGCATAATAAATAACATTTTTATAAAAATTAGGATAATCTCCATCAATTTTTTTTTCTTTTTATTCCTTTTTAAGGCTTATGTCCTTCACTAACAATAGACGAAAAAATATAACTAGTAAAATCGCAATTAGTAACAACATATTAGAAATTGTATTTTTCATACAAAATATTTTCAACGAAGAAATATCCCGAGACTCAATAATCATATTATTAGAAAATTTAGAAAATTCAAAATTAATCACCAAAAATTTATTAAGTGGTACTATTCAAGTCATATCCAACAAAAATATAATAATAATTTTGGGGTATATATATATATATATATATATATATATATATATATATATATATATATATATATATATATATATATATATATATATATATATATATATATATTCTTTTAACAACAGCATTATTGTATCTCATAAATCCAAATTATTTAATACCATAAAATCATAGTCTTATTCATAAACTAATTTATGGAGCACCAAAAACGACATAGTAAACCTTGAAGAGATTATTGATATCACTAACCCAATATAATAGAGCACTAATTGTACAATTTTTTTTTACTCATATATCATTTTCAAATCTATTAAGAAAAATAATTAAACCACTTTATTGGTCGGTAATCATAGAGTAACATGCAGTGCATCCAGTCTATTAATATAAACTTTAACCATAAAATTTAATCAATGGTTTGAAGAGAAAAATAAATCATAATCCCACGAATAATACCATCCATGTAATTACAAGAATCACCAATTTCAAATAAGGAATACTCAACAAATATATATCATAAAAGAGAATTATATTCCCTTCTCAAACAGATACAAATTTATATCCTTTATACTTATCAAAAATTTTCTACTTTGTATAATTAGCCAAATAACATTTGTTAAATCAGTGATAAAAATAATAAAAATAATAATTATCTCCACAAGCAAAGACATAATTACTTTACATGAAAAATATATACGCATGAGAAAGAGATACGCATGAGAAAAAGATTAAGTGTAATAGGACTAGCGATCATAATCAAACATTATATATCCCTCTTTTCAATTTCAATAAAATTCATTTCTAAATCGAATATGCTCCTCAAGAATTATGATCTTTCATACCATGTTCATGTGGAGAAATATTTATTACCTTCTTAAATAATTTTTATATCATAATATGCTAAATTCATTCCAAAATAAAAATTTTAAAATCTCTTAATAAAATTTGCAAGGAAAGAAATTTTCCAAAACACCACAAGAATTTAACTTGTATCCAAGGCCAATACATTTCAACTATGAAATCAATTTAATCATTAAAAAACTCAATATTAAATTCAGCTTTAGTTTTATCATGGGAGTAACTATCAATTATACCAGAACATGCATCAGCAACAAAACATGAGTATACAAATATTTCGTCCAACGAGAGGCTTAAAAGACCAATATATGCGTTCAAAATAAATATCAACTTTGCATAGCAAAATAAAATTATCAATAAGAGTAATAAAATATTGATTACCACCATTACTCAAAACACATACTATTACAAATATCTATACTTATCAAATCAAGCAATTGAGTACCTCTTTCAACGAGCTTTCTTGATTGTTTAGCTAGCACACAAATTTCACATTTTTTCATATATCACATGATTGTTTTAGCAAGGCACAAGAAATATTATTAGAGGAAGCAATACACTCAATCAACATAAATCACTCAAGATTAAACTCTTTACCAATAAATTGATTATCTCAAATAATAATAATTTTATTGTACTAAAAACCCGACTCAATAAACATTTCTCATGAAACTCTAATAAGTTTTTTTTCTTTCTAATTTTTTTTTTTAAAACACATACAACATTTAAAAACAATATTTTATCATATGACAAAACCTTAGAAAAATAAATGATGAAAAAGTTTAATTATTTTGATGTTATGTTGTTGATGAATTAGTGAAGTATACTTATATGAATGGCTATTTAAATATTTTGAAAGGGTCTATAAATTATGTTTTTAATTAATTCACTGATTTTACTAATGTCTTATAAGATTTCGGTGATGCAGAGTCCACTTGTGGGTGGCTATATGTGGAGGAGCAATACCATGAAAGTCCACTAAATAAATTGTGATGTATAGATGTTGTTTCTGTGGAGTCTGGATGGATACAAAGTTTACTAAATGATGTTCATTCGTTGCCTAAGCCAATTACTCCCGTCTCTCTACTTTGTGATAGTTAAGTGACAACTGCTAAAGCTAAAAGAAAAATTATAATAATATAAAGGCATTTGAGTGTTAGACATAAATTAATAAGACAATTAATTTCTCACAGTGTTGTTTCTTTGGATTTGTCAGGTGTGAGAATAATACACCAGATCCGCTTACAAAGAGATTGACGCGTCAACGAGTTTTATTTATATATAATCATCGAGGGGATGAGATTGGAGCCTATTAATTAAGTCACCACAGTGGAAACCCGTCTTCGAAGGTATGACGATCCTATGAACGAAGTTCAAAAGGTAAAAATGAAACTGTAAAGGGGTGACTTGGAAGAGCACACTTGATAAATGAAATATTTTGGCGGAAATATTTCCGAGTCTCATTCCTATGGTGATAAGTGCTCTTCATGTGACGTTAGAGGTTGAGTTTATAACTCTTAATGAATCCAAAGGCATATTCCTTGCGGAGTGATTGGTCACAAGTTACCCTTGAAGGATTCACCTAAGTGAACATAATGGTGGGGTCGCTACTATGGGGTGTGGGCTACTCCCTAAAATGTTCATGATACAAGATTTCGTGCATGACCGTAAAGCACACCACTGATAGGACCACAATGTTTACTCATACCGTGTGTGGGATGGATTGCCATATTTTTCAAAGGACATAGTTCAAGACATTCATGTCACTATGTACTTAATGTGGTTAATTCGTTTACACTAAGTGGAGGTTCAAATCCGGAAAGTACCTACACCTATTACACGGTATTATATGCTCAATTTATTTTCTTATATATATTATTTATTTTAAATTATGTGGGGGATTGTTGGATATTTTATAATTTAAAATAATACTCCCTCCATCCCATAGAAGTTTATATAATTTTTTTTGGGCACGGAGATTAATGAGTATAATAATTTAATGTAAAATAGAGTAAAGTGAAGTGAGAGAAATAATATTTAATGTGTAGTGGGTAGTTGTATTAGAGGTGATATATGGGGCCCATGAGAATAGATTAATTGTTTTTGTGTGGGTCCCATGTATTAAAAAGAAAATGTGTCAACTTTAGTGGGACAAATCAAAAAAGAAAGTGTGTCAACTTCTATGGGACGGAGGGAGTATATTTTATTATAATTATTCTTACACTTATTTCATATTTTAAAACCTCCTAATGGTCTTGTAACCTACTCTAAATTATGACCCCCATTATTAATATTAATTCTCATGAATATGCATTAACTTTTTTGTTGCATGAGATGTGTATAAAATTCCTATCACCCTCATATGATTTGAGATACATTCACATATATACTACCCAAATATACATACCTACATACTACACAATATACATTTCTACATACTATATGAATATACATTTTCTATATACAAATATATTTTCTATTGAGCATTGAGTAAACACGATGTTTGGGGTTCTCATCGCTGCACACGAGAGGACTATCGGGTTGTCGGATCTTGGGAGAAGAACGTGTAAATCAAGAATATCATACCAGTGCAGTGGAGGCGTTTCTTCTCTAAAGATAGCGCTACGGCGTGCTTCGACCCAGACTACTCCTAATCTTTATTTATCTTTAGTTGAATATTGTTTATTGTTGAACTTGTTTAATCCTAAATTAATATCCCTATTATGTGTTGATTTGTTTGTATTTATTTAATATTAAGTGCACCCAAAATGACCCTAAAGTATATATTTTCTACATAAAAGATTTTTATCGTCAATTTATTTAATATTAAATTGATCACTCCGTCCCGCGTTAAGGTTTACGTTTTTTATTTTGAGTTGTCCCAAGTTAAGGTTTACATTTCCTTTTTTGTCATATTAGGCTCACACAAAACAATTAATTATTCCATTTACGGTTCACACACACACAACACTAATACAACTATCCACTTTATATTAAATATTATTTCTCTCACCTTGCTACACATTAAAATATTATACTATCTCTTAATCTTCGTATAAAAAATAAATGTCAACATTAACGCGGAATGGAGGAGTGCGTATCAAATAATGATATAACAAACTTATGAGTATCTAGTTTATTAATATCAATTTAATCTAAATTAAATTAATTGGATCCGGGTATGATTTTAATTAATATAAGAGCGTGTACAAGTTTATTTATTTTAATTAATGAGTGTATTTTTTTATTAAAAAAAATGAAATACCAAGAATATTAATTAATATTATGATTTAGAATGTGTGAAAATATTTTATTTGATTAATTATTGCTTCACATTAAAAATATTATCACTTTTTATTTATACAACAAATTATTTATGAATAGTTGAAGAGCAACGAGCTGCTGGAGTGCTCAGCTCAATAAGACTTGAGCACCTTAGCTCGGTTCGTGAGTATTCGAGCTCGTCTTATACTCCTTTCGTTTATGAGCCAAAAACCTCGATTATTTTAATAATAATAATAATTAATATTATTTAATTTTAATTTTATATAATAATTATTAGATTAAATAATAAGGTTCCATACTTATCGATAACAATAATAATTATAATTAATAATCATAATAAATTTAAAATATACTCGATTAATTAAAAAAAGGCGTGATAAAAGCTCAACTTAATATGCTTAACGAGCCAAGTCGAGCTTGCTCGAATAATTTTTGAGTCGAATCGAGTTATTTCTTAAGCTCATTTTCTTATCGAGCTCGAGTATGTACTACTCAGGCTCGCTCGACTCGAATAACAACCTTAATTAGTTGAGACGATTGTTATTTTTCATTAATAATGTATTGCTATTTATTAAAATGATATAATTTCTTATTCGTTTAAAGCAACTCATCGCGAGATGATCTTGTAGTGTTTACAAATAATTTATTATTGACCGGTTTTTTATTTTAAAATTAACGTTATTAAATTTATTTTAAGAGTATAAATTTAGTGTGATTATGTGGTGCACCTAAATTAAAAATAAGATATAGTGCGTAGTTATTTTTTTTAAAAAAGTAATTATTTTATTTCATATAGTGGTGGAAATTAAATTAAAATTTAATATAATAATTAAAATCGTCTAGATGCACCGGTGTAGTAGGTGCACACGAATAGTATTTAAGAGAGGAGATCAATCATATTTAAGGTCTTTCCACGCCCTCTCGCAGTCTCCCTCTACCCTCTTCCCCCTTCTCAGTACTCACGTATATAAGACTTCGAGCAATAACTCCTTCTCTCGTGCAAGGCCAGCGTCGTTTTCTTTTGGCATTCTCGTCTCTCGCGACTTCAAATTGGAAGTGGGTGTGTCCTCCGTTTTCATCTATTTAACTAAGGTATGAAATCTGCAAGTATTTTCAAATTATTTTTTGAACTAGTACTTTAGTGTCTGAATTACGATTAAGTTAAGAAGTAGTTTGAGGCAGACACTATTGATTCAATTCAAAGAATATTTTATGCGGATACTCCACTTTTTAGGTCTTAATGTAAAAGTAATTGCAGTTTCTTATGATTTTTCATAATTTTAAGGGTCTAAGGATGGATTATGTCAATATAGATTTATATAAAATTTTGTTGTATTAATCTTGTGTTCTCTTCATCCCTTCAACATCTAGTTAAAGACATTAGATATGAGAGATTTTCACTTATGATTAAGGAAAGAAATATATATATATATATATATATATATATATATATATATATATATATATATATATATATATATATATATATATATATATATATATATATATATATATATATATTGAGGATGCAGTTTTCAAGCTTTTTTTCTATATTATTAATCCAATGATGGTTCTATGTCTTATATTTTAGTTTGTCAATGCTTAGAATGAAGATTTTATTACTACTTTTGATTTTTATGTTTTCATCAGATTATAAGATTCTGAACAAGATTCAATGACATACGGGAAGTAGTAAATTAAGACTTAAAATATTACTTAAATATTTGAATAAAACACATGCCCAGCAAAAAAACTTAAAAATTATCATCAGTCCTAAATGTAAATGCATATCCAATAACAAATACAAATAGGTGTTCCAATAACAAAACAAGAGCAAAAAATTGATATGCACAGTTAATAGACAAAACTGGTGATCATTATTCAATTAAATAAACAAAATTGTTGACCACTATTTACCATAGTTGATTTTATTTTTTATTTTTTATTTAGATTTTAGTATCCTTAATAAAATTTAATCAAAGTGTGTTACTTATTATCTTCTTGTACTAGGAAAATTTCAACAGTAAGTTGCTCATTTGCACAATGATACATAATCTTTTCTTTCATGTGGTAACTTCCAAATTATGATTCACATGCATTCTTTGATGGTACTGATGCGACGTGCGGACAAGTGGGAGCCACAGCTGTTGCTCGTCTACCGACGTCGTGGTAAGGCTGGCGTGGTTTAGTCTAGTCTAGTTTTATTATTATTCTGAATATTTCTGCTATTTAGTAGCTGGGCCCGTATCGTTGGGCTTAGAGTTTTGTTTGATATTTAAATTACGTGATGTACTATATTTGAATCATCTTTTGAATATTATTGAATTGGGAGCATCGGCTATTGGCAAACGTATTTTAACGTTTGATTTCTGAGTGCTAATAATTGGTCCGACCTGCTGGATCACTCACTCGAGATGACAAACACTCGCAACTAACAAAGGTTCGAGGATTTGGAGAATAGCAGACAGCGATGGCTGAAAACATTGAGTAGATCATGGAGGAGCAAGCAAACATCACACAACAACTGAAGGAGATCACCAAGGCGGTATTCAGCCTAACCGCATCGGTGGCGGGGCTGTCGATCGCGACTGCTCGCGCGGCCTCCGGGACAGCGGATACCGGCTCCAGCGTGGCAAAAACAGTGGTGGGGGCGTCGACCCATCGACAAGCGACTGATGAAATTGACTCTACGCCGCTGGGAACGGCGGTGGCCATCGCGGCCGTAGGAGACAGGCCGCCTTTTTCACCCGCGCTTCCATCTTTTAACGTAACTGACCCTATCGGTTGGCTCGCCAGGACCAACCAACAATTTGAAATACATCAGACGATGGAGGGGATGAAGCTACCGGTGGCTATGGTGGCCATGGAGGAGACGGCTTTGTATTGGTTCACGTGGATTTGTGCTCGGAAACCTAATATGTCTTGGGGGGAATTCGCGCAGGCCCTTACCAGTCGGTTTGATGCACGTTTCAAGGGTAGCCCCTATGAGTGTCTATCGATGGTCAAGCAGACGGAGTTGGTGGAGGAGTACATATCAGTGTTTGTCCAATTAGCCAGTCAGGTGCCGGGCCTTAACGACGAGCACTATCTGGGGTATTTTATGCAGAGGTTAGCTGATGATGTTCGAAGTTCTCTACATCTTCTGTGCCTGGTTGATTTGGAGACGGCGATGGATTTAGCCAGAGACATAGAGGAAAACCTCCGGATCACGGGGGGTGGTCGCCCTCCAAGGCCATCTGGGGGCGCTATTTTTGGACGCCCGACAGCCTACAACCGCTCCTCGACGGGATCCAGTTTCAGCCCCACTTCGAGATCGGCCGGGTCAGCCCGCAGTCTCATCCATTGGATTCTCTGGGCCACTTGTGTCGAGGCAGCAGAATCGAGGCCAGAATGGGAGGACATTCACGACCGGGCAGCCCACTGGACCCCCGCGCTTCGGGCACATGTCACCTGAGGAGATGTCCGAATTGCGAGCTAAGGGGCTGTGCTTCCGCTGCAAGCGGCAGTATATGCCAGGGCATCAGTGCCCCATGCGGCAATTGAATATCTTGTTGGCAGAAGATGACGAAGCACTTGATTTTAGTTGCTTCGAGTGTAACGAAGGAAGCGAGGCAGTTAAGGAGGGAGAGTTGGCGGCCAGTTTAAATAAAGGAGATGAAGAAGAGTCGGTTCTACTTATCTACTCCATGACGGGTATCACTGGCCCGCGCACCATGCGTTTCGGTGGAAAACTGCAAGTGGAAAGCATAACCATCCTCATTGATAGTGGGGCCAGTCACAATTTTATTTCCAGCTCTTTGATGACTAAATTGAATTTGTTACCTGCAGGTCGAGATGTTTCAGAGTACAGCTGGGCGATGGTCGACGACAGGAGTCGGAGGGGTTTTATCGAGGAGTAGAACTCTCAGTGGGTGACTTAACCATAGAGACGGATTATCATGTATTCGCTCTTGGTGGTGTGGATGTTATCTTGGGGGTGGCATGGCTGTCTACTTTAGGCGATGCCAGAACTAACTGGGCCAAGATGACCATGTCCTTTGTTTACTGGGGCAGAACGGTGCGTCTAAAAGGGGATCCAACATTGTGCCGGAGCCCCATCGGAATCCGGGAATTGATACAAATTCAGGACACCGAGCTCTTGGTTATGGTGATGGAAGATGGACCGCCAGCTGTGAGGGAGGCAGCGGATGAAGGGGCCGTGGATGAGGAAATTGCCGCCATCTTACGGCAGTTTGCGGCGATGTTTGGAGAACCCGAGGGACTGCCGCCGCCTAGAGGAACAGAGCACCGGATTGAAATATTTTTGGGATTCGGACTGGTGTCTGTCCATTCGTATCGCTACAGTCACATACAAAAGGATGAAATAGAGCGACTGGTTGCGGATATGTTGTTGGCGAAGATAATTAAACCTAGCTCTAGTCCTTTCTCCAGTCCGGTGCTACTCGTGAAGAAGAAGGATGGAAGTTGGAGGTTCTGTGTGGACTACAGGGAGTTGAATAAGGTGACTGTGTTGAATAAATACCCGATTCCGATAATCCAGAATATGTTGGATGAATTGGCGGGGGCAGTACTATTTTCAAAGATTGATTTGCATTCCGGCTATCATCAGATCCGGGTAGCTGAGGAGGATGTCCACAAGACAGCCTTCCGAACCCATAGCAGACACTATAAGTTTCTGGTCATGCCATTCGACTTGACCAATACGCCGGCAACATTTTAGTCGACTATGAATGACTTGTTTCGCCCATATTTAAGAAAATTTGTATTGGTTTTCTTTGACGATATTCTAGTTTACAGTCGTTCTAGCAGCAGCATGCGGAGCACTTGAAGGAGGTCCTTCAGATCTTACAGGACAACTAGTATAAGGCCAATCGGAAAAAGTGTTCGTTTAGATGCTTGAAAGTAGAATACTTGGGTCATATTATCTCTGCAGCCGGAGTGGAGATGGATCCGGCAAAGATCCAAGCAGTGATGGATTAGCCCCGACCTTGCAGTGTTGGATAAGTGAGAGGATTTCTGGGTCTGACGGGGTACTATCGTCAGTTTGTACGCGAGTATGGAATGATTGCATGACCGCTAACGGCCTTGCTTAAAAAAACAACGCCGAGAAAGTTTGAGTGGCCGGAGGGGGCGATACAGCTTTTCAGAAGCTGAAGGAGGCATTGACGACCGCGCCGGTGCTTGCCATGCCAGACTTCGAAAGGCGGTTTATAATTGAATGCGACGCCTCCGGCACCAGCGTGGGCGCCGTATTGATGCAGGACAGGCGGCCAATCGCCTACTTTAGTAAGTCGTTTATTGATAGAATGATTACTAAGTCGGCATATAAGAGGGAGATGATGGGTTTGGTCCTCGCGGTCCAACATTGGAGGCCGTACCTTGTGGGGCGCCATTTTACAGTTCGCACAGATCACAGCAGCCTGAAGTACTTATTGTCTCAGAAAATCGCAACACCTTCGCAACAAGTCTGGGTTGCCAAACTGCTAGGTTATGATTTCATTATTGAGTACAAACCGGCGCGGCCAATTCGGCCGCCGATGCGCTCTCGCATCGAGAGGAGGGGAGAGTCAGAGTCTGTCAGCGCTTAGTGTTCCAATTTGGGGTGAGATGGCGGATATATTATCCAAACAGTCGACTGATGAGTTTATCCAGTGTGTGGTGAAGGATTTACGAGCAAACCCGTCAAGCCGTGTAGGGTTTAGTTTGATTGGGGGAAAGCTATTTTACAAAGGGAGGATTGTGTTAGCGGCTAGTTCTGAGTGGATACCGAAGCTTCTTCACGAATTCCACAACACTCCGTCAGGTTGGCACGCCGGGGCCTTGCGCAATTATTGTCCCCTAGCCGCCAGCGTGTACTGGAGAGGGATGTTTCGAGCTGTCAGGGAGTACGTTGCTCGATGCTTGGTGTGTCAGAAGGCCAAGTATGAGGCTTGTCGCTGGCAGCGTTGTTGTAACCGCTGCCAATTCCGTAGTTGGTGTGGGAGGATCTTTCCATGGATTTCATCACCACGTTACCTAAGTCTCAAGGGTACACGACTGTGATGGTCGTGGTGGATCGGTTGTCAAAGTATGGCCATTTCATGGTGCTGAAGAGTGGGGTGACGACCCGTGGAGTGGCCGAGGCTTTTATGCACGATATTGTGAGGCTGCATGGGATTCCGAACTCCATTGTAAGTGATCGTGACTTGCTATTTTTTAATTCTTTTTGGAAAGAACTTTTCAGGTTGTCGGGTACTCAGCTCAAATTTAGCTCCGCTTACCATCCAGAAATAGATGGGCAGACAGAGGTTTTGAATCGGGTATTGGAGACTTATCTACGGTGTTTTGCAGGGGAGCAGTCCAAGAGCTGGGTTCGTTGGTTACCTTTGGCGGAATACTGGTATAATACAACATTTCAAACGGCAGGTCAAATTACCCCATTTGAGGCGGTGTACGGGCGACCACCTCCTTCCATCCAGCGGTTCTTGCCCGGGGAATGCAAAGTCACAGCAGTGGCAGAAGTGCTCGAAAGTAGAGCGGAGATGTTGGCCAGGTTGCGAGTGAATTTGGGTCTTGTAAGGGATCGGATGGTTCGTTTTGCCAACTGCCATCGTCGTGACGTGAGCTATGAGGTTGGAGATTGAGTGTTTCTTAAGGTGAGGGCTCATCGACAGTTATCGTTGGCAAGAAGCACCCATCACAAACTGTACGCTAAGTTCTACAGGCCGTTTCTTGTAGTGGCGAGGGTGGGACCCGCGGCTTACCATCTTGAGCTGCCGGAGGGGAGTCACATCCATCCGGTATTTCACGTATCGCAGCTCAAGCAGGTGGTGGGTGATCATCCGGTGGAAGTTGAGTTCCCAGCGTCCTTGGAGCTGCCCGTGGCCCCTCTTTTCGAGCCTGAGAGTGTTTTGGCTTGGAGTAGCGTGACAGAAAATGGTGGAGCAGTTGAGCAACTGTTGGTCAAATGGAATGCTTTGCCAGAAGAGGAGGCTCAGTGGATATGTGAGGTGGAGTTTCGAAGCAGTTTCCTTGGTTCAACCTTGGGGACAAGGTTGTTTCCGAGGGGGAGGGAGTTGATGTGGAGCGATGTGCGGACAAGTGGGAGCCACAGCCGTTGCTCATCTACCGACATCGTGGCAAGGCTGGCGTGGTTTAGTCTAGTCTAGTTTTATTATTATTCTGAATATTTCTGTTATTTAGTAGTTGGGCCCGTATCGTTGGGCTTAGGGTTTGTTTTGCTATTTAAATTACGTGATGTACTATCGTTGAATCATCTTTTGAATATTATTGAATTGGGAGCTTCGGCTATTGGCAAACGTATTTTTATGTTTGATTTCTGAGTGCTAACAGGTACATTCTTTGATGGAGGTAGCATAAGTTTTCTTTTTTTAAAATGTTGTCCCTTTAAGTTTAAACCTACATCTCTTAGTGTCTATGTATCATTGTTTTACTATGATGAGTTTTCCATTTAGGTTAATTATCATAAACTATTATATCATGAAGCTGCTAATTTCTGATCATGCTATTGGGGAGTTGTGAAGTTTATAAATTTTGTGATCAATGTTTATGAAGTGACGAATAATATATTACTTAAATTATGAGAAACCCTTGAAGTCCCAATGTGTGCCCATATTATATATTTTCAGTGACTTGGATGGTTATTTGTCTGCAAAGTTGAAAGAGAGAAGTACAATGAAGTTTTTGAAGGTATAAATGTCAACAACAATAAACAGCGCATGATCAAGATTTTGAAACAAGTTAAGACAAAAAAGGTATTTCTTTATAGAGAAAAGTTATTTGTTCAAGACCCAAAAGAAATTACTGAATATATTTACAGATACGTAATTAAAGACATCTCCTGACACACACTCTTTCACTAACTTGATAGGTGCTCTTTTTTAGCCATTGTCAACTATTTTCCAAGCTTATTTAGTTTATTATTTTTATTCAATATAGTTCTGATGATTCAACTGATTCTTATATATATTGATTAATTGTGTAAACTTGACGAATATTTGAGCACATACTCTGATTTCGAATTCCACAATTCTTTCCAATTTTTTTGGCATACTCTAATAGTTTAGAAGTTTTTTTAATGTCGAATTAACATGTGGGGATCGATAGCCTAATTGAATTTTTTCAATCTTTTTTATTTATTGTTTTTTAATCTTGACAGATTATTGTTTAATATACTCTCCAACTGTTACCTTCTTTGATCATTTGCAGATAAAGAGAGATCAAAATACTGCAAAACCTTCGTGGGAGCCCAAATATAGTCAAACTCTTGGACATTGTTGGAGATCAAAACTTGAAGACTCCTAGCTTGATATTTGAATTTGTGAACAATACATATTTCAAAGGTAACAGAAATTTATTTCTTTTATTTTTTATTTTAAAAGTAAGATATAACACACAACACCTCTAGTCATCGACTATATTATGTTTTTGATGGTTAGGAATTATTGTTCCAAATAGGCTAGCTGAGTTCATGATTTATCTAGCATCCCCATGGCCCCTCTTTCATGGTAAGTAGTTTAAAATATGGCACAATGTAAAGCTTACATAGCATCATTTGTTTGTTCCTACTTATGAGAAAAAAAGTTTAAATTGGTATCTGTATTAGGTGGAATGCAAGCTAAAAGTTTAGTGTCTGCTCTGAGGTTTCATTGAATGAATTCCTGTCTAATATGATTTCTTTCAAAAATATGTGTGACTGAACTGAAGTGAAGGGAGCAAAGGGACAACATTCATAAAAATCTATACTTCAATAACATCTAAAAAAACTGCCTATTCTTGGACACTAATAACAATATAATTTCCAATTCTGATTCTAATCTAGAAAATATAACCATGAACGTTATATTCTTAGGCTTTTACTTCGTAGGATATTGGCTTTGTACATTTTAATGATTTTTGCTGGAAAAGTCATTGCATATTCATGTTGCATTATATTTTCCCATCATAAGTGTACATAAAACGTTGCAACTCTCTGATCTCTATTTATTTTATCAATAAATACCTTTAGTGATTAAAGTGTGTCTAGATGATTTCCTAACGATTGATTAAATATTTATCATGTGTCTCGAATCAATTTGACTTGATGATTTACTTGTGCATTTTCAGGAGAAACAAAGAGAGGATGAGAAGGTTTGAAGATAAGATTGAGATTTTGAGGCAAGTAATGACCCTCCTTTTGTCAACTATGGAAATTCTAGTCGACAGATAACTCTGGGATTATACTACAGATTGCTAGTTTCTTATATTGCTCATACAACTAATTTTAGTTACTTGTACCTAGACTTGACATAGTATGGTACTCACTAAGGGGATGACTTTTGTAATACCTAATACTTTTATATTTTGGATGTATCATACTTTGTATAGTTAATCTTAAACATATTTACTATTTTCATAAAGTAGTGAGTAAAAGTAATTCAAAATGTCATTAAATATTTATTTATTAAATATTAAAAGATAAATAATTTTGTCAATAAAATATTCATTTCATGACGATTCATTCATAACAAAAATATTAGTCTAATGAGCATATAATTTTCTCATAATAATAGTAATTTATAATGGACAAAATATTTTGTCATACGATAAATTCTAATATGGCAAATAAAATTTGTTATCATATATTATTAACAATGACAAACTTTTTCGTTACTAAATTTATATTTTCTGATGACAAATTTTCATATTGTCACTAATAGTATATATTCACAACGAAATTAAATTGTCATCATTTCCATATATTTTAATGACAATAAATATTTTGTCTTAATATCTTACTCTTTAGTTACAAATAAGGTCGTCATAATATAAGGCTTTTATTTCGTCAATGTTATTTAAACTTTTCACGACGAAATATTTTAAAGATGACAAATAATTAGTTTAAATGTGACAATGAAAACGTCATAAATAATTGATGAGATTGATAATATGGACTAAATCATCACAATAATCTAACTTTTTAGTGACAATAAACGTTATCGTCATGTTAAATTTAGCCTTTTGTGACGAAATTACACATTTCACGAGAGATGAAAATTGTGACAACTTGTACGTTACTTTAGACTAAAACAAATGGTGACGTAATGTATTTTTTTATCATCAAAATATAATATTTGGTGACGAATTCAAATATCGTCGCATATATCAAATACGACGCACATTCTGTGACGATCTTTGTGACTCTCAAATTGAGTTTAAGGCTCGAGCAAGGGCAGCGTCCATTTTCCTCTGAGGATTTGAGCCTCAAACTCAAAAGGCTCTGGAATTTGTCTGATATGTTGCTTATCCCCATTGGCAGAGGGTTTTACAACCTTTTCATCCCTGATGAACTCGTCGGAGGGAGATACTCCGTGATAGACTCTTTGATCTGCAACCGAGTAAGCTTAGGGTCCAGAAATGGACTCCCTTTTTTAACCTCTATCATATCAAAACCTTTGTCGTCTCTATTTGGGTCAGAGTTTATGAACTCCCATTTGAATTGTGGACGAAAAAGATCTTGAGGTCTATTGCCTCCGTGATTGGTATGCCAGTTCGGATTGATGAGAGGGCTATAAGTGGTTCATTAGGACACTTCGCGCGTATTCTAATTGATTTGGATATCCAAGAAACTTTGCCTGATCATGTTAATATAGATGTTTCATCTTCAGTACTTTGCATCTCTCTTGGCTACGAAAATCTCCCTGACTTTTGCAAGTTTTGCAATATTTTGGGTCACACCAAGGCAGTCTGTAACAAAAGAAGAAAGCAAAACGTTCTGCTGGGATTTTAAGGAGGATTGTAAAAGGCAGAAATGGATTTTTAAGTCTGTTGTGAATCCTCTTGTTTCTGCTTAGCCCCACCTAATGATGAGCGGCGAAATGCTCGGTCTTCATCTTCGATGGCGGCTGCACAAGCTGCTCCACAAGATCAGCCCTCCGATGATGCTACAGCCATGAATCAGACTGAGGTTCTTCGCTGTGGTGTTAGTATAACAGCAGATGGAAATGGTAAGTTTCCTGCTATATTTTTGCCCGTACAGCCCTCCATTCCCACACCAATATCGAATAGGTTCAGCTCTTTAGATGATATGGAGGAGATGGATGCGGTAGAGCAGGTTCAGGCCTCCATTCCTATGCCAATATTGAACAGGTCCCCTGCTGTTTCTCCCGTGATGTTCCATGCCACAAATACTCCTAAAGGTAAGGAAGTGGTGGATGAGGCCACCCTCGAAGCTGTTCCTGCCTTGGAAGGACAACAACCTGATATGGATCCCAAAACTGATTCATTTGTGTTGGCTGCTGATATATATGGTGTTGAGGCAAGGGAGCGTCACTACTCGCAATACTCTCCAAAATCCCCTTCCATTTTTATCTCGAATCATTTTGGCATGTTGGATGATTATGGTTCGGAATCTGCTCGAGATGAGTTTAATAATCAGTTTGGTGATTATGAAAATGATGCACGTGTTGCTGCTAACTGTGAGGTTGATTTTCCTACACTTGAAAAAAGTAATCTAAAACTAAAAGGTGAAAAAACAAAAAAGAAAGACATTACTTATCTTCCGGCGACTAAACCGGTTACTCATTCCCAAACGGCCAAGCAACAAAATGATCCTATGGATATTTGGGATGCAGCATGTAAGAAAGATTAGAGCACACTCCCAAAGAAAAAGAAGAACAATTTTTAGATTAGCTCTATTTTTGTTATTGCTCTTTGCAAGAGTTATTGAGCCGCTTGTTTGGCTCTTCTTGGCTTTGCCATCCCCTATACATCTTTATGCTTTGTCCCCGTCCCATTTGTCCCCTTTCTCTATTTTATTTTACCTTTAATAATATTACCTAGTTTGATATATAGTGAACTATAAGATGTCCAGATTTGTATCAATCCAAATGGGAGCCTTCTCGAATGCAGGAGTCACAACCATTACACTATAGGAACCACTGGTCATAAAGACGCCTAATCCATCTCGAATGAGAATCCTTCACTATAGAGGGATTTCATCAATGACTTATAAATGAAAAGCTCTGTCAAAATAACATGAGTCCACTATGAAGATGAACATGCACAAATAAATCGACAGTAAATCTACCTTGCTACAATTTAACACCTACAGTTTTAATTCAATGGATCTCAAGTGGCAAAAACATGAATCGAAGAAAAGGAAGAATGAATGACTGCAAATTATTTTAGATTTATGTAGAGGAATTAAAATTGATAGATCGAAAAGATAACAACAAAAATAATAAAGCATAAATGTGGAACTCGGTAAACAATATTTTACCTCTAGAAATACACAAAAAAGATTAGAATATAATTAAGGCAGCAGGTTAACCTCAATTAGGGTAGGTCTATAACTGGACAGAAAAAAACGAAGTGAACATTAAGTTGAGTATAACACGGGTTATAGCCATTCTTGAATAATTGACAAAAGTTCACAAAAAGAAAAAACTTTACGTCCACAATAGCAACAAAGATTAGAGATTAGTTGTAACTAAACTAACCAATTATAACCAGTAAAAATCTATTGCTGTTGGCATTGAAACTTCAATGATGATCTACAATAACTTCAGTTGTTATTCCTGTAATTCAAATGCAACTGAATACCATAAGGCGAGAGGTGAACAGACATACTGTTAAACAACATAAATCAATTTATTCTATTCTCTTGAATATTTAGGGATTAAAAAACAATCAATCAATTCTGTACTGTCGTCAAATTAATACTGATGTAAACTCACCTTCGAGTTGTATTTGGATAATAGAGGCTCTGAAAGAGGGAGACTTTCAGCATCAAGAGATCCAAGCTCCACCGTCGTAGCCAAAAGAACATTGCTGCCGCAACCACGAAAAGAGGGGAACAATATACATTAATTTTGCACCAGAAAAGTAATTAATATATCACAGGATCACATATTTCTTAATTACCAGAGATATCAATGGCCTTCACTTGGGTTTTCTTCACTTCTTATTTAGAAAGTGTGCTGGTAAGCACTCCATTCTCCATTTCTGCCTTCACTTCCTCCAATTTGGCATCATCTGGTAGCCTGAAGTGGCGGAGGAATCTGGCATCAAGTTTACTGTAATATACTTCGGCAATCTAGCACTCATGCCTCAAGAAATCCCCCTCAATTTGGGAATTTTTCGTTAGAAGGGAATCTGCGCCCCCTGCAAATCCCTTTCAAACACCTGGACCGAACTTTGATTTCTGAACCCTCATTCCAAAACCACAGCCCAAAAAGTGAGAAGACGTGGAAACTAAGCCGTACAAAATATCCCATTATCAAAGCAAATAGTATAAAAAAATGCAGAAAATGAATATTAACGGGGAAAGTACCTGGCGAGTAAAGCAATGGTGGATCTAATGGGCGAGCAAAGATTTGGTAGAGAGAGACGGTATTTACAGATAGATTTGCAAACCCTGGGCAGAATGAGGGCATTGGGGCGAGCAGTCCCATCGCCATTAACATTCCAGTGAAGCTTACCATTAATAGGCAATTAATGATAGGAAAAAAAATACGGCGTTTTGCCGGATACCGTCTGCGTACACGCCATCAAATCCTTGATTTGAACTGAGATCGAAGAGACAGTATTTAAAGAGAGATTTGCAAACCCTCGGCAGAATTAGGGCATTTGTTCATCACGGCCGAGAGTAAGAAAATGAAAAGAGAGAGAAGAAAAATTATACTAAAATGGAACGCATCAAACATTTCATATTAATTTAAGAGTTAATATTTGATTAAATATATTTAAACAATCACAATTAATTAAAATATATACCTAATATAGATAATCAATGAAGTGGCAGAAGCAAGGGATAGAGTCCCTTAATAAGGGCACATATAGTTTGAGCGGGAAAAGAAATGGGTCAGTTACTGCTTTTTTTCATATTAATTTAAGAGTTAATATTTGATAAAATTAAACAATCACAATTAATTAAAATGTGTGCCTAATATAGATAATCAATCAAGTGGCAGAAACAAGGGATAGAGTCCCTTAATAAGGGCACATATAGTTTGAGCGGGAAAAGAAATGGGTCAGTTACTCCTACATTTCCGTAGGAGTGCAATTCAAATACTGTTAGAAGTCTCATTCCAATACTCTTAGAAATCGCGAGATACTCATTCCATTGGTATTCAAAATATTTTAGTATTTCTGTTTGCTATTCAAGATATTCCCCTGCATACTCATGGATGTCTATTCATAAACTCTCATTTGTTTATAGAAAACATATTTTTAATTAGATTATGTTCAATAATAATAAGAGTGAGGCTTGCGTGCGCCTGGACGCACGCCGTGCACCTTTAGAATTTAGTATTATGGATAATGGTACATTATTTTGTTCTAAAGGGTATACACTTTAATTAATAAGGGTACACCATTTTGTTCTAAAGGGTATATAGTTTTCATTATATTTTTTATTTTTCTTCAGAAAATAAAGGGTACACATCTTTATACTAAAGAGTATACAATTTAACACAAAATTCTAAAGGCACACGGAGTGTGCTTCCGTGCGCCTGGGCATACAAGTTTTTATCTTGTAAAATAAAGGGTACATATCTTTATACTAAATGATATACAATTTAGCATAAAATTCTAAAGGCACACGGAAAGTGCTCCCGTGTGCCCGGGCACACACAAGCTTTTGCCTAATAATAATTTAAAATATAAAAATATATTATTTTAATATTAAAAATAAAAATTATTTTATTATTTACTCTTAAATATCCTCTGGAGTGCAATATTTTTTAAATTCCTTAGAACTCTCATTCCAATATTCATGGAATGCGCGAGATAGTCTTCCCATTGGTATTAAGAAATATTATTGTATTCCTGTTTGTTATTTAGGATAGTCCCTCATCCTGCATATTTGTCGATGTCCATTCTTAAACCCTCTTTATGTTCAGAAATTCGTATGTATAATGTTCAGCATATTTGTGTTCAAAGTTTAATAGGAAACATCCATATACGTTGTGTTCAGAATATAATAAGTACAAGAAATGAGCTAAGTGTTTGAGAATATAGCTCCTATAGCTGTTATTAAAACTTTAGGAAGAAAGAAATAATTCAGTATCTCTTGTATGATAGGTTCTTCAAAAAGTTTTAGAAAACCCATCTACTCTATAGACACAAGTAAATAAGAGTATGACACATGTGAATATCCTTGGAGCAAGAGATATAACTCACCCCCCTTTCTAGGTACTATCAATATCAATTATTTCTCGTGCACTAAGTACTCTAACCCAATATGATCTCCCTTTATAGGTACTATGAAGTTATTCTCTTTATCTTACTTATTAACCAGAATAAGATTCAATTAATAAATATTTATATAAGATAGTTCTAATGAGACTTCGGAGTCCCCTCACTTAGAATCATAACATGTAATCCTGCTCAGCAGTGAACACACTCAATTATTAATCAAGATATGTATTCAGACTCTACATAACAATTAATGATGCACAAAATAACTCTGAGTATGAATTAAAAAGGCATAGTCTTATATAAAATAAATCACAAATAGTGTTGTACGAAGTATACACACGGAAGTTCAATTAACTCATAAAACCTTCATAAACCCTAGAACTACCGAAGCGGTTCTAGCCCATGATTGATCGAATAACAATCATGGTAGTTGGATAGATCTTACCCATAGTCTTGAAAATTACAAGATAAATTAAATGCAAAGTAAACCCTAGATGCGGGCGCTGTCGCGTCTCTCTCAGTCTTGAATCTTCAATTAATTCTCACTTGATTCGATAGACGAATCTCTCTCCGCAGCTCCGTGGATGATGGTAGGATTTCGGATGTTGTGTAGAATGAAGGTGGTGAATCGTCTCTTTTCTCCTGCGTAGGGCCTTCCTTTTATACTCGTAAGCTCTCCTTATGGACCTTGGATGGGCTTTTTGAGCAAAAAAACATACTGAAGGTGTAAAAATATAGATCCGGAGGCTTCCCGCACATTGGTTTGACCAAAGCACTTGGTCGAACCATTCAAGGCCTGGTCGAACCAGCCTGTAATGCACTCGCAGATGTCTGGTTCGACCCGAACAACCGGTCGAACCAGAAGCTTCATGGTCGAATTGTTGGTGTTCGATCATTTAGTTAACGTGAACCGTTAGAGTTTCATACGATTCTATATCAGCGGAAGTAAGAACATAAGGATTGTATCATTTCATGAAGCTTGAGATAAGCACAACATTCTTTCTTGTGATCCGAATCACCATGATTATAAGAATATATTTTTCTTCACTTAAGTCCTTCATTTTATAGTGCTTTATGAACCATACCCATACGCCTGACAATACTCTTTCATTGTCTTCAATAAGAAAGATACTATCTACGTATAGTATAAGAAATACCACCACGTTTCCGTCACTCTTTTCCAATACACAAGAGCCATCCGAGCATTGATTAAATCCATGTTACTAGATTTCCTCATCAAAATAAATGTTCCAAGATCTTAAAGTTTGCTTTAGTCCATCGATAGACAATTTTAAACTTACACTCAAAATACTCTTAGCTCTTCGCAATGAATCTCTCTAGTTACTTCACATAGATGTTTCCTCAAGACTTCCAATTATAAAAGTTGTCTTGACATCTATTTGCTTTACCTCATAATTTAATATGAGCAACAATAAATAAAAGAATCCAGATAGATTTAAACTTAGCTACCGGCGAAAAAGATTCCTCATGCTCGAACGCACCCTTCTTTCTGAGTGTATCTTTACGCAACAAGCCTTGTTTCAAAGTATCACATTACCGTCTCATCCTCTTTTAATTTGTAGAACCACTTCCAATAGCTTCCACACCATTTCGCTATTCTACAAGCATCCAGATCTAATTTAGAATCCATAGATTCTATTTCAGAAATCATTGCATTTTGCTAAGATTCCGCATTTCTATCTTGTAGTGCTTCTTCATACCTATGGACCGATTTCATGTTTACTAGGGACAAAGTCTCACGAGTCTCCCGAACATAAATCTTTCAGGTTGTAAAACAACCCCCTACGACAAAGCGCTACACGCAATTGTGTATCAGACGTGACACGTGATGCAGTTTACTTGTGGTATATCATCTTGTATAATTGGTACTATACTTTTTGTTTTCCATCTCACATCCTTTAGAACAATTTATACATGTATTTGTGACTTATTACATAGTCCTTTTCCAAAAATCTAGTGTTCGTGTTAACAATCACCCTTTGATTTTTTGGACTATCAAAAAAACCAACCTTCATTTCTCTAGGATATCCCACAAATAGACAAACATTCTTACGACATGCTGTTTCTAGGGCATACCCATAAAATGAATTTAGTAAATTCAAATAACTCATCATCTTATCTAACCATTTCCATAAGAGTTCTATCCCTTCAATCGCCACACCATCGGCTAGGATTTGCCCGGTGTTGACAACTTAGGATTCAATCCCAACCTCTGATAAATAGCTCTCAAACTATCCTAAGAGGTACACGCCACCACGATTAAATCGTAATGACTTGATATATAGTCGATGACCCTTCACTGCATTAGCCACGCACTTTTGAATTAATCATAGTACTCAGACTTGCGGTGCATCAAATTTATATCTAACCACCTCTCGTAGGGATAATCTTAAGACCGCATAAATCAGAATGAACCAATTCCAACATATCTTTGGCTCTACATCCCTTTGCCTTGAAAAGGCAATCATGACCAAGTCTCAGATGCCAAAAGATATATTTGGTTCATATTCGAAGGTTCCTTTCTCTTATTAGATTAGAAGACGCGTTATCATTACTATTATGTTGCATCCGTCGGATAACCATGATTTAAGAGTGTACAAATTATCCACCAACGTACTACAACAGATTATAGCTCCATTTTCATTATAATGACTGTGCTATTCAAATGAAATAAAGTATCCATCCGTAAATGCATAGAAACTGAAATGAAATTCTTTCTATGAAAACGTACGTAAAGGTAATTTCTCATAATCAAACATTTATTCCTATCAGAAGATAAATAAACAACTCCCACTGCAACAATCACTATTTTCATAGTATTACCCATGTACATAATATTCTCATCATTACTTAGTTGCAGACATTTAATGATTCTGGTATCAACACATAACGTGTTAGTAGATGTCATCACTAATCATTCTTCAACAACTAGTGAATGAGATACTAACCTTGTTCATACCTTGATTAAAATGGCTTTCCTTCGCCACATGTTTTGTTAGAAGTTTCCCACCAATTACAACCTCTTGTATTTTAGTCAGAACTTGCTCAAAACATTTAGGCAAACTATGGAGAATAAATTGATCTAGGTTTCCCCTTCAATTTCTACTCCAAGTATTTCCAATTCATTCATCAAGTCAACCATGACCTCTTGTCTTTCTAACTTACTCAAGTATCCGAAGAGTCGCATGAGAATGAACATCAATATCTATGAAACTCTCATCTCTCACTGGAGTCTTAAATAGATACTAGATGACATTTTTAGTGAGAACACATATGTTTTCCTAAGCAGTAAAATTCGAAACCAAGATTCATTTCTAATTATCTAATTTTGGATCAGTAAATATAATTTCTTTTAGTTAACAATAAGTGAAATAAACCATTTGAAAATATAGAGAATCACATAAATAAATACAACGATCAAATACTTCGAATTTATCCATTTATATTGTTTTGAGAATTTATCGACATCTCAAGCACCGTGAGTCTGCATGCCACGATAGTGTGGACGTATACAAATCCGAACATTTACAAGAGAAGGTTTTACCCAATAATTTTATTTTTCAATCTAACTTCATGGCAAAATAATTAATAGTCGGTTCCTCTTAAGCCATGCAAATAACAGCAGTGACTCCGATGAGGAGGATACTTATTATTTACACCTAAGTGTACACCATTATTTGATCCCAAATCCGCAGCCCAAGCTTGTGTGCCTTACAGAGGGAGAAGTACACACGTGCTCAGATAACTTCCTACAATCATCATAAAGAAGTTTGTACCAGTGGTCCATGAATAAACTCATCCGATGCGGAGGAAGGTCTATTGCCAACAGTCAAGTTTACTCACATCATTTATAAACCAATAATGGAGGCCGCGAGAATTAATTATCAATCCCCTTTCCAACTTAGTTATTTAACACCTGAAGGTTTTTACATGCATATAATATTCAAAATAAAATACGCAATTCTGCATGCTCCTATTATACCAAATAAGGCCGTAAATCCCAGAGAATCATGCAAACATATTTAACAATAATTAGATAATTAAATCAATTATAAACAATTATATATTAGCGAATTCGATTGTTTTCCTCCAAGCACAAATATCGGCAAAGACCTCCAGATTATCAAATTTTCAAAAATCTCCAGATTATCAAATTTTCGAGAATTTTCATATTATCAAATTTTTAAAAACTTCCAAATTATCAAATTAAAAAAATTTTCAGATTATCAAATTTTTAAAAATGTCCAAATTATCAAATTTTCAAAATTTCCAGATTATCAAAATTTCAAAAACTTCCAGATTATTAAATTTTCGAAAACTTCTAGATTATCAAAATTTTGAAACTTTCAGATTATCAAATTTTAAAAATTTTCAGATTATCAAATTTTCGAAATTTCCAGATTATCAAAATTTCAAAAACTTCCAGATTATCAAATTTTCAAAACTTCAAGATTATCAAATTTTCAAAACTTCCAGATTAACAAAATTTCTAAAATATCTAGATTATCAAATTTTCAAAAATCTCTAGATTATCAAAAATTTGAAATTTCCAGATTATCAAATTTTCGAAAATTTCCAGATTTTCAAAATTTTAGAAATTTCCAGATTATCAATTTTTTAAAAATTTTCAGATTATTAAATTTTCAAAAATATCAATATCGAGCGTCAATATCGTCCAGATTATCAAAATCATCGATATCGACCAGATTATCAAAATCATCGATATCGACATGCAACCATATATAACAACAATAGACAATTAAATCAATTATGACAGTTATATATCACGAATTAAATCGTCACTTAAATAAGGATTACATGCCGATAATATGCCTTACGCAACAAGTAGGATTACTTGTACCCTAAGTCATTCATCATCATGGGTTGCATTGACCCGGAATATGCCAGAACACGTCGCCGTCGTGAGCCGTCAAACGTATAGAGTATTCAACAAGAAATAATATTTCTAAACCCTAATCCACTTTTGACACATAAATCATAGCCTAACGTTTCACGCTTCACCACGAAACTGAAGCTCTGTTACCAATTGTTGGTGCTCGATCATTTGATTAACGTAAACTGTTAAGGTTCCATACGATTCTATATCGGCGGAAGCAAGAACATAAAATCATATTACCTTTCACCAAGGTATGTTGAAAAAGAGGAATTCTCGTAGGCAGCAGCGTAGCCTCACGGTTTTGGGCATAACTTCCTCATCCAATCTCCAATTTGAGTGATCTTTGAGCCAAAACGATCATCTCTTCCGTGGATTTCAAATGGTACATGACAAGAACAGTTTGGAGTTCCACATGAATACAGAAAACTCATGGAAGTTGAAATCAGGTTGCTGAAAATAACCTCTTGATCTTCTGTTGTATTCCCAAGTCCAATCTTGACGTCGTGTGGGCGAAGATCTTCAAGATCCTCTCAATCTTTTGTTCTCTCTTCCCTACTCATGGTTAGGCGTGTATTCTTAGGTTTAGAATAACTGAGATGACTATTATATAGGCTACAGCAGGGACCAGGAGGAGAAATTAGAGTCGGGCCTCCATTGGGCTTAAGTATCCAAGTTTAGCCCAAAACTTTACTTAAGTCCAATAATAATAACATATTCCACTAAAATATTATTACTGCACTGCCGCTCTAATCCCAAATTACGTTTTGGGCTCCTTATTATGAGCCCGACAGTCTCCCCATGTTTAAGATATACAATGCCCATTAATTAATTAAGTTACTTACGACTCTATTAATTAATATCTAATCCGAAAGTAGTACCACTCAACCTCATTATTATGCCAGAATAAATCTAACTGCAGGGTTTACATGATAATCCTTATGAGCTCCTCAAGGAGACATCATCAACTTATTTAATAGGACACGGATTTCTTCTACAATCAACAACACACCATAGAGATAGCACTATTTTCCAACTCACCGAGTTTGTTGATTTAATTACATGTAAATCTCACATATTGATGAATCAAAAAATTACATACTGCCTTACGTGTCGAGGTTATTATATAGGGATTAAGAGAACGAACTTTCATAATAACTGAGATCAAGTTCTCAAATATAGTCAGTATAACTTGAACGATATCAAGCGGTCTTACTCAATACACACAAAGTGCACTAATGTGATTTTATAGTCAAGACAAACTAATACCAAATCACACTACAACCATCCCGATAGAGAGTCCCCGTCTATCTCAGTTGTGAGCATCTGTTTATACTTTATAAGAAAACCGATAATATGATCTTCCGCTTATTGTCGCACAATATATTATATACAGTATAAAGTAAGTGGACTAGTGCATCAGACATATAAATAAATTATAAGACGCAATCATTTGATCATATGATTCTCATTTCAAAGAAATTGTTATAACACTGTTCTTACTAAAGGTAGGCTTTTAGTATACAATCCAACACAAATAACTTCTGCAAATTCTCAGGCTTTTGGTTCGACCACAGTTCGACTATCATGCCTGGTCAAACCACAGAGTCGTGGTCGAACCACTGTGAAACAACCTCCAGGTGCTTGGTTCGACCAAGAGTGCTGGTCGAACCACCTCTCTTTTTGTGGAACCATGCGCCTAACTTCTCCACTTTCCGGTTCCGAGCTCTTCTATCCTGTTTTCCTTTGAAAATTCGATCAAACAACCTCATATGCACCTGATTCGTTATTTTTCACTGTATATCTTGATTTATCTTGACTTAAGATCAAATTACATATCATTATTACAAGAATCAGAGCTCAATTTACGTAAATTTACACTCTCATCAGGGATTCAATTATAATTTAATCTAACAGCTGAAATCACCCCGGTGCACCAGTGCTACAGGTGCACCACAATCGAACTCTAAAATTTATAGCATTTTAATAGAAAGTTGGGTAGGTCTTGGGTGAGACCGTCTCACGGATCTTCTTATGTCAGACGGATCATATCCTACCCATCAATATATAATAAAAATATAAAAAAGTTAAATAAATAAACAAGGGCCTTGTTTGGGTGAATTAATTAAGATTAATAATCATAATCCGCGCGTATTCATGCAAATATTGGCGCCTGTTCTTTAGCGCCAATCCATAATCCACACAACTTTTCAAATCAATTATTTTCACTTTTTATAATAATAATAATAATTATTATTATTTTATTCAATAATAATAATATTATCGGTACTTATTCTTTAGATAATTCAATTATTCTATTATCATATTATTTTAATCGGGTATCACTTTATATTAAAAGTGTTATTACTTTTTATTCATTCTACGAATAGTTCATCAAATAATTTAACTAAATGATTATCACTTTTTGTTTATTATATATATTTCTTTTTATTAAAAATATTATTACTTTTTATTATTCCAATGAATTGTTTGTGAAATAATTCAATTATACAGATATCATTTTTCTTTGATTAAGAATCACTTTTTATTAAAAATATTATCAAGTTTTATCCATTCTATTAATTATTTGTAAAATACACATTGATATTTAGTTATCACTTTTTATTAAATATGTTATCACTTTTTGTTTAAAATGTTATCACTTTTTGTTTAAAATGTTATCACTTTTCATTTATATTATAAATTGTTCATTAAATAGTTCACATCACAGTTATCACTTTTCATCAATTGAGTATCACTTTTCATATAAAATTTATCAAATTTTATAAATTTATAATATTTAAATTAAAAAATAAATTTAAATGAATTAAAAAAATTTAAATTATTATATTTTTATATAATAAAAAATATAAATTAATATATATATATATATATATATATATATATATATATATATATATATATATATATATATATATATATATATATACATACATATATTTATATAAGGCGTAATTAATTTTTTAATTTTTAACTTTGATAGCAACTTGATGAGCGTCTTCTCAACACCCAATTAATCCCCAAGTATGAAGGATGTGATTGTAGCTTTGATAAGCGACCAAGTTATATTATCGAATCCATGAGACGGATTTTTATTAATTTAATTATGAACTAATTTACTAAGACTATATTTGGCAATTTAATTTGATGAATATTAATTAACTACTTAACAAATAATAAAATAACAAGTAAAATAAAGACAATAGAGAGTAACGGGAGTTAAATAAGTGAGAAGATAGGTAGTTCTTCAGGCCATCTAGTTTCGCTAGTTAATTTCCCTTTCGTGTATCAATGTCCGACTCTGCCTTGTGGAATATGAACGCATCACTAAGCTATGCAAATCTACTCTATAGACACAAGCAGATAAGCGTGTAACACGTGTGAATATCCTCGGAGCAAGAGATATAATTCACTCTCCTTTCTAGGTACTATCAGTATCAATTATTTCCCGTGCACTAAGTACTCTAACTCGATATGATCTCCCTTTATCGGTACTATGAAGTTATTACTCTTTATCCTACTTATTAACCCGAATTCAATTCAATTAATAATTATTTATACTAGATAGTTCTAATGAAGCTTTGGAGTCCCCTCACTTAGAATCATAACATGAAATCCTGCTCAGCAATGAACGCACTCAATCAATAACCAAGATATGTATAAAGACTCTACATAACAGTTAAAGATGTACAAAACAACTATGAGTATGAATTAATAAAGCATAGCCTTGTATAAAATAAACCACAAGTAGTGTTGTACGAAGTATACACATGAAAGTTCAACTAACTAGATAAAAACCTTCATAACCCTAGAACTACCAAAAGAGTTCTAGCCCATGATGTTTGGAGGAACATTTATGGTGTATGGATATGTCTTACACATAGTCTTGAAAATTACGAGAAAGATTAAGTTGCGAAATAAACCCTAGATGTGGGTGTCATCGCTCCTCGCTCTGTCTTGAATCTTCACTTGGTTCTCACTTGATTTGCTACACGAATCTCTCTCTACAACACCGTAGGGTGGAGTTAGGGTTTGGATGTGGTGTAGGATGGATGCAAAATCTAAATCTATTTTTGATGTGATCTGCACCCCTTTTTATAATTCTAGACTCTCCTTATGGACCTTTACTGGGCTTTTTTGTGGGAAATAAGTCAAATCGCGCACAGGGGAGTCGGAATTACCAAAAATAGCACCGCGTGGACTCGCTCGACCAAAACTGGCCAGGTCGAACGGATGTCGAGCAGACCTCCTGTCATCTGAAACTCTGTACAGACCTCTGCTCGACCAATTCCACCCTTGCTCGACCAAAACATCCTAGTCGAGCGGCTCCTCCCCTGGTCGAGCGGCATTTTGAAATTCGTGTTTTCCGATTCCGAGTACTTCTGACCTATTTTCCTATATAAATATACTCAAATAGCCTTAGTAGCACCTGATTTGTATTTTTTCCGTAAACATCATGACTTGCCTCAATAATTGACCAAATCGTACTAAACTTCCACATAATTAAAACACGTGAATTATCACTCTCATCAAACTCCCAAACTTACATGTTGCTCGTCCCGAGGCAACGAATTCGAAACAAAGGTAAGAGAGTGTCATTCACAAGATCCTCATATATGCACAACTTCATAACGAATGCAATTCATTAAATCAAAACATGCAGTCATCATACTTTTCATCTATGTACGAACATCAATCAATCACAAACTTCTATGAGTGCTAAGCCATCTAGCTCACTAGGTAAGTATTTACTCTCGCACTCAAGTGTAAAAGATATACACATCAAGGTTAGTATATACGCTCATCATCAATTCATACAGTCTGCGTAACCATAAGCTTGACAAAGGTCTCAAAAATCAATTCATAATTATTTCAACACTAGGATCATAAAGGACTTATCTTATGGGTTGTAATGTTGGCTCTTTGGTAAAGGTAGGAGAATTTGGATAAATTGACTAATTCACTAGTAGAGAATTACCATGAGTTCTGCTTTTCATCAAACAACTTAATTTCCTTGCTACATCATCATTCTCATAATCCTTTCGATTCATCGACTCCTTCTTTTCCTTGGAATCAACATCTTCTTTCATCAAAGTACAAGGGTACCAATTTTGGGCACTACCCTACTAAGCAGTTGGGGTACCAGTTTCAGGCACTACCACTAACAAGATTTAACCACAATTTTTTTACTCATCACTTAACAAAGTTTTATTTTCCTCTTCAATTTCATCACTTAGCAATTTATTCACCTCAACTCTCTACTAGTAAATGAGATATTTCAAAACAAAAGTACAGGGAATAAAGGCTTTTATCACAGGCTTTCCAAAGAAAAAGCTTTTAACGGCTCAACAGGGCTTCCAATGATATACATATTAAGGTAGGATAACTTTTGGCTAAGTGGTTTAATTATCAATAATGGCCTAAGATCATTTTCTAGTATCTATTAATTACAAATTTCAAACAAGACTCCAAGTCAAGTTCTAGAATACAAACGTATGAACGATTCTCTCAAGAATAAACTATCATGTATTAATGTAACATGATATAAAGGCTCAAATTCTCACATGGTAATAGATTTCCTAAGCACTCTTCAAAGCATGCAATCAATCTCAATTCTCACATAAACTACAAGTAATGACAAACAATACATGCTTCTTTTCAATAGAATCAACATATATCACAAGTATAACACACATGCATATCAAAGAGTCAATATCACTCCATCAATCATCATCAAATGCACAAATATCCATCAACACCATCATCTCAACAATATCATCAATATGGTACATGCGACTCACGCAATAAATCTCATAAATACCAAATCAACCACCAACAAAGCCCCAACATATAAAGTGAAAAGTAGAAGGGAGATGAGATGAATCAGACAAAGAGAAAAACCTAGCACACTCTACTAGTCCGAGCATCATCATCATCGCTAACATCCATGCGTCATAGGTCAAAATCCCAATGTAGCACATATAGCTTCCTGTTAATCTCTCGATTGCTAGCCTGCATCTCTCCCATCCTTCTATCCATAGCATCATACCTTAGGTTGAGCACTACATAATTTGTGTTTGCCAAAGCAAGCTGGCGATTCGTCTTCTACTGATTTGTATTCAACTGTGGCGAAATGCTCGTTCATCATCCTGAATTGCTCTCTATAGAAACAATCCTGAGCCTGCAAGAAATCAGGCTGCTGCTGCGGTGGTGGCTGCTGTGCATGCATCGGAGGAATACCCATCTCTGGCATATTATGAGGCATCTCCATGTGATCCTCAGGAATCGGATATTAAATGGCTGGGGCTGCTGTGGCTTGTACCCCATCTCCTCACCCTCCTCTGGATCTCCGACCAAAATCATGTCAAGATCGAGATACACACCCTGAATGTGCATATCTACTAAAGTTCGCCAATCTCCCTTGGCGCAACAAGTAGTCAAGATCGCGATGTGAGGAGGAGTGTCCATCAACAAATTCACATTGACTTGAACGGTGGTGAGATCAACAAGATAGAAAGGTATCTAGAAAAAATCAGATTGCTTCCTCGAATAAACATCCACACCCCTTGTTAATGAAGAGCCAAATTCATTCTCACGCAGGCCGAAAGAATCAAATTCGGATCACCTTTGACTGGCCTATACCTCGATAAATCTACACGGTAGTGCTCGACCAATGGTGTGATCAGCCCTTCAATGTTCACTTTCTGAAATATGTGGGTCGAAATAAGTGAAACTGCTGCAGAACATTCGCCCCCAGATTGAAATGAACCCCATTCATCATACACCAAATGACATACAACTCACCTCTCGGAATACACCCGCCTTTAGCTAGGGCAAAGATGGTGTTTCTGAGGATCTTATCATATATGCAATAACTGGATTGCGGATGAAAGCAGCCCTTCATCGATGAGGATCATAAGATCCTTGTAACCCCGTGATTGACCTCTAGAAATCATCAGCGACAAACCTTTCATCCTCTTCTGTCGACACATCCGGGCATCAAAACATCTCATAAAACTCGCTGGCGAACATGTACCTAAGCTTTCCTCCAAGCTAAAACCATGCTGAAGTAGGAAGAACCGAATCCCCATGAATCACCCTTAATGTGCACAACATCTTAGCCATGATGTGGAAGTACGTCTCCCTCTTTAAGTCCATGAATCCACTGATTCCAACCTGATTGAACATCCACCTTATGTCGTTAATGATATGCATCGCCACCATAGCCTGATCATCCTGATAGCGAGTCCGATTAATCTTTCTTGAAACTGCACTCCATAACTCTCTTTTCTCCTCCCAATAAGGTATTTTAATCCCAAATTTAGACGGTGTCAACTTTGTTTGCTTCGACTTCTTTGCCGTTTCTCCCTTCTTTGAGACCCCACTGACTTTACGTTTAGAATATGCTGCAATACCTTTACCTACAAAATTTATATTTCAACACAAAATATAGGCAAAGAAACAATTATGGACAACCTACGACTTATGAGAAACATAGATTCTACTCAAGACTTCAAATCATATGCCTAACAATTCAACTCAATTTTCCACAATTCACTTGTATACAATATTCAACACTAAAACTCAAACAAGTTTACTCATGGAAAAATTGACTCCCTATGTCCTAGGTACACCACATGATTCTAAACTCAAAACATCATGCTTCAATAGGAACATTAATAACATAGTCACATGTATTCAACTCAATTCCTAAGCATTTACCAAAAATCCTACATCCCACACTATTCGACATCTCAAATTCGTCATCAACAACAACAAAATCAACAAGCACAACCACAAATTAATCAATTGAACTCATGCTCATGACATATCTATCATTAATTTCATGAATTTCCATTAATCCAACGTCAAATCGAACTCATGGAACTTCACAAAAAACTTCACTTTCAACACCCAAATTCTTATCAAAATTTAAACAAAAATCATACCTAATCAACTTGCCCAACCAAACTTCAGATATTATAATCCAATTCAAAGGAAATAAGTTGAGATAATATACCTTTGTCTTCTGCCATGGGTGCGTGGAAGTAATGGGAAGTGTGAGTGCAAATATTGAGAAGAAAACCCAAAATTTCAACTTGAATCTCCCAAAATTTATGTGGAATGTGTGTGATTTTGAGTAGAAAAGAGTTTATGAAGTGATTGGGACAAGAATAGTACCGTTTAGGGTAATGGCTCGAGAAGGGATGGCGAAAACTGATCGAGCAGCACGAAAAATTAACCTTAATTCGCAAAAATTCCTTTCGCTTGAGTCGAGCAGTTTGGTCGAGCGGCCTTAAATTGGTCAAGCGACCACTCTGTATTCTGGAACCGCTTATGTAATCCACTCGACCATCCGCTCGACCATGCTGCTTTGGTCGAGCAGTCCCCATCTAGTCGAGCGACCACTCTGTATTCTGGAACTTCGAGGATCTGCCACACAGTCGTCCGCTTGACCTCAGTGATTGGTCGAGCGGCTCAAACAAGGTCGAGCGAGCTCTCTGATCTCTGAAAACTCTGAATCAGATGCTATGTGTGCCGCTCGACCATTGCTCGACCTCGGCGCTTGGTCGAGTGGCTTGAAACTTGGTCGAGCTAGCTGTCTGACCCTCGAATTTTCTCGAACTCTTTTGTCCCCTGTAAAACTCAGACTCTAAAACAATATTGAACATCATATCAAGCCAAAACCATAACTAGAGAACCACTAATTAGACTATAAAAATAAAGTATAAATAACTCCGTTCACAGTAAAATAAACACACCACTGAACACCAGACAAATTGCAAAAAAATCGATACGTCAAAACCGATTAAAGTTTGAATATATCACAAAAAATTAACTCCCCTAGTAAACGTTACAAAGAAATAATTATACTCTTAGTGCTTCAATGAGGTAAGTGCATCACATCCCTCAAACGTATTAGAAACTATAGTCGAAACCAAGTTAGCAAAGAGATGTAATTTCTGAATAGTAAGCACCTTGAATATAAAAATTTCTTACTCACACAAAATAAATAAAGCAATAAAACAGGAGGGAATGCCCCCAACAGGTGCTCATGTTTAACGTCAAAGAGTCACGACGGTACCAATTTAATGCAAGGTATCCTCAAAGACGATGCAAGCATCATCCGATGACTTATAATGCTTCAACCGATTCCCATTTGCCGCGATGATGTCTCCATCCTTGTCCATGATCTCGAAACTCCCCCCTCCACAGGCTCGATGGATAATGAACGGCCCCGTCCACTTTGATTTCAATTTTCCTACGAAAGCTTCAAACGAGAGTTAAAGAGAAGTACCCCGTCACCTTGCTTGAACTCTTTGTAGGAGATCTTCGAATCATGCCATTTCTTCATTCTTTCCTTGTAGATCTCCATGTTTGTAAAAGCTCGATTCCTGAACTCATCCAATTGATTGATACGAGTCATCCTAATTTTTGATCCTTAAGAGACAAGTTCAAGCTTCTCATTGCCCAAAATGCCCTATGCTGAATCTCTACGGGTAAGTGGCACGGCTTCCCATACACAATCTGATACGGTGACATATCCAGCACAGTCTTATAAGAAGTTCGGAACCCCCGTAAAATATCATCTAACTTCATAGCCTAATCTTTTCTATTGGTTCCAACTACCTTTTCCAAAATTTGCTTCACTTGTCAATTGGAGACTTCAGCTTGTCTATTAGCTTGAGGATGATAGGGTGTAGTGACTCTATGCTTTATACCATACTCCTGTAGAACCCTTTCCAACAGTTTGTTGACGAAGTGAGTACCTCCGTCACCCACTAAAACTCTTGGAACTCCATAGCGGGCAAAAATATGCTTCTTAATGAATGACAAGACAATCTTTGCATCATTCATTTGGGTAGGAATTGCTTCCACCCACTTAGAAATATAATCCACAACAAGAAGGATGTAGAGAAATCCATTAGATGGGGGAAAAGGCCCCATGAAATCGATTCCCTATACATCGAAGATCTCTAATACAATGCTTGGTTGAAGTGGCATCTCGTCCTTACGACTTATGTTCCCCATCCTTTGACATCTATCGCATGTCGACACATAGGATTCACAATCTTTAAATAAAGTGGGCCAATAGAGAGCAGATTGAAGTACCTTTACTGCAGTCTTTTGAGCTTCTAAGTGCCCCCGTTAGGATGTGCATGGCAAAATTCAAGAACACTCTCCATCTCTATTTCATGCACACACCTACGGATGATAGAATCCGTACAAATCTTGTAGACAAACAGATCATACCATATGAAGGTCTCAACATCCCTCTTGAATTTCGCAAGTTGGTACCTATTAAGACCTCTAGGAATTTCACCTACAACAATGTAATTAACATAATCAGCGTAACATGGATCCATTCCTTGAGCAGTGACCACACAAGCGCTCTCCGCTCCTTCAGCAAACACCGCCATAATCTTCTCATCAGGGAATATCTTTTCTATGTAAGCAAAGGAATCATCACAGTGTTCCCTAGTCTCCAACCGTGATAGGTGATCGCCAACACATTCTCCGTTCCTTTCTTATCTCGAATCTCCATATCAAATTCCTGCAGAAGAAGGATCCATCTAATGATCCTTGGCTTCGCTTCCTTCTACTCCATCAAGTATCGGATCGTAGAATGATCCGTATACACAATGGTCTTCATGTAAACCAAATACTGTCAAAACTTATTGAATGCATAAACAACAGCTAAAAACTCATTTTCAGTGAAAGTGTAGTTCTTTTGTGCAACATCAAAAGTCTTACTCGCTAGTAGATGGCGCAAAACTTCTTCTCATTCATCTGCCCAAGCACCACTCCAAGTGCTTGATCACTTGCATCATACATAAGTACAAACGGTTGAGTCCAATCCGGTGTGATCAAGATAGGCGCAGTAATAAGTGCCTCCTTCAAAACCTGAAAAGCTGTTAGACATTCTTCATCAAAAACAAAAGGAACATCATTTTTAATTAAATGAGAGAGGGGTGTGGAGTATTTCGAGAAGTCTTTTATGAATCTCCTATAAAATCCTGCGTGTCCAAGGAAGGACCACACTCTCTTTTCATTGGTAGGTGGTGGAAGCTTCTCAATCGCCACCACCTTTGCTCTATCCACCTATAATCCCTTAACTGAAATATGGTGTCCAAGAACAATCCCATCTCTTACTATGAAGTGGCACTTCTCCCAATTCAAGATAAGATTAGTTTCTTGGCATCTCTTCAAAACAATGGACAAGTTAGATAAACAAATATCAAAGGAGGAACCAAACACAGAAAAATCATCCATGAACACCTCCATGATCTTTTCTATCAACCCGTCAAATATGGTCATCATGCAACGCTGAAATGTAGCAGGTGCATTACACAATCCAAAAGGCATCTTTCTAAAGGCAAAAGTTCCACAAGGGCAAGTGAAAGTAGTCTTTTCCTGGAACTCGGGTGCATTCATGATTTGATTATAATCCTAGTACCATCTATGAAATAATAAAATTCATACCCCGCAAGACGATCAAGCATTTGATCCATGAAAGGAAGATGGAAATGGTCTTTGCATGTATTTTCATTCAGTTTCCTGTAATTCGTACACACACGCCGTATCATAGGAATCCTAGTGGCTAGAGTCTCACCATCATCGGCTTTCACAATAGTCATGCCCCCTTTTTAGCTACAACATGCAACAGACTCACATAGGGACTATCACTAATTGGATATATAATTCCTGCATCTAGCCATGTTAGGATTTACTTCCTAATCACTTCTTGAATAGTGGGATTTTCCCTCCGCTGATTCTGAATGCTACTCTTAGCCTCATCTAACAATCTTATTCTATGCATGCAATATGATGGACTAATATATTTTAAATCATCAAGAGACCAACCAATTGCAGACTTATGCTTCCTAATCACATCTAATAACTCATCGAGTGATCATCAGTTAGAAAAGAATATACAATTACCGAATATGTTTATTATTGCCTAAATAGGCATACTTCAAGTGTTCCGGTAGCGGTTTCAACTCCTCTTTCTTTTCTTCTTTTGCTGTGCTCTCACGATCTAATGGCAGGTATTTCCTAGTTCACTTCACCTCTTCAAGCTTGGTCCTTTTCGACTCACAACTTTCATCACCCGAAGCAAGAAAATTTTCAAGAAAATTAATACATACCTCATTGGAGAGCTCATCTAGCTCCGTGGTGGGAAATGTAAGAGACTCCATCAAGCAAGTGTCCAAGTGATCCTTAGAAAGGATTAAGGACATATCTTCCTTCACGATTTCCTCCACCACGTCAATGCTATGACAATGCGCCTCCATCGGCATCTTCATTGCTTTATCAAGGTTGAACAATACCTTTTTATTATCCATAGTAGCCTTAACTCACCCTTTTTAACATCAATCATAGCTCCAGCAGTAGCAAGGAATGGTCTCCCTAAGATAAGGGGAACATTATCCTTGTCATCCTCCATCTCGAGTACTACAAAGTCCACAGGAAAGACTAGTTTCTCTACTTTGACAAGAACATCTTCAATAACACCTTCGAAAAAGTCATAGACCTATCCGCCAATTGTAGAGAAACAGTTGTGGGAGTTAACTCCCCAAACCAAGCCTTTTAAACATAGACAATGGCATCAAAATGATGCTTGCCCCAAGATCACACAAAGCTCGGCGTACCGGCCCCTTTCCAATTTCACATAAAATAGTGAAGCTTCCTGGATCCTTCAGCTTTGCTGGCAGCTTTCTCTGTATGATTGAGCTGCAATTCTCAGATAGATTCACTATTTCCACTCCGTTCAAGCTTCTCTTCTTCAAAAGTATATCCTTCAGAAAACGGGCATAGTATGGCATCTCCAAGATTGTTTCAGAGAAAGGGATGTTCAAGCTTATTTTGTTCATGATATCTGAAAACCTCTTGAACTTTTCTTCCAATCCCTTTTCACTATCCTGAAAGGAAACGGAGGTGGTATCTTAGTCTTTGGAATTCCCCATTCATCACGTTCAACCTTCTCCGTTTTATCCTTATCGGCTCTTAATCTTTTCGCTCTTTCCCACTTCTTTTCCGCTGTAAGCTTAGTATTCTACTCTTGAGATGGTACTGGAGTGTTCTGAACTACAGGTATAGCATTCTGCGTGAAAATTAGAGTTGACGGGCCTTGCTCGACCTGGTAGGTATGGTCGAGCGGATTGGAAGTGGTCAAGCGGGGTATCCAAAGTCGAAAATTGTCTGTTCAGAGGTACAGACGTCCGCTCGACCTCAGCTCGACCTGGAAGGTCTGGTCAAGCAGAGTTGTTTCGATCGAGTGACTCACTTGTAATCTGATCGTGATTTTAAAGAACCCCAGGGTGTCGCTCGACCGTAGCTCGACCAAGAACATTGGTCGAGCGGATGTCGAGCTGGCTCCCATTCTCTCTATTTTCACCGATTGGAAACGTTGGCCCCTCATACTGCGTTCCGGACCTCAACGTGATGGCATGGCATGCCTTCGGGTTCACTATACTTTAAGATGAGAACTTTCCTTTCTCTATAGTCTGTGTTAACTGATTGACATTCCCGGCCATCTGCCCCATCAACAACGTCAAGTCCATCATCTGCTTAGAAAGATCTTCATGATTAGCATCTATTTTTGACTCAAGTTTTGCCTCAAGACGATCCACCCTTGCATCGTTCCGTGCCATGTACCTGTTCATAATATCCTCAAAACTAGGTTTTCCTTCTTCGAACTTAGCACCCAGATCAACACCCTCAGGAGATTGTACTGCTGTATTAGGATTACTCCATGAGAACTCCGGCCTCCTTGGTTATTGGTAATTACCTGGGGGACCACGATTATTGTAGTTCCCTTGGTAATTCTAGTTCTCTTGACTTTAGAACCTCGTTCCTTGAATACTCTGACCCATGGCATAGATTGCCTCTTCCAATTCCTCTTGGCTATCTCATTCATTACAAACATCCTACTACATCATTGGTACTCGCTGCGCAATATCAGTGATCTACTTCTGCTGAGACTCAAATAACTTGTTGATGCTAGCCAAGCTAGAGACGATCTCATCCTCTCTACTTGACTTCACTATCGTATGCTCAACCTGCGCTACTTTTCCAAGAACATAAGTGCCTCTCACTCTATCAGTCGGCCAGTCTCTTGAATTCATTGAAATATCCTCAAAGAGAATTTCGGCCTCAACGGATGACTGTAATCAATGCTCCATTTGATGAAGCATCTAGTAAAACTCGAGAATCATAGTTCAATCCGCTATAGAAAATACTGATGTATTGAGCTTTAGAAAGCCCATGTTGTGAACATTTTCAAAGCATGTCCTTGAATCTGTCACAAGTCTCATGAAACTTCTCATTACCATAGATAGTAAATTGATTGATTTCTTATTTCATCTTAAACACCTTTGAAGATGACATGTAACCCTCAAAGAATTTCAATTTCAATTTGTCACAAGTATCATATTCAGTAGCATTAAGATTATCGTACCAATCTCTCGCCTTTTCATTCAGCGAGAACTTAAACAAGATGATCCTCCTTGCATCTTCATGAGCTCCTGCATCTTTTTGTGTACTTGCATAACCAAGGAACTTATTCATATGTTGCTGAGGATCTTCAAATGTTCCCCTAGAGAAGGTACTCCTTTCAATAATGTTGATAAGAGCAGGGTGTAGATCAAAATTAGCTCTGGCCCCTCTTGCTCCTAACAGCCCCGCATTGTCTCTTCTGTTGCTCATAAAGACTTCACGGATGGCAAGATTATCCGGATTTGCTGCCATGTTAACTGCTTCTACTTCCAAGTTAAATTTGGTTGCAGTTTCAGTTGCTTGCGAATTCAGCTCGTCAACTTCAACTCCTAAATTAAGAGCCTCCGTTGGTTTTACGTTCTTATTCTTCTTCTTCTTCTTTTCCTTCTTCTTCCTTGACGATCCTCCAATCTCTGAATTATAGGATTCTAAATCTTCTACCTTTGATCTAGTAAGCATACACCTAAGAAAAATAAGCATTAGAAAATAAAAACAAGAATAATATAGTCTCAATTAAACTAAAAATAATAAACGAATAATTAATGCAGTCCCCGGCAACGGCGCTAGAAACTTGATGAGCGTTTTCTCAACACACAATTAATCCCCAATTATGAAGGATGTGATTGTAGCTTTGATAAGAGACTAAGTTATATTATCGAACCCAAGGGACGAATTATTATTAATTTAATCATGAACTAATTTACTAAGACTATATTTGGCAATTTAAGTTGAGAAATATTAATTAACTATTTAACAAATAATAAAATAACAAGAAAAATAAAGACAATAGAGAGTAACGAGAGTTAATCAAGTGAGAAGGTGGGCAGTTCTTTGGGCCATCCAGTTTTGCTAGTTAATTTTTCTTCCGTCTATCAATGTCCGACTCTGCCTTGTGGAATATGGACGCATCACTAAGCCATGCAAATCTACTCTATAGACACAACCAGATAAGCATGTAACACGTGTGAATATCCTCGGAGCAAGAGATATAATTCACCCCCCTTTGTAGGTCTATCAGTATCAATTATTTCCCGTGCACTAAGTACTCTAACTCGATATGATCTCCCTTTATAGGCACTATGAAGTTATTACTCTTTATCCTACTTATTAACCCTAATTCAATTAATAAGTATTTATACAAGATAGTTCTAATGAAACTTCGAAGTCCCCTCACTTAGAATCATAACATGAAATTCTGCTCAGCAGTGAATGCACTCAATCAATCACCAAGATATGTATTCAGACTCTACATAATAGTTAAAGATGCACAAAACAACTCAGAGTATGAATTAATAAAGCATAGTCTTGTATAAAATAAACCACAAGTAGTGTTGTACGGAGTATACACACGAAAGTTCAATTAACTAGATAAAAACCTTCATAACCCTAGAACTACCAAAAGAGTTCTAGCCCGTGACGTTTGGAGGAACGTTCATGGTGTTTGGATAGGTCTTACCCATAGTCTTGAAAATTACAAGAAAGATTAAGTTATGAAATAAACCCTAGATGTGGGCGTCGTCTTGAATTTTCACTTGGTTCTCACTAGATTCGCTGCACGAATCTCTCTACAGCTCCGTAGGGTGGAGTTAGGGTTTGGATGTGGTGTAGGATAGATGTGGAATCTAACTCTCTTTTGGATGTGATCTGCACCCCTTTTTATACTTGTAGACTCTCTTTATGAACCTTTGCTGGACTTTTTCATGGGAAATAAGTCAAATCGCGCACAAGAGAGTCGGAATTACCAAAATAGCACCGCATGGTATCGCTCGACCAAAATTGGCCAGGTTGAGCGGATGTCGAGTGGACCTCCTATCGTCTGAAACTCTGTACAGACCTCCGCTCGACCAATTCCACCCTTGCTCAACCAAAACATCCTAGTCAAGCGGCTCCTCCCTTAGTCGAGCGGCATCCCGAAATTCGTGTTTTGCAATTCTGAGTACTTCTGACCTATTTTCCTGTATAAATATGCTCAAATTGCCTCAGTAACACCTGATTCGCGATTTTTTCGTAAACATCACGACTTGCCTCAATAATAGACCAAATCGTACTAAACTTCCACACGAATTGAAGCTCAAAACACGTGAATTATCACTCTCATCACAACCAAAGCCCTTTAAAAATGTTCACCTTCTTTTAATTAATTAATTTTCAGATTTTTAATTTAATTACAACCTAACAGGGCCGTTTAAATTTTTTAAGTTGGGTTAATGGATGATCCGTCTCACATAAGGGGATCCGTAAGACGGTCTCACCCAAGTCTTTTCCTAGAAAGTTTAATTATAATTAATTAAGTATTAAAAGTTATTTAATAAAATAATACATATTAAATTTTTATTTAAAAAAGAAAAAAACTTATAATTATCATAACTAATCTACGGTTATAGGAGCTATAAACTGCTATCAGAAATTGTCCAAATGGATAATGCGGCTAATGAATCCTTAGATATAGATTAAGCGACTAATTAAAATAATTATTTGGGTTAGTGGGGATCCGTCTGACGTAAAATGATCCGTTAGACGGTCTCACCCAAGATTCACCCTATTTATTTTTAATTAATTAATATTTTTTATTAAAAATGTTAAGCAAAGACTTGTGTGAGACTGTCTCACATAAGGGTTTACGTGAGACGGGTGAAAAGTGATAACCTCTATAACGAAAAGTGATAATGCTATTTCATGAATAATTATAGTACAAATGAAAAGTGATAACATTTTATGATAACATTTTATAGCGAAAGTGATAACATTTTGTAGCGAAAGTGATAACTATTTTAAAACGTTGTAAAATGATCTCACGTGAGACGATCTCACGCAAGATCTACCAAAAATGTTATTGTTTTATTAAAGGGTAGGTCTTGGGTGAGACCGTCTCACGGATCCTCTTACGTGAGACGGATCATCTATTAACCCAAATAAATATATTTTATATTAGATAAAAGGGTAGGTCTTGCGTGAGACAGTTTTTCACTTTGTAATAGTTATCACTTTCACTATAAAACATTATCACTTTCGCTATAAAATGTTATCACTTTTTATTTATACTATAAATTATTCATAAAATAGCATTATCACTTTTCATTAATTTATTATCACTTTCTCTTATAAAAGTTATTACTTTCTGGTCATCTCACATAAGCCCTTACGTGAGACGGTCTTACAAAGTCTTTGCCGAGATAAAAAGAGAGTTTAAAAAAAGGAACGTCCTTGTTCACCAATTAAAATATCCTTTTGGTTAATTATTTCAATTTTGGCATTCCAGCTTGCAGGATTAGTATTTTTTTTAAAATTAATTAATTAATTAATTAATAATAATAATAATAATAATGATAATAATAATAATATATAATTGTTCATTAAACAATTCAACAGTCTTATTATCACTTTATTATAATCAGGTATCATTTTATATTAAAATATTATCACTTTTTTATTCATCTTATGAATTTTTCATAAAATAATTAAATTAAATGATTATCAAAAATTCTTTATTGTGTGTAACTTTTTATTAAGCATGTTATCACTTTTTATTTCAATGAATTATTTATGAAATAATTTAATTAGAAAGATATCACTTTTCTTTGATTAAGAATCACTTTTTATTATTCCAGTAAATCATTCGTGAAATACATTTTTTTAATTAGTTATCACTTTTTAGAAAAGTTGTTATTACTTTTTTTTTAAATGTTATAACTTTTTATTTATCTTATATAAATATAGTTCACAATAAAATTACCACTTTAAATCAATTGAGTATCACATTGTAAAAATTAATAATTTTAAATTAAAAAATAAATTAAATAAATAAAAAATTTTAAATTAATAAAAATATAAATTAAAAGAAAAAACATAATATATATTCCATGTGTCCCATAACAGCTTTCACACTTTTCTCATTTGTTTGTTTTATAATAACTTTCACACCCCAAAAAAGGAAACTCAACTTTATCTAACAACCTCAAAAGTTAATTTAATTTCAAAATTGTCACTTCTTTTTCACACTCATAACATTACTTATAATTTATTTATTATCCAAAAATACTACAATACCCTTAAAAATCAATAAAGTTGGTTAAAAAATAAAATTTTCTTAAACAGCGTGAAACAGTAAATGTAAAAGCTGAAACAGAACGGAGGGAGTATATAATATAAAAGATATTATTAATTTAGTTTTATAATTAATTTTTCAAATTTCTAATTTGCTTACAACCAAACATGACCCTTTGAAATATACTTAATGGGCTAATGAATGATACGTCTCACATAAGGAGATCCGTGATATGGTCTCACCCAAGTCTTTTCCTATTAAAAATATTGTAAATTTGGTAAAGACTTGGGTGAGACCGTCTCACGGATCCCCTTATGTGAGACGGATTACCATGAACTCATTTAAATGATTTTAAAAGCCCTTGTTTAGATGTTATGAAATTAGAAAATTGAAAATTTTAATTAAATAATAGAATTAATTAGGCTTAAATAATTTTAAAGGGTCATATTTGGTTCATATCAAACAAAAAATAAAAAAATTAATTAGGCAAGGAAATTAATTAAGATATACTATGTATTTTTTCTACGGTTTCTTTTTAATTTATATATATTATTATTAAAAATGTAATAATTTAGTTTTTGTTATTAAAAATGTTATAATTTATAAAATGTGATAATATTTTTAAAAAGTAGTAACATATTTTTTATATAAAAAATGTTAATAATAAAATAAAACCGAGAAATTTTTATTTTAATTATATTATGAATAATTAATAATGACATAGACTAGTGTGAAACCTCTCATTAAATGACTTTTTTGTGAGAAGGATAAAAAGCGATAATATTTACAATAAAAAGTGATACTCAATTGACAAAAAGTGATAAGTGATAACATTTTAAATGAAAATTGATAATATCGTTAATAGTGTATTTCATGAATAGTTTATAAAATGAATAAAAATGTGGTAATATTTTTAATAAAAAGTGATTCTTAATAAAAAAAAAGTGATATCTGTACAATTGAATATTTAATGAACGACTCACTGGAATAATAAAAGGTGATAATATTTTTAATAAAAAGTGATACATGATAAAAAAAAGAAAGTGATACCCGTTTAGTTAAATTATTTTATGAATAATTCGTAAGGTGAATAAAAAGCGATAATATTTTTAATACAAAGTGATATCTAATTAAAATAAAATAATAACAAAATTGTTGAATTATCTAATGAACAATAATTAATAATAATAGGGCAGGTCTTGCGTGAGACCGTCTCACGTGAGACCATTTTTTACTTTTTAAAATAATATCTTAAGTATTATTTACAAATTAGTATAATTAAACGGCTATCACTTTTTCTTTATTTATGTATAACTTTTATTCAAAATGCTATCACTTTTACTTATTTTACTGAATAGTTCGTGAATTAAATCAATTATACAGATATTACAAATTATTATTATTTTATTAAGAACCACTTTATGATAAAAATATTATCATCTTTTATTCATATTATCAATTATTTATGAAATACACTTTGATAATTAGTTATTACTTGTTATTAAAGATGTTATCACTTTTCTTTTAAAATATTTTTACATTTCATTTATGCTATAAATTGTTCAATAAAAAATTCACACTACTGTTATCAATATAAATTGTTCATGAAATAATTCACAGTGCCGTCATCACTTTTTATCAATTGACCATCACTTTTCATTCTAAATACTATTACTTTTTATCCTTTTCACAAAAGTCATTCCAAAAGATTATTCTACATGAGTCTTTGTCATTTTTAATTATTCATGATATAATTCACATGGAAAGTTATCAACTTTTTAAAAATATTATCACATTTTATTAATTTATAATATTTAAATTAAAAAATAAATTAAATGAATAATAAATTTTAAATTATTACATTTCTAAATGATAATAGGAAAAGCGTAGAAAAAATATAGTTACATATAAGACCTAATTAATTTTCCTTTAAAAATATTATAATATTATTAATTATTATTAGGAATTTTTTCAATTTAAGTCCTCAATTATATATTAAATATCGATTTAAGGTTTGAATTATTTTTTTTATCGATTCAAGGCCCGATTAATTTAAAACTATCAATTTAAGGCTTAGAGCCTAACACCGTCAATTCTTCCGGGAACTGAAGTGCAGAACTGCTATCAAAGCCGCCACCTGAATTTTCACAATTCCAGCAAATTACTCCACTCTAAACGTGTCTCTACACAATGGAATCACAATTTCAACTCCTATGTTGATTCAAATTCACATAACCACATTAGAATTCAGCCGCCATAAATACTGCAATTGGGCTCTCGGTGGCTGCCTCCGTTAGTCCATTCAATGGATCCGAATGAATATTTGGCGATGCCCACGATCTCAAATCCAACAGTATTCACCAACACTATTCACGAAATTCTTCTGATGTATGATGCCGTCGGAATTTGAAACTTGGTGTTTTCGAACTCACGGTTGAATTGAAGAGTGCAGAATGAAATCACCGTCGTAGAAAATAAGGGAAATTGATGAAAGATTCACAGTTGTCTCTCTTCCTTATCCTAATATATCACAACAGATCCTATCCTAATAAATCACAATTCACATCGTATTGAATAGAGCACACCAACACAAGTTACAGAACTTTGATTCGGATCTACATAGTGAAATTCATGAATAAATCATAAAAGAGTTCGACTCCCCTACATCGGAATTGTGCCAATTCTGATAGTGGTTATTATAGCAGGTTAAACTCTTTAGTTTCTGTTATAAATGAATTGATGGCTTAGGGCTTCAAGCCTTGAATAGATAGTTTTAAATTAATCGTGCCCTGAATCGATAAAAAAATAATTCGAGCCTTAAATCGATAGTTAACATATAATTCAGGCCCTCAACTGAAAAATTCCTTATTATTATTAGAGATTATTACTATTAAATACACCTTTTTTTTAAATCTTAAATACTATTAGATTCAAGGGATAAAAATAATTATCCCCCACTACACAAATAAGTAATAAAGTGACCAAATTGCCCCTTAATAAAATAAATCAAATTTGAATTCCTCGTTCATAAACCGGCTGAATTCATCCTCTACGAACCTGAAAATGGATCTAAGCTTCATATGATTTCATTCATCAAATTGCAGAATCCGCGGGAAGCAACATACTCTTGATCGCGGGAAGCAATCAACTATAATTTGCAGAAATCGATTTCATACGTATGTCGATATGATAATTCGTTGATTTCCTATTCATTAAGCAAGCTGCTTCAATTCAGGTAAATTCTAATTTTGATTTTTTTTGCTGATTGAACAGGGAGGGTCATCATATATGGATAAATCTATTATTCTTACTGTTGAACACGCCTAGCATTGTAAATTAATTGCATTATTGTCTAGTACTTCTTGGCTGGATGTGTATTCTCAAATTTGTGAAAAGTGGAATGAGTTGCGAAGAGTGGATTTCGATTTTCTATGTTGTGTTGGATCGTTGCCTAATGTTTCATGTGTCTCCATTTCCGATACGCATAATATAATTACTCTTTGACAAATTAGATCCCTGAATGAAATTTCAGGCATGGTATATGTGAATGGTTTAAGCTTTGCAAAAGAAATTGATAAGAGTTATCAAATTGGTAGTAGTGTTATGAATACTACCACAATCTGTCTGAAATCCCAGCATGACAAAGAGATACAACACAATATGTTAGGTTGGTAGTCTGAAGAGTTTCGTGAAATATAAAATATGCCATGCTATGATATCTGTCCATCCCTTGATAAGGAAATGTTTTTGTCAGATCCTTGGGCTAATTTAACGAAAGATGGCAAAGATGCCCTGTTTCATGGTGGAGCTAAAGAGTTTAGGGATCAACTTATAAAGTATGCTACACGGAATGAATTTTTCTTCCAATATATGAGGAATGATGCAAAATACATTCATGCAATTTGTGAGAGATCAACGACGTATGGGTGCAAGTGGTTCATCAAAGCAAAGTGTCTTTCCGTATCGTCACAATTTCAATTGTATGCTGTCAATTTGGTGCATACATGTGCTGGGGTATTGTAAGATAACATAACCAAATGTTTGTGCCCCAAAATGATTGAAATCTGATGTTAGAAAGCGTTAGAGAGAAACCAAACATTGGAGGGAGCAATGTGAAACATGTTATTCTACATAGTTATGGAATTAAAATTCCATACTTGAAAGCTTGGCGTGCTGCAGAAAAAGAAAAGGATCAAGTTTGGGGTTCTTATGATCAATCCTACAACGAGCTCCGCTGGTATTGTGCTGCTGTGTCTGCCACAAATCTCGGCAGCATTGTTACACTACAGCAAAATCCAATGTCTCATCATTTTGAATGATTGTTTATATCTTTCAATACTTGCATAGATGCCTTTAAGAGTTATCGACCATGCTCTTTATTGATGGCACGTTCTTGAAAGGTCGATCTAAGAGAACTTTACTCGCTGCCACTGCAAAGAACGGTGACAATGGTAACATTATTCAATCTAGTAGAATTTCATATATTTATGCAATATAGAACTTTTTCCTGTAGCAATTGTGGTTGTCTTAACAGAGAATACAGAAAATTAGGAACGGTTTTTGAGAAAAATACAAGATAATGTGATGCTTGATGAACTAATCTTCTACATTTCTGATCGCAATGTAGGCTTAATGTCTGCATTTTCTTTGGTTTTTGATCAGCTCTTGCACTTACTTTGTTTGTTTCATCTGCTAACAAACTTGAAAGGGTGATTTTCTAAGGCATGGAATAGCTCAGATAGACCTAATATAGGTTTTCTTTTCAAGGCATGTGCATATGCTCCGACAAAGCATTTGTTTGATGAGAATCTTTCAAAATTCAAACAAGGAGGGAAAAAGCTGAATAATGGCTGACAAATTTGCCATATGAAAAGTGGGCCGTTGCCTTTTCTCTTGAAATTACTAGATATAGTGAAATGACTTCTAATGCCATAGAATCATTCAATGCATGAATAAATAATGCTAGGGTCTTACCAATAACTCATATGTTAGAGTTTATTCGTAAAGGTACCATAAAGTAAGTTCACTTATTTCATTGTCTTTATTTTTTTGTTATGTTTTGTATCTTATTTACATAATTCACTTGATCAACGACATAGGTATCAATTCATGCTTTGTTGAAAGGAGGATCGAAAGTTCAAAATGGACTGGAGGATTATGCCCCACAAAAGAGGTAGTATGGCAAGATTTGATAGACTTTGGTCGCTCATAGAATATTCTTTTTATGCACTGTTGGGGACTACGAGGTAGCATCTCAACCTTCAGTTCGTATTAACTTAAAACGTAGAACATGTTTCTGTGAATTGTGGTAAATTTCTAGTTTCTCTTGTCCACGTGCTGTAGTTGCGATTCATGCGAGCATTGGATCTTAATTTAACTACATCAGTGATTATTTTTTTTATTACAAAATATCGGGAGTCTTACATGCATGACATACATCCAATTGTCGAAACGTATTGCATTGAAGTCAAACTAATCATTGATAATCCCATTCTTCCATAATTATTAAAATGACCACCTGGTTATCCCAAGAAGAGTATAATTCTATCATATGGGGAGTTTTGTAAGAGGAGAAAAACAAGTTGAAGATGCTTTGCTAGCAAGGTACGAGTATTTATTTTCTTTTTGACTTATCTCACGTCCCACCACCTTCTCTCTCTCCATTGATCTTAATGATGTAGTGTTTTGTTCATTAATTTGGATTGTGTTTTTGTTTTGCTGTTGATATGAGATTGGAGTTATGTATATCCTATGAAGGTGTATGTTGTGAAGGGGTCTGATTTTGTATTGAGCTAGCTTTATTTTGGTGTTTAAGATAAGATTCTTTAACCCTAAAATTACAGAAAGCTGTCCAAAAACAAGTTTAAGACTTCCTTATACCATAACACTATAATGAGTAGTGTGGATAGTTTGCATAATAGGAGGCCTTGCTATGATGTCCATTGATGATCTAGTAATCTTCCATGGTTGCAGCAGGTTACTCTCTTTTCTTGCATATCGATTGATTGAAATATTGTTCTCTGAAATTTATCTACTAGTTTTTGCGCCGATTAATGCGATTACTTGAGGTGATTTGTGTTGGATTGTATACTAAAAGTCTAGATTTTTGTATGAATAATGTTTTGATAATATTAGGAGTCTGTGTCCTAACAGAATTGGTTGATGATGTCCCCTTAAGGAGCTCATAATGATTATCATATAAACCCTGCAGGTGGATTTATTCCGGCATGATAATAAGGTTGAGTGGTACTACTCTCGGCATATATATTAATTAATGGAGTTGTCAGTAACTAAATTAATTAATGGGCATTGAATCTTAAACACGGGGAGACTAACAGACTCATAATAAGAAGGAGCTCATAACATAATTTGGGATTAGGGTGGCAGTGCAATAATACTTATTTAGTGGACTGATTTATTATTATTGGACTTAAGTATAACTTTTGGGCTAAACTTGGATGCTTAAGCCCATTGGAGGGCCAAACCCTAATTTCTCTTCCTGGTCCCTGTTGTAGCTATAAATAGCCAATCTCAGCAGTCCAGACAATTATTCTACATGCCTAAACATGTGAATAAGCAGATTAGGGATTGCAGATTGAGAACGTCTTGTATATCATTGCCCACACAACGTCAAGATATGGCTTAGGAATATAATAGAAGATCGGAAGGTCGTTTATTCCTACTGCTGATGATCAATCTCTACATCAACCCTGGTGAAAGGTAATACGATTTTACTCTTATGCTTCTGCTGCAGTAGAATTGCATGGAACCCTAACGGTTCACGTTAACCAAAAGATCCAAACGCCAACAATTAGTATCAGAGCGTTGGTTCTATGGCTAAACGTGACATGCTGGGCTAGGGTTTATGTGAATTATGTGGTTTATTTTCGAATAAGAAATCACATTAGGGTTATGGTTTTATGTTATGAATAATCCATGTGAACCCTATATCCTGTTCACAGCTACACACGTTGATACTTGATGGCACGGCTGAATCATGGCGGATGGACATTGGCCGACGAATCATGAGAGCAACGACAAGTGGTAGTGGCGGTGTGACCGCCGGCGCCAAGCATGAATCTAGCCTGCCGCGACGCGATGATTGGTGTCTGGCGTGATAGGTAAGGAACGTAGGGCGTTGAGAAGCGGCAGTCATGAACGGCAACGCAGGTCGCATATGGCACGGGCTGTGCTAGACAGCAAACCCAGCATTGACTGTTCGGCGGTGGCTCACACTGGCGGATGACTCCCAACGACCAGCATGCGTGAGGCTAGCGCCAAACAGTGACGCTGATGTGTATATGGTGGGATCGCCGGACGTGTGATGGCGAATGATTGACGGCGGTATAAATTCACTGGGCGGTTTCGAAAACCATGTGGTGGGTCAAGCGACGAGGGCGGTTGGTTTTTATCGCCGATCAGCAAGCCTCAGTAGCGCTGGCCGGTTGACAGAAAGTGTGAGGCGATGTCGTCGTGACTGTGCCGATCGGGTCTACTATTTGTTCCGATTGAGTCTCATGCAATCTCTGATCGGGTCTGCTGCTTTTTCGATCGGGTCTGATGCAATTTCCAATCGGGTCTGTTATTTTTCCAGAGCAGGTCTACGAACTTCCAGTCAGGTCCGCATGTTTTCGGGATGAGTCCATTCGCGTGTGTCAAGGCAGGGGCTTGATTCCTCCGGAGATGGCATGGCGCGAACAGAAATGTACCTGGCTGGAGGTGGACGGAATGACAAGAAAGGGGCGGGACCGGCGCGATGGATCGTGTTGCCGGTGGTAATTTTACAAGGTTGGAAGCAGCTTGGCAAGTCGGGTTTACGTGGTGGCGGTGTGGACCTGTTCAATCGACAGTAGGGTTTAAACTTCTCGCGGCGGGGATGTCGTGGTCTTGTGGGTTGGCGCGAGCGATGGTCATTGCCGACATGTGGTGGTCGCATGGTTTTGCGGCTATTATTACTGGTGGCTGTGCAATGGGCTTCCGGCGTAAGAAAGTATTCTGGCGATCAACGACATGGCACGGCACGGCATGGCATGACTGGAAGCAGACGACCAGCGGGGTTCCACGAATGGCAGTTCTCCAGCAGCTGATGCATGCAAGGCTGGAGCGGCCTGTTTTTCGTGGCGGTCTCCGGGCGGCTGACTATCCGTGTAGGGTTGGATTCTTGGGGGCACAAGTTCATCCAACTTGTTGTGCAAGACACATGCTTAATTGGAATATTGAATAAGTCAACTTATTCTTGGCAATTTATTATTTCCTTATATATAATTTCTATAATTGTTTTTATTTGTCAATTATTATTATATATTTGGATTGCATGTGCTATTTGATTTATTGCTTGAAATAGTAGCATGCTTAGTTGTGTATTATATATGGAATATATTGTATGCATGTAAAAATCCTCTTATTAAATGACTAAGTGGGAGAAGGATTGGTCAATAAATCCCACGACCTCCATTATTGATTTATTGTGTGATGCAAGTAAGCTTATGAGTCGGTTATAGTGTCTTCCTCCCCAACGCATGAGTTTTATTTGTAGATCCCTGGAATAAATTTCATGAAATAATTATTATTTGTAATGTGATGCACATAAACTTATGAGTCGATTATAGTGACTTCCTCCCAAACGGATGAGTTTTATTTGCGGATCACTGGTACACATTAATAGTTGATGATTATAGGAAATTATTTGAGCGCGTGTGGACTTCTCCAACTTTAAGGCACACAAGCTTGGGTAACGTACTTAGTATCAAATAATGGTATACACTAGGTGCAATTAATATGTATCCTCCCCAACGGAGTCATTGCTATTAAATTTCATGGCTAAAGGAAAACCGACTATTAATCATTGAGTGATAAGATTAATTATGATGTATGAAATTAATGGGTAAAACCTTTTCTTACGAATATTTGGGTTTGTATACGTCCACATTAACATGGCATGCAAATTCACGGTACTTGAGATGTCGTTGAATTTATTTTATATTGTTTATTGAGGGAATCAGTATAAAATTTAAATTCAAAGAGTTTGATCGTCGTATTTATTTACTTGATTCTTTGAATTTTCGAATAGTTTATATCACTTATTGTTAACTGAAAGAAATAGAATTCACTAGTCCAAAATTAAATGATTAGAAAAGAATCTTGGTTTTAATTCTTACTGCTTAAGAAAATTAAAATGGGTTCTCACTAAAGATATCCTCCGATGCCTATTTAAACTCTCTAGCGAAGAGATGAGAGGTTCATAGAAATATGATGGTCTCATGCGACTCTTCGGATACTTGAGAAAGGTAAAAAGGCAAGAGGTTATGGTTAAACTTGATGAAGGAATTGAAAATACATGGAGTAGAAATTGAAGGAGAAATCTAGGACAATTCTATTCTCCATAATTTGTCTAGATGTTTTGAGCAAGTTCCACTTGTAATACAAAATGTTGTATAAGGTGGGGAACTTCTGACAAAACGTGTGGCGAAGGAAAACCAATTTCATCAAGATGTGAACAAGGTTAGTTTCTTTTCGTTGAAGCATGATTAGTGATGACATTTGCTGACACGTTGTGTAAAGATACTAGAATCCCTAAATGTCTACAACTAAGTGAGGATGAGATTACTATGTATATAGGTAAAGCTACGAAAGTAGTGTCTGTTGCAGTGGGAGTTGTTTATTGATGAGCGTTTTCTCAACACACAATTAATCCCCAAGTATGAAGGATATCAATTGTAGTCTCGAAAGGTGACCAAGTGAATATTGAACCCAAGGGACGGATAATTATCAGTTTAATTATGTTCTAGCAGACTAAGACTATGTGGATAAATTCAGTGATGGTGATATTGAGATTAAGTAACAACTATTAATTAAAATATCAAGTAAAAATAACAAGAAGAATAGATAAGTGAGTTGTGATCAAGTAAGATAGTAGGTAGTTCTTCAAGTCATCCAGTTCCCCTTATTAATTCATCTTCTGTGTCACGGTGTCCGACTCTGCCTTGTGGTTTATGGACGCATCACTAAACAATGCAAATTCACTCTATAGACATAAGTAAATATGCGTATGACACGTTTGAATATCCTCGGAGCAAGAGACATAATTCACCCCCTTTCTAGGTACTATCAGTATCAATTATTTCCCGTGCACTTAGTACTCTAACCTGATATGATCTCCCTTTATAGGTACTATGAAGTTATTCTCTTTATCTTACTTATTAACCCGAATAAGATTCAATTAACAAATATTTATATAAGATAGTTCTAATGAGACTTAGAATCATAACATGTAATCCTGCTCAGCAGTGAACGCACTCAACCAATAACCAAGATATATATTCAGACTCTACACAACAATTATTGATGCACAAAACGACCGTGAGTATGGATTAAAAATGTGCAATCTTATATAAAATAATCTACAAGTAGTGTTGTATGGAATTTACACACGAAAGACAAATTAACTCAAGAAACCTTCATAACTCTAGAACTACCGAAGCGGCTCTAGCCCATGATTGATCTAAGAACAATCATGGTTAGTTGGAACGATATTACTTGAATATCCAGCGGAACTTCTCTTGCAGCTCCTCCGGATGATGGATGATCTCTCTCCTCTTGATCGATCTCTCTTCTCTACGTCCACAATGTCTCCCTCCCGGGCCTAGAATGGGCTTTTTAAGTGATCACACGCATTGAAGGTGTAAAAATACGGATATGGTAAGTTTTCAAGGCTCAATTCGACCTCACTGCCAGGTCGAATTCTCCCCTCCAGATCGAATTGGAGGTCGAATTGGCCTACTGTAAGTCCCAGGTGCTTGATTCGACCAGATGCCCTGGTCGAATTGAAGTGACGAGGTCGAATTGGCATCTCCGCCAATCAATTCGACCTCGATTCGACCTGATGCCTAGGTCGAATCCCCCTGTCGTGATCGAATCCACATTCTACTCATGTTATGTTGCCAATTCGACTAGTAGGCCTGTCGAATTCTCCTCCAACAGGTCGAATTGACCTCCTGCTTCGCCCAAACGGATGGCCACGACTTTCTTTCTTCAGTTTTCAACACTTCCACTTCGATTTCCTTCGAAAAACCACCCAAATAGCTTCAACAACACCTGATCCGTGACTTTTCACAATATATATCGGTTTACAACCGATTACAACCTTCAAACACTTCTTAATAGCACAAATCCAGGTTCAAGATTCGTTAATTTACACACTCATCAAACCCCCAAACTTATATGTTGCTCGTCCTGAGGAAACGCAATCAAAACAAAGAGTCGTGTATAATTCACGAAGATCACCAAGTACAACTCATATTACACATGCAATTTCACCAATTAAAAACAAGTATTTCCTGCATCATATATATCATTCATGCAAAACATCACTCAATCATATTACCATTCGGAGTACTAAGTCATCTAGCTCACAAGATAAGTGTTTACTCTCTCACTCAAGTGCTAGTTGCACTTAACAGGTTAGTGTTTACGCTCATACTCAATCCATACTTATGCGTAACCATAAGCTTGGCAAGGGTCTCAAAAATCAACTCACAATCAACTCATGACTAGGATCACAAAGGACTTATTTTTGGGTTGTAATGTTGTCTCTTTGGAAAGGGTAGGAAAATTTAGATAAAGTGACTCAAACACTAGTAGAGAGTTACCTTGGAGGTTCTTGCTTTTTTCATTCGGCTTCATATTCTCCTCCAATTTCTTCTCTTGTACTTGTAATTTTCGAACTTTCCTTCTCTTTCTTGCATCAACATCATTCTCCTTTTGCTCACTCGGGTACTGATTGTAGGCACTACCCTTTTTAAATAACAATCAGGGTACCAGTTTTAGGCACTTCCCTTAAACAAGATTTAACCATACACTTCTCTTACTTTACTCAACCAAAATTTATCTTCCTTCTTCTTCTTGCAACACTTATTCACCTCAACTCTCTAACAATGAATAGGGTATTTAAACAAAGCTCAAGTAAAGGTTAAATAAGGCTCTTTTATTCGGCTTGCCAAAGAAAAAGCTTTTTTAAGGCTCAAACAGGGCTACCAAAGATATACGTAATCAATGGGAAGGTAAAATTTGGCTAAGTAACTCAAGTAATCAAGAATGACCTAAGATCATATCCAAGCAATTCACTAATTGTAAGTCTCACACAAGACTCCAAGCCAAGTTCTAGAATACGTTCTTATGAATGATTCTCTCAAGAATAAACCTATCATCAAGCATGATTAAAAGACTCAAATCCTCACATGGGTAAATAGAATCCTAAGTACTCCTCATAGCACATAATCAAGATCAATTTCACAAGAACTCTACATACTTATCAAATTATACATGCTTCTCATCAATGAAAATTAACACATGAACATATGAATACACAAAATTCAAAAACCCATACGTCATAGTCAATCATACAAGTGTCTGAAACAATCCAACTCATGCATCGCAGTCAATCCTCACAATCCACATCAGAGATGATCAAATATGACAATATATAGTACATGCCACTCACACAAGACACACCCAACCTGTAAAGATAAAAAGAAGAATGGAGATGAGACTCAGAGAACACAAAAAACCTGCAGCTCTACTCCTCCGGAGCATCATCATCCTCACCATCATCACCATCACTCATCTCATCAAGCCATTGCTCCACAACTAGGTGCAGATCACTGGTATGTCTATCCAACAAGTCAACACGATCACTCATCTTACCAACCCGCTCATCCATGGCCTTGTATCGATCATTAAGCGTGGTATAGTTGGCATTCGCGAGCGCAAGCTGTCTATTCGTCTCCTGCTGATTCACGCTGATCGTGGCCATATGCTCATTCATCAGACGAAACTGCTCTCGTGTATACTCATCCGGACCAGCCCACTACTGCTGTTGAGGCACCGCCGGAATGGGACGAGGAATCCTCTCGTGCTGCTCAGGAATATCCATCTCCTGATACTCGTCTTCATCTCCATGTTGTTGTGCTCGCTGCTGCTGTCTAGGTCAGAACTCACCCTGATCAACAATCTGCTGCAGTTCCTCAATCATACCGGCTGCACACATCTGGGCCACCGTCCTCCAATCTCCTCTCATCCAAACAGTAATGGACGAGGCAGTGTGTCCCAAGAAGCTCATCAACCTGTTCCTCTCCTCACGAACAGTAGTCGTGTCACTTACATCGAAGCGGAACATGAAATTGAAGGGCTTAAGTACCCTTGTAAATAACCAATCCCCATTTTGGAAATGTGCAAATCCTCCCTTCACGCAAGAAAACATAACTAAATCAGGCTCTCCAAGAACAAGTGTGATGCCGGTGAAGTCCATGCCATAATACTCAGCCACGATCTTGAGCAATCCTCCTATATTCACCTTCTGAAGCCTAAGGATCCTAAACCTATTTAGCTGATAAATCAAATAAGAGCCCACATTGAACTTCACTCCGTTCAGCATGCACCATAAAGAATAAAGCTCTCCTCTAGACACACAACTTCCCTCCGAGTGGGCAAATAGCATGTTGCTCAATACCCTATCCATATATGGAAGTACGGAATTCCTGATTATCGAAGCACGGGCATCCTGAGTCTTATAGTCTCCATCCTCCCCAGAAATCTCTCGCCAAAACCTGTTAGCATTAAAGAATCCATTCTCAACCCGAGCAATCTCTGTAGGAATCTGAAATAGCACATTAAACTCCTCCGCAGACCACGTCCTCATAACTCCCCCTAGCTGGAAGGCACACTCATAAGGAAATCCCATATGATCTTTCTCAATCGTGAAAGAACATATAACCTCAGCCATCACATGGAAGTACGTTGGCTTCTTCAGCTCCATAAAATGACGGATCCCACTTGGTCAAACATCCACAAGATATCCTCTCGGATCCTCATCGTGAGCATGGCATCATCATCCTGGTACCTCGTTCTCGCTATCTTCTCAGAAACTTCAGCCCACTTCTCCTTAATCTCATCCCACTCATTCATTTGGATCTTAAAGTTAGCAGGCAACCTCTCCTTAAGCCTCAACTTCTTTGTCACCGCATCCTCACGAGTAGGCCTATCCTGCCTCTTCTTGGATCGAACTTCTTCCTCCTTATCCTTTCCTTTTCCTGAAAACAATACTTCAATACAACCAACAAGGAAAGCAAACCAAGTAATTGACTAGCATCGACTCTACTCAAGACTTCAAGTTTCAATGCATAATCAACCAAACCAAAATTGTTCCATTCACATCTAATACTCAATCCTCTTGCTTATTCACCATGATTCCAACACCAATCAAGCATAATAATCAACAACAAGCATGCTTCATTAATCAAGTAATTCGACATGAACAATCATAATGAACTACTCAAATTCAACAATTCTAGTCCACAATTATCATGCTCATCATCACACCTCCTAATCACCCAACAATTCACACAAAACTCAAGGTTCTAACATCAATTAAACAATCAATTCGAACCAAACAAGTATTCATATGAAATTGTTCACAACATTCAACTATCACCATGAATTCTCAACAAATCAAGTTTAATCAACTATCCATACCAAAATCAACACATAGAACATCAATCATAGGGTAATAGAGTTGGGAAAATGTACCTTTTGTTCTGCCCATGGCTAAAATCGAATAATTGAATGAACCAACGATATTCATAATAAAACCCTAGTTTGCAACAAATTAAGCCCAAAACGCAAAAAATTGAAAGAGTTAAGGGTGGAATGTAGTTTAATTGGTGTGAAAATAAGTAGGATTGAAGATTTGAGGCAAGGTTCTTCGATTAGGAGTGAATTCGAGTGGAGGTGGTGTGTAAAGTGATATAATGATTTGAAATCAGGGTTAAGAACACACTTACCTGGCCCAATTCGACCTCAATTCGACCTGTCAAAGAGGTCGAATTAACTTCATCGTGGTCGAATTGACCTTCTGGACAACTTTCTCCTTTAATTTGACCTCGATTCGACTTGCTCCCCTGGTCTAATTAACATGCCTTAGGTCGAATCCACACACTGTAAGATTTAGGTCCCCAATTCGACATCAATTCGACCTGAGATGCTGGTCAAATTGAGACAGTCGTGGTCGAATTGGCTCACTGGAAGTTTGCACACTCTAATTCGACCTCAATTCGACCTGAGCCTCTGGTCGAATTGCCATGCCTCAGGTCAAATTGGGCTACTGGATGATTTTTGCCCCTCAATTCGACCTGAATGCTTGGATTTGACCATACTCCTTGGTCGAATAGGCTCCCTGGTGCTCCAAAATCGAGTTTTCTTCATCCCCTACATACTTCAACCTTAACAAACGAACATTAGGTACCAAAATAGAGCATAACTTCATTAAGAATCAATCCTAAAACTTAAGATTCATGAGTAACTCCGCTAATGACACAAAACACGGAACAAAACACCACTAAATATTAGGCAAGTTACAAAAAATCGACACATAAAAACCAATTAAAGTTTTAAATATTCCGCAAAAAATTAACTCCCCTAACAAACGTTACAAAGAAAAGATTATACTATCGGTGTTTATTGAGGTAAGTACATCACACCCCCCAAACTTAGTAGAAACTATAGTCGAAACTAAGTTTGCAAAGAGATAGCCGATAAGTAATCACTTCAAATATAAAAATTTCTTACTCACACGAATGAAATAAAGCAATAAAACGGGATGGAAAGCCCGCAACAGGCGCTCATGTTTAACGTCGGAGAGTCATGATGGTACCAATTTACTGTAAGGTATCTTCAAAGACGACACAAGCATCATCCAACAACTTATAATGCTTCAATCGATGCCCATTCGCCGTGATAATGTCCCCATCTTTGTCCATAAGCTCAAAACTCCTCCCTTCATAGGCTCTATGAATCATGAATGGACCAGTCCATTTCGACTTCAATTTCCCTGTGAAAATCTTCAAACGAGAGTTAAAAAGTAATACCTCATCACCTTGCTTGAACTCCTTGTATGAGATCTTAGAATCATGCCACTTCTTCATCCTTTCCTTGTAAATCTCTGAATTCTTGTAAGCACGATTTCTAAACTCATCAAGTTGATTTTTGTGAGTCATCCTCAACTCTCTTACATCTTTAAAAGACAAATTCAAGCTTCTTAAAGCCCAAAAATCTTTGTGTTGGATCTCCACAGGTAAGTGGCACGGCTTTCCATAGACAATTTGGTACGGTGACATATCCAACACCGTCTTATAAGCAGTACGGAACCCCCACAAAATATCATCGAGCTTCATAGCCCAATCCTTCCTATTTGTTCATACCACTTTCTCCAAAATCTACTTCACTTGACGGTTAGAGACCTTCGCTTGCCCATTCGCTTGAGGATGATAAGGTGTAGTAACCCTATGCTTGACACCATAATCCTTAAGCACCTTCTCCAGAAGTTTATTGACGAAGTGAGACCCTTTATCACTTACTAGTGCTCTAGGAACTCCATAACGGGCAAAGATATGCTTTCTCAAGAAAGATATAACAGTCCTTGAATCATTCAAGTGAGTAGGAATGACTTCCACCCACTTAGAAACATAATCCACGGCTAAGAGAATGTAGAGAAATCCATTAGACGGGGAAAAAGGCCCCATAAAATCGATCCTTCACACATCGAAGATCTCTACAACAATGCTCGGCTGAAGTGGCATCTCATCTCTCCTACTTATATTCCCCATCCTTTGACATCTATCGCATGTCGCCACATAGGTTTCACAATCTTTAAACAATGTAGGCCAGTAGAGAGCGGATTGAAGTACCTTGGCTGCTATCTTTTGAGCTCCGAAGTGCCCCCCGTTAGGTTGTGCATGGCAAAACTCGTGAACACTCTCCATCTCCATCTCGAGCACACACCTACGGATGATAGAATCTGTGCATATCTAGTAAACAAACAGATCATACCATATAAAAGTCTTAACATCCCTCTTGAATTTAGCAAGTTGATATCGGTTGAGATCTCTCGAAATTTCACCCACGGCAATGTAATTGACGTAATCCGCATACCATGAATCCATCCCTTGTGCAGCAACCACACATGCTCGTTCAGCCCCTTCAACGAACACAGCCATAATCTTTTCATCTGGGAACATCTCCTCAATATAATCAAAAGAATCATCACAGTGCTCCCTTGTCTCCAACCTTGATAAGTGATCCGCCAATACGTTCTCCATACCCTTTTTATCTCGGACCTCCATGTCAAACTCTTGAAGAAGAAGAATCCATCATATGATTCTTTGCTTCGTTTCCTTCTTCTCCATCAAGTACTAAATCGCAGAGTGATCCGTGTATACTATAGTTTCCATGCCAACCAAATACTGTCGAAACTTGTTGAATGTATACACCACAGCTAAAAACTCCTTTTCAGTCACAATGTAGTTCTTTTGTACTGAATCAAAAGTCTTACTCACATAGTAGATGGCGCAGAACTTCTTCTCCCTCAGCTGCCCAAGCACCACTCCAAGTGCTACATCACTTGCATCACACATAAGTACAAACAGCTGAGTCCAATCCGGTGTGATCAAGATCGGTGCAGTAGTAAGCTCCTCTTTCAAAACCTCAAAAGCTGTTAGACATTCATCATAAAAAACAAAAGGAACATCCTTTTGAAGTAAATGAGACAAGGGCTAGGAGTATTTTGAGAAGTCTTTGATAAATCTTCTATAAAAACCAGCGTGTCCAAGGAAGGACCGTACTCCTCTTTCATTGGTCGGTGGTGGAAGCTTCTCAATTGCCACCACTTTAGCTCTATCCACCTGCAATCCTTTGGCAGAAACATGATGCCCAAGAATAATCCCATCTCTCACCATGAAGTGACACTTCTCCCAATTCAAGACAAGATTAGTTTCTTGACATCTCTTCAACACAGTAGCAAGGTTAGATAAACAAATATCAAAGGAAGAATCAAATACAGAAAAATCATCCATAAACACCTCCATGATCTTCTCTATCAACCCATCAAAAATTGTCATCATGCAACGCTGAAAAGTAGCAGACGCATTACACAATTCAAATGGCATCTTTCTAAAAGCAAAGGTCCCGTATGGGCAAGTAAAAGTAGTCTTTTCCTGATTTTCGGGGGCAATCATGATTTGATTATGTCCCGAGTACCCATTCAAGAAATAATAGAACTCATACCCTGCGAGACGATCAAGCATTTTATCCATGAAAGGAAAGGGGAAGTGGTCTTTGCATGTATTTTCATTCAATTTCCTATAATCAGTACACACACGCCATCCCGTTGGAATCCTAGTGGCTATTGCCTCTCCATCTTTGGCTTTCATAATAGTCATGCCCCCTTCGTAGCTACGACATGCAATGGACTCACATGGGGACTATCACTAATCAGATAAATAACTCCAGCATCTAACCACGCTAGAATTTGCTTCCTAATCACTTCTTGAATCGCGGGATTCACCCTCCATTGATTTTGGATACTACTCTTGACCTCATCTAACAACTTTATTTTATGCATGCAATATGAAGGATTAATACATTTTAAATCATCAAGAGACCACCCAATAGACTTGTACTTTCTAAGAACATCTAACAACTCCTCAAGTTAATCATCATCAAGGGAAGAAGATACTATTACCGGATATTTTTCATTGTCACTAAGAAAGGCATACTTCAAGTGTTCCGGCAACGGTTTCAGCTCCTCTTTCTTTTCTTCCATCGGAGTGCTCTCTCTATCCAACAGCAAGTACTTCCTAGTCCACTTCACTTCTTCAACCTTAGTTCTTTCCAATTCATACCTGTCATCACCCAAAACAAGTAAGTTTTCAAGATATTCAATACATACCTCATTAGAGAGATCATCAAGCTCCGTAGTGGGATAAGTAAGAGACTCCATCAAACATGTCTCTAGAGGGTCTTTAGACAGGATAAAAAACATATCTTCCTTTACAATCTCCTCCACCCACATCTATACTATGATATTGTGACTCCATAGGCATCTTCATTGCTTTGTCAAGGTTGAATAGGACCTCTTCTTTATTCATCCGCAACATGAGCTCCCCCTTTTAAACATCAATCATGGCCCCAGCAGTAGCAAGGAAAGGTCTCCCCAAGATAAGAGGGATATTATCCTTGTCATTTTCCATTTCAAGTACAAGAAAATCCACAGGAAAGACTATTTTCTCTACTTTGACAAGAACGACTTCAATGATACCCTTTGGAAAAGTTATCGACCTGTCCGCCAATTGTAGAGCAACTGTCATAGGAGATAACTATATCAACCCTTTGAAAGATAGACAATGTCATCAAATTGATGCTTGCCCCAAGATCGCACTAGGCTCGTCGTGCCGGCCTTTTTCCAATCTCACACAAGATAGTGAAGCTTTCCAGATCCTTCATCTTCTGTGGCAGCTTCCTTTGGATAATCGAGCTGCAATTTTCAGACAAGTTCACCGTCTTAACTCTGTTCAAGCTTCTCTTTTTCAACAGTATATCCTTAAGGAATCAGGCATGGTACAACATCTCTAACATTGCCTCAGAGAAAGGAATACTCAAGCGTATTTTATTTATGATATCTGAAAACTTCTTGAACTTCTCTTCCAATCCCTTCTTAACCAGCTTATAAGGAAAAAAGTGGAGGTATCTTTGTTTTGGGAATACCCCATTCATCACGCTAGACCTTCTCTGCTTTATCTTTTTCGGCTCTCAACCTCTTATCTCTTTCCCACTTCTTCTTTGCAATGATCTCAGTATTCTGCTCTTTTTGAACCAATGGAGTAATGTTCATATCATGAGGAGTATTCGGTGAAGAAACAGGTGCTATGGAAGATGATTCGACCTGGATTTGACCAGGAGCCCTGGTCGAATTAGGCACGTAGTGGTCGAATTGTACACCTGGAACTCTATTCTCACCCTGTATGCTTGATTCGACCAGGATTCGACCTGATGGTATGGTCGAATTGAAGTCCCCCTGGTTGAATTGGCTCTCTGTAAGATTTCTGCCCTCCAATTCGACCTCAATTCGACCTGAGGATCCAGTCGAATTGAATGGCTGCTGGTCAAATTGGCCTTCTGATGAAACAGAGTGCTCCGGAAGATTGGATTCGACCTCAATTCGACCTGGTCCCCTGGTCGAATTGAGTTGGTTTTGGTCGAATAAAGGCTCTTTTGCTTCCAAATCACGTCCAGGCATCCAATTCGACCTCCCCTGCTGAATTCAACCTGAAGTATTGGCCGAATTGGGGTTGAATTGAGCCATTGACGTGTCCAATTTCAATTCTGGCCTCATAGGTCCCTCGTATTGTGTTCCAGATCTCAATGTGATGGCGTTGCAGGACTTTGGATTCTCAATACTTTGAAATGGGAGCTTCCCTTTCTCAATAGTTTGAGTGAGCTTGTTAACACTTCCTGCCATCTCCCCCATCAACAATGCAAGGTCCTTCACTTGCTTGGGTAAATCCTCATGGTTTGCATCAATCTTCTTCTCTAACTTGGCCTCAAGATGATCCACTCTAGCATCATTCCTAGCCATGTACCTGTTCATCATATCCTCGAAACCTGGCTTTCCTTCTTCCACTTTCACACCCGGATCAACACCCATCGGAGCTTGAATTGCATTGTTAGGATTACTCCATGAAAACTCCAGCCTCCTAGGCTATTGATAATTACCTGAGGGACCACGATTGTTGTAGTTCCCCTGATAATTTTGGTTCTCCTGATTTTGAAACCTCGTTCCTTGAATACTTTGGCCCATAGCGTAGTTTGCTTCTTCCATCTCCTCTTGGATCGTTCCATCATTAGTAACTTCCTGCTGCATAATTGGTACGCGCTGAGATATATCACTGATTTGCTTTTGTTGGGACTCAAGTAGCTTGTTGATATTGGACAAGCTAGAGACGATCTCATCTTCTCTACTTGTTTTCAACCTTAGCCACTTTTCCAAGGACGTAAGTGTCTCTCACTCTATCAGTTGGCCAATCTCTTGAGTTCATCGAAATATCTTCAAAAAATTTATCGGCCTCTACGGATGACTTAGTAAGCAATGCTCCATTAGAAGAAGCATCCAATAACACACGAGAATCACAGTCCAATCCATTGTAGAATATGCTGATATATTGAGCTTTAGATAGCCCATGTTGTAGATATTTATGAAGCAGGTCCTTGAATCTGTCTCAAGATTCATGAAACTTCTCAACACTACCGATAGCAAATTGGTTAATGTCTTGCTTCATCTTGAACACCTTCGAAGGTGGAATGTATCTTTCCAATCCCTCGCACTTTCAGTAAGCGAGAATTTAAACAAGAGGATCTTCTGTGCATCTTCATGTTCTCCTGCATGATTTTGAGTACTTACATAGCCCAAGAACTTGTTTAGATGCTGATGCGGATCCTCTAAAGTCCCTCCTGCAAAGAAGTTCCTTTCTATCATGCAAATAAGAGCGGGGTGAAGATCGAAGTCCACATCAGCCACCCTTGCTCCTAGAAGCCCAAAGTTTCCAGCCCCGTTATTCTTGAAGACTTCACAGATGGCCAGATTGTCCGTATTGGCCATATCGTTGGCCATGTCTACTTCCTTTGCTGCTGCGTTTGGATCAACTACAGTTTCAATCACTTCCAAGTTCGGTTCGTCCACTTCAACTCCAAAATTCAGAGTTGTAGTTGGTTCTTCTTTCTTGCTTTGAATCATACTCTTCTTCTTCTGGGTTGACACTCCGATCTCCAGATTAAAAGTTGCTAACTTTCCAGCCTTTGATCTAGTAAGCATACACCTGAAAAGATTAAGAGTTAGAACACAAAACATGAATTAAAATAATCCTAATAAAACTAGAAATAATAAAAAGATATTTTATGCCGTCCCCCGCAACGGCGCCAAGAACTTGATGAGTATTTTCTCAACACACAATTAATCCCCAAGTATGAAGGATATCAATTGTAGTCTCGAAAGGTGACCAAGTGAATATCAAACCCAAGGGATGGATAATTATCAGTTTAATTATGTTCTAGTAGACTAAGATTATGTGGATAAATTCAGTGATGGTGATATTGAGATTAAGTAACAACTATTAATTAAAATATCAAGTAAAAATAACAAGAAGAATAGATAAGTGAGTTGTGATCAAGTAAGATAGTAGGTAGTTCTTCAGGTCATCCAGTTCCCCTTATTAATTCATCTTCCGTGTGACGGTGTCCGACTCTGCCTTGTGGTTTATGGACGCATCACTAAACCATGAAAATTTACTCTATAGACACAAGTAAATATGCGTATGACACGTGTGAATATCCTCGGAGTAAGAGATATAATTCACCCCCTTTCTAGGTACTATCAGTATCAATTATTTCCCATGCATTTAGTACTCTAACCCGATATGATCTCCCTTTATAGGTACTCTGAAATTATACTCTTTATCCTACTTATCAACTCGAATATGATTCAATTAACAAGTATTCATATAAAATAGTTCTAATAAGACTTCGGAATCCCTTCACTTAGAATTATAACATAAAATCCTGATCAGCAGTGAACGCACTCAACAAATAACCAAGTTATGTATTCAGACTCTACACAACAATTATTGATGCACAAAACGACCGTGAGTATGGATTAAAAATGCGCAATCTTATATAAAATAAACCACAAGTAGTGTTGTACGGAGTTTACATACAAAAGACAAATTAACTCATGAAACCTTCATAACCCTAGAACTACCGAAGCGGCTCTAGCCCATGATTGATCTAAGAACAATCATGGTTAGTTGGACCGATCTTACTTGAATCTCCAGTGGAACCTCTCTTGCAGCTCCTCTGGATGATGAATGATCTCTTTCCTCTTGATCGATCTCTCTTCTCTACGTCCACAATGTCTCCCTCTCTACTACTGCATAAGTCTTCTTTTATACTTGTAATCGCGCCTTCCGAGCCTGGAATGGTTTTTTTAAGTGATCACACGCATTGATGGTGTAAATATACGGATATGGTAAGTTTCCGAGGCTTAATTCGACCTCACTGCCAGATCGAATTGGAGGTCGAATTGGCCTACTGTAAGTCCCAGGTGATTGATTCGACCAGATGCCTTGGTCGAATTGAAGTGACGAGGTAGAATTGGCATCTCCGCCAATCAATTTGACCTCGATTCGACCTGATGCCCAGGTCGAATCCCCCTGTCGTGGTTGAATCCACCTTCTGCTCATGTTATGCTACCAATTCAACCAGCAGGCCTGGTCGAATTATCCTCCAACAGGTCGAATTAACCTTCTACTTCACCCAAACGGATGGCCATGACTTCCTTTCTTCAGTTTTCAACACTTCCACTCTGATTTCCTTCGAAAAACCACCCAAATGGCTTCAACAACACCTGATCCATGACATTTCACAATATATATCAGTTTACAACCAATTACAACCTTCAAACACTTCATAATAACACAAATCCAAGTGCAAGATTCGTGAATTTACACACTCATCATTTATCTATCTTATGATAGGAATAAACATTTTATTTTGAGAAATTATCTTTATATATGTTTTCATATAAAGAATTAATTTCAATTTCTATGTATTATGGATGGTTACTCTATTTCATTTAAGTGGCATAGTCATTATAATGAAGGATGGAGCTATAATCTGTTGTGGTACATTAGTGACAATTTGTACACTCTTAATCTTAGTAAGAGAAAGGAACATTCGGAGATGAACTGAACATATCTTTGGCATCTAAGACTAGATCATTTTACTTAAGTACGAATCGAAAGTTGATAGCCGATGGACCCTTGGGTTTATTGGAAGTGGAAACTAACGAACTAGTGAGTCTTACTTGGAAGTGAATATGATTAATTGCTTTCTCAAGGCAAAGGGGTATAGAGCCATTAAAAGATATGTTGGAAATGATTCATTCTGATTTAAGTGATCCTAAGATTATCCTGTCGAGAGGTGGTTATGAATATTCGTCATTTTGTTTGACGATTATTCTAGAAATAAGATATATTTATTTGATGCACTACAAGTCTGAGTACCATGATTAAATTCAAGAAGTGCATGGCTGATGCGGTGAAACGTCATGAAAAATATATCAAGTCATTACGATTTAATCGTAGTGGCGAGTACCTCTTAGGATAGTTGGAAGCTATTTATCAGAGGTTGAGATTGCATCTCAAGTAGTTTATACCGGGCAAACCCCAGCAGAATGGTGTGACGAAAAACAGGAATAGGAATCTTATGGAAATTATTAGATAGATGATGAATTATTTAGAATTATTAAATTTATTTTATGGGTAAGCCCTAGTAACAACAATGAATGTTTGTCTATTTGTGGGATATCCTAGAAAAATGAAGGGTGGTGTAGTCCAAAAGGATCGAGGAGTGATTGTTAACATAAACACTAGATCGTTTGGAAAAGGACGATGTAATAAATCACAAACCTATGTATAAGTTGTCCTAAAAGTGTGAGAAGGGAAACACAGTAAAGTACCAATTGTACGAGAGGATATACCACAAGTAAACTACATCACGTGTCATATCTAATACACAATTACATGTAGTGCCTTATCAAAGTGGGAGAGCTGTTTTACAATCGAAAAGATATATGTTTTGGGAGAGTCATGAGACTTGGTCCCTAGTAAACATGAAATCGGACCATGAACACGACGAAGCACTACAAAATCGAAATGCAGAATTTTAGTAAATTGGAATGAATTTTTAAATAAAATCTATTGATTCTAAATCAAACTGGGAGCTTGTAGGACCACTAAATAGTGTAAAAGCTGTTGGAAGTGCTTATACAAAATAAAAGAGGATCATATGGTAAGGTGAAAGCCTTTGATGCAAAGCTTGTTGCGAAAAGGTATACTCAGAAAGAAGGGCTCGATTATGAGAAAATCTGTTTCGCCGTTAGCTATACCTAAGTCAATCCGGATTCTTTTGTCTGTTGCTACTCATAACATTTAGGGGGGTATAGCAAATAGATGTCAAGACATCTTTCCTGATTGGAAGTCTTGAGGAAAAGATCTATATGAAACAACCAGAGTGATTCATTACAAAGAGTAAGAGCATTTTGAATGTAAGCTTAAAAGTGTCCATCAATGGATTAAAGCAAGCTTAAAGATCATACAACATCCGTTTTGATTAGGAAATCCAGTAATATGGATTTAATCAATGCTCGAATGGGTCTTGTGTATTTAAAAGAGTGACGAAAATATGGTGGTATTTCTCATAAGTACGTAGATGGTATCTTGCTCATTGGAGATAATGAAAAAGTACTGACAGGCGTATGGATATGGTTAATAAAGCAGTATGAAATGAAGGACTTAAGAGAAGCAAAATACATTCTTGCGATCATGGTTACAATGATCACAAGAAAGGATGTTGTACTTATCTCAAGCTTCGTACAAGTGATACAATCCTTACTCATTTTATCATGTGACTTTATCTAAGGATTTGTGTTTTAGACACAAAAATAAGATAAAATAGATAAAGGCGGTTCCCTATGCTTTGGCAATAAGGAAGCTTAATCTATGGAATGCTATGCACGAGATTGGATATCTGTTTTGCCAGTGACATAGACAGTGGGTGTCAAAGTAACCCGGAACAAGAATATTGAATTGTGGAAAGACATATTTGAAGTGCCTGAAGAGGATTGGAAATTATATGTAGGCTTACCAGACATATTCATTATTTCTTGACAGTTACATAGATTCAGTGTAGATTCATTACTTTTTGTAAAAACAATGTTTTGACAATATTTGAAATGAGAATCATGTGATCAAACGTTTACAATAATCATATTGTAAAAGTCCATCTACTTTATACTGTAGATAATGTGGTGTTCGGTGTCACACGGAAGATCATATTATCGGCTCCTTATAAAGTATAAACAGATATTCACAACTGAGATAGATGGGGACTATCTATCAGTATGGTTGTAGTGTGATTTAGCATTAGTCTGTCTTAACTATAAAATTGCACTAGTGCACTTTGTGTATTGAACAGGACCACGTTGAGATCATTCGGTTTATACTGGCTATATAATAGAACTTTGTTATTATGGATGTTCATATTCTTAATCCCTATATAATAACCTCGACACGTAAGCCAGTATTTATTTTTTTGATTCATCAATGGGTGAGATTTAATAGTTAAATCAATATGCTCGGTGAGTTGGGAGATGGTGCTATCTGGTGTGCTGTTGATTGTAGAAGGAATCTATGTCTTAACGAAATTAGTTGATGATGTCCTCTTGAGGAGCTCATAATGATTATCATGTAAACCCTGCATGTGGATTTATTCCGTCATGATAATAAGGTTGAGTGGTACTACTCTTGGTATATATATTAATTAATGAAAAATGAAGTTGTCAGTAACTTAATTATTTAATGGGCATTGAATCTTAAACATGGGGAGATTAACGGGCTCATAATAAGAAGGAGCCTATAACGTAATTTGGGATTAGGGTGGCAGTGCAATAATACTTCTTTAGTTGACTGGTTTATTATTATTGGACTTAAGTATGAGTTTTGGACTAAACATGGATGCTTAAGCCCAATGGAGGCCCAAACCCTAATTTCTCCTCCTGGTCCCTGTTGTAGCCTATAAATAGCATTCTCAGCAGTCCGGATAATTATTCTACACACCTAAACATGCGAATAAGCAGATTCGGGATTGAAGATTGAGAACGTCTTGTAGATCGTTGCCCATACATCGTCAAGAAGTGGCTTAGGAATACAACAAAAGATCGGAAGGTCGTTTCTTCCTGCTGCTGATGATCAACCTCTACATCAACCCTGGTGAAAGGTAATACTGTTCTACTCTTATGCTTCTGCTGCAGTAGAATTGCATGGAAACTTAACGGTTCACATTAACCAAAAGATCCAAAAGCCAACAATTTGTTCCTCTTTGCCCTGTGATTTGTGCAGAATCTATGTTTCATGTATGAGCACTTCATTTTGTGTGCATTTGGCAGTAGGTTTACTGGTTTTATTGCTAATTATATGCTGCAATTTATCCATTAACTAATAGTAAATAAATAATGGATCATGTTAAATGGGAATAGATTATTGTAAATAATTCTTGGTGCTTAGTTTAAATAATTAATAAAAGCTGTCCAAAATAAGCTATAATATGACAGAAAGCTATACAAAACATAAGATAAGTAGTTGATAACACTTATATGCTTTTATGGTCTCGTTGGATTGAGCTAACTTTATTTTGGTGTTTAAGATAAGATTTTCAATATTCATATATTGATGTTTGCTTTTTATGCAGGAAAAAAGTGCAAATGCTTTCTCCCAAAAGTGGGTTGATATTGCTAAGTCCATTCCATCAAGTGTATCAGTTGATGTAATCAAGAATTACAACCTGCTCATTTTATTGCATTTTATTTTTGAACACTTCATTTGGTTTAGGTTCATTTTTCATGAATATTGTGCTTTCAAATTTAGCTTGCACTTTATTGAGTATAGTGAACACTAAAATATGCTATGTTCTTAAAGTCGTTACTCAATTTCATGATGCCTTTTATAGTTGTTGCATTTTCTGAACATGTGCATTCTAATCTCTTTTAATTCAATAAAATTTGTGCTTCTTTTAAAGGGTTCATCTGATATCTTACTTATGTTTTCTTGAATATTTGTATGATGTCATTGAATTTAAGAGTATAAATATATTGATAATTGATCAGATGTAGCTGCATTGGCATTGAATCAACTACACATAAGAATATATATATATATATATATATATATATATATATATATATATATATATATATATATATATATATATATATATATATATATATATATATATTTTGAATTAGGATTTTTGTTTTTGAGAGAGAAGATTGATGGCATTGGAGGCTGGTGTAAAATGTGGTCAGTGGAGGTGGATTTAGTTATGTCTAAATTTCTGGGGAGTGGTGAGGCTGTGGATAACAGCTTGTGGGCTGGTGATTCATTGTACTCGTTAGATCATGAGTAGCATATTTAGAATGAGTCTGCAGCATGAGCATGTTAATTTTGTGGATAATTATCTAATGGATTGTAATTATAGCATGATGGAGGATACGAAGTATGTAGTAGATGATGATGAGGTGGCAAGGCAGGATGACAAGTAGCTCATGATAATTTTGTGGATAATTATATGATGGATTGTAATTATAGTATGATGGAGAAGAGGAAGTATGTAGTAGATGATGATGAGATGGCAAGGCAGGATGACAAGTTATTACCGGATATGCATCTGCTGCAGTAAGTATAATTAAATATATTATTGATGCATGCATGATGGATTGGAGTATATTCATATTCTAAATTAATGCTTTTTTAAAAAAATTAAAATTCAATTTCTGGACACCCAAAATTTTATGGAAATGGAAGGCTACTGTAAATTATTATTACACAAGTGGTTGAATGATTAGAGTTGTCTTGCACTCTCACCTATTTTCAATATCTGCTCTCCTTCAATTTAAAATACAATATAAGTTCACCTGTTACTTCTTATTCAATATCTAGAATACTAATTATATTGATGTCATGTAATGGAATTCATGCTAGTTCCAAGCTTACACCGAAAGAAATTAAAACCTATTAAAACAATAAACTTGATCCACACCAATTAAGGAAGCCCAAAAACTTTTACTATAATTCATTCACCAATCATCTGTCAATATAAAAACAATATAATTTCACATCTGCCAACACAACAAATAGGAGCAGGTAACCTAGTTTGCACAACTAAATCCAACATAACAACCACAAAGTAATTTCACAACAAAATCAACATAAGAAAGTGTGCGCCGAAAAACTTGTCAGAAAAGTTTACAAGCAAATTAAAAGACACTATTTTCTACTAGTTCAACAAAGTAATCAACCATCTTCGCTCGATTCTGCAACATCCAATTCAGAAAGTATCCCCAGTTCTACATCTTCACCTTTCATAAAACTTTCAATAAACATGCATACTATCACCCCACAATCCAAAAAGCTGGGTGATTGTTGAATGCAATCCTCCACTACAACTGTGTTCGCTGCAAATTTAATGAAAGGGTGTCTCTGCTTGCTCAATAGCAACTGCTGAACAATAAGATTATCGACATATTCAACCTGCCAAATCACAACAATCAAAAAACCAATATGAACTTTAACAACCGGGGGAATAATCTAATACAACAACACGTTTTCTAGTAAAATGCTATTCTAACTAGAATCCGGAGTTCTTCAAGTTATTATCTGAATTTTATCTTCTCGGTTCATTGAATTGTAAAACTGCCAAACGCATTTGCTCAAGTCAAGTTTAATGATTGTCTAGTGGTCAGTTGTGCTTAAAAGAGGGAACACCAAGACATTTCTTTTGATTGCTTCATCTATATGTGTGTCAACATGGCTACCTAGTGTTTTTCTTCTACTGCTTTTGATTACGCTTAATAAATTCCTACATATTTTAAAATAAATACTATTAAATAGACTACATGCAAAACATAAAGTAATTCACTTACAATTTCAGTAAATGATGTGCAATAGTATTGTCCAACTCTTACCAAGCAGCATGAAAAAAATACGTAGGGGAAATTTTTGTATCCAGCACATTCATATTTTTTATGTATTAATTGAGCCCAACCGTCAATCAACTACAAAGCACAACAACAATAGTTGCGTCATTGTGCAAATCAGATAGCATATATTTGCAACACAAATTATAAACACTTACTAACATGCAAAGCAACACTTTATTCCGCAAGTGTACGAGACATATGTAGCAAAGCAGATAGGCAAGATATCGAATCCACAGGGAATGAATTAAAATCTAATTAATTAAACACTTGCCCAAGAATAAAAAAAATATCAGGATGTTTGAGAGTTAAATAAATAATAAAATAAAATAATAAATATGCAATGACTAGACTCAATAGATGCAGAATATGAATTGGATAAAAATAAGAATAATGAAAACAATTCTAGGTATTACAGTTTCACTTGGTTTGTCAAGTAGTGGGTGGAACTTCTTAATTCAATTTTAGCATAGTTTTCAAAAGCAATCTGGAATTTTTTTAATTAATTCTTTCGAATCTAATCACCAATAGATCAATCAATGAATATAACAGTAACATAAATATCACATTAATTAACTCCCAACATATTTATCAAACTGAATTCTCTCACACCTTTTGTGTCACAGTAACGATACAACTACTAGATGTGTTATATGTGTGAAGTGATCAATATTAATCCTCAACTTTTGTTTTTTGGTTTAATAAACAGATATGAATAATTGATCGCGAAACAATTAATCATGTTGAGAAATCAAACATATAAAAAAATAAAGTACTTGAATTAAATAAAGGGTTCACACACATAAACAATCCAAAACTAAACTACTCATGCAATCCTAGAATTTGGAAGTTTAATCTTCCATAAAGAAAGTAAAAAAATAAAACTGATCTAAATTTAACATGAAATTAAATAAACTAATGAAACCTAGAAGAAAGAATAAGCGCCGTCTCGTCCCTAGACTTTCGTCTTCATGACTCCACGACGTTCTTCGAACACAGACTGACTCTGTGGATGAATGTGTGAATGACTCTATGAATGACTCGATGATCTCTCTTTTATGATTTAATTGGGTATTTATAGCAGTAGAGATCTCGTGGAACAATGGATTAATGGGCCTGGGCTTTGAGAGAAATTTTTATGAAGGATAAATTCACGTATTAAAATCTCATTAACTCGGCCAAACTAATGGATGATTGTTTAGTGTGAAAATCTGCATGTTTTAGTGTCCGATTTAGCACCATTTTGTGATATTTATGTTCGTATTTTAGCACTAAATGGTTTATTTTCATATATTTAAGATATTGGTGCATTTGAGGTGTTATTTCGTATTTTTAGGTGGATAAAGGATTAAAAGTGCAAAGTTGGAATGGAGCGTGAATTTGTGCAAGATGTCAAGGAAATAGAGGACTACATTCCATAATTTTTCTGTATTTTTGTAAAAGTCCAAACAGGTCTTGTAATATATGGTTAGAAAACTACGGAAGAGAGGGTCGCGTGAGTGCAAACATCACTTCAATCAAAGCTCGGATGAAGAAGTTATGCTCAAAACCGTGAGGTCGCGCAGCTGCCGGCGAGAATTCCGAAAATTCACGAAAATTACCCTCTATTTCCTATTTTGTTGGTGGCTAAGTTATTTCCTAATTTAATATCCCTCCATATCTTCCATAATTATATTTTTCCTGATTTTCAAGATTTACTCCTTATTTTATTCAATTCTCACACCTATATATACTCATTCTCACCACCACATAAAGTGTGGAGAAACTGCATAATCTACCACCACCACATCACCTAGGATTTTAAACCCACCTTCCGCCATCCATCTCTACCCTTCACCCGCCTTTCACCTATCACACTCAGTCAAGGTGTTTGCTACTTGAGAAGGAGAATGGAGGAGGATCATCAAGACGGAAAGAGAAGACGGAGAATTATTTCAGACAAGGATTTTTCTTCCTTATTTAATTTCTTATTGTTGATTTATAGACTCATGAGTAAGTTTTCATCTTTTACCATGGTTGTTACTTGTAACACCATGAGCTAGTTTCCTCTTGATAGTTTTAGGGTTTGAAAGTTTATTATGTTGATTTGAGATTTTAGACATCTATGATGATAATTTTTGCAAAATATTTATTCCTTATTGACATTTTATTTTAGACTTATATAATCATGTTTCTTAATTTTTATCATATTATCATTGATTATGTATGATTGAGTTTGAATGTATTCCATGATTATATTTGTTATTTCGTGACAATTGAAGGGGATTGATCAATATATAGCCTTTGATTGTTTGACCATCAATATAGGATACCTTATTATCTTTGTATGACCGTTGTAAAAGAGAAATATGGTAAGAAAACCCTAATTCAATTCCTTTAGTACCTATACAGGATAGATCTCTTGCACTAGCCTATATGAAATTTTGTATGTGAATCGCCTAGAAAGCGAATAAGGGGTTGTGGGTATTTAATTTTCTTAGTAACTAAAGAGAATAGGGAATTATCTTATTAATTTGGTCCTAGGAATTTATTTTCTTTAAAATTGTTAAGTCTCACTTGTCCATGAGTGGTTTAGCATGCTTAAGTGATCATTCCTATATAATTCTGCTTGATTTTATTCACTTATCTATTTGTCTTATTTCTCATGATAAATTGGATTTTCCTAAAACTATCTTGTTCTTGTATCTTGAAACACCTGTGATTGAGTGTGGCTTCTATTTATTTATTTTATTTAGTATTTATTTTCTGCAATATTAATTAATAATTCCAATTCACAAAAGGTTTGTATGTCTTAATTATTAGTGGTGACAGTTATTTAGTGTGTATCTTGCTTATCTCTAATCCCTTGGGTTCGATATTTTTACTTGGTCACACACTGAGCTACAATTGATTCCCTACACTTGGGGACACGCAAAAGGTGAACAAGCAATGATCCGACCAAACGATGCTTTAGTTTGGTCCAATGAAGTGATGATTCGACCAAACCATGGATGATTTGGTCTAACGATCAGCGTCAATTTTTTGGGAGCTCACGACATTAAAAACTGCATTCGAATCGGTCCAACACAAGAATGGTTCAACCAAACAATGATTCGGTTAGACCAAATGATATTTTCGTTCGTCCAAATGAGGCTTCTGTTCGACCAAACGAGCCATCAACTTGGTCTAACATATACAACTGGCCACGCAACACCTACTGCATATCATGTGTGTCCATTGCTTCATTAATTCATTGTCTCCATGGCTTCCTAACTTAATCCTTTCTTCTTCTTCAACTAAAATCCTTCTATTATTCTACAATTAGGCCTAAAATCTGCAATAATTCCAAAATACCCGTGAAGTTCTAATATTTAACAATTAAGTATATAACTCCACAAAGAAATCACACAATAATCAACTATGGAACGACCTATATAAACACAGAAAATCCGTATTTATCAACTCCCCAAACTCGAACTGTTGCTTGTCCCGAGCAACATAAAGAACAAAAGAAAAATAGGACGTGACAATGATTATGATGGTTTTAAAAATATTTTAAGAAAACTTAATTCAAGTAAACCAAGCAGACAAACCTGTGATACGTTATGGAAAAATTATTACTAACTAGATTACCACCTTAGTACATGGAAACTCACCAGATAGTGTATCACTCAACTCTCTAGTGTAAAGGTTTTTATTCCACTCAAACTGATTCAATTGCAGTATTTAACCATATGCTTACCCATTATCTCTACTCTCCTTTTACTTGTAATTAATAAGTCAAGGATCAGAAATGTCTTTATATTTGGTTGTAACGTAGGCTCTTTGGAATGGGTCGATATTATATGGATATGTGACAAGAAACTTGGATCAATCAAGTAAACTCTTTTGATCTTTTATCTTCACCACTTCATTCAGCACAAAAATTGGAATTTTCCAATTCTCCACCTTAACTCCAAATTTATCATTTTTCTTCTCAATCAATCACAATAGTTTTGGACTTTTAACTCAATGTACCAGAGTATAATATTTTCATGAATAACTCTTCTAAAAATTTTTTCAATGCTCTAACCCAGACATTCAACTTTGATTTTTTTCTCTTTTTCTGCTTTTCTTTTTCAACTCCAATAATTTTTCATCTTTTTTCCACTGTCTACTATCCCATTTTGATTTTTTTTTCTTGACTTATTCTCCTTCTCAACTCCAACAATATAAGATTCTTTCTCTAACCTCTTTTACAAATTTACTCAACCAATCCAAGTAACACAAAGAAAAATAAAGTATTGATTAGGCTCAAGCTGGTTATTAGAAAAAAAATTAGTGTTTAAAGCTCAAAGGGGTTAACAAAGGATTAAATGAATATAGGATAATTGTGTAGGATAGAGATAGGTAAAAATCAAATATGGCCTAAAATCATTTCCAAGACTTACTAAATTATCTCGAATATTAAAGGGGACTCAGGGTAAGTTCTAGAAACACTTACAATTAATCAGACTCTCAAGAATTAAATTATTAGGCTCAAAACTCACAGGGCGTAAATTTAATTCCAACGACTAAGGCGATCTAGCAATTTATAATTTTCATGACAACACAATTTAATCCACTTAATTCACAAGAATCATAAAATTTTATCACAGAAAAATTTTCATCACTAACCAATAATGTCACCATGCCTAGAATTTCTATCATAAGTGTTCAAGCTCATGAAGAAATAAATAAGATAATACGGTTTATAATCACCCAAGCAAAAATATACACATGAAAATTTACTCACTTATCTCACATGAGTAGCTCCCGTAGTCACCAAATTAAAATTTCTAGGAACCACACTCCCCCTCCCCAAACTTATTTTTTTATATAATATCAAAATAAGTTTTAAAAAGTGAGGAGCCTTGAAATTGCATTTGAAAAGTACATAGTGATATGGGTGTAATGGTGCACTAGTATGGGAAAGAGAACTTACCTTTCAATGATGACATGGCAAGAACATAACACTCTGGAGTAATTCCTCTTCAATCTCTCCAGAAAATTCACACTTATACTAAGATATATTCCCAAGTTCAGTCCTGCATCCAAAATAAAACAACATTTGGAAAAATAAAATAAACAACCTAATCTAATAAAATAAAATACAAAATGCAGTAAAGATAGGGTTGGTGACTCTCAACAGACACTCATTTTTAACGTCGGAGAGTTCGACGAAACTATGACTTTTAACTGAAGCCAAAACAGTTGCGCCCAAAATCTTCTATCATGTAAGCACACTCAGGTCCTTTCTCATCTTTCAACTTTTTTACCAATTCCATTTTTGTGATTTTTTTCACTTTATCTTGCACATGGAATTCTACTATTTTCTTCCCATGCCTCAAAATCAACCTTCCTTGATGCCCATCCCCTATAGCTTTTGCAGTAGCTAAAAATGGCCTCCCCAATATGAGTGGAATTTCTTTATCTTCCCTCATATCTATGACAACAAAATCAGTAGGAAAATAAATCCATTCACATCCACCAAAACATCTTCATTGATTCCTTTTGGCTCAATCGTAAATCCATCAGCCATCATCAATTTGATTATAGTGGGCTTCAAATCTCCGATTCCTACCCTTTCAAAGAGAGATAAAGGGATTAGATTTATACATGTTCCTAAATCACATAAAGCATTAACAGTTTTATTTCCTATAGAATATGGAAAAATAAAGCAACTTGGATCTTTTTTCTTTTCAGCTTTTCCAAGCAAAACTGTTTTGCAACTCTCAATGAGTCCAATCACTTCATCTTTCAGCTTCTTTTTCTTGAAAATCATCTCTCTTAAGAATTTGGTATAAATTGGTATTTGCTCCAACGCCTCTGCAAAAGATATATTTATGTTAATTTTCTTTAAGATTTCATAAAACTTCAAAAATTGCTCATGCAATTTATTTTTCTTTTCAGAATTTTAAGGGAAATGAACAGGAATATTTTTAGTTTCACAAAAGGTAGAAGGTAGAGAATTTGATTTTAGCTTCCTAGCCTCTTTTTCAAAATATGGAGAACTTTTATCTTCTTCTGGGACCACCTCCTATTCATTCTCTTTTCTCCTTTACTTATCAACTTAATTGCTTTGATATGCTCATGTGGATGGCTTTGAGTATCACCAGGAAACTGTCCCATAGTGTTTTCCATGTTCTTCAGTTTTCTTCCCAACTGTATCACCATCTCTTCCATTCCATTCATTCTACTTTCCATAGACACCTTATTTGCCTCTTGCTTCTTCTCCAAAATGTCAAGCTTATCGAACTTCTTTGAAATTTCTTCTAAAATTTTAGTACTTTTAGGTTCATCAATAACTCCATTAGTGATTGAAAATCCAAGAGGGGGCTGCAGATTGTTCATTCGATTTCCATAAGACAGATTCTCAAGGGTCCTCTAAGATGGATCATAGGTTGGATTAGCTCTGAAGTTGTAGTAATTCCTTTCTATGATGTATGCAGCTTCTTCTAAATATGGATTTATCACCTTTGGTGGAGAGTGAGGTGACATGGTTAAAAGTTTCATGATAGTGTCCAGCTTGGATGTGAAATCTGAATCATTCACTTTTGCCACCCTTCTAAGTACCTTTCTCTCATCTGGCCATTGATAACTGTTTGTAGCCATCTGCTTTATCAAATCAAATGTTGTGTTTGAATCCATATTTGCTATGCTTCCTCCTGCTGATGCATCCACCATTGGACGAGTGTTTCCATCTAACCCTTAATAAAAGTTCCAAATCTGATCATCAACTGAGAATCCATGCATTGGACATGATTGCATAAGCTCCTTGTATCTATCCCAGACTTCAAATAATGGCTCATCATCATACTGCATGAATTGTGAAATTGAGATTCTCAACCTCATTATCTTACTTGGAGGAAAATATTTCAGTAAGAACTTTTGTTTTGTTTCCTCCCAGTTAGCGAATGGAGGATCATGAGACAGTAGCCAACTTCTTGCTTTATCCCTTAGAGAGAATGAGAAATGCTTGCAGTAATTATACTCTTGTGGGATCCTGCTGTTGTATATCGTATCAAATAATTCCATAAATTGTTACAGGTGTGTATACGGATTCTCATGTGGAAGTCCCCCAAAAGTATTATTATTTACCATGTTGATCAGTGTTGGATTGATAATATGTTTCTGCACAGCCTGATCAACATGGTGTTGTGGTGGGAATCTCTGATTCCCATTAGGTATAAAAGCATGTCTAATAGGCCTTGGTTGGACTGGTACACCATGATTCTGAAGTCATGAGATAACCTGTTCATTCCTTTTATTAACATTGTTTTGATCTTCTGGTGGTAGATCTTGATCATCCATCTTGTTTCTTTCTGTTCTCAATCTCTCTAATCTCCTTGCAGTAGATTCAATTTCCGGATCAAAAAGCAATTCTTTTCTTGCTTTTGATCTAGTTACCATAAACTCCAGCAATAAAATTAATAAATTTAAGCCCGTTCGAATAATAATAAAATTAAATACTTATTCAATGAACTTATATTAAAATTAATCAAATTAAATTAATTCCCCACGCAACGGCGCCATAAACTTGATAGCATATATTTGCAATACAAATTATAAAAACTTACTAACATGCAAAGCAACACTATATTCCGTAAGTGTACATGACATATGTAGCAAAGCAGATAGGCAAGGTATCGAATCCACAGAGAATGAATTAAAATCTTATTAATTAAACACTTGTCCAAGAATAAAGAAAATATCAGGATGTTTGAGAATTAAATAAATAATAAAATAAAATAATAAATAGGCAATGACTAGACTCAATAGATGCAGAATATGAATTGGATGAAAATAAGAATAATAAAAACAATTCTAGGTATTACACTTTCACTTGGTTTGTCATGTAGTGGGTGGAACTTCTTAATTCAATTCTAGCATAATTTCCTAAAGCAATCTGAAATTTATTTAATTAGTTTTTCGAATCTAATCACAAGTAGATCAATCAATGAATATAATAGTAATGTAAATATCACATCAATTAACTCCCAATAGATTTATCGGACTAAATTCTCTCACACCTTTTGTCTCACAGCAACGATACGATTACTAGATGTGTTATATGTTTGAAGTAATCAATATTAACCCTCAACTTTTGTTTCTTGGTTTAATAAACAGATATAAGTAATTGGTCACGAAACAATTAATCATGTAGAGAAATAACACATATAAAAGAAATAAAGTACTTGAATTAAATAAAGGGTGCACACACCAAAACAATCCAAAACCAAACTACTCGTGCAATCCTAGAAATTGGAAGTTTAATCTTCCATAAAGAAAGTAAAGAAATAAAACAGATCTAAATTCAACATGAAATTAAATAAATTAATGAAACCCAGATGAAGGAATAAGCGTCGTCTGGTCCCTAGACTTTCATCTTTGTGACTCCACGACGTTCTTCGAACGCGGACTGACTCTGTGGATGAATGTGTGAATGACTCTATGAATGACTCGATGATCTCTCTTATATGATTTAATTGGGTATTTATAGGAGTAGAGGTCCCGTGGAACAGTGGATTAATGGGTCTGGGCTTGGAGAGCAAGTTTTATGAAGAATAAATCTCACGCATTAAAAACTCATTAACTTGGCAAACAAATGGATGATCCGACCAAACAATGCTTTTGTTTAGTCCAACAAAGTGATGATTCGACTAAACCATGGATGATTTGGTCTAACGATCGACGTCAATTTTCTAGGTGATCACGGCATTAAAACTGCATTCGACTCGGTCCAACACAAGAATGGTTCAACCAAACAATGGTTTCGTTAGACCAAATGACATTTCCGTTCGCCTAAATGAGGCTTCTATTCGACCAAACGACCCATCAACTTGGTCTAACACATACAACTGGCCACGCAACACCTACTGCATATCATGTGTGTCCATTGCTTCATTAATTCATTATTTCCATGGCTTCTTAACTCCATCAATTTTTCTTTTTCAACTAAAATCCTTCTATTATACTTCAAATAGGCCTAAAATCTGCAATAACTCCAAAATATCCGTGAAGTTCTAATATTTAACAATTAAGCATATAACTCAACACAATTAATAAAATCATGCAATAATGAACTATGAACAGCCTATATAAACATGCAGAATCCGTGTTTATCTAAATCAGAAGACAAAATTACATTCTATTTTCAAATCTTACAGTTTCTGAAATCCTGTTGCCTTCTAAAATATCAAGGATATTGTTAATAGTAACGTCATCCAACTTCTCATTCCTCCAAAAACACATCCTGAAAAATGAAGAAGTAGTAAATTCATATTAAATATTGTTAATTCAACCATTATTTGTAGCTTTATCTTACTCGTCATCTCCCGCATCCCAACGATCTTTAATGATTTTTAATATTGCATATTTTATCTTTGTCACAGCCAACAAACTTTCTTTTAACTTGAAGGTGCCACAGTTTTGTTTGTGATGGAGCGGGGATCCTTCATCATACCCCTCAATAATATCAGTTATGTCTACCTTATCTATCTCAGGTGATATTTTCTTTTGGGCTCTATAGCCTTTTGTCGTCCTATGTTTCACTCTACGCACCAATGTACTGGGAGATACTTTTTTATTTCTGTTTAGCTTGCGCACCTCAGCCTTTAACTTCTCATTCTCGACCACCAATTCTTCATTCCATTTCTTAGCTTTTTGGAGATTCTCGACTCCTGTGATTTAGTTAATATTATCTTTTTTGCGCAAATTTGTTCATTGATTCCTCCACTTTAGCTTCCAACTGCATTCGAAGATTTGCATTCTCCTCGTTCAACCTCAAAATTTCTACATCTTTCATCATTAAAATTTATGCAATATCTTCCTTGGCGTGAGAACTTTTTTCTTGTTGGACACATGACTCCATCCCTGGCAATCGTGTAGGAGTATCTTCAAATGTGGTTGTTACCTTCTCCTACAAAAAAATTGAAATATGTAATCACATGTTAAAAAAACAGAATGTGCAAGATCTAATTTTTTTGACAATAAGCTAACTATAAATCAATTTAAATTTTACCCTTTTCGCTGGACTTTGCTCTTGGGATATACCCAAACTGAATGATGGTATGTCCATCACGACTTCTTTATCTATAGGAAAGTTTGATTTGTGCTTCAAGAATTTTTTAATTAAATCGCTAGCAGCCTCTTTCATTCCTTCTGCGGACTTGAATTCTGAACTTTCTCCCTTTGGGAAGCCTGAGTCCTCATGAACGATACCCTCATATTTTGTAATAATTTCAACCTCCTCAGAATGTGGATTCAACGTAACTTCACTTACCTGTTATGAATTTAGTATAAAGATAGCATAAAAAATCGTAAAAGTATATTGAAACATAATGATCAACCCATTGAATTTTGCATTCTTATATAGAGCTCACTTACCTCTATCTTATCTAATTTTTAATACTAAAGCATTGCATTGTGCAGCTCGTTCAAGTCCCAACTTCAACTTCACACTTTCATAAAAGGAAAAAGCAACAAACTAATATCCCTCTAACATGCTTTAATTTTAAATTTGTCATCACCTTTTTAACACACTTAACAAACTTTATCATTTATTTATTATCCAAAAATACCATACTACACTCAAAAATAAGTCAAAAAGTGACTTTTCTTAAACTCCGTATATACAATAAACGTGAACTTGAATTTGGGAGGAGAGAGTATATTTTAATATTAGCATAATTCAAAAATCATACCGGTAGTAGCATGGCACAACCTCCTATTTTTAAGTTCATGGTGGCTCTTTTCTGACTTTTCAACAATTCAATGATATAGTTGCTCCAATCATAGCTACTAAGTGCACTTATATCCTCCATGGTAGCTGTGAGATACCACGACATCGACCCATTCTTGTAAGGAGCTAGTAGGGTCGAGAAGAGGTAGCATATGATTAGTCTTGTCATATCTTTGTTCCTATGGTTGTCATCTAAAGTAATCACTTCTTTCATCTTCTTCATTATTACAGACGGATACAATACACCTTTATGGTCTTTCATCAGAACTTGCTCTTCGAAGCATCTAATCTCCCAAAGAGGTAAAGTGTAATCATATCCTTTCAGTGGTACTACATTTGAGCCACCACCAATCCCAAACATAATATGCACGTCCACCCACCTTAGATAAAAATAGTTGCTTTCCGCCAATAACAAACAAACTTGATTTTTTATCGTAACGTTGAAGTATTTTTACGACATCACCACTCCCACTTCCCTAAATATTTCTTTGAATAATCACTTGTTGTTTTCTACTGGAATCAAATAAAACCCAAAATGGTGTTCTACTTATCTCCTCTAAATCTGTTTTGATGTAGCTTAATGAGTTTATGCATTTTATAGCTCCTCTTAAATTACTTCTAAAAAGGGTTTCTTTTGAATCCGCTTTCATAGAACCTATTTCAATCAAATATATCAATTAGTACAGATATAAAATAATTTGCATAAAAGAAAATCTTGAGAAAACATGCTCTCAAACATAAAAATTGTGCAAAACTCAAAATTTTCACAATTTAATGTGTTGAGTCGTATTTTGTGGTAGAAATGTTCAAAAAAATTGTGCAAAAATGAAGTTTGCACAATTTTCTATGTGGAATCAGAATATGTATAAAAGAGGACTTAGGTTAAGAAGTGTGCAAAAATTAAGTTTGCACAATTTTCTATGTGGTGTCGGAATATGTGTAAAAGAGGACCTAGGTTCAGAAATGTGCAAAAATCAAGTTTGCACAATTTAATCAATATTGCACATTTTAATTAATTTTGCACAATTTTTCATGTGGACTCGGAATACATGTAAAAGAATCTAAGGTTAAAAAATGTGCAAAACAATTGTGCAGAAAAATTTTTTGCACAATATAATCAATTTTGCACAATTTCCTATGTGGAGTCAGAACACGTGTAAAAGAGGACTTAGGTTAAGAAATGTGGAAATCAATTGTGCAAAAATAATTTTTGCACAATTTAATTAATTTTGCACTAAAACTTTCTTTACTTTTAAAAATCAGAACTGGTAACACAGAAGACCAGATTTACTTATTTGCAAAGGAAAAGACTTGACCAAAAACCAGTCCAAAATAACCTAACAAAAACCATAGATCATAAAATCACAAAAACAAATTGTTCAAAAAATCTCAAGAGGGAAAATGTTGACAAACACTACCAACGGGATTCCAAACAACTCAGGACAATACGATTCATGGTATTGAAAGAAAGAAAGAATCAAAAGGAGTATCAAGTTTTTCTGTATACCCATCAAAAGGGATATTCACATCACCCTCTATGAATATATGCTGAAAAATAAAATAGCTAAAAAACATGATTTAAATTCCAAATGTACTCGGTTATTATAGTACTAAAATCTAAATTAAATTTCATAATAAACTCACCAAAGCAATTAATTGGGCAAGCAATGCCACTATTTGGCAAATCATCTTTACACCGACTTGTTGTCCTTGATGTACCAAACTCTTCAAAATCAGAATCTTCTGCCAATATAGGTTTCTTCCCTGTTTATATGTCAATAATATTTAAAAAATCAGGCTTAAATACACAATAATATAAAATAAAATATAGATGATTGTTTACAAACAACCTTTGGTTTTACACTTTGTTGAAGTCACTGCTGCGATGTTTGTGCAATCTTTTTTCCCAGTTGAAAGGGATTTTCACGTAGCTGATTTTTCCCTCAATTTTTTTATGCGTACTGACTCTCTGCCTCATTTTGTACCTTTACATAGAAGAACAAACCATTATATCTCACATTTAATCACCATGAATACAAATTTTAGAGTAGTTGGAAAATTATGAAAAATATGGGAAAAATGCACAAGAAAGTACAAGACTAGATTATAAAGCTTACAAACACTACAAGTTAGTGCAAGCTGACTTATCATGTAAGCCTAAATGTCCACAGTTGTATTTTATACATAATATCTGCAATTACATTACAAAACATGTTAGGCCCTCCTTAACTACATGTGCATAATTTCCAAGTATGAAACAAACTGATTGAATGAAGGATATCTATACACTAGTGTTAACTAACGAAACAAAATGATAGGGATGCACAGAATGTTTGCACAGGAAATAGGGATTTACAGAATGAATGCATATGCATAACTTCCAAGTATGAAACTAACTGATAGGGATTACTCAATGAGACTTTATGAGATTTAAAATTTTTGTGTGTAAGTATCCATATCTTAACAGATTAACCACACACACACACACACACACACACATATATATATATATATATATTCATCACAAGACATCATGAAACAAATAAATCTAGCCCAAAAAAATATAACAAACTTGTCTAATCGAACCCAGAATAATTCATTTCAAGCTACATTGAATCACAGCACACACCATTCATGCATTTATCTCAGCATTGCACTGATGCTCTCTGCTACAGAATAATAAAATAGAATACAATTATTGACACCAGTTTTTTCATATACAAGACCTTTGTCAAATAGAATACAAAATTGAACAAGAAGAAATTTAACAAAGTGATACCTCAGATGCAATCGAATCAGTAGGCATCCAAAACCCTAATGTTTTGTAATCGAGGAGAAGAGAAATTAGAAAAGCACACTTTGAATTTTTGCTACCGATTACAACCTGATTAGCAGATGCAATCGAATTTGTATGCTTTAAAATCAAAATCACAAATAATAAAATAGAAGTAGGAGATGCAAAATTAGAATTTCCATCGGTGGTGAGAATTTAATCACTTAGAATCGCATGAAACTGAAATTAGGAAAGCACAAATTCACGCATGGAATAGAAATTAGGAATGCACAATGGCAAGAATAGGAATTACCTTTCTTCCACTTTGACGAGAATGAACCTTGATTTGAAGAAGATTTTCAGAGATTGTTACGAGCTCGAGCAGAGATTGAACTAGAGCAGAGACTTGGAATAGATGATAGAAATTTGGAACGAAATCGAAGTGAGATTTCACGGTTTGGAGAGAAATCTGGAACGAAATCGGAAGGAGATTTGGAAGGGATTTGGTGAGAAATTTAGAATGAGATCTAAGATTTTTGGGAATTTGGGAATTCGGAAAGCACAATTTAGACCCGTTTCCAATTTGTGAATTTTGGAATATTTGATTATTGTTATGGGTAATTTAGGAATCACAACTATAATTGTGTAGTTATGAGTATTAGATCTTTGAGTCATGTAGTTTATATCAATTATGCATTATTTTATGTATCCCATAGTAAGTGATCCTTATTATTATCATCAATTATTTGTTATTATTAATTATTCATTTTTCATTAGATAATTTAATTGTTTCATTATCATATAATTAAAATAATTGCATGAGTTCAATATTTATTCTTAAAATTTAGAACATTTAAAGGTATAATTGTTTTTGCTAATTTTAAATACAAGGAGAATTTACATAAAGATAAGAGTTACACCAGTTTCTCTCAAATTTTTTATTTATTAATGTATATAATTTTATTAATAAATAAATGTATATATTTTGAATATGATTTATAGACTAAATTCCACTCACTCGGTGAACTGATATTTTGCTAACATATTGAGTTGTAGACGTATATATATACTGTAATATTTTGCTGTTACTCCCATATCTCATTTGATAAATTCGGCATCTGCTTCCATTAACCTAAAATTCACGTTTAAACTCATGACCTAGTCACGTTATTTAATTTTTTTTACTTCTAATAAAAAAAATAATAGTATTATTAATTATTATTATCATTATTATTAATTATTTATTATTATTAATTATTCATTGTTCATTAGATAATTTTATTATTATATTATCACTTTATTTTAATCAAGTAGCACTTTATATTAAAAATATGACAAAGTCTCTTGTGAGACCTTAATTCTATGAGACGGATTGTGAGATCGGTTAAAGTATGTTTACTTTATTAATAAAGTATGTTTAATTATCGTTAAAGTATATTTTCTAAAGTATAATAAATTATGAATTAAAGTATGATTTCATGGTGTTATAATATGATTCATTATTGACATACTTTAACTACAAATATACATATTTTAACTATATATGAAGCATATTTTAGTAATGGGTTGACCGTCTCACGACCGTCTCACAAAAAAACCATCTCACAAGAGAGTAACTCTAAAAATATTATCACTTTTTAATTATTTATAAAATAATTAAATGAAACTGTTATCACATTTTCTTTATCATGTATTACTTTTTGTTAAACATGTTATCACTTTTTATTTCTACATAGTCGATAGCGAGTCCTTGGAGATGACGTTATAATTATGTGGCTGTAATGTGTACTCGGCTAATCAAACATAAGGAGTAAGAGAAAGAAAGAATCAGACTTCCTCCCAGCTCTTGTTCTCTGGGAGGGAAAACATTGCTTTTTATTAATAAGATTGATAGTATAGAACTCGAGGATGTGGTTCTATCCCTTATTGGGACTTTTGTCCCGTATTTAGAGGGGAATAGTTAGGTGACCATTAAGAAGCTGGGCCCCGTGGAGTTTAAATGAAGGGGTCGGCGCGAGGCAAATGATTGGTGGGTTCTTATTCCGCTAATGGTATTATGCTCATCCGGTGGATGGCTCCGAGGCCGGTGGACCCCTCCAGTGAAAATGGGCTTTCCTGATTGGGATATTTGTGAATTTGGGCTCTATTTGTTATTGAGTGGGCTGGACCAATTTTGCCCATCCACATTAGCCCCTGGATTCCGGTGTGTGCCGCTACCAATAGCGGAAGCCAACCCTAACACTCCTTTCGAGAAGCGCGTCGATTGAATTTCGTCAGCTTTTTTGAAATCCCCCGTGACAGTCATCACGTCATTAGTCACTTCGCTTCCTTCTCGAGGCACTTTCTATTTATTACGCTTGATTCTGATTGTCTCGTCACCTCCTATCTTCTAATTTGCTCTTTCCTTTATTCGTCTGCTTCCTGTTTTTCAGTCCTTTGTCAGATAATGAGCGGAATGACTGGGACGGCAGCCATGGACTCTCCAAGGGTTCTTTTGGGCGGAGCACCGGTGTGATGCCATCGTCTTCTAAGATGTCGAAGGGGAAGGAGAAGAAGTCGGTGGTGTATGATGATTTCCTAGCGCATACACTAGTCTCCACGGTGACGGAGGCAAAGATGGAGGAGGCGAGGGCATTGTATGCGATGCCGGGAGTAGAGTACTGTTGGCCTGGCCCTAACCAATTCTCCAGTCATCCCCCGGAGCATTGCGTGGTAGTGAACTTGGACATCTTTGCGGCTGGATTTTAGCTTCCGCTTCATCGATGCTTCGCTTACCTGTTGGCTCACTGGAAGTTGGCGCCAGCTCAGTTATCGCCGAATGCTTGGGCTGCCTTGGTTGGTCAAGTGCTTTTCTTTCTGAGCAGGGACTATTCTTACCTGTCTCCACTTAAGTTTTATTTTCTGTGTTCGCTGGTGGCGGAGCTTCAAACCATGGGCTGCTATCGACTGAACAAGCGACCGGCTGGATTTATCATCACCGGCAGTCCAACTTCCATCAAAGGCTGGAAATAGGGGTGGTTTTGGGCTTCCGGCAATTGGGACACCACTGGTGTCCACGTGTTCTTGACTTTTCAAGTTGATCGGGAAGGTAGAATTTCTTCATTTCATTCGCCTATATTTATTTCCTCTACCAGCTACTTACTCGAGAGGGGTATTGATGTAGGTATAAAAATTTTGGCAGAGGGAGACCTGATGACCGAGTTTAGAAAGTTGGCCGCCGAGCTCGCGGTGCTTTCCCACGTCGAATGAGCTCATGCGGAACTGGTGACTCCTTCAAGAATGCTAGGCCTAAGGAGCTTTGCGGAGTCCGAATGGGCATTGCCGGGATCTGAACCAGCGGCAAATGCATCTCTAGACGTCCTCATGATGATCGCCGACCTGGCTGGTATTGTCGAAGGCGTAGGCGAATGACTAGGCACCACTACCATCGTTCCTTCGGCTGAAATGGTTGAGTCTGAGTCCCCAAGTTCTCACGAGGTGGTGATCATTGTTGATGAGTCAGAGATCGAGCTGGGGCCTTTCTAGGCGGCGGCCGAAAACAACGCGACGATGGGAGAAGGCGCTTCTACAAGCAATGAGCTTGGGATCGGCACGGGCGAAGAAGTGGCGAAGGTGTTGGAGGCTTGTTGCCATCAGATTGGGGGTGCACTAGAGGGTACTTTCCTTGCTATGATGGCTCTTGATTTCACTTCTCCTTTATTCTCTCGGGTTAACTCTATTCGTTTCATACAAAGACTCGTAAAGACCTTTTAATTTCTTTCGGTGATTGGCGGTCCGTCCTACCTTCCCTCCAGTTTCTACTTTTCGATTCAGCCCGATGGGCGAGGGGGCAATCGCTCATCTCCGAATGGGGAGGCTGATCAGGGGGATGCAGCAAGGGCGAAGCGTGCTCATACTGATGAAGTTTCCACCGGCGGTACTTCTGCTAGTTCGGCTGCTACCTCTTTCAAGGAGACTCCGTTCTTTCCTGGGAGGATGCTGGAAGAGGCTCTGGTGGTGACCTCTTTCAAGGAGACTCCGTTCTTTCCTGGGAGGATGCTGGAAGAGGCTCTGGTGGTGACTGGAGGAGCTCCTCTCCCGGCCGTGTTAATAAACATGCACCGTTCCGAGCATCCCCCTTCTCGTCTAATAGGCTACCCAATTATGCTCGAGCGGCGCTGGATGCAATCCCCACAGTGTTGACTCAGGAAGAGAACGCCATGATGGGGCGGCTAGACTTGGCAGGCTGCGCTTACGGCAATAGGCTATGCTTCTTGGACGTTCGTGTACCTCAACCGGGTGCACTACCTGATTGTCAATCTTTGACCGAGAGGAGTGCATTGATTTCCTCTTATTAGCATTTTCAAATCCAACTCGCGGCAACACAAAAGGCTTTGAAACAGGCCGAGGAGCGTCTCTAAGCTGTTGGCCAAAACTCAGAACGATCTGGCTGAGGAAGTCCACCGCGGGGGTGAGCGGTTGGCGAAGGCAACTGCAGAATTTGACGCTTCAAGACAGTTACCAGAGGGAGCTTTTCTGGTGCTTTTATTGAGGAGCGTGCCGTTGTCGCGGTAGTAGGGTACTGCAAAGCATTCTGCGAGAGCGCTCAAATTTAGGGCTTGGAGGAGAGTGATGCTCGGCTGGAGGATTTGCGGGAGACCTTAAAGCGTCGTATTGCAAGTGTTCGACTTCCGACCTGAGTGAACTGGAATACTTTCAGTATTGACTTCTCTCCCTAGGGCTCTTCTTTAAATTTTCTCTCCTCAACTTCACCGGCTGGCGCTGCTCTGAGCGAGACAGGCGTCGTTGTAGTATAGTGGTGAGTATTCCCGTCTGTCACGCGGGTGTCCTGGGTTTGATCCCCGGGAACGATGCCAAGAACTTGATGCGTGTTTTCTTTACACACAAAATTAATCCCCAAGTATTAAGGATATCAATTGCAGCTTAAACAAACGACCAAGTGAATATCGAACCCAAAGGATGGCGTATTATCAATTTAATTATTAACTAAATTAATTAAGACGAAGGCAATAAAGTTTTAGGATTTTATCTAACAAGTAAAATACTTAATTTAAATAATAAATAAAATAAAATATCACTCGAAGAATACAAAAGCGGATCAAGTAGGAGAATATGTAGCTCTAGGATAATCCAGTTTCACTCATTAATTTCCATTCTGTGTGTTGATGTCCGACTCTGCCTTGTGGAATATGGACGCATCACTAAACCATGCATATCTACTCTATAGACACAAGTCAACATGCGTGTAATACGTGTGAATAACCTCGGAGCAAGAGATATAATTTCACCCTCCCTTTCTAGGTACTATCAGTATTAATTATTTTCCTGGCCAATTGGTACTCTAACCCGATATGATCTCCCTTTATAGGGTCTATAAAATTATCCTCTTTACCATACTTAATAACCCGAATTCAATTCAATTAATAAGTATTCATATATGATAGTTCTAATGAAGCTACGGAGTCCCCTCACTTAGAATCATAACATGGAATCCTGTTCAGCGGTGAACGCACTCAATCTATAACCAAGATATATATTCAAACTCTATATACTAATTGAAGATGCACAAAAAGACCGTGAATATGGATTAAGGAAGCACAATCATATATAAATAAATCCACAAGTAGTGTTGTATGGAGTTTACACATGAAAGTTCAATTAATTCGTAAAACCTTCACAACCCTAGTTCTACCAAAAAGGCTCTAGCCCATGACGTTGCGAAGAACAATCATGGGTGTTGGATAGATCTTACCCGTAGTCTGAAAAATACAAGATAAATTAGGAAACGAATAAACCCTAGATGTGGGCGTCGTCGCGTCCTTCTCTGTCTTGAATCCTCCTCTTGGTTCTCCTCTTGATTTCACAAACGAATCTTCAAAGTGATGCATGGATGGAGAAAAGGATGTGGATGATGGTTGGGGGGTGAACCCCCATTGTGGTGTGATTTACATCTCTTTTATACTTGTAAGCTCTCCTCATGGACCTAGGATGAGCTTTTTATTGGAAAACACGTAGAAACACGCACTTGGGGTGTAAAAATTAGATCCAGACGCATCCCAGGCATGGAGTTCGACCTAGGGTTCGACCTAGGGCTTGGTCGAACCCTGGTCAAATCGAAATCGGCGATAATTTGCACTTCAGGCTTCTGATTCGACCAAAATGGCTTCAGTTCGACCAAGGGGTCTGGTCGAACTGGACTATCGTGGCGAATCCCACTTGAGTGGTCTCACTGTTTCGCGTATAACTTCCATATCCGAGCTCCAATTTGAGTGATTATTTCCCTCACGCGATCCTCTCTTCTTTGGCTTTCTATCCATATAAAGAAATAACAAAAACTCCAGGATATGAATGTGTAAGAAGCCATGCAAAGTAACACAGCTGTTCTGTTCGGCACAGCTCGCGCGACGTTACCACTTTGATCATATCTCTCTCGTTTGGATTCCGATTGTGGTGTTCTTTATGCCAAAACGATCCTCTTTTCAGTGGATTTCCAATCATGTATACACTTTTGGTTCAGAGCTCCAAAAGAATACAGAAAATTACATAAGTTGGACGTACGTTTTTTAGCATTCATACACAAATTGCACCTTTTCTCCAACTATGCACTTTTGAACTTTTTTCCACCTAAAATACAATGAAACACCTAAAGTGCACCTTTTTCTCACATATATTGAATATAAGATACATGTGCTAATATATAACAATAATTCTTATAAAAAAGGTGTTAAATTGGACACTCAAACACGCTAATTTCCACTCTCAACAGCGGGCAACTTTTCTTTGGATAGGCCCAAGTTGTAGTTTTTTCTTTCCTCCTTTTTTACTTTGGAACTTGTATTTCTATCAAAACGTTTTATGGTAAATAAATGTTGGTTAGATTGATGCGGTTTGCTGAGCAGGGTAATGATTATTTGTCATTAACTCCCTATTATCCCACTAATTCTCTTCATTTATGAGCAACCGCCATTTTGGTAACCTTTTATCATCCTAATTATGGGATTTTATTCCACGTTTGGCTCCATGTATGCTTCAGGGGCACGTGGCTTTGGCTTCAGGGGTCTTTTTCTGAAGTTTGTTTTGCCATAAATAGGGTGTATTTGTGAACAAGTATACATAACTTCAAATTTCTTTTCCTGAAAAAAGTTTCTTCTGCTAACTTTTTTGTGCTTCTTCTATCATGGCCTCCTTACACTCAGTTGTGGTTTTGTTGTTGTTGGGTTTCACTCTTGGTCATGTGCCTTATTTTTCGGCAAGTTCCCGTTCATCTGAGTAACTTAGCGATAGTGATGGGGAGAGTGGTGATGGCGTCCCATCACGGCGCTCTCCTTTGACCACCAAGAGCGGTAGGGTTTTGACACTGCCTCCTTCACTTTTCCAGGTGACTGAGCCTCCGTCATCGTCACGGCGCTCTTCATATTCTACGGCGTTGGTACCGATTCGAGCCTCCAAAGGTACGAAAGGTTCAAGTTCTTCCCAGCTCTCTCGTCCTCGGCTAGATGGGGTTGCGCCTCCCCGCTAGGTTGTTGCCGATGACGTCCGCACCCAGCTGTAGGAAGGTGATCTTGAGGTAGCGGCCTTCCATTTTCCCTATCCAGGGGTTCGTTTTGCTGTGGCTAAACCTGGACTTTTGGCGAGTCGCTGACCTAAGGGATTGATTGTGGCTAAGCTAGAAATGTTAGGGGTGGGTATTCTGATCCCATTTCCTCCCCTGGTCTGCCGCCTACTGAATTATTAGGGGATAGCCCCTTTGCAGCTGAAACCATCCGCTTGGGCCAACTCGTTAGGGCTGCTTGTCCTCCTGCATGACAAAGGCTATTCTTCTTCCACTATGGAAGATGTTAACTATGTTCTGTGCTGCCTATGCAATCGCGGAGCATCAGCCTACCATTATCTGCGGGTGCATCAAGGGGTGCGATTCCTGTTAGTAGGGAGCGACGTGGGACACCAGCGAACCTGGAGGCATGAATGGTTTTGGGTCATGGGTTATGAAGGTCAGGATCATCGTGGCTGCATCATCCCCATGCAGCATGCTTTCAACTTCCCTCCACTCTGTAAGTCGGGACTGAGGTATTTGTCTCGTCATCTGGTATTATTCTTCGGTCATTAATCTTTTTAATTTTGGGCAGGTCGCCCTCGTCCCTAGTTTGAAGTGCTTTCTTATAGTTTTCGTTGCGCTTTTGCTGCCATTGAAGGAATGAGGCTTCCCGTCAACATCCTCGACTTACTCTGGGATCAGAAACTTCAAGCTACTGGGTTGATGCCCCAACCAAGTCAAGCTGCCATGGTATATTTTGAAGGGCGTATTAGCACTGACTTTTTTGCTTGGGACATGGCCCTTAATGAATATTTTCCTTTGCAGGCTAAAAGGGTGGTGCGAGTTGAATGCGAAGAGGAGCCTGGGGCCTCCTGTCCCGACGAAGGCTTAGAGCACTCTCCTCCTGCCGAGCCGCCATCTGGGCGAGATCCTTCTTCGGCCAGGCCCGATGAGTTCCTTGGAGGGACCATTCCGACGAATCCCCCCTAGAAGCTGCCGAGGAGAGGCTCTCAACGGAGGTGGTCTCGCGTGTTGAAGTGGCGACGGGTAGGCCCAGCCGAGAGGATCATGGCAAGCAGCCAATGGAGGATGATCCTCAGGCCGCAGGCCTATGGGGGGTAGCTCCTGCTCCATGCTTGGGTCCTGAGGGATTCCCGCTCATTCCGCCGGGTTTCGAGGATGTCAGGGCTGATGGCGCAGGGCTTAGTTCTGTTCCTCTTCCCTCTTGAACGGATTATATCCTCCATGAGGGGTTTTTTCATCTGGTGGTCCTGTGGGGTTAGCCGGCCTGTTTCAGCTTCTGCCCATTCAGGATCTTCATCATTTGATGGAGGCTGATCCGGGTCTTACAGCGGCCATGTTTGTTCTAGCACGTTCTTGGAGTCTGGCTCTCTCACAGCTGCTGCAGGGGCTTGGCTCTCAAGAAGTGGGCCAGGATGCTCTCGCCAGTTTGGGTCATGCCTTGACCTTTCTCAGTCACCACTTGCTTCTAGGGAGGTCGGATTCGACGACTCAAGCTTCTACCACTTCGGCGGCTACTCAACCTCTGCCCAGCAACCTATTAGTCGCCTGTGGCTATCTTTTTTCACATCTTTACTCTTTATACTCTTTTTGTTCCTCTTTTTAATACATCATCTATTACTCAAAATTAAGATTTCGAGATTTTAGGTGTAGCAGGAATTCTTTCTCTCTCCTCACTTTTTTCTAAATAAGAAACGTGAATTATTAATGTATTAGACTATTGGGATGACTTATTTATAGGCTAAAACATGGACCAGGAGGAGAAATTAGGGTTGGGCCTCCCATTGGGCTTAGGCATCCATGTTTAGCCCAAAACTTATACTTAAACTCAATAACATTAATTCAGTCCACTAAAGAATTAATATTGCACTGCCACCCATGTTTAAGATATACTATGCCCATTGATTAAATGAGTTACTGACAACTCAATTAATTAATCTCTTATCCAAGAGTAGTACCACTCAACCTTATTATTATGCTGAAATAAATTCATCTATAGGATTTACATGATAATCCTTATGAGCTCCTCAAGAGGACATCATCAACCTAATTTATTAGGACACAGATTTCTTCTACAAACAACAACACACCATACATACAACACTATCTCCCAACTCTTCGAGCATATTGATTTAATAATTAAATCTCACCCATTGATGAATCAAAGAAATAAATACTGAATTACGTATTAAGGTTATTGTATAGGGATTAAGAGTACGAACATCCACAATAACTGAGGTCTAGTTCTTTTATATAGTAAGTATAAATCGAACAGTCTCACGCGATCCTACTCAATACATACAAAGTACACTAGTGTAATTTTATGGTCAAGAAAAACTAATACCAAATCACACTACAACCATCACGATAGATTGTCCCATGTCTATCTCGATTGCGAGCATCTATTTATAGTTTATAAGGAACTGATAATATGATCTTCCGTATGATGCCACACATTATATTATCTAGGGTATAAAGTAAATGGACTATGGCATCGACATATAAACAAATTATAATATGCAATAATTTGATCAATAATTCTCATTTCAAATATTGTTAAAACATTGTTCATACTAAATCTAGGCTTTTAGTATACTATCCAACAATCTCCCACTTATACTAAAAGACAATGCTGCCATGTCAACTGTCATACATCTGATTCCCATTCCTTCTACATGATCATCAAAAGCTTTCGCCTTAAGGTCTTTGTACGTAAATGGATCATTTAGCCTATCTTCTGATGTAATCTTGATGACAACAACCTTTCCCTCATCATATGATTTCTCGTATCAAGTGGTACTTGTGCTCAATGTGTTTAATGTCTTATGGGCTCGTGATTCCTTCAAGTTTGCAACTGCACTACTATTATCACAATATATTGTGAGAACCTTGGGCAAACTTAAGTATTACATCCAAGTCCATTATGAAGTTTAAGAGCCTACAGATACTTTAACAACCACAAAGGCTCCAATTTATCATTTTTCCAGAGTTGAGTCCGAAATACATTTCTTTATAAGGCTCCTTCATAGTATGGCTCCACTTCTCAAAATAAACTCATATTGCTAATCAATCATATTGCTAGCCTCACATGAGGACTAGCCACTACAAATCATAACAAAATCAACATAATCCATGGCATGCTCCAATTGAGCCAAATAATGAAGAAAATAACAAAATAAAGGTAAGTTGGCCCCACTTTGATGGTAAACTTCCTCCTCTTTAATCATGCTAAAATCTTCAACCAATGATGAATTCCCCTTCTTAGATTAGTGGATGGATGGATTAATGAATGGATTTGAGTAGATCAAGTGGATTGGATGGATGATGGGTATGCAGATGGATGGAATAGAGTTAGTTTGTGAAAATGTGGTGTAAAATGTGTGTGGAGCTGATCCCAACAGATTCCTCCTTTATTTTACACTCAAAATAGACATTTATACCCACTGGAAGCTTCTAGAACACGTTCTAATCATAAAATTGACTTCGGGCCGAGCTCGGGTCGAGTTCGGGTTGGTGCAGCGCAGTCTCACCGTTTCGCACATAACTTTCACATCACTACAACATAAATGGCTTTACGTAACACGTAAAAAATATTATCTAATGACTTAAATGTGTTATTACAGATGATAAATAACACTTTTAGGGGTGTTGCTGTTGCCCCTGTTACTTATTGTCTTATTTAACACTTTTTCTTAATATAGTAACACTTAAAAAAATATTACATTTACTTTAGTAACAATTTATAAATGTTACAATAAAAAGTTTATGTAACACTTTATAAAATAAAAAATAAAATTATAATTGTGTGGATTGGATCTCATGACCTATGTGTTGTTACAATGCATCTCCTTTACCAACTTTGCTAGTCCATCAATCAATACATTTATTTGATATTTATTCTATTATATATTTCTACTCTTCTTTTTCCTTTTTAAATAAAATTTTGCATTTTAATATTTTAATCATAAACATAAAAGGTAAGTAAATATATTTTAAAATATTTTTTCGTGAATAATAGTATTCTTTTTAATTTTATAATTCAATTTTAAATAATTATATTAAAATAAAATATATTTTATGTAACTAACTATATATATTTTGTATTATATAATTATATTAAACTAATAATTTATTTTTTTAAATATATATATATATATATATATATATATATATATATATATATATATATATATATATATATATATATATATATATATAGTGTGTGTATGTAACGTTTCAATTAATATCCATCTTATAAATATGGAGTATTAAAAATACCACTTTATTTTAAATGTTCTGTAAATAATTCATTTATGTAGAAGTGTTACTTAAAAATGTTTCTCAAGTATAACTGTCATATTATAGTGTTACCTTTATAAAAGTATTACATAAAATGTGTTATATATATAAAAGTGTTATATGCATGTGTTACATATTAGAAAAGTGTTACATGTATATGTTACTTATATAGAAAGTGTTAAAAAATGTTACATATCATAATAATTTTAAAAGTGTTACCATTTTGTGTTAAATAAATTTAAAGTGTTACTATGATGTGTTATTTAATGCTACTTATGTTGTAGTGCATCCAAAATCCGATTTGGGTGATTCTTGCGTTCACGCGATCCTCTCTTCCTTGGCTTTCTATAAATATAAAGAACTGACAAAACTTCATCAATTTGAAGGCGTAACAAGTCATGCAAAGTAGCACAATCGTGCTGAGTAGGAACAGCTTGCGCGGCGTCACCATTTTAATCATAACTTTCTCGTTTGGGCTCCCATTGAGGTGTTTCTTATGCCAAAACGCGCATATCTTTTGTGGCTTTTGAATCATGTATCACACTTCTAGTTTTGAGCTCCACACAAGTACAGAAAAATTACACAAGTTGGACGTGCATTTTTTAACATTTTGCTTTGGCTCGTCCTCCATCGTTTCAACTCCTAATTGAGCTTCGTTTTGTCCCACATCTTCCTTATCGTGTCTAGAATCCATTTCTACCTGAAAATTACAAAAATTACACCAAAGTACCAATTCTCTAAATATTTACAAATATTACTCAATTTAAGGTACTTAATCAAGAAAATCACACATTTATCATTTCAAAGCACAAAATCTCCATATCTTCATATAACACCACCAAATGATATACAAAATGAATAAAAATACACAAAAATACATAATATAAAGATGCTAAAATCTAGAAGAAAATGACACCGATCACCCACTTACATCCAATAGCTTTTACGCCATTTGGTGGTTCTACAAGCCCCCAGATCTGATTTAGAATCCATCTCCTATTTGTGAAATCATTGCTCTTTGCTAAGATTTTGCATTTCTATCTTGTAGTACTTCATTGTATCCATGGTCGATTTCATGTTCACTGGGGACCAAGTCTGACAACTCTCCCAAAATTATAAATCTTTTTATTGTCGAACAACACTCCCACTACGACGAGGAGCTACAGAAAATTATGTATCAGATGTGACACGCGGTGCAGTTATCTTATGGTATATCCTCTTGTACAATTGGTACTAAAATTTGTGTTTCCCTCTCACATCCTTAAGAACATTTTATACATCGGAATGTGATTCATTACATAGTCCTTTTCCAAAAATCTGGTGTTCGTGCCAATAATCACCCTTTGATCTTTTGGACATTTAATCAAACCACCTTTTATTCCTCTAGGATATCCCACAAACAGACAAACATCCATACAACATTCTAACTTATCAGTATCTCCCTTCAACACATGTGCTGAAGCACCCCAAACCTGAATGTGTTCAAGATTAGGCTTACGCCTTATCTAGAATTCTTTGGGAGTAGAGGGTACTAATTTAGAAAGTACAAAGTTGTAAGCCACTGTTTCTAAGGCATAACCCCAAAATGAATTTAGTAATTTCAAATAACTCATCATTTGTCTTACCATTTCCATAGAGTCTTATTCATTATTTTCGCCACACCATTCTGCTGGCGTTTAACCAGTGTAGACAACTTGGGATTTAATCCTAACCTCTGACAAATAGCTCCTAACTATCTTAAGAGATTCTCGTCGCTAAGATTGGATCGCATTGTCTTGATATATTATCCATGACGCTTCACCGCATCAGCCTTGCACTTCTTGATTAATTAAAGTACTCAGACTTGTAGTGCATCAAATAAATATATTTGTTTCTACAATAATCATCAATTAAGGTGACGAATATTTATCACGACCTCTAATTTGGACAGTCTTAGAACCGCATAAATAAAAATGAACCATTTCCATCATATTTTTCGCTCTACACCCCTTTGCCTTAAAAGGTCTTTAATCATTTTCCCTTCCAAACTTCGCAAGTTAGATAGTTTCCACTTCCAATAAACCTAATGGTCCATCGGCTATCAAACTTAGTGCTTGTTTCATTTTCAAAGGTTCCTTTCTCTTACTAAGATTAAAAAACGCATTATTAAATTTTCAATTGTTGTACCGTGGGAGAAACATGATTTAAGAGTGTATAAATTGTCCACCAACGTACCACAACATATTATAGCTCAATCATTCGTTATAATGACCATGTCATTAAATGAATTAGAGTATCTATTCGTAGAATATAGAAACTGAAATCAAATTCTTTATAAAAGAAGGTACGTAAAGACAATTTATCAAAATCAAACCGTTATTCCTATGATAGGATAAATAAACGTCTCCACTACAACAACCGCCACTTTCGTAGCATTACCCATGTACACAGTAATATCATCATCTCTTAGTTATCGGCTTTGGTGGAACCCCTACAATGAATTGCAGACATGATTAGTGACTCTTGTATCTACACACCACATGTCAATAGACGCCACCACTAACCATGCTTCAACAACTAGTGAATGAGATATCCCTGCCTTGTTTAGACCTTGATGAAAATGGTCTTACATCCCCACATGTTTTGTCAGAAGATTCCCACAGAGTATAACCATTTTTAGTACAGGTGGAACATGCTCAAAACATCTAGGCAAACCATGAAGAATAAAATTGACCTAGGTTTTCCCTCAATTTCTACTTCAAGGATATCCAATTCATTCATCAAGTTAACCATGACCTCCTGCCTTTCAGCTTTACTTAAGTATCCAAAGAGTCGCATGAGATTGATAATCATATCTCTATAAATCTCTCACCTCTCAACTAGAGACTTTTGTAGTCATCGGAGGGCATCCTAGGTGAGAACACATTTATTATCTCTTAGTAGTAAGAATTAAAACCAAAATTCTTTTGTAATCATCTAATTTTGGACCAGTAAGTATGTTTCCTTTAGTTAACAATATGTGAAATAAAATCATTTGAAAGTTAAAAGAATCACGTAAATAAATACACTGATCAAATCATTTGAATTTAAAATTTATATTGATTCCCTCAAAACAATATAAAATAAATTCATCGACATCTCATGCACCGTGAATTTTCATGCCACGATATTGTGGACGTATACAAATCCTAACATTCGCAAGAGAAGGTTTTACTCATTAATTCTGTTTGTCAATTTAACCTGATGACAAATAATTAGTAGTCGGTTCCTCTTTGGCCTTGCAAATAATGGGATTGACTCCGATGGGAATGATACATATTAATTGAACTTAAGTGTATACCATTGTTTGATACCAAGTCCATTACTCTAGCTTGTGCCCCTTCAGATGGAGAAGATCACATGCGCCTAAATAATTTCCTATAATCATCAACTAGAAGTTTGTACTAGTGATCCGCAAATAAACTCATCTGATGGAGAGAAAAGCACTATAGCTAACGTGCAAATTTATGTGCATCACATTACAAACTAATAATTATTTGAAGAAGTCTGTACCAGTGATCCACAAGTAAACTCATCCGATGGGGAGGAAGGCATTATAGCCAACACGCAAGTATACTTGCATCACATTACAAACCAATAATGGAGGTCGTGCGGCTAATTAGTTAATCTCTCTCCCACTTAGTTATTTAACATTAGGGTTTTTACATGTCTATAATAATTCATAAATAAAATGTTTTCCCGTATAGAGATTTTTAATGAGGCTTTTTGGGGACTCCAATGGTTACTTGGCCAGTCTGCATTTTTAGTAGGTTTTATTTTTAGCCGTGTATTTGGTTTTCCTGCCATCTGTGGAATCAGTGTCGAAGCGGTCCATTACACTCCGCTGCGTCTGTCCATCTCACTATTTCATGGATTTTTATCGTGATCTTTTAATTTGGTCTTGTAAACTCTGTTTTTCATTTTATTTTATAGTTTATTTTAATATTTATAAATAAAATACGCAATCCTAGCATGTTCCTATCACAGCACATAAGGCAGTAAATCACAAAAAATCATGCATGCATATATAACAATAATTAACATATATAATAATTAAATTTTCCAACTATTATAGCCAGAATATCAAATTTTCGAAAACCTCCATATTATCAAAATTTTGAAAACTTCTAGATTATAAAAAATTTGAAAATCTCTAGATTATCAAATTTTTGAAAATTTCCAAATTATCAAATTTTGGAAACTTTCGGATTATCAAATTTTCGAAGTCTTCCAAATAATCAAATTTTTGAAACTTCCAGATTATCAAATTTTTGATAACTTCTAGATATCAAAATTTTTAAAAAATTCAGATTATCAAATTTTCAAAAACTTCCAGATTATCAAATTTTCGAAAATCTCTAAATTATCAAATTTTAAAAAATCTAAAGATTGCCAAAATTTTGAAAACTTGCAGATTATCAAAATAATCGATATCGACCAGATTATCAAAACATTTCACGTAGAACTAAAAAAGTGTCGCTCTGATACCAATTTATGGTGATCAGATCTTATGGTGTACATAATGCATTCGGTTTCCATGCATATCTAACGCAGTGAAATAATCAGAAAGAATTACCTTTCACCGGAGACTAGCGGAGAACTCTGAATCAGCTAGAAATGACCTTGTCATCTTCTGTTGTATTCCTATGTTTGGCCTAGACATTATGCTGGCGACGATCCTCTAGAAAATCTCAATCCGCAGTCTCACCCGAAATAATTCTTACTGTGTAATTCCATCTCGAAATTAGATTTCAAGATTTTAGGCATCGCAGTATTTTTTTCTCTTTCCTCACTTTTTTCTTGATAAGAAATGTGAATTATTAATGTATTAGATTGCTGAGGTGGCTTATTTTAGGCTACAACAATGACCAAGAGGAGAAATTAGGGTTGGGTCTACCATTGGGCTTAGCCATCCAAGTTTAGCCCAAAACTTATACTTAAGCCCAATAATAATAATTCAGTCCACTAAAGAATTACTATTGCACTGCCACCCTAATCCCAAATTACGTTATGGGCTCCTTATTATGAGCCTGTTTAACTCTCATGTTTAAGATAATACAATGCCCATTAATTAAATGAGTTACTGACAAGTACCACTCAACCTTATTATCATGCTGGAACAAATCCACCTGTAGGGTTTATATGATAATCCTTATTAACTCCTCCAGTATAGACATCATCAACTTAATTTATTAGGACACAGATTCCTTCTATAATCAACAACGCACACACAGAAAGTATTATCTCCCAACTTACTGAACATATTAATTTAATAATTAAATCTCACCCATTGATGAATCAAAAAAATAAATACTGAATTACGTGTCGAGATTATTGTATAGAGATTAAGAGTACGAACATCCATAATAATTGAGGTCTATAGCCAGTTTCTTTTTATAGTCAGTATAAATCGAACAACCACACACGGTCCTGTTCAATACACACAAAGTGCACTAGTGTAATTTTATAGTCAAGAAAAACTAATACCAAATCACACTACAACCATCTTGATAGATTGTCCCCTGTCTATCTCGATTGTGAGCATCTATTTATACTTTATAAGGAACTTATAATATGATCTTTTGTATGACGCCACATTCCATATTATCTACAGTATAAAGTAAATGGACTATTGCATTGACATATAAACAAATTATAAGATGCAATTATTTGATCAATAATTCTCATTTCAAATATTGTTAAAACATAGTTCATACCAAAGCTAGACTTTTAGTATACAATCCAACAGAAACTCGACTCAAGTCGGGATAGTTTTCAAGAATAAAAACATCATTTATGTCCAGTTCTACCCAGAATCGCTTTCACCCTCCCGAACTTGCATCAAGGCCTTTCGTCATACAAGACCAAAAAATCCAACTTTGTTCCTAAAAATCGTTGTAAAGTGATAAGGTTCGTGCATCCATTACACTTTAGAATTATTTTTTCATTCAACTTTGGCAACCCCAAGCAATGTATGGTTTTCTTGTCCTAGTTTTTGAAATAAGCCATTTAAATCAGAAATTCGTGCATGGGCTTTTAAATAGAACTTTATATGATTACGAATTTGAGTCCTAGGCATGATAATTTCATTTTATGAAATGAATCAAGTTGAAATTTGAAAGTGAATGCTAGGGTTCATGATTGGAGCTATTTTAACCTAAATTTTAGTGCCTTTTATGTGTATTTTTGTATTATTTTATCTGTATTGGATAGCATTTGGTGGTGTTTTACGTTCATATTGAAATTTATACTTGGAAATGTTGAATGTGACAAAATGAGCTTAAATATGTTTAAATCAGGTGAAAATGGAGCAAAGCAGAGTCGGGAGCCAAAATGGATGAAAACAGGAAGTAGGGGTAAGAACTCGCATTGAACTCAGGACTCAAGTCGAGTCCTGCTGCACAGCTCGATGTCGAGTTGGTGCAAAGATCGACTGTACTCATCTGCAAGATGAGATCGGCCTCCCCTGTTGCTCGAGTCGGGTCCCGTTTAGCACCATGAACTGCAGAAAAATCAGTAGCTACTCGTATCGAGTGCCGCACTCAAGTCGAGTGCGACCAATTTTGAAAAATTAATCTAGCGTGATTTCTAGAATATTCCATGCCTATAAATATATGCTTAATGCTGATTTTACAGAAGGAATTCATTTTGGGAGCAGTTACACCTAGATCACACCTTAGAACATGCACACATCCTCTCCATTTCACTCTTTAATCCATACTCTATTTTCACTACATCCATCCATCAATTCCATTTAAATTCCTTACATTCTTCACATTTCCATCACATCACTCCAATTTGAGAAGAAGATCTACATTTGATGAAGAAGTTGGTATGATAATGGAAAAAGAATTCTACCTTTAAAGGGAAGATATTCAACCTTATTTTGTTAATTTTTTTCTATTCATGGCTCACTTTGAGCAAGCCTTGTATTGTAATGATTTGACAATGATTGTAATAGGCTAGACCTCTTGTGAGGCTAGCAATATGATCGGATAGGAACTCTAGGTTTGTGCACTCTAAGTGTTTGATGAAATGAATGAATTGAATTACTTTCTATTATGATTGCATATTCTCATCTTATATTATTACTTGTGTGGTTATATGGTCATTGCATGTGAAATAGAAATAAGACCTTAATATTATATATGATTGAATCATTGATGGTATGAGATGAGTATATTAGTATGAATTGAGATTGAAATACATTTAATGCATTGTTAGAACCTCATAATAGAACATGAGATTTACATTTTGTGATAAGACCCTATGGACTCTAGTACCTTCTAAGGGAATGTGAATATAATTAGACTCTCCTAGGGGCTACTTTGGGGTATCTTAGGTGCTAAGTGCCTACATCTATATGCCGCTTGAAAGATAGTGCATGTAGTGTTCATTGATCAATTCATGACATTGATCATTACTTGAATGCGTGACTTATAGAACCTTACCATGATGTTGTTAGCCTTTCATGCTTTGTTCTACCTACATTCATGTCATATATCTCGTTACTTTACTATTTGTTTGATAGTTTCCGTACTTGATTTCAATAGTTGATAATTGGTAGCATAATTCAAACCCTCTTACTCGATTTTGTCCTTCTAGAGCGAGCATTTCATGAACACGGATACTCATACCTTTGCCCTTTGGGTTTGATATTTTATTACTTGGTCACCGACATTACTAGACGATAAAGTACACTTGCTCTTCATAAAGAAAATAACGACCAGTTCATAGTTGGGGAAATTGTGCAATTGCTTGAGATGAATGATGAATTAGAATAATTACTTGATTGTGGCATTCTATTAATACTAAAGTGATTGGAATTGGGGAATATTGGCATGTGAATTGTGAAATTGAACGTTGAACTTGTTATTTGGAAACTTACACCCCAAGTGTTTGATAAAAAACCTCAATGAACTTTTGTGTAAATTTTGATCATTCCTAGAGATTAATGGTGTGATTTTTTATTGGGATTGGTTTTTTAGTGTACCATAATGAAAATGGATGTTGAAAATTTTCTTGAAATTTTTCTTAAGGATGATGATATATGGTGATGCTTGCATGAGCTATAAGTTGAAACAAGCTTTGTGTGAAGTGAGTGATGGTTTGGGTCCTTGTATGATATTTTAATGGCTACAACATTTTGAACTTGCCTCTCTAAGTTGGCATTTCAATTGAACTCTTGAATTGTTTGTGATGTAGATGGCTAATAGACAAAGAGGTGAGGACTTTGTGGTTTTGGATGATGAGGAATTAGCCGCAGTTTATGTGGACTTGATGATAGAGGAAACTCATCCCATGTTCATGGGGGTGGATTTAGTTGATGATTGGTCAAGACATGCATCGAGATGGAAGGCCGTATGTGTCAAGGTCCATCCGACCAAATTTCAAAACCAACAATGTATGGAGAATCTTGGGATTAAGGAATGACTGTAGAAGAATGTTTCGCAGGTGCATATAAAGGAATTTTAAGGTAAAAGGCCGGCCACCTACAGACACCTCACATCAGAATTCTTGAGTACGCTAGAGGTAAGGAAGAACTGTAATGAATACCTTACCTTGATCGCTTTTCAGCTACGCAACAGATGGTACGAGGTTGATACTCCTACCCTCAACTTGTAATTTAGATGCAAGATGGATGAAAACAAATTTGCCTTTTCCTGCGTGGAGAGATTTGAAAAGCAGAAGTGGTGGCTCATTTTGATAAACAATGAAGTCAAGCAGTGATTGTCTTGAAATTCACCGAAGTTTGTTGTATGTTTTATGTGATTTTTCTTATTTTATGTCTTGACTTGTATCTTATTTCTCGTTATTTTATTATTTTTTTGTTTTACTCTTTTTTTGTGTTTTCTTTGCAGAAATAGGTGATTTTCATTTTGCATTGGATATACGAGAAGTGGAGGCATGAGAATTTCATAAATATAACCTAATCAAAGCTGAAAAATTCAATCTAGACATTTTCATAAATCAATAATAACGCCATCAGTTAACCATCAAAAAATAGAAAATAGGAACATAATAAGTAGGATAAGATTTCACCTACATGAAATTTTACATCCATAAGTATCATCCTTTCCTTGGTGTCCCCACCTACTTGGAAAAAAATAATTAAAATTCTAATCTAGAAAAATATTTTCCTTGGTGTCCCCACCTTCTTGAAAACAAAATTAAAATTCTAATCTAGAAAAATATTTAAAACTACGGATCCTTCACCCCGAAAGGGGGAGAGCTCTCAACTGTGGAGGTCTTACTTAAAAGCACTCTCAATTATTGAATCTTGGAATGATTCAATTTAATTGAATTTAATGGATGAAGAATGGCTAGTGAGACTTCCAAATGAGGGTATTTATAGTTGCAGGGTGAGAAAAATCTTGGGAGAGTTTCCAATGTGGGATACTTTAACTCTTGGGATAAGAATGAAATTTATGGAATTTTTAGTGATTTTTTGGAGTAAAATCGGATCCAGGTTTAAGGTTTAAGCATAAGCTGGTCCAAAACAGGACACTAACATCGGTCTGTCTAGATGGTCCGGGTGTTGAGTTGGTGGACCGCTTGCACCAACGACCTTGGTTCGAATCCACTTTACTTCCATTTTTCTCCAATTAAATATGCTTCTCAGAAAATTGGATTAATAAAACATCTGGGCGAAAATTATAACACATATCAACATATCCTAGCTGGTTCAATGGTGCTTAAGTAAAGTGGAGGTCATGGGTTTCGAATCACAACCTATACATTCCCATCTTCATTTTTTTATTAAGCCTTCAGCAGGTTCATGTATCAACCCAATGTGGTAGCCCAGTTCCAGTAGAGGCCCAAGTGAATTAAAGGCCCAATCCCTTAATTAAAGGCCCAGCTTGCTCTAGCTCTTCTCTGAATAGACAACACTTTTTAAGGTTTAAATAGACATCAGTTTATGTGAAAATTATTGAAATAGCTCCGATGTCTATCCTCCTTCAATATATTTTTCTCATCTTCGTCCCATTTTCAATCTCGTTTCTTCCTTCGCTCTTTTAAGCTCATAATCACCCTTTTTTTTTTGCAAAATAAACAAAAAATATATTTCTCCAAGTAATCAAGCAATTAATAGTATATCATAATATTTTAAAAGTAGGAAGAGTTTGAGAAACATTTTCTTCCTATTTTACCCTTCTACTTTTTCTCTATTTACCTCTATAACCTTATTGTATATTTTAATAATTTATTATTTATATATTAATTAATTTTGTGTACACTTGAAATTCCGTTTAATAATTTATTATACAATTAATTTATAGTATGGAATAATTAATTTTTCGTACACTTGAAATTACGTATATCATCACCTCCTCGATTACTTATTTGTAAAAACTCATGATATTTTGACTTCTGAGATTCAATTGAATTTACATCCGTTAAATATCAATGGATCGACTTCGTCTCCCCAATGCCTGCACACTTTCACTCTTTCTCTTTCCTTAATCCCGATTGAGTTTCTCTATTTTCAGAAATGAGTTTAAAAGAGAGGAAGTACAGTTATCCAAGCATGGGCCGCCGAATTAGGGGTTCTTTGTTAATACGGTTTGTCATAGGAATGGGCCCATTGTTTCGTCAATGAATCTTTTTGATAATCAGATTTTCTAAAGTCCCTTATCTATAATGGAGAAGTTTTAAATTTTGATGCTTGCTTTAGTTTTTAGTTATGAACATTTCAAGCATCGTGCTGCATTTAGGATTACTGAGTAAATTTGAATTAGGGCTAATAAATCAATCCATTACTTCATGCTGATCTTAGTCTTGTGAATTCTTACATTGATTAAATTAAATTTATAGAGATTTTGATGTATAAGCTCAATAATTATTATTAGGATTGATGCCATCTCCACGTTAGCATTTGTATCTCCTTCTATTGCTGATTTCGTGTACTGGTATTTTCATATTTTTTTCATAATATATAGTTGATGTTCTGCAAAAAATATAGTGATATAAAAGGCATTACAAGTGCTCTTCAACATATCAAAAAGAAGACTCAGAAAGATGGTTAGAAAAAGAACGACGAGGCAAGGTGAAAAACTCTATAACCTTTCTTATATATTGACTGAGATATACAAGTGTGTCTGCTGTTTTAGAAATCTATTTAATAATTATTACTTGGATCCAGAGATTAGATAGCTCTGGGCATACATGGATGTGAAATCAAATACATTCTTAGCATGTATCTCACTCTCCGAAATGTAAGAATAATGCAAAATTGAATATGTATATTGGTAGTTAGTTATATAAATGAAACTAAATATCATTCATGATCACTCTCACTTTCTTCACAGTTTTGATAAATGTTGGAGGATTTGGTTTTCTTGACTATATTGAGTTAAGGTGAACTTTGGTTTTGTTATTTTGAACGGACGTGCTTTAAAAACCATAACTTAGGTTGCTCATGAATCAACCTCCTATGTTTTTTTTTAACAGTGTAATTTAGATATCAAAGCAAGTGTGAATGAGTTGAAATCAAAACTTGAGAAAGAAAGGTAAGATGAATATTGTATGCACAATCACATATATCCATCATACGGTTATGTTATTATTATTATTATTGCTTCACCTTCAAGCAATCTTCCCACACAATATTTGACAGGCAAGACTTCGCTAAGAGATTCTCAAAGAGCTCAAAAGAGGTAAGAGTGAATGAATGAGAACTCTATGAATTTTATTCCTTTCCACCTCCCATGATTGAAGTTAACTTGATGAAATGCATCTATGTAGAGTGAAAAATTACTTAACAGTGAGACTACCAAGTCTCTAGAACTCTAAGAAAAGGTTAGCAAGGAGAAATCTGGCACTCATTAAGATGTTGGGATTGAATAGGATTTTGCTTTGCCGTTTTTCATTCCACAAGATAATTCCCTGCTGCAACAACTGAACAAGTAGCAGATTTATTATTACCAGTCCAAACTCTAGAGTTTCTTTCTTTCCATATGCACCATATCACCATAACCATTCTTGCCACTAATAGATGCTCCATCTTATCAAGAAGATTAAGCCATTATTCAGATGCTGAATTAAATTGTAAAAATGATGGAGTAATTAACCCTAACAGACCAGCAGCCCTCCAACATTCAATTGCAAATGGGCATTCTGCAAATATATGCCAGTCATTTTCAAAACCCAGATTGCAAAGAGGACAACTTCCACTAACCTCAATACCCTTCTGAATTAAGTTTTCCTTGGTTGGCAAGCATCCTCTATAAACTTTCCACATGCATATCTTTATTTTTGGTGGAATATTCAACCTCCAAAGAGACTTCCAATTACCCTTCACTTCCCATGTTGTATCGATCGTGAGAGATGCTGCAAGATAATACGCAGATTTAACAGAGTATCTTCCGTCACGAGCAAAGTGCCAAATAAGTTTATCTCGTCTTCCCTTTGGTGGTAGCGCTGTAGACAAAATATTTTTCACATCCTCTGCGTTAAAAATCTCTTCCACAAGCTCAACATCCTACTCCATACGTCCAGGAATAAACAAATCAGCAACAGTGATCTCCTCAAGAGACATATTTAGAGGAGTTTTCACGTAGAAACTGCTATCATTAGAAACCCAAGGCATACCCCATACTCTAATGCTCAAACCATCACCAATCTTCCACCTCACCCCTTTCTTGACATGATCTTGAGAAAACCAGATGCCCCTCCAAGTAAAACTTGGATTATAAAGTGTTACATAAAGTAAAAGGTAACATTTTATATAAATGTTACTATATTAATAAAAAGTGTTACCTAAGACAATAGGTAACAGGGGCAACAATGACACCCCTAAAAGTATTACCTAATGCCTATAATAACACATTTAAGCTTTAGATAATATTTTTAGTGTTATGTAAAGCTACTTATGTTGTAGTGATCTTACTCAGATTTCGAAATATCATCTTATGCTTAATAACCACCCCTGCACTTGTAAAATTAACCCCAACATGATAAAAAAACATTAATTAACAATTTGCATACAGATAATTTACCTTAAAAATGCATTAATTTTTTAACTATAGTTTATAACAAAAAATCACATTACAAACGATGCTACGTGCACCTAATACACTATTCAATTATAATTCATGAAAAAAATAATAATATCACACCACAAAATATAACATGCTGGTGACGTGCAACGCACGTATTAATAACTAGTTCATTAAAATCATGCTTCATTATTGAATTAATGCCAAATAAATCAATATAAATTAATGCAATTAAACCTAAAATTCTAGGTGAATTTCACGCCGATCAACAAGCACCTTAATAAGTTTCCCAGATGCACTCAAATACTTTAATTTTGCAGATAATATTCTCTTACTTGTACAATAGCATTGTAAGACCAAGATTTCAATACTTTAATTATAAAGACACAATCACCCTTAAATTATTGATCAATTAAAATAGATTCACAAAAGCAGCACACTTAGCATTTGAAATCCATAGTAACCAAAAGGTTGTAACAAAAAAATAGAGTTCATGATGCTTCAATTTTTTTATTCTACAAGAAAAGAAAAATAATTTAACCTCAGGAATTGTATGTATCTTTTCTTTTTCTTTTTAAAAAAATAAATAAAAAATAAATAAATAAAAGAAAACGTAATTGAAAAATTAGAGAAATAATAGAAAGTTATCTTGATTTACATTCTCCCCTACCATCATCCTAGAGTAAGAAATATAATCAACTAATATTAATTGTGTACATGGGTTAATTTTCCCATAAAGAATAAATAGAAAGTGCATAATATGTTCATACTGGCAAGGCTTTTGTAGATTGTATTCAAGCCACATGAAGCTCTTACAACTTATTATATAAACCATGATGAATTTTCAATATATTTTTTTTAAATCTTATGTACAAGTGGATCATATGTAGTAACTTTGACTTCTAAAAAAAACTGTCAACTACGCAATAACATGATGACTAATGATTAAGTACAACTAACCATGTTTTGTAACCTTCTTGGAAAAATATATGCCAAAGTTATAACGAAACGTATTACCTCTTTAGACCATCATTGGATGAGAAACCGCTTAAAAGATTAAGTAACCTAGCTTCCACTAATTCATCATTGCTTTGAGATAAAGCCATAGAGTTTAGTGGCAAGAATCCATTTCATAGTTAACCTGGCCCACTCCCTTGAGCCCCATCAGTTTGTCATGACAGTCATGTTCCTCTACTTGTCCTAAAAAATATTAAACCAACTCTACCAGATATTTGAAACAAATAATCCTAAGAATTGTAGAATTATTTTAGCTTAGAATCACTTTTCTACTTGATTTGCTTACTCACAACTTGAACTTGGTTTCAATTTTGATATAAATTGATTAGAGAAAGTGTACTCTATCATTGTGTAGACCGTAGTGACCAAGTACAAAATTTATAATATCGAACCCAATGGAGAAAGTTTATGTATCCGTATTCGAAAGATGTTTTACTCTAGAAGGACTAATCAATAAAAGATGAGTAACACTACAAACTAACTAAGAAAGTAATTAAAGATAGAAAATGTACATATGAGATGGATGATGGATGAAAATGAGCAATCTAAGAAGTATGTAAGGAAAGCAACATCATGGAAAAGGCTCATGTAGACTCACATACACACACACACACACACGCACATATGCATTGAAGGTCATCATATTATGATATTAAGGCACTCACGAAGAGTGTCTCCAATCCTCACTATTCCTATAGGTACTTACGGATATTAATATACCTTTATGAGGCAGGACATTTTCCTATGTTCCCTTTTTAAGGTCAAGTGAGTTTTAACTTGGGTTCCCTCATTAACTCAAACACTTTCACAAGTTTTATCACTAATATCTTATCATGATATTCTAAGCACATGAAGGTTATGGCTAAACTCCCTACATACTAATATAGTCACCTCATGCAATCAATGATTCAATTAAAACTCTAATCATAACATTGGAATTAAATGGCCATCCTATTACCATGAATAGAGAATTTAACCACACAAATCAAATATAAGATGAGAATAAGCATTCATGATAGAACATATTCATAACAATCAATTCATCAAGCATGTGGTGTGCAAAATCCACATAATTCCTAACTAATCATATTGCTAGCCTCACATGAGGAGTAGCAACTACAAATCATTAATAATTCATTACAATTAATTCATCAAACAAGCTCCAATAGAGCCAAATAATGAAGAAATTCACAAATTAAAAGTAAGTTGACTTCCCATTCAAAGTAGGCCTTCTCTTCCTTAAACATATTTCAATCTTCACTCCTTGATGATCTTCCCTTCTTAGATTGGTGGATTGATAGAATGATTGATGGATTTGAGGAGATCAAGTAGATAGGATGGATGATGTGAAGGATGGATTAGATGGAGATGAATGTGTGTGACATGGGGTGTAAAGTATGTGGAAACTGTCCAGAATAATTCCTCCCTGATTTTTATGCAAAATGATATATTTATAGACCTGGAAGCTTCTAGAATACATGCTGATAAAAAATTGACTTTTGGCCGAACTCGAGTCGAGTTCGGGCCTTAGGTTGAGCTCGGAAAGAGGGCTCGGGTCGAGTTCGGAACTAGACTTTCTATCGGGGTTGATTTGGTGTTGCAGGTGTCCGAACTCAACCTCGATACAGGGTCGAGTTGCGGACTCGAGTGGAGTAAGTGCAGTTTTCAGCAAATCTTATTTTGGCTCATTCTCTCTCGTTTCAACTCCGAATTAAACTCTATATTTTCCACATCTTTCTTTTTGCGTCTAGAATCAATTGTTACCTGAAAATTACACAAATTCCACCAAAATAAGAATTCTCTAATTATTTACAAATATCGCGCAATTTAAGACACTTAATCACGAAAATCACACATTTATCATTTCAAAGCACAAATCTCCATATGAACATAAAACACCACCAAAAGATATACGAAATGGATAAAAACGCACGAAAATACATAGTAAGAAGACACTAAAATTTAGGTGAAAATGACAGCGATCACAACTATTTTAAGAAGTGATTTCACAATTTATAAGCAACTGCAAACACACCTATAATCAAATGGACATATCACTGTTGTTATCTCTCTCTCTCTCTCTCTCTCTCTCTCTCTCAAACCAAAAAAAGATGAATAAATTAGAACCTTAAGGATTGTACGCCATTTCCCAGGCCATATTTGAGGACTTCAGCTTTAAGAGAAAGAAGAGTCATGCAATAATGATGTTATTAGGTTGATTAGCAAACTTAATAATGACGTGTACGCATGCAGGGAGAGTCACTTATTGTAATGGCAGGGTGGGCCTTCGTTCGACGGAAGGGAAGGGAAGGGAAGGGAAATTGGGGTACACACAATTTGGGGAAAAAATATAGGGTTTCAGTTTTGGGGGAATTCGTTTGAATTTGGGAGAGAAATTCTGATTCTCATGACCTAATGGCGGCGTGGTGTGCACGTGAGGGGCTTCCGTTAGTTTTAGACGGTTGGGGTGGAAATTGCAAAAAAAATTGTATGGGACCATTATTGTTGGAAAAAAATGTTTGGGACTGAATTCAAGGCTATTGGGTCGAAACCCAAATGGGACTGTGACGGGTGGGACTAGTATTGCAATTTACTCGTTGTTTGTGCGTAAAAAAAATTAGGACAACATATATTGTTATATATGTTGTCTATTAACGTAAAAGAATAATGGAGTATTATACTAATACAATTTAAGACAATATAGATGAATATGTATTGTCTTTGTGCGTAAAAAAAATTACGTCAACATATATTGTCATATGTATTGTTTTATAATGAATTTACTTGAAAAATAGCGTAAATGAAAACATATTAAGACAACACCAGCCAATATGTGTTGTCTTTGTCTTTGTAACACAACACGTATTTTTAAGACAACATATACAGAGCATATGACTACACATATTACTAATTTATATTGTGTATCCTCTGTTGTCTTAATCCTTTTTTCTTGTAGTGTTTGTAAAATAATTGGTGGCTATACATATTTTTATAAATGTTTCTATAAAATATATTTTAAAATACGTGAAATCTAATTTTTTAATTGAATATGTCCGACCGGTTTAACTTCGAACCATTGCCTCCATCGTTTCAATCTCCGGTTCGATTATGAAACATTTCTAAATATTGAATACTAAAACCACTTATCTATGGCTTAACATCACATATACAGCTAAGAACACATTATTTGAATAGTTTCTCCATCACAATGAAAAGGTAGATTTGAACAAAAAGAGCATCTGAAAACTGATCTGGCACGATGTTATATGACAAATATGGAAGCCAAGAAACGATAAAGTATTCAATGGTATGAAAGTTGAAAGTGAAGATGTAGCGATGAAAGCAAAACTTAATACATGACTTTGGATCAAATATAAGAGTAGTGAAGGAAAGAGAGATACATTTAATGAATGGTTGAGAGAACCTTGGATTTGTATTGGCATATAAAAGGAAGGAAGGAGATAGAGGTGCATTTGAATTGATATATAATTTCTAATCTTTAAGTGATGTACTTTCTCATGTGAGTTGTTCACTCTTTTTGTTCACTTACAAGATTGATTACTCTCAAGTGTAAGGGATCAGTTGTAGCACACGCATGATCAAATTAAATTATCGAATTCATAGGATTAGAGTTAAACAAGATACGCAATAAATAATTTGCAACTAATAATTAAAACGTAAAAACCTTTTCGAGAGTTGGAATTAATAACTGATTTTTGCAGAAAATTAAATAGCAAATAAAAGAAATAAATAGAAGTCACACTCAATCACAGGTGTTTCAAGAGATAAGAACAAGATAGTTTAGGAATATCAAGTTTATCATGTGAAATAAGACAAATAGACAAGTGAATCAAATTATGCAGAATTTTATAGGAATTGTCACTTAAGCATGCTAAACCACTTTAGTCAAGTAAGATTAATTTAACAATTTTAAGAACATAAATTCCTATGACCAAATTAATAAGATAATTCTTTATTCCCTCTCTAGACACTTTATGCGAAATTTCAACTAAGTTTAAGCACTAGACTTCCTTTTATAGGTACTAAGGAAATTAAATACCTACAACCCCTTATTCTCCATCTATGCGATTCACATTCAAAATTCCATATTGACTAGTGCAATAGATCTATCCTTTTTAGGTACTAAAGGAATTGGAGTTGGGCTTCCTTACCATATTTCTCTTTCACTACAAGAAACTTTCAAATTACCAACGGAAAAATCCGTCGGTAAAATATGAAAAATTAGTCAGTAAACTATTTACCGACGGAAATGGAACTGTCACAATAACATGCGTCGATAATTAATTATCGACGGATTTAAAATATATTTCGGACGGATTTTTCCGTCGATAAAATATATTTCCGTCAGTAATAATTCAATGTTAATTCGTCGGCAATGATGAAATAGCGACGTTTTTACCGACGGAATATTCCGTCGGTAATTTACGGACGAAATTTTTCCGTCGGTATATTCAAACTACAAAAAACATAAAAATAATAGATTACTGACGGAAAAATCCGTCACTAAATCACTGACGGAAAAATTCGTCGATAACTCATATATAATTATATATGAAAAATTAATATTAATTCCTGTTAAAAAATTAAAATTTCTAATTAAATAAACTTAAATACACAACCTAATATAAATTCTTCATCTTATATAATATTTAAATTCTTAAATATCCACAATTTCGAAGGGATACAAAATATTAAAACACAAAAAGAATATTGTGTCATTCTAAATCCGCAATTTATGATCTTCGAAAGCTCTTAAATGATGTCTCTCATTGAGTCCATCTTCCCGTCTAGAAATAAACAGTCAACTGCGCAGTCGTCCATCGTTGATGTGGGGCACTTGGGTTTCCATTCACGAGCAACGGAAGATTTGAGCAGCTGATGATCTTGTCGGCATCGATGAAACTATCTCGACTACTTCTTCATTGCCTAGGACATCCATACCTGCATCATGCATTCACAAGAAAAGAGAATCAAAAAAAGATTTAATGGTGTGAATATTAAGAAGTAGAATAAGAACACTCGCCAAATGGGTCTAGTTTAAATATATTCATCTTCTCTCCCCTTCTCTCTCCTTCTCTCTCTTCCTCTCTCTCCTCATGTCTGCAAATCAACCATAAAATTTTCGCCAAAGGGAAAAAATTGCAATCTGAATAATATCAACTTCCACCATTAGCTAAAAGATAGAATCCAATACTAAGTTTAAAATCAACACAACTTAAATTAACTTTAGGTTTTCAATACGCCTCAAACTTATCAAATAGCAATTTATATTCTTTTGAGATATTATGGTAACATAACCATAATATTATCATACAAAAAGTACTCACAAGGTACCATGACAAACAAAGCAAAAATGATATACTCCCTCCGTCCCGCCCAAATAGCATCATTTTACTATATTGGGCGTCTCATCCAAATTGCACCATTTTCCTCTTTTAGTAAAAAGGGCCCACCACTACCCATCACATCTCTCTAATACACCTACCCACTTTACATAAAATAATAATACTCCTTAATCTACGTCCAAAAGCAAATGGTGCACTTTGATCGGGACGGAGGGAGTATAACACAGATAATGCTTACGTATTTAAAAAATGACAATATAAGATGATAAGCAAAACATAGTGCACAAAGAATAGAGCTGAAACCATGATCATGATGAGTAGTAAAAGATATAGCTATTTACATTTGAATGACAATGAGGACCTTTTTTTTAAATGTTTGAAGTCCTTACAGAATATTTACCTGTGCTAGAAGCTCTAAAAAATCAAAGAGCTTTGTTGTGCTTGAAGGACCTCACATGAGGATCAGTTATGGAGTTATATAATGGTTAGTAGTCCCGCAATAGCTACTGAGATTATTCTATCTTCATGCGCCCCTGTTTTCTTCCTTTCCCATAGTATAATTTCTCTCCTTTTCATCAAATTTGGGAGAGTGAAAACGTATTAGTGCAAGTTTCATAAGCAAAACATATTTCTATTATATATGTTAATAAAACCAGAATAAAATCTGAAGAATACTACTTTACCATACCTAGAAATGGATAAATAAAATATAAAAACACAAAACAAGAAAGAATTCTTTCAAATTTAAATTTTATTGGGGTTATGATTCTTATTATTTGGGACTAACTCAACGCTTTAGCACCAGATACTCTTTTAGCATGTCAAGAAGAACTCCATCACAGCATTATCATAACCACTCATTTGCAACAATACTGGTCATCATAATTTCATCAATGATCTACATGCTGATTTTTCTGAGATACTGTGAAAGATCAAGAGTATATCATATGGTAATGTTTACATCTCTAGCTAGTTTCTCTCATGTATAATTTGGTGCAGATTAAGAACCATAATAACATTTCAATTTTTATTTAGTACCAAGTTGAATCTTTTGGCCAAAAGATTGATTTCATTTTAAATTTTGTGAAGAGTTATGATCCTATACACACAAGTTCAATATTCTCTACCACACTCCAAATGTATGTACCTTAAATTTTTTAAAATATGCCCCAAGTCATAGAATTATCTAAATTAAGAAGCACACAAATGATAACCCTGACAAATAAGAATGAAGTGTAATTGAGCTGCAAGTCTTAGACTAAAAATAAATTAATTCATCTATATCAAACTAAGAACTCCACAAATCCATTATGATAGACATTGAACATTAGGTGATCATGAGTTGATGCTACAAGTATTAATGATAGAAGATAATAAAATCTCAAAATCAACCACAATTTTATTAATTTGTACGAGCACTAACTTTATGTTTTTCATCGTTTAATGAGCTCAACTCCGACTGAAATGATCCATTCAGCTTCAGCCTCTCTAAAAAATAGATAAGTAGTCAATCAAATATCTAAGGGCGTTGTTCAAAAGTTGTTTCAAGAGAATGTATTCATACCTTGTACCTTCAACAGCATACTTTCCAACTTACCACATTATTTAACAAGTTCCACCTTCATTTGGTACTCATGTCAGTTTTAGATACACTATAAGCAGCACTCGAATTAATAAGATTTTGTTTCAATGAGCCATTTTCATTAGTCATCCTCAAAATTTGATCATGAAATCATAAAATAAATTTAAAATTGAGTAAGAGAACATAAATTCAAACATAATCACACAGAACTCCACATCCATGGACCATGTATCTAATTAAAACTCATTTTCTGAAATTACCTTGAGTCGAAAAAGACTAGGTGTTACGATTAAAACTCATTTTCTCAAAGTACTTAATTGAGAGTAAGGAGAGTGAAAGAGTTACATCATCCTTTTCCCCCCACCGTGCCTTAGAATTTGTTGTGCCATGCGGCAGCACCGGAGACAGAGGAAGGGAAGGCCACAACGAAAGTGGCGCTGAAGACGATGTCTTCTGTAGCAGCCAGAGGTGGCTGGTGAATAGGCGATGGAATCCACCGAGCCTCGTGACGATGGCGCATAGTTCCATTGACTACTGTGGTACTGAACCGTGCGGATCAATTCCCAGATCTACTCATCGTGAGCGGTGCGTGCGCCTCCACTGCCGGCTAATGCACGCCGCCTTGGCTAGGGTTCGCCTGTCGTCGACGCACCGCAGATCTCGCAGCACCTCTTCATCTTCTTGTTCATGTCGGTATCAGTGTGTTGTGTTCGGTGACGGTGGAGTCGGCATCGCCGTCAGTGGGAGGGCATTTCGGGTGAGAATTTGGGGATTTGAAGGTTAGCTAATTTGGGGAAAATTGATGAGCAGATGAGAAATTTTAGGGGCGGGAGGAAAGGCCTGAAAATCAGAATGGAGTAATTTAATTTTCTATCCTATTAAAAATTTCACAAATTCAAAATAAAGAGTGGGGTGGAGGGAAATGGAAATCCCACTAAAAATTTCCACTAACTTTACCGACAGACCGTCAATAATAAAAGTATTATTAAATTATATTTACCGAAGGATTTTTTTGTCGGTAAAATTTACAAGAAAACTCTAAGGCTGTGTTTGGATTGATGGATTTGATGAGGTATTTATAAATCTCTTCCTCAAATCCTTCCATCATGTTTGGATGTCACTTCAAATCAATGTATTTATAAATTCAAGATTTGAAATCATGGATTTTATTTTGAATTTTTTAAGTTGTTTTTTTAAAAAAATGTTTGATTTGGGTTTAATAACCCGGTTTTAGATTTAATAAATCTCCTTAAATCTCTCCTATATACACCTACAAATCCTACTAACACTTATCTACCTCCTACTATATATTATCTCTCTTCAATTAATATTTTTTCTTTCTTTCTCTCACTTACTTTTACCTCTTCTCTCACCTCAATTAATACTTGATTTGATATAAAGTTTAAACATATCCTACTTAAACTCAAAACAAACATAACAAACATAGATTAACACTATTCACCGATTTATTAAATCACTTTAAACTCAAAACAAACACCACCTAATGGATTTCAAATCCTTACTCAAACCGTGTCATTTGAAATTCTTCGTTCCGTTGTTGTGTAATTGATTATATTAAGTATAAAAATAATATATAAAATTAATAAATTAATTAAAATATATATATATATATATATATATATATATATTAAATTTTGAACTCTACCACCTACCCCATCCCCTACCCTGCCACCTACCCCACCCCACCCCACCCCACACCCCCACAAAAAAATAATAAAACTTTAAAATTTAATATTTAAATAATAAAAATATTACCACCCACCTACAACCACCCACCCCCCTAACCCTCACCCCCCACAAAAAAATATTTTTTTTATAAAACTTTACATTTTAATAATAAAAATATTACCACTCAACCTACCCCCTACCCACCCACCCCAAATTTTTTAAAATTTTTTTTTATATTTTAATATTTAAATAAAAAAATATTACCACTCAACCCTACCCTCCCAATCCACCCACCCCCTGCCACCGACTCCACCCCAACCCCACCCCAAAAAAAATATAATAAAATTTTACATTTTATTTTTTTAAATATTAAAATCTAATTTTTTTTTTTTTAAAATTTCTATAGGTGGGGGTGGTGAATGGGGGTGGGGTGGGTGGATGGATAAGGTAGTAGGATTGGATGGTGATATTTTTATTATTAAAATCTAAAATTTTATAAAAAAAAATTTTTTGGGTGGGGGTGGTAGGGAGTAGGGGGTAGGGATGGGTGATTATATTTTTATTATTCAAATATTAAAATTCTAAAATTTTATTAAAAAAAAAATTTTGTGGGGGTGAGGTGGGTAGGGTTAGGTTGGGTGGTATAGTTCCCTTCCAAAAATTATTTTTAATAAAAATTTTTTATTTTAATATTTAATATAATAAAATTTTATTATTTTTATTTATCATATATAAAATTTTATTTTAAAAATAATTTTTGAGTTATGGATTTGAAATTCTCTCAAAGATACATAATTTATCTAAACAATGGAATTCAAATGAATTGATTTAAAATTGAATTTAAAATCCACTCATTTTCAAATCCATTGAATTTAATATTACTCAATCCAAACACAACCTAAAAGTTTTCTCTAAATTCACCGACGATTATATCCGTCAATAATAAAAATATTATTAAATTATATTCACTGACGGATTTTTTCGTTGGTAAAATTTACAAGAAAAATCTAAAAATTTTTACTAAATTTGCCGACGGATTATATCCGTCAATAATAAAAATATTATTAAATTATATTTATCGACGGATTTTTCCGTCGATAAAAGTTACAAGAAATAATTAAAAATAAATCTCTTCAAATTTGCTAACGATTTTATTACCGTTGGTAATTTTAATGCCTGAAAATATTTTAATTCTTTTACCGAAGATAATTTCCATCGGTAATTTCGTCGGTAATTTTTCGGTAAAATTTTCCACCCTATTTGCGATGGATTTACCGATGAAAATATACTGTCAAAAAAATCCGTCGGTAAAATTGTCAGAATTTTTTTTTATTATTGAAAATGAAAATTCTCATTTTTCGCCGGTAATTCGTCAGCAATCCGTCGGTAATTTCCGACTAATATTAATCCGTCGGTAATTCCGTCAGTAATTCAACAATTTCTTGTAGTGTTTAACAATGGTCATGCAAAGATAATAAAATATCCTATATTGATGGTCAAATACTCAAAGACTATATATTGGTCAATCCTTTTAATTGCCACGAAATAACAAATTTAATCATGCGACACATTCAAATCTCAATCATACATCAATCAAGGATAATATCATGAATATAAAATTGACAAGAAAATTAATAAATATGACCATAAAAGTTTAAAATAAAATGTTAATAAGAAATAAATATTCTGCAAAAATCATCACATGTCTAAAATCTCAAATCAATATGATAAACTTTTAAAACCAAAACCTATCAAGAGGAAACTAGCCGATGGTGATACAAGCAACAATCATGGCAAAATTGTTCCCACCTTTGAGTCTATGAATTAACAATAAAAAAAAAGAAGAAGAAGAAGAAAAATCCCCTTATTTGGTGTAATTCTCCGTCTTCTTTTTCCTTCTTTTCCGTCTTGATGATCCTCCTCTCTTCTCCTTCTCAAGTAGCAAACATGGTGATCGAGTGTGAAGGGTGAATGACGGAAGCGTGTTCTGTTCCTTTAGTGTATCGGGTTCTGTGATATGGTGTACGTTCACGGCTCTCTTTTTGTGAATCATGAGAACGTGATGTTTATTTATAGCACAAAATAAAGGCATGCGCAGAGTAGAGGACTTGGGCTTTTTACATTACAGAAACCCGTAAACAATCCAACTGGGCTTCACGTGGCAATGAGCTGCTTAAATGTAATTAACGAGCTTATGGTGTTAAGTGGCCCACAACAAAGAGTAATCAACAATGGCTGACGTGGGATGCAATAGTAGACAATTCTTTTGATTAATCAATGGGTCCCACTTGGCAAATTTCTATCTTATGCCAATTTTCCCCTAAAATCGAATGAGGTATTACACCAACCATTTGGCAACTAAGTCACGGTTTCTCACTTTCAACTCTACACTTTTGATTATCAAATTCAATTCAAAATAAGTTTAAAATCTGCAAAATTTCAACAATATTCGTGAAATCATAAAAAATATGAAAATAAACAATAAACTCCACCAACGCTAAAATTATGCAATAATCAAATGAAAACAACCTATGAAAAACGTGAATTTTCATGTTAAACATGAGTATGAACACATCTTATGCTCTATTTTCTTTTAATAAAACTTTACTTTTTCAAAAAGAAAAAAATAATAATAAAATACTAAAATAATTGTTAAACCCAAAAGGGTATAGTGAAATTATACCCAATACATATATATCACTAAAATCATGTAATGATGCTATTCGATCACAAAATATTTGAAATAAGTTTATGTCACGTGATATGTACTAAAGAATCAAAAGCTTGAACTGAAGACAAGGATTCGAGTCCAGCTTGAGAAGCCCCATCAATGGCAACACTGACACGTGGGATGTTATTATTCGGTGATGCTTCTTCTCTACACTTGAAATTTGCCAGGGAACTAAGCTCGTGAATGGCTTCTGCAATTTCTTCAACACAAATAACTGTATCATTCAACAGGGATGCAACCGCAGCTAGAGGAATTACTTCCAGATGGTTAGCGTGTGCTCCCCAAAAATACGATTTTAGTAAAAGTTGCAGATTCTTGAACGCGACTTTAAGGCTGGGTTCTTGTGATACAGGATACGAAGCTGGCGTACTCATTGTTTCAACAGCCCATGCAAGTCTTTTCAGCGTTTTTCCGGATTCTAAACTCATTCTTGATATTATTTCATGGATATCTTCAGGTGCCTGTTCCACGTGTCCCAAATATTATAAGTGTAAGTCTTGTGTGAGACCATATCACATGAGATCATTGTACACTTTTTAAAATAGTTATCACATTCGCTATAAATGTTATCATTTTTCATTTACATTATAAATGTTATTTAAATAACATTATCACTTTTTTTATTAATTGAGTATCACTTGTTATTATAAAAGTAATCAATTGTTTTCCACCTCACTTAACCTCTTACGTGAGACAGTTTCAGATAAGTCTTTGCAAAATTATAAACATAATTTTATTTGCATTTAAATCGTGAAATATGATCTTCATCATTTAATTTTTGTGTGAAACATGAATTTAGATTTCTTTTTTTTATGTGTTAACTCTCATTTTCATATCTTTACTACTCACTTTTATCCTATTAATTTGTAAATAATAAATTTTGAAGAAGTTCAAGAAGTGACAAGTTAAAACGGGTATCCTTAAATTCATTTTAAAACTTGAGTATTAATTTACAAGAGCATTATGTTTGAATTATATTTTTTAGTTTAGAGTACATATATGTTTGCGTGGCATTGGACAACATACTTGAGTGTTAGAATTAAGGTAGCCGTTGAGTGCTACGACCCTGCATGCACACTGCCTTGTTAAAGAAGCAATCTTCAAATACTGTTTCCATGGATGACGGTACATGAAATCACCATGACCTGGTTCCCACCTAGCAAAATTCGCCTGAATAATACACAATATTTAAATTTAATAATAATAATAAAAAAATAATAATAATAATAATAATAATAATGATAATAATAATAATAAGATAATAATTTTGTTTGTGTCGCAAATTTAATCAGTAGATTTTATTTTAGATCTTTTTTCTTAATCTACTAGCGTATCGTATGAAGTAAGTTACTATAAATTAAGAAAAAAAAAGTGATTTTTATTTGCTTCTGTTAACCATAGGCATACTAAAATGAATAATAAAAAAATAATACCTTTAAATAAACAGTGGTATTTAATTGATAAATAATAAAATTTTCATTAAACTAATTTATAATATAAATAAAAAGTAATAACATACTTAATAAAAAGTAAAAAATAAACCATCTTACCGCGTCTCACTAAATACTTGCTTTTAGTATGTTATACTATTTACTTTTCAACGTATTTCACATTGCCACCCTTTAAAATTTTCACTCTTGACATCATTTAACTCAAATATACTCTCAATATATATACTTTAATATAAATAAATTTAAAAAAAATAAAACCAACCTCTCTTAATACACAACTAACTATCGTTACATTAATTTTCATTTATTCCCAAAAAATATTCCCTCATCTCATTACACTTTGTATATCCAATAAAAGTGAAGATTCAATTGAGAGGGTCGACGGTAACCCTTACTAAATCATTAAAGTTTATTTCTAATATTGTCATTAGTCCTTTTTTTAAAAAACAATATTGTCATTAGTCTTAAATAATGTGGTAACTGTGGAAGCATAAGTAGACTTGGGTATATGTTTAACTAACCAAGGTTTCTTCGGCGCTTTTGGTATCAAGAATAGAGTTCAAAACAACAACAGGTGGTCTGCCCTTCTCCGAATAGGACGTCTTGAAACACTCATCTGCAAAAGCTGCACATCATCCAGAAGTTAATTCATGCAATATTAACTACTCCCTCAATCCCGGAGAAGTTGACGCATTTTTTTTTTGCACGGAAATTAAGGAGTGTAATAATTTAATGTAAAGTGATATAAAGTAAAGTGAGAGAAATAATATTTAATGTGTAGTAAGTTGTATTAGATGTGGTATGTGGGCCCCATAAGAATAAAGTAATTAATTTTGTCTGGGTCTCATGTATTAAAAAGGAAATGTGTCAATATTAATGGGACAAACCAAAAAGAAAAGTGTATCAATTTCTATGAGACGGACGGAGTAATTAATATGTTATATATATATATATATATATATATATATATATATATATATATATATATATATATATATATATATATATATATATATATATATATAAAAGTTAGTTTACTTTTAGGAATAATAGACCAATCATTTTTTATTAATTATACGTTACTTTTTGCCCTATGAGATTTTATTTCATGGGTTAATCTTTGGTGTAGCAACCCTAGAATTTCATGGGTTTATATGAGGTATTTTTTCATTAATATTGGTGCTATGTGATTTGTAAACTCTGATAATTTTTGATTTTTGAATTGTAATTAATTATAATATATTTAACTTTTTTCTTCAAAAACAATTTTATGGGTCAATCTCATACGCAGAGATTTAATATTTTATATATGAACGTACCTTCCAAGAAGATTCCGAGTTTCTCAATGTTTTTGGCGACGAGTTTGTGGAGATCCTCACCGGCCCAGACGGGACAGACGAAAATGGAAACGATGACACAAGTGGATGCTCCGATGACGATGGTGGAAACCCTTTTGTGAGCAAACTCAAAGATTTCTTCCATTCTTAAACCCGAAATAGAAACCAGGCAGAATGTCAAGATGAATATGAGCATCCCGTAATCATATCTGGCCTTCACCGTCGGAATGAATCGTATAAATGTCGACACCACAGCTGCACGAGTCATGTATAATAATATGTAAGTGATTCAAACACTAGATAAATTTCCCCTGATCATCAGCTAATTAAAATACGTACCTTGTACGAAAACAAATACTCCAATCAGTATAGGTTCGCATGTTTTCCCTGTAATAGTAGCCAAATGATGAGCTCCAAGACCTAATACACCAGCAACCAACGTTCCCAACCCTCTATTTAGACCTTTTCCAAGAGTTGCACCTGAAAATATATGACGTGTGATAGAAGATGTTAAACGACCACTACAAAAAAAAAAGGAATTTTTTGAGATTACAAATTATTCCCCGCTAGTTAACGGAGAACCCTTCACACTTTCTATATTTATACGTCGAATAACACCCTCACACCAAAAAAATTAAAAAATAAATAAAAAATAACTGTTTTATCAATAACCTAAAAAATTACTTAAATGTCAAATTGGTCTCTCAAATAATACACATATCATTTTGTTTTACTTTTTTTATTATATAAAAATATTATCTGTAAAAAAGAACAATTTTTCTTGTAGAATGTATAACAGTAAACGTGAAAGATTATCTGGCCGGATGGAGGGAGTATTTTGGTTTATCAAATTATCATAAATTTATACCTCACTTAATGATCAAACCCTTGCGCACTTGACAGTAGTTTAAAAATAATTGTAATCCATGATATAAGATTAATAAATGGAATAATAGATGAAATAGCTAATTATTTGAAAAAACTATTTGCGTTTTTTTTTTTAATGGGCAAGAAAAATTTTAAACAGGTTATAAATGTGCATTAACGTTATTTTCAACGTTACTAAGAATATTACTCCCTCCGTCTCATATAAGTTAACACACTTTCTTTTTTGGTTTGTCCCACTGACACATTTTCTTTTTAATACATGTGACCCACACAAAAACAATTAATCTATTCTCATGGGTCCCACATATCACCTCTAATACAACTATCCACTACACATTAAATATTATTTCTGCCCCCCAGGGCATAGCTCAAGTGGTAGAGGGGAGGGTGGAAAGGCCTTCCAACTGAGCTTGGTTGCTGCAGGGTGGGGGTTCGAATCCTGCCTTTAGCATGCGATTTACCTCCTCCACCAATCCTCAGGGCAGGGCGGTGGGGGCCCTAATAGTAGGGTACACCACTTTTTTTAAATATTATTAAATTATTATACTCCTTAATCTCCATGCCCAAAAAAAATTATATCAACTTCTCCGGGACAGAGGGAGTATATATGAACCATGCAAAAAAAACGACGAGGTGATAGACAAAATTTCATAACATATATACGACTAAATTATGTCATTTTCAAAAGTCCTTTAAATATCCATTTTCTTAAAGTTGTGTAAATAACTTCAAGAAAACGCTACATAAGATGTCTACCCTTTCATATACACTACATCTATCACATAAAACGTTTCAATTTTTTTAAGAAAAAAAATATTTTATTATCCATTTATGTATATTGATTTTTTTAAGTAATTAATATAGTTTCTTATGTAATAAATATATTGTAAAATATAATACTCCTATGAGAATGAAAATTATGAAATTAAAGTTTATTAAAATTATTGAATAGGGGAGTTATTTTCTTTTTCTGAGGGTGGCACAAACAGATGATGAAATTTGAAGAGATTTATAGGACGAGAAAAGTATATAAATATGGAAACGACCCGAACTTACCAACAGAGAATTCAAAGACAACGACAACAGTCATGACAGCCCACATTGCAGAAACACCAAAGCTGCTATACAAAGGCTGGAAATAATAGAACAATGACACTAAAGTTAGAGCAAGCCCAACTTTAAGTGAGTGTGTCAATCTTCTTGGATCATCCATTGCAATCTTTTTAGCTTGTGTCCACTTCTTTTCCAATTTTGCAACTGCTTTTGGTGGGAGGCCTTTAAGCCACATCCATCCACTCACTAAAACACTATCTCTCTCCACCTTCATCTCCATGATGTACATGTTGTGAGGCACACACATGACTTATATAACAACATCATGACAAAGAATATATTCTCTGCTATTCGGTACGTCTGCAAGTACAAGTAAAGTTGTGGAGGAAAAGAAAGGTTTGGAATAGCAAGATGATGAGTCAAGTGGGGTACGAGTTTATCTGTTATCCACCAACATAAAACTCAACTAATGGTAAAAAGAGGCAAGTTGGGAGTGGTTTGCTTCTTGTAAAGCTACATTTTTTACTATGAATGTTAACTTCGTCACTATTTCAACCCACCTTCCTAAATCCCAATGCAAGTGTTATATGAACTGTTACGCATATATAGCTTTTATTTTGGGGTAAAATTCTCTTCTGGATTCCATGAATGTGTCAAATAGAGTTATCCGATTAAGTGGTGTAACTTGTGCGGAGTTCAACCTTAGTCCTTAACTTTTTAAAAATGAATTCAACTAATTTTTATATTAAATATTTATAAAAAAATTATAATGTGATTAAAATTGAATCCAACGGAAATTATTGGGCTGGAATTAAGAACGTAATTAAATAGTTTAGATTTTCAAATCTCCCACTAAGAATGTGTTTAATAAGGGGAGGTCTTGTATGAGATCGTCTCACGGATCTTATTTCTTGAGACGGATTATCCATCAATTAATTAATATAATATAAAAAAAGCGATTAATGCCGGTCTCCTGTGCGAACTTGCGGAGAACGCAGCATTCAATTAGCTCGCGGAAGGCAATTAGTTAAGGTCAAAGACTTTTGTGATACCGTCTCATATAAGGGCTTACGTGAGACGGCCAGAAAGTGATAACTTTTACATCGAAAAATGATCATAAATTAATGAAAAGTGATAATACTATTCCATGAACAATTTATAGTATAAATAAAAAGTGATAATATTTTATAGCGAAAGTGATAATGTTTAATAACGAATGTGATAACTATTTTAAAAAGTGAAAAATGGTCTTACGTGAGACGGTCTCACGCAAGACCTACCCTTAGTTAAGGATGAAATCTTTCTTTTCTTATCCATTTAAAAATTAATGATTTTAAATTATTAAAATACAATATTTAAAAAATAGTGTGATAATTAAAAAAAAATTGAAAATGATAGTTAAAAAATAAAAAATAATACACTTAATTATTGAACTATTTCATGAAAATTTCAAAATGATAAAGTGATAAAATTTTGGCAAAGACTTGTGTGAGACCGTCTCACGTAAGGGCTTACGTGAGATGGTTAGAAAGTGATAACTTTTGTAAAAGAAAGTGATAATAAATTAATGAAAAGTGATAATACTATTTCATGAACAACTTATAGTATAAATAAAAAGTGATAACATTCTATAGCGAAAGTGATAACGTTTTATAGCGAAAGTGATAACTATTTTAAAAAGTGAAAAAGTGATATTCGACCGATCATATTATTTCATAAATAATTTGTAAGCTAAAAAAAGTGATAATATTTTTAATTAAAAGTGATAATTTGAATAAGAAAAAGTGATACATATCTAATTACATTATTTAATAAAAAATTTATATGATGGATAAAAATTGATAACATTTTTAATAAAACGTAATGACATTTTCAATCAAAAGTGATGAATATTTAATTAGAAAAAGTGATGCACATCCAATTATATTATTTAATAATATAGAACTGATAAAAAGTAAAAATATTTTTAATAAAACGTGATAAAATTTTCAATCAAAAGTTATATTTGATCAAGAAAAAATTATACACATCCAATTATATTATTTAATGAAAAATTATTGGACTAAAAAAATGTGATAATATTTTAAATAAAAAGTTATACCCGATCAAAGAAAGTGATAAAATATCAAATTAAATTATTTATGGAATATATTATATCATATGAATAAAAAGTGATAACTTTTTTAGTGAAAAGTGATACATGATAGAGGAAAAGTGATAATAATTTAAATGAAATATTTCATTAATTATTAATATATAAACAAATGTGGTAATTAAGAAATAAAAAATAAGTTATGATCCAAATTTGTATTGATTTTGTTCCATAACTATGAATTTTATTTCAATTTTTCTTAATTTTCGCCGAAAATTTGTCACGTGTATTGCACGTGATGGATAAATTTGGGGGTTTCGCCGAAAATTGAGGGTTCTGGTAAAATTGGACAAAATAAAAATAAAACTTATAATTATGACACAAAATTGATACAAATATATTTTTTAGGATAAAATTTAAAGTTTAAAAAGTTATGGGACAAAAAAGCTTTTAACCTCATTTTTTGTACAAAATCAAAATATCTTTTTTAACTATTTTTAAAAGCTTCATAAATCATAAAGCAAAATATTATTTGTGAGGACAAGATTTGCAATGGACTAAAGAATTAAAATAGAGAAATAAACATCATAAGCTAACATCAGATCAAACAAATCACACATAATTGTGTAGAGTTAAAAGTTTTTTGTCCCATAACTTTTAAAAACTGTAAATTTTGTACCAAAAAGAAATTTGTATCGATTTTGTCACAAAACTATGAGTTTCAATTCAATTTTGCCCAATTTTCGCCGGAACCCTCGATTTTTGTCGTAACTCCCAAATTCATCAGTCACGTGCAACACACGTGGCCAATTTCTGGCAAAAATTGAGGGTTCTGGCATAAATGGGGCAAAATTGAAATAAAAACTCATAGTTATAGGACAAAATCGATACAAATATCTTTTTTGGGACAAAATCTAAAATTTTAAATAGTTATGAGACAAAAAATGCTTTTAACTCTAATTAATAGTATATACTTCCTCCGTGTCATTGTTAAGTGTTTTTTGCTTTTTGCACGTGGATTAGGGGGTATTATTATTTAATGTGTAGTGAGTAGTTATATAAGTAGGAGTGTGAGCCCCATATTTTAATTGTATTAGTGGATGTGTGTGTGGGTTCCATGTGTGTAAAAAATAAAAGGGGCTATTTGGGTGGGACTGTTGGATTGTATACAAAAAGTCTAACTTTAGTATGAACAATATTGTAACAATATTTGGAATGAGAATCATTGATCAAATGATTGCATATATAATTTATTTATATGCTGGTCGAACGACACGTTTGTAATCTAAACTTCGTCTCTACTTCTCGTTCGACTTGACTTCTCCTGTTCGACTTAAGTTATTCTAGTCGAACGAGCTTCCTTGGTCGAATGACCCCTCTGTAAGTTGATATGCCTCTCGTTTGACTTAGCTCCTTTGTTCGACCAAGCCCATGCTGGTCGAACAACCTCTTCAGGTCGAGCAATGCTACGAAAATTGCCTAAAAAATTGTGTTTTCCAATTCCGAGCACTTAAGACCTATTTTCCTGTACAAATATGCTCAAATAGCCTTAGTAGCATCTAATTCGTGGCTTTTCTATAAACAACCCGATTCGCCTCAATAATAGACCAAATCGTACTCAATTTCCACATAAATTGGAACTTACAATACGTAAATTATCACTCTCATCAAACCCCCAAACTTACATGTTGCTCGTCTCGAGGCAATGACAATCCAAACTAGGCAAGTGAGTGTAATCACAAAGTCCTTATAACAAGCACAACTATTCTAACACATGCGATGATATCAATTCAAAACATGCATTCATCCATCTTATCTTTCATCCATGCAGCTATATCATTCAACCACAATACTTCTACGAGTGCAAAATCATCTTGCTCACTAGGTAAGTGTTTACTCTCTCGCTCAAGTGTAAAAGATGTATACTTTCAAAGGGTAAGTATATAAGCTCAAAATCAATTCATGTATTCGCGTAACCATAAACTTGACAAGGGTCTTAAAAATAAATTTATAATCGTTTCAACACTAGAATCACAAAGGACTTGTTCTTCGGGTTGTAATATTGGCTCTTTGGTAAGGTAGGAGAATATAGATAAAGTGACTAATTTCACTAGTAGAGAATTACCTTGGAGATTTGCTTTTCATCAAACAACATTAATAATTATCCTCCTTCATCATTCTCATTATCTTTCAATACTTCATCTCCGACTTTCACTTGGGATCAACATCTTTCTTCTTACAAGTACAAGGGTACCAATTTCGGGCACTACCCTTTTAAGCAATTGGGGTACCAGTTTCAGACACTACCCCTTTACAAGATTTAACCACAATTTTATTCTCATCACTATGCAAACTTTTCCTTCCTTTTTCTTCACACGAACTAGCAATTTATTCACTTCAACTCTCTACTAGTAAATAGGGTATTTTAAGCTCAAGTATAGGTAAATAAAGGCTATTTATCATATGCTTGCCAAAGAAAAATCTTTAAAGGCTCAACGGGGCTTCCAATGATATAAACTTCAAGGTAGGATAAAATTCGGCTAAGTGGCTCAATTTAAGCAATAATGGCCTAAGATCATGTCCTAGTATCTATCAATCATAAATTTCAATCAAGACTCCAAGTTAAATTCTAGAATACTAACATACGAATGATACTTACAAGAATAACTATCTTGCAATCATGTAGCATGATTAATAGGCTCAAATTCTCACGTGGGTAATAATTCCTAAGCACTCTTCAAAGCATTCAATCAACATCAATATTTACATAAACTACAAGCAATAGTGGTACATGCCATCATTAATAAAATCAACATGCATAAAAAACAAGTGCTCATGCATAATCAAGAAATAACATCATAATCTTGAAATCAATCTGATCACATCCAAATCAAATAACCATGAACCCATTATCATCAATATCAATACAAACCACCCACGCATGAATCTCAATCAACACTCAATACCCACTCACAATCACTCAACCTGTAAAGTGAAAAAGAGAATGGAGATGAGAGGAAACAGAAAAAAATAAAAACCTGGCGCCACTACTCCTCTGGAGCATCATCATCATCACTTATCTCCATGCGCTAATAATCAAAGTCCCTATGAAGATTATATAGTTTCCTATCCACCTCTGTCAATCTCTGATCCATACTATCATACCGAAGGTTAAGTGCAGCATAATTTGAATTCGCCAATGCCAGCTGTTGATTCGTTCCTTGCTGGTTCGCATTCAAAGTGGCAAAATGCTCGTTCATCAATCTGAACTACTCCTAATAGAAGTGATCCTGGGCCTGCCAGAAATCCTGCTGCTGCGGTGGCGGCTCAAAATACTCATGCTGTGTCTGCGGCTGCTGCTTGGCGGTATCAGAGGCAAATCCATCTCCGGATACACAAACGCTGGCTGCTGTGGCTGATTCTCATCGATGAAATCAGCTGGATCACCAACCAAAATCATATCCTTATCAATGAGGACTCCTTGCAAGTGTATCTCAGCTAAAAGTCTCCAATTTCCCTCTTCCAAACAAGTCTTGGAAATTTCCCTATGCTCCAAGGTATCTATCAATAGGTTGGTGTTGATATGAACTGAAGTAAGATCAACAATCTGTTGGATTGTATACTAAAAGTCTAGCTTTTTGTGTGAACAATGTTATAACAATTTAATTGAAAGCGTCTTATAATTTATGTATATGTTCGATGCAATAGTCCACTTACTTTATACTGTAGATAATATGTTGTGCGACAATAAGCGGAAGATCATATTATCAGTTTCCTTATAAAGTATAAACAGATGCTCACAACCGAGATAGACGGGGACTCCCTGTTAGATTGTATACTTAAAGCCTAGCGTTTGTATTGAACAATGTTTTAACAATTTTATTTGAAATGAGAATCATATGATCAAACATTTTGCATATTATAAATTGTTTATTTATATGTTTGTGCAAAAGTCCATTTACTATATACTGTAGATAATATGTCGTGCGACAACACGCGAAAGATCATATTATCGGTTTCCTTATAAAGTATAAACAGATGCTCACAACCGAGATAGATGAGAACTATCTATCGAGATGGTTGTAGTGTGATTTGATATTAGTTTGTCTTGACTATAGAATCACATTTGTGTACCTGTGTGTATTGAGCAGGACCGCTTGAGATCGTTCAACTTGTACTGTCTGTATACGAGAACTTGATCTCAGTTATTATGGATGTTCGTGCTCTTAATCCCTATACAACAACCTCGACACGTAATATATTATATATTTTTTTGATTCATCAATGGATGAGATTTACATGTATTAAATCAACAAACTCGGTGAGTTGGGAAGTAGTGTTGTCTCTATGGTGTGTTGTTGATTATAGAAGGAATCCTTGTTCGAAATAGGTTGATGATGTCCTCTTGAGGAGCTCATAAGTTTTATCATGTAAATCTTGCAAGTGGATTAATTCCAGCATGATAATAAGGTTGAGTGGTACTACTCTCGGAAGAGATATTAATTAATGGAGTTGTTAGTAACTTAATTAATTAATGGACATTATATATCTTAAACATGGGGAGACTGTCGGGCTCATAATAAGAAGGAGCCCAAAATGAAATTTTGGAATTGGAAAGACAATGCAGTAATAATATTTTAATGGACTATATTATTATTATTGGACTTAAGTATAAGGTTGGGGTTAAACTTGGATACTTAAGCCCAATGGAGGCCCAACCCAATTTCTCCTCCTGGTCCCTGCTGTAGCCCAATAAATAAGTTATCTCAGCTTTCTGGAACCCTAAGCATGCGCCACTTTTGACGTGAGAAGAGGGTGAGAATGCAGATTGAGAAATCCTGTAGATTGTTGCCCACACAACATCAGGATTGGACTTGGGTCATACAGCAGAAGTTCAAGAGGTAGTTCTCTGCAACTATTCAACCTCTACATCAACCCTGAAGAAAGGTAAACTTTAATTTTTGCTTCCGCTGTTATTGTTTGCTTGGTTTCCTAACGGATCACGCTGAACCAAACGATCCAAAAGCCAACAATTGGTATCAGAGCGTTAGATTCGTGGTGAAACGTGATACGTTTGATAAAAGTATGTGCTATTTGTGTGTTTATTGTCGATAGAAAGTATGTTTATTAGGGTTAGTATTTTATGAATTATCCTATGTGCTTTTCGGCGGGTTTGGCGTGTGATTGTTGATAATTGAACACGTTGGATTCACACACGAATGCACTATGTGCGACGGGGGATGGTGAAAGCAAGTCACGATCACGGGCTGCCAATGGTGATGGGCTGCCAACGGTGTAATATCGGTTAACCCTGGACACATCGACGAAAGCGGCTGATGTTACAAGGCATCAAACGGCGGCGGCATATCTAGACAGAGGGATCCGGATGAGTCCAATCTGATTTCGATGGAGGCTGGAGGCCAGATGGCTGTCGAGCCAACATGATGGCGAGCAGACAGATGAAAGCAGTGAGAGTCGACTTCACACGGCCTGATGGCTGAACTCGGCGGCGGTGGGAGCACGGCTGCATGACTGGCGGCTGTTGGTTGATGAAAGTCGACGGTGATCAATGAAGCTCGGATGACAGAAGGTCATCGAGTGGGACGTTTACAACTACAGCAGCGTCGGATGCACGCTGACTCTAGCGTCGTTAGTTGGCGGCTACTCCACGGCAGTTTCATGACATAGACGACAAGTGCCGCTGGTTGATCACCATGTTATCGCTAGTCGTGGATGCGAGAGGCAGCAAGGCTTCAGGCGATCATGACAGGTTGCTAGAGGCGTGGGTGCTGGAAGAATCGTCGCTGATAACTATGGCACGACACGCCGCTTCATCGCTGGGGATCGCGGTTGGCGCTGCTGACTGGATTTCAGGCGAGTCCACTGGCGTTCCGGGCGAGTTCCTTGACGTTTCCGTGCATGTCGGAGGCTGCGTCGGTCAAGACAGAGGCGGCTTCCGGGCGAGTCTCCATGGTTGTACAGAGCGAGTCAGCAACCATTCCAGACGAGTCTTTCGCCATTTCCGATCGGGTTCTCCAGGTTGTTGCTTGGCGGCACGCGGAAGTCGGGAGATCGTGATGCATGCTGTCTGGCGCAAGAGATAGGGGAACAATTAGCAGTGGGCGGCGGCAGGCCTGATGGGCTGTTGGCGGCGGATGCGAAGGTTCAGGTCTGGCGATGGGAGAGTTGGACTCGGATGGGTGGAAACGTGGAGAGGCTACCGCCTTGTTGGGCCTTGATGCCGTGTTGTGCCTTGCTTCCATGTTGGGCCCATTTTTTTAATCCAACTAATTGTGCAAAAAAATAATATGGATAATGGGCCTATTTTCTTGATTGTGTAATTGCTGCCTTTTTGGACCCATTTGCTTAATTCCATTATTTGTGTAATTTATTCATAATATATAACTTGTTTAATTGTTTTATTTGATGATTAATTGTTATATATGGGAGCATGTTCTATGTGATATATATTTTTTTTAAATTACTTATTAATAGAAACATGCTCAGGGTGTATATTTTATTATTTAAATATTATATGCATGTTAAAAACCCTCGGTGTTAAATAACTAAGTGGGAGAGGGGATTGATAATTAATTCCCATGGCCTCCATTATTGGTTTGTAAGTGATGTGAGTAAACTTGCGCGTTTGCAATAGAGCCTTCCTCCCCCATCGGATGAGTTTATTCACGGATCACTGGTACAAACTTCTTTAAGATGATTGTAGGAAGTTATTCGAGCGCGTGTATAATTCTCTATCTGTAAGGCACATAAGCTTGCGCAATGGACTTGGGGTCAAATAATGGTGTACACTTAGATGCAAATAATAAGTATCCTCCCCATCGGAGTCACTGTTATTATTTGCATGGCTAAAAAGGAACCGACTATTAATTATTTTATCATAAAGTTAGGTTGATAAGTGAAATTAATGGGTAAAACCTTCTTTTGTAAATGTTGGGGTTTATATACGTCCACACTATCGTGGCATGCAGACTCACGGTACTTGAGATGTTGGTGAATTTTATTTTGCATTGTTTTGAGGGATTCAATATAAATTGATAAATTCGAAGTGTTTGATCTGTTTATTTATTTATGATTCTCAGGATTTTCAAATGGCACTCAACTCACTTTCTGTTATACTTAAAGAACACAAACTTACTAGCACTAATTATATTGACTGGAAATGAAACATGGATATTATTTTAACTGCTGAAGATTATATCTTTATTCTCATTGAGGAATATCCTCCGGCACCTACTGATGACTCTACCGAAGAGCAAAGAGTTGCTTATAATAGGTGGGTCAAAGCTGATAGGATGGCTAAGTGCTATATTTTGGCTTCTATGTCAAATGTGCTTCAGACTCAGCATCAAGCTATGACCACTGCCTATGATATGATGCATAATCTTAGGGAACTCTTCGGGCATCAGAGTCGTCCTGCTAGGTCGAAGGGCATATCTATTCTAATGAACACCAAAATGGCAGAGGGCACTTCCGTGAGGGAGCATGTCCTTAGGATGATGGGCCAACTCAATGAGTTGGAAGTTCTTGGGGCTGAAATCGACGGGGAAACCCAGGTCGATATCATACTCCAAAGCTTTCCTAAGAGTTTTGAGCAGTTTCGCCTGAACTATGGTATGAACAAACATTTGTACACGTTAGCAGAACTTCTGACAGAACTTGTGGCTGCAGAAGAACTATTTCGTAGAGCTCCTCAGGTTCATGTTGCTGAAAATGCTGCTCATCCTAGGCCGAAAGGCGATAGAAATAAGAAGAAGCAAGGAAATTCAGCACCGGTGAACCAAGTGAAAGCAAAGACTGGTGCGGTCAAGAAGCCTAAAGGCAAATGCTTCAAATGTAAGCAGCCGGGACACTATAAGGCTGACTGCCCTCTTCTGAAGGGGAACATGAATGGTAAGTCTTATATACTAATTGTTGAATCATGTTTAGCGGCTGTATCTGCTGACACTTGGTGTGTAGATACGGGAGTCACTGACCATGTCTGCAATTCTTTGCAGGGGTTCCATCAAACCCGACAGCTTAGTAATGGGGAGATTACCATACTCATGGGGAATGCTACAAGAGTAGCGGTTGTTGCAGTGGGAGACGTCTATTTATCTTTTAAATAGAATAAAACTCTTGTTTTGAGGAATTGTCTTTATGTACCTCATTTTAGAAAGAATTTAATTTCAGTTTCTAAATTGTTTATGGATGGATATTCTGTTTCTTTTAATGACAAGGTTGTTATAAGGAAAGATAAAATTATTATCTGTGATGGTGCATTGATAGATAATTTGTATACTCTTAATCCAGTTTCTCCCACGATGCAACAAATTGAAACAAATGATACATCTACTAATAAGAGAAAAGAACCTTTTAAAATGAACCAAACATATCTTTGGCATCTAAGACTAGGTCATATTAACTTAAGTAGGATTCAAAGGTTGATAGCTGATGGATCTCTGAGTTCTTTAGTAGTGGAAATTATCTAACTTGCGAATCCTGCTTGGAAGGAAAATTGACCAAAAGGCCTTTCAAGGCAAAGGGGTGTAGAGCCAATGATCTGTTGGAATTGGTTCATTTTGATTTATGTGGTCTTATGTCTGTCCAGGAAAGAGGTTGTTATGAATACTTCGTCACTTTCATTGACGATTATTCTAGATAGGGATATATTTATTTGATGTGCCGCAAGTCTGAGTGCTTTGATAAATTCAAAGAGTACAAGGCTGATGTGGAAAAGCAACTTGGAAAATATATCAAGACATTACGATCAGATCGTGGTGGCGAATACCTCTTAGGAGAGTTTAGGAATTATTTATCGAAGGAAGGGATTGAATCCCAATTGTTTGCACCGGGCACACCCCAACAGAATGGTGTAGCGGAAAGAAGGAATAAAACTCTTATGAAAATGATAAGATCAACGATGAGTTATTCGGAATTACCAAATTTGTTCTAGGGACATGCCTTGGAAACAGCAACTTACATTTTAAACTTAGTACCTTCTAAATCGGTAGCCTCCACACCCAAAGAACTGTGGACCGGGTGAAAGCCTAGTCTGAAACATGTTCGGATTTAGGGTGCTCCGGCACATTTGTCGAAGGTAGATGCTGATAAGTTAGAATCTCGTACTGATGTTTATCTGTTTATAGGGTATCCTAGAGGGACGAAGGGTGGTTTATTTTATAGTCCTAAGGACCAAAAGGTGATCGTTAGCACGAACGCCAGATTTTGGAAGAGGATTATGTAATAAACCACAAACCCATGAGTAAGATTGTTCTAAATGAAGTAAGAGAGAAAACACCAAACATAATACCAACTGTGCAAGAGGATATACCACAGGACACTGTACCACATGTCACACCTGATACACAATTGCCTGCAGAGCCTCGTCGTAGTGGTAGGATTGTAAGACAACCGGATAGATTCATGGGATTGGGAGAGTCTTCTGACTTGGTCCCTAGTGAACATAAAATTGACCCATGGAATTACAACGAGGCACTGCAAGATAAAGATGCTCAATTATGGCAAAACGCAATAAAATCTGAGATAGAATCCATGTATTCTGATCAAGTTTGGGAGCTTGTAGAACCACCCGATGGTGTAAATGCTATTGGATGCAAGTGGATCTATAAAAGAAAAAGAAGATCTGACGGTAAGGTTGAAACCTTTAAAGCAAGGTTTATGGCTAAAGGATATACTTAGAAAGATGGAATCGATTATGTGGAAACCTTCTCACCTGTGGCCATGCTTAAATCAATCCGGATTCTTTTATCTATTGCTGCTTATATGGAATATGAGGTATGGCAAATGGATGTCAAGATAGCTTTCCTAAATGGAAGTCTTGAGGAAAACATCTATATGAAACAACTAGAAGGATTCATGCAAAGGGCGAAGAGCATCTTGTGTGCAAGCTTAAAAGGTATATTTATGGATTGAAACAAGCTTCAAGATCACGGAACATCCATTTTGATGAAGTAATCCAGTCATATGGATTTATTCAATGTTTGGATAAATCATGTGTGCACAAGAAGTATAACGGAAACATAGTGGTAATTCTTGTACTCTACGTGGATGATATTCTGCTCATTGGAAATAATGTAAAGGTATTGTGCGTAAGGGTATGACTGTCCAAGCAGTTTGAAATGAAGGACTTAGGAGAGGCACATTCTTGGGATAAATTAATAAGGGATCACAAGAAAAGAATGTTGTGCTTATTCCAATCTTCATACATTGATACAATCCTGACTTGTTTTAGCATGCAAGATTCCAAGAAAGGTTTTCTGCCTTTCAGACATGGAATACCTCTATCTAAGGAAATATGTCCAAAGACACAACAGGAAATAGAGGCAATGAAGCCGGTCCCTTATGCTTCGGCAGTAGGAAGCCTCATGTATGCTATGCTATGTACGAGACCGGATATCTGTTATGCCGTGGGCATGGTCAGTAGGTATCAAAGTAATCCAGGACAAGGGCATTGGACTGCAGTAAAGCATATTTTGAAGTACCTGCGAAGGACTAGGGATTATGTGCTGATTTACCGGGCAGATACTTTGTTACCTTTGGGTTATACCGATTCAGATTTCCAGTCAGATAGGGATGCTAGTAAATCCTCCTCAGGTTATGTGTATACTCTTGGAGGAGGAGCCATAATATGGAGGAGTGTAAAGAAAAAATGCGTTACAGACTCTACCATGGAAGCTGAATATGTAGCAGCCTCTGAGGCAGCTAAAGAAGTAGTATGACTTAGGAACTTCTTAATGGATTTGGATATGATTCCTGGTTTGCCCAAAGCGATAACAATTTATTGTGATAATAGTGGTGCAGTAGCAAACTCGAAGGAACCACGAGCCCATAAGGCGAGTAAACACATTGAGTGCAACTACCACCTGATACGAGACATCGTTAAGAGAGGGGAGGTCGTTGTTCGCTAAGATTGCATCGGAGGATAACCTGGCGGATCCTTTTACTAAGAGCCTTCCAGCGAAAGTGTTCGATGGGCATGTAGAAGGAATGAGGATTAGATGCGTGTCAGTAGATATGGCAGTGCAGTCTTTTAGTATAAGTGGGAGATTGTTAGATTGTACACTTAAAGCCTAGCTTTTGTATTGAACAATGTTTTAACAATTTTATTTGAAATGAGAATCATATGATCAAATATTTTGCATATTATAAATTGTTTATTTATATGTTTGTGCAAAAGTCCATTTACTTTATATTGTAGATAATATATTGTACGATAACATTCGGAAGATCATATTATCGATTTTCTTATAAAGTATAAACTGATGCTCACAACCGAGATAGACGGGGACTATCTATATGGATGATTGTAGTGTGATTTGGTATTAGTTTGTCTTGACTATAGAATCACATTAGTGCACCTTGTGTGTATTGAGCAGGACCGCTTGAGATTGTTTGACTTGTACTGTCTATATAGGAGAACTTAATCTCAGTTATTATGGATGTTCGTGCTCTTAATCCCTATACAATAACCTCGACACATAAGGCAGTATATATTTCTTTGATTCATTAATAGTAAGATTTATATGTATTAAATCAACAAACTCGGTGAGTTGGGAAGTAGTGCTGTCTCTATGGTGTGCTGTTGATTGTAGAAGGAATTCATATCCAAAATAGGTTGATGATGTCCCCTTGAGGAGCTCATATGGTTTATCATGTAAATCTTGCAAGTGGATTAATTCCGACATGATAATAAGGTTGAGTGGTACTACTCTCGAAAGAGATATTAATTAATGGAATTGTCAGTAACTTAATTAATTAATGGACATTGTATATCTTAAACATGGGGAGACTGTCGGGCACATAATAAGAAGGAGCCCAAAACTTAACTTTGGGATTGGAAAGGCAGTGCAGTAATAATATTTTAGTGGACTATATTATTATTATTGGACTGAAGTATAAGTTTTGGGCTAAGCTTGTATACTTAAGCCAATGGAGGACCAACCCAATTTCTCCTCCTGGTCCCTGCTGTAGCCCAATAAATAAGTCATCTAAGCTTTCTGGAATCCTAAGCCTGCGCCACTTTTGACGTGAGAAGAGGGTGAGAAAGCAGATTGAGAAATCATGTAGATTGTTGCCCCTACAACATCAGGATTGGACTTGGGTCATACAACAGAAGATCAAGAGGTAGTTCTCTGCAACTATTCAACCTCTACATCAACCCTGAAGAAAGGTAAACTTTAATTTTTGCTTCCACTGTTATTGTTTACTTAGTTTCCTAACGGATCACGCTGAACTAAACGATCCAAAAGCCAACACTCTCTATCGGGATGATTGTAGTGCGGTATGATATTAGCTTGTCTTGGCTATAGAATCACATTAGTGCACTTTGTGTGTATTGAGCAGGACCGCTTGAGATCGTTCGACTTATACTGACTTATAGGAGAACTTGATCTCAGTTATTATGGATGTTCGTACTCTTAATCCCTACACAATAATCTCAACACGTAGGGCAGTATGTATTTCTTTGATTCATCAATGGGTTAAATTTACTTGTAATTAAATCAATAAACTCGGTGAGTTGGGAAGTAGTGCTATCTCTATGGTGTGCTGTTGATTGTAGAAGGAATCCGTGTCTGATATAGGTTGATGATGTCCCCTTGAGGATCTCATAAGGATTATCATGTAAACCCTGCAGGTGGATTTATTCCAGCATGATAATGAGGTTGAGTGGTACTACTCTCGGATGAGATATTAATTAATGGAGTTGTCAGTAACTTAATTAATTAATGGACATTGTATATCGTAAATATGGGGAGACTAAAGGGCTTATAATAAGAAGGAGCCCATAACGTAATTATGGGATTAGAACGGTAGTGCAGTAATAATATTTTAGTGGTATATATTATTATTATTGGACTTAAGTATAAGCTTTGAGCTAAGCTTGGATACTTAAGCCCAATGGAGGCCCAACTCTAATTTCTCCTCCTGGTCCCTGCTGTAGCCCATATATAAGTCATCTCAACTATTCTAACCTTAAGATGAGACACGGCTAACACGTGAAGAGGGTAGACGGAATAGCAGAATGAGAAGATCTCGAAGATCGTCGCCCACACGACATCGAGATTGGACTTGGGAATACAGCAGAAGACTGGAAGGTTGTTTGCTGCTGTGGAAAGCCACGGAAGAGAGGATCGTTTTGGTACATGGTTCATTGAATTCCAACATTAGATGAGAGAGTTATGCCCAAAACGGTCAGGCTGCGCAGGCTGGTGGCGAGAATCCATCTTCTTCAACATACCCTGATGAAAGATAATACGTTTCTTATTTTCTTGCTTTCGCTGCATGCTAGAAACGTATGGAACCCTAACAATTCACGTTAACCAAATGATTGAATGCCAACACAATCAACAGTGAAAATAAAAAAGAAAGCGGATTCTTGCCACGGATGAACATCCAAGCATCATCCATCATCTGAATCAATCCCATCCTAACACAGATGATAGAATCAAATCAGGATCCCCTCGGATCAGCCTATGCCTGCTCAAATCAACTCGATAATGCTCTGCTATCGGAGTAATCAGCCCTCCAATGCTGACTCGCTAGAAATCAATAGTAGAGAACTTGTACAGCTGCTGGAAAAAGTAAGCCGCAACGTTGAAGCGGACTCCATTCATCATGCACCAGAGCACGTACAACTCCCCCTAGGAATACAACTGCCCTCGGATCGAGCAAACAGTGTGTTGCTCCTGATCCGATCCATATAAGCTATCACGGGGTTGCAGATGAAGACAACCTTAGTAGTATTTGAGTTATAACGTCCTTGCCTCCCCGAGATAGATCTCCAGAACTCATCAACACAGAAATCTGCATGCTCCACTGCAGGCACATCCTCACAACCAACCATCTCATTAAATTCATTCGTGTACATCAGCTGCAATTGTCCACCGATCTGCATCTACAATTCATAGAGAAGATAATGATCTCCACGATCAACTCTCATCGTACACAATACTTCAGCCGTGATATGGAAATATGTCTCCCTCTTCATCTGCATGAACCTGGTGATCCCAACTCGATTGAGCATCCAACGAATATCCTTGATAATGTTCATCTCCACCATAACTTGATCATCTTGATAACGAGTCCTCGTTATCTTGCTTGCAATAGCTGCCCATTGATGCGTGTTTTCATCGCATGCAAAATTAATCCCCAAGTATTAAGGATATCAGTTGCAGCTTAAACAAGCGACTAAGTGAAATATCAAACCCAAAGGATGGTATATTATCAATTTAATTATTAACTAAATTAACTATGACGAATGATAATAAAGTTGATGGATTTAATTAACAAGTACTAAACAATTAAACTAAATAACAAGTAAAATAAATAACACTGAAAGAATACGAAAGTGGATCAAGTAGGAGAATAGATAGCTCTAGGGTAATCCAATTTTACTACTTAACTTCCCTCTCATGTGCTGGCCAACTCTGCCTTGTGGACTATGAGTGCATCACTAAACCATGCAAATCTACTCTATAGACAAAAGTAAATATGCGTGTAATACGTGTGAATAACCTCGGAGCAAGAGAAGTAATTTCACCCCCTTTTCTAGGTACTATCAATATCAATTATTTCCCACGTCTGGAACCTAACCCGATATGATCTCCCTTTATAGGTACTATAAAATTACCCTTTTTATCCTGCTTACTAATAAACATTCATATATAATAGTTCTAATGAAGCTTCAGATTCCCCTCACTTAGAATCATAACATGGAATCATGTTCAGCGGTGAACACACTCAATCTACAATCAAGATATATATTCAGACTCTATATACCAATTGAAGATGCACAAAACGACCATGAATATGAATTAAGAAAGCATAATCATATATAAAATAAATCCACAAGTAGTATTGTACGGAGGACACACAAGAGAGTTTAACCTTCATAAACCCTAGATCTACCAAAACGGTTCTAGCCCATGATGTTGTGAAGAACAATCATGGGGGTTGGATAGATCTTACCCATATGTCCGGAAAATACAAGATAAATTAAGAAACGAAGGAAACCCTAGATGTGGGCGTCGTCGTTTCCTTTTCCGTCTTGAATCCTCCTCTTGGTTCTCCTCTTGATTCCACAAATGATCTTTAAAGTGATGGATGGATGGAGGAAAAGATGTGGATGATGGTTGGGGGGTAATCCCCCCCCTTGTGGGGTGGTGTAGGATGGATGTGGTTCCCTCCTCACATGAATAAAGATGTAAAATATATATGGGTGTGAGAAGAGATTAAATAAGGAAATAAAAGATATGGGTGAATCATGGAGGATTATGTGATAAGGACATTAATAAGCATAACTTCCTCGTCCGATCTCTAATTTTAGTGATTCTTATGCTCACACGATCCTATTTTCCTTAGCTTTCTATAAATATAAAGATCTCATCAAAAGTCCAAAATTTGAAGATATAACAAGTCATGTAAAGTGGAACAGTCGTGCTGAAAGAAACAGCTTGCACGACGTCACCATTTTGATCATAACTTTCTCGTTTGGACTTCAATTGAGGTGTTTCTTATGCCAAAACGATCCTATCTTCTGTGGCTTTTCAAACATGTATCATACTTCTAGTTCAGAGCTCCACATGAACATAGAAAAATTACACAAGTTAGACATACGTTTTTTAGAATTCATACACAAATTGCACCTTTTCTCCAACTTGGCACTTTTGATTCCTTTTTCGATCTACAACACAATAAAACATCTCAAGTGCACATTTTTCTCATATATATCGAATATAAAACACTTGTGCTAATATATAACAACAATACTCATAAAAAAGGTGTTAGATTGGACACTAAAACACGCTTATTTTCACTCTCAACAAACTCCCAAACTTACCCGTTGCTCGTCTCGAGGCAACAAAATAAAAATAAAGAGAGAGAGAGTAAGAAAATTAGCGGGGAAACAAGGACTATGACTAATACCCCCTTCACAATGCAATTGGTTTTCAACTTAGGTCATGCAACTCTTATTAAATATAATAATCAATTCATAGCATACAAGATAAGACGATTACCACCAATTCAAATGTTCCATTGACATGTTTTCACGGGAAGTATATATCACTCGCACTCAAGTGTAAAAGACTTACACTTATGGGTTATGGTGTTACGCTCATATTCAATTCAAGTGCATGCATAACCATAAACTTACCAAAAGTCTCAAACTCTCAACCACTAAAAGTATGATTCGACAATGGGATCAAAAAGGACTTTTTCTTTGGATGTAATGTTGGCTCTTTGGTAAAGGTAGGAAACATATGGATAAAGTAACTCAATTAGTAGAGAATTAAAACCGAAGATCTTTTGTACTGCAGATTTTTACACTTCAAGGCTATCCAACTTCGTGCTCTTCTAATTTTCTTTTCTCTCCTTTCCTTCAAGCTCAACATACTTTTTCTTTCCTTTAATTTTTTTTCTCGAGATACCAGTTTCGGGCACTACCTCTAACATCTCAGGGTACCAGTTTCGGGCACTACCCCTAAGCAACTTATCTTTCAGCTCATATTTTTTAGCTCATAATCACTTGTACAACTCCAAATATTTTATTCCTTTCAAACTCCATCAAAATCAACTTCACACACTTTGACAACATTTAATTCTCCACTAAATATAGGAATTTAAGGCTCAAATAGGATATAAAAGTGGCTATCTTCGTAGGTTGCCAAAGAAATAAGGTTTTTAGGTTCGATGGGGCTTACTACGGATAAACATCATTTGGTAGGGAATTATTTGTCTAAGTGACTCATAAATTCAAGGATGACCTTAAATCATCTCCATCATCTAACACACATGTAGTTTCAAGTAAGACAAGAGGCAAGTTCTAGAATATACTCACAAGATTGATACTCACCAGAAAAGAAATATCATGTGATTATGTACATGAATAAGGCTCAAAATCTCACATGAGTTTTTAACAAGTAACAGAGCACCTTTCATGGTAAGTAATATCCCACAAGTACACATAGAACTTCATATCACAATATAACTCAAGTACATTTTCTTTATCAATTTCAAGAGCATATGAATTTCAGGTATAATTTAAACAAAATAAGCTCAAGTGGATCACAACCATAAACTCAATCCTTCAACTCCATGAATTAAAAGTACACATAAAAAAATTAGAATAAAAAAACTAGTGCACTTGATTTTTCCTTCAATGCATTCACGAGCTCCTCGAGTTGTTCAACTCGATCAGGTCAAAGCCTCAATGTAGAACTCATCTTGCCACTCTTTTACCTGTTCTTTCATCAAAACTCAAGCACACCTCATCATCAAAGATTCATCAATAATAATATAGGAGAATTATAAGAAAGACTCAATTGACAATCTAATCGATTCCACACACTAGACACACCACTGAACACTAGGCAAATTGAAAAAAAATCGACATATCAAAATCGATTAAAGTTTCAACATACCGCAAAAAATCAATTCCCCTAGCAAACATTACAAAGAAAAGATTATACTCTTAGTGCTTCAATGAGGTAAGAACATTACACCCCCCAAATTTAGTAAAAACGTAAGTCGAAACTACATTTGCAACGAGATGTAATTGCCGATTAGTAAGAACCTTAAATATAAAAATTTCTTACTCACACGAAATAAATAAAACATTAAAACGGAAGGGTAAGCCCCCAACAAGCGCTCATGTTTAACGTCGGAGAGTCACGAAGATTTAACCTTTGAACTACAGGATTAGATGACGGTTTTCTCGCATCCTCACCTTCAAATACTTTCTTTCCCTCTTCTTGTCTACACTCAACATATCACCTTTCTTGGTAACAAGAATATGATCCTAAGAATTTCCTTCCTCCCATGGCTGTCTAGACACCTCCTTGTCAATCTTCCACTTAAATTCATAATCGTCTGTCTTAGAAAAATCAAGATTAAACATGTTAGAAATCACATCTATGCTCTTGCATGATTGAGTTTCCATGGGCATCTTCATTGCTTGATCAAAAGAGAAAATCACATCTTCATTATCCATCTGCAGTCTAAGCTTCTCAGCTCTCAATGTCTTTGTTCTTTCCACTTCTTCTCATATATAAGCTCAGTATTCTGTTCTTTGGATGGTACTGGAGTAGCATCAACATTCGGTAAAGCATTTGGCATGAAAAATGATGCTGTACGAGGTGTTTGACCTTGGTTTGACCATGAGTGTTGGTCGAACCAGGTGTGTAATGGTCGAACCCCGCTTCTGAATGTTCATTCTTCGTCTTACAGGCCTTTTCGACCACGATTCGACCAACAGGATTGGTCGAATCATGCTGATTGTGGTCGAATCATCTTTCTAGAAAAATATGGTGCTCGGTACAGGGTAGTTCGACTGGTGTTAGACCAGCCGATTTGGTCGAACCATCTTGATCCTGGTCGAATCGCTCAGCTGGGACCTACGGATGTTGCTCAGGTGCCTAGTTCGACCTTCTCTGTTCGGTTCGACCTGATGTGTTGGTCGAATCAAGGTCAAATCGGGCTCCTGACATTTCTAAATTTGATTTCGGCATCATCGATCCCCTATACTGTGTTCCAGTCCTTAACATGATGGCATGGCACTACTTCGGATTCATTATGCCTTGAGACGGGAACATTTCTTTCTCCAATATTTGTGTCAATTGATTCGCGTTCCTGGCCATCTGCCCCATCATCAAAGTAAGCTCCTTCATCTTCTTAGACAAATCTGCATGATTAGAGTTCATAGTAGCTTCAAGATGATCAACCCTTGCATCATTCCTAGCCATGTATCGATTGAAGGTATCTTCAATACTCTTCACTTCATGCTGCTTCTTACTAGGCCCCCTTAGTGTCAACTCTGTAATCTGCTTCTGCTGGGACTCTAGTAGCTTGTTGATGTTAGCTAGACTAGAGACGATCTCATCCTCCTTATTCGGCTTCACTTGATGTTCAACCTGCGCCACCTTGCCAAGTACATATGATCTTCTATCTCTCTCCATAGGCTAGTCACGTGAATTCATAGAGATGTTTTCGAACAACTTTTCTGCTTCTATTGCTGTTTTAGATAACAGCGCTCCACCTGATGATGCATTAATAAAAACACCCGACTCACAATCCAATCCATAGTAGAGATACTTGTGTATTGAGCCTTAGACATTCCATGCTGTGGGCACCTCCTGAGCATGTCTTTAAACATATCCCACGCCTCATGAAATTTCTCACCATGATTCATGACAAATTGGGTGATCTCTTGCTTCATTCTTAAGATCCTTGAGGGTGGCATGTATCTCTCCAAGAACTTTTGCTGCAGTTGGTCCCATGTAGTGCAATCTGCTGCATCAAGAGTCTCATACCAAGCTTCTGCCTCATCAATCAAAAAGAACTTGAATAGGAGGATCCGCCTAGCATTATCATTAGCTCCAGCACCCTTCTGAGTGATTGCATAACCAATAAATCTTTGGAGATGCTGATATGGATCTTCAAAACAACCTCCAGAAAAGGGTTTCTTCTCCACCATGTTAATAAGAGCGTGATGTATCTCAAAATCATCATTTTCCCGCCTTGCTCCTATCAACCCCATGTTTCAAATCCCATTGTATGTGAAAATTTCACGTATTGCAACATTATCCAGATTCAGCCTTGCTCCGCCCATGTTTAGCTCAATGTGTTATTCCTTCTTTCCTTCCTCACCTTTTCCTAGTGCATAAGTACCTCAGAAAAATTCAAGGTTAGTTAAAAAGAAATAATCACAAATAAAAGTTTTAATCAACTAGAAATAATAAACTAATAATAACAGCCGTCCCCGGCAACGGCGCCAAGAACTTGATGCGCGTTTTCTTTGCACGCAAAATTAATTCCCAAGTATTAAGAATATCAGTTGCAGCTTAAGCAAACGATCAAGTGAAATATCAAACCCAAATGACGGCGTATTATCAATTTAATTATTAACTAAATTAATTAAGACGAATGGTAATAAAGTTGATGGATTTAATTAACAACTACTAAACAATTAAATTAAATATCAAGTAAAATAAATAACACTGAAAGAATATGAAAGTGGATCAAGTAGGAGAATAGATAGCTCTAGGGTAATCCAATTTTACTACTTAACTTCCCTCTCATATGCTGGCCGACTCTGCCTTGTGGACAATGGACGCATCACCAAATTATGCAAATCTACTCTATAGACACAATAAAATATGCGTGTAACACGTGTGAATAACCTCAGAGCAAGAGACGTAATTTCACTCCCTTTCTAGGTACTATCAATATCAATTATTTCCCACGTTTGGAACCTAACCCGATATGATCTCTCTTTATAGGTACTACAAAATTACATTCTTTATCCTGCTTACTAACCCAAATTCAATTCAATTAATAAACATTCATATATGATAGTTCTAATGAAGCTTCGGAGTCCCCTCACTTAGAATCATAACATGGAATCCTGTTCAGTGGTGAACGCACTCAATCTACAACCAAGATATATATTCAGACTCTATATACCAATTGAAGATGCACAAAATGATCGTGAATATGAATTAAGAAAGTATAATCATATATAAAATTAATCCACAAATAGTGTTGTACGGAGGACACACAAGAGAGTTTAATTAATTCATAAAACCTTCAAAACACTAGATCTACCAAAACGGTTCTATCGCATGATGTTGCGAAGAACAATCATGGGGGTTGAATAGATCTTACCCATATGTCTGAAAAATACAAGATAAATTAGGAAACGAATAAAACCCTAGATGTGGGCGTCGTCGCGTCATTCTCCATCTTGAATCCTCCTCTTGGTTCTCCTCTTAATTCCCAAGACGAATGTTTCAGTGATGGATGGATGGATGAAGGGATGTGGATGATGGTTGGGGGGTGATCCCCCTTGTGGGGTGTAGGATGATTGTGTTTCGGTTCCCTCACATGAATAATGATGTAAAATATATATAGGTGTGAGAAGGGAATTAAATAAGGAAATAAAAGATATGAGTGAATCATAGAGGATTATGTGATAAGGAGATTAATTGTGCTCCAAGAAATAGGTAATTTTCGTAAATTTTTGGAAATTTTTGGAAATTCTCGCTGGCAGCTGCGCGACTTCACGATTTTAAGCTTAACTTCCTCGTCTGATCTCCGATTTTAGTGATTCGTGTGCTCACTCGATCCTCTTTTCCTTGGCTTTCTCTAAATGTAAAGATCTCACCAAAATTCTAACATTTAAAGATGTAACAAGTCATGTAAAGTGGAACAGTCGTGCTGAAAGAAACAACTTGCGACGTCACCATTTCGATCATAACTTTCTCTTTTTGATTTCGATTGAGGTGTTCCTTATGCCAAAACGATCTTATCTTCTGTGGCTTTCAAACCATATATCATACTTTTTGTTCAGAGCTCCACATGAACACAGAAAAATTACACAAGTTGGACATGCGTTTTTCAGCATTCATACACAAATTGCACCTTTTCTCCAACTTGGCACTTTTGATCCCTTTTTCGACTTAAAACACAATAAAACACCTTAAGTGCACCTTTTTCTCACATATATCGAATATAAAATACTTGTGCTAATATATAACAACAATACTTATAAAAAAGGTGTTAGATTGACACAAAAATACGACTATTTTCACTCTCAACACCCATAACTCTTTCTTCTCTTCCCAATCCTCGATCTTTATCTCGAAATCGGAAGGTCTCCTCTTATCAAGCTTTAACTTCTTAGCACTAGCACCTTTCCTAGGAGAGTTAGTCTCCTTCCTCTTCGAAGATGAAGCAATCTCTTTACCTACAAAAACTATACTTCAATACACAACAAAATAGATAAAACAAGCTTACCAATCTTAAGACTAATCAAAGCATGAATTCAACTCAAGACTTCAAATTCATATACTATAATCATAATTTAATTCTACATGTTTCAAGTGTTCATCTAATAATCATAACAAATATAGGCTCAACACTTTCAATGATGAGACCATGTCAACCAATAGTCTTAAAATTACCACACACATGAAACATACTTCTCAATTTCAACATAAACTTCAACAAAAACCATAAGCATGCTTATATTCCACATTCAATTGCACAACATCAACACTTTAAATCAACGAGTCCATATATACACTCAAAAATTAATGTCAAGCCCGCATGATATGCATCATCAATTTCACAAAAATCTCAACAATCCAACGTAAAACGAATCATGCCAATTCAAGTGAAATTTCAACAAAAACACAAAAAATTAAACACTTCAAATCCAACTAAAACTATGTTTAACCAACTTACCCAACCTTAACTAAGCATTATCACTTCAATTCAAGAGTAAAGAGGTAGGAAAACATACCTTTGTTGGTCATAGTGTGCGTGTGATGTACGGTAACAATTTCCCAGAATTTTGAATGAAATAGCCCCAATTAAGACTTGAATCTTCCAAATCTTGGATGTGGAAGTGTGTGGAGTGGAAGATTTAAGTGTGGGAAAACTTTGGAATGAAGGACTTACAATTCGTGATGGGTGTTCGAGAGAGGGTTACGGAATCGGTCGAAAGAAATAAAGAAAAATAACCTTTATTCTTGATTTCAGACTGCGTTCGACTTGAACAGTATGATCGAACAAGGGTTTCTGGTCGAATAGCACGAGTCTGCCTTTAAAACGTGATCTCGTTAAACCTCAGTTCGACTAATTTGGCTTGGTCGAACAACATCGTGAGGTCAAACGACACCTCCGTAAACTGAAATTCACCCCCTGTTCTTCCCTGTTTTGTTCGACCGCCATTCAACCACAAAGTATTGGTCGAGCAAGGCTCACTGGTCGAATGACACCTCCGTAAGTTGTTTTCGCATTTAGGCTCCTTGTTCGACCACCGTTAGACCAGAATGTGTTGGTCGAACAGCAGAGTGTGGTCGAACGAGCCTCCGAACTTCTAAAATTTTGAACTCCTTTCTTCTTTCCCTACTAAACTTAAACTCAATGACATTATCAAGCATTATAATACCAAAATAAAAGCTAGAGAACCACTCTTAGACTATATAAAATAATTTATAATACTTCGTTCACACTAGAATAAATAAAACACCACCGAACACTAGGCAAATCGTAAAAATATTAACACAATAAAACCAATTAAAGTTTTAATATACCGCAAAAAATCAACTCCCATAGCAAATGTTACAAAGAAAAGATTATACTCTTAGTGCTTCAATGAGGTAAGAACACCACACCCCCCAAACATAGTAGAAACTATAGATGAAACTAAGTTTGCAAATTGATGTAATTACCGATTAGTAAGCTCCTTAAATATAAAAATTTCTTACTCACACTAACTAAATAAAGTAATAAAACGGGAGAGAAAGCCCCCAACAGGCGCTCATGTTTAACGTCGGAGAGTCACTACGGTACCAATTTAATATAAAGTATCTTTAAATATGACAAAAGCATCATCCGGCGACCTGTAGTGCTTCAACCTATGCCCATTCGCCGCTATGATGTCTCCATCTTTGTCCATTATTTCAAAACTCCCCCTCTACAAGCTCTATGGATAATGAACGATCCCGTCCACTTCGATTTCAATTTTTCTGCGAAAAACTTCAAACGAGAGTTAAAAAGTAATACCTTATCTCTTTGCTTGAACTCTTTATAAGTGATCTTTGAATCATGCCATTTCTTTATTCTCTCTTTATAAATCACCGAGTTCTTGTAGGCTTGATTTCTGAACTCATCTAGTTGATTGATATGAGTCATCCTCAATTCCTTTTGATTCTTAAGACACAAGTTCAAACTTCTCAATGCCCAAAAAGCTCTATGCTGAACCTCTACGGGTAAGTGGCACGGCTTCCCATAGATAATTTGATACGGTGACATATCAAGCACAATTTTATATGCAGTTTGGAACCCCCATAAGACGTCATCGAGCTTCATAGCCCAATCCTTCCTATTAGTTCCAACCACCTTCTCTAGGATTAGCTTCACTTGCCAGTTAGAAACTTTCGCTTGCCCATTTGCTTGAGGATAATAGGGTGCAGTAACCCTATTCTCCACACCATAATCCTAGAGAACTCTTTCAAGATGTTTATTGATGAAGTGGGAACCTCCATCACTTACAAGTGCTCTCGGAACTCCATAATGGGCAAAGATATGTTTCTTTAAGAGAGACAACACAGTCTTTGAATCATTCATACGGGTAGGGATGGCCTCCACCCACTTAGAAACATAATCCACAGCAAGTAGGATGTATAAGAATCCATTTGATGGGGGAAACAGCCCCATAAAATTGATTCCCCATACAACGAAGATCTCAACAACAATGCTCAGCTGAAGTGGCATCTCATCTCTTCTACTTATGTTTCCCATCCTTTGACATCTATCGTATGTCGACACATAAGATTCACAATCTTTGAACAAAGTAGGCCAATAAAGAGCAGATTGTAGTACCTTGGCTGCAGTCTTTTGGGCTCCGAAGTGTCCCCCGTTAGGTTGTGCATGGCAAAAATAAGAACACTCTCATCTCATTCTCGGGCACATACCTACGGACGATAGAATCCATACAAATTTTGTACACAAATGGATCGTATCATATGAAAGTCTCAACATCTATCTTGAATTTCGCAAGTTGATACCTATTGAGATCTTTCGAAATTTCACCTACGGCAATGTAATTGATGTAATCCACATACCATGGATCCATTCTTTGAGCAGCCACTACACAAGCTCTCTCCGCTCCTTCCACAAACACCGCCATGATCTTCTCATCTGGGAACATCTCTTCAATTTATTCAAAAGAGTCATCACAATGTTCCTTTGTTTCTAACCTTGATAGTTATCCGCCAAAACATTCTCCATTCCTTTCTTATCTCGGATCTTCATGTCGAACTCTTGTAAAATAAGGTTCTATCGAATAATCCTGGGCTTTGCTCCCTTCTTCTTCATTAAGTACCAGACCGCAGAATGATCCGTGTATATAATTGTCTTCATGTCAACCAAATACTGTCGAAACTTATCAAATGCATACACCACTGCTAAAAATTCCTTTTCAGTGACAGTGTAGTTTTTTTGTGCTGCATCAAAAGCTTTACTCGCATAGTAGATGGTGCATAACTTCATTTCCTTCAGTTGCCTAAGCACCACTCCAAGTGCTAAATCACTTGCATCACACATAAGTACAAACGACTGAGTCCAATCCGGTGTGATCAAGATAGGTGCAGTAATAAGCGCCTCTTTCAAAACCTGAAAAGCTGTTAGACATTTTTCATCAAAAACAAAAGGAACATCCTTTTTAAGTAAGTGAGATAAGGGCTTGGAGTATTTTGAGAAGTCTTTGATAAATCTTCTATAAAATCCTACGTGTCTAAGGAAGGACCACACTCCTTTCTCATTCGTAGGTGGTGGAAGCTTCTCAATTGCCACTACCTTAGCTCTATCAACCTGCGATCCCTTGGCCGAAATATGATGACCAAGAACAATCCCATCTCTTACCATAAAGTGACACTTCTCCTAATTCAAGACAAGATTAGTTTCTTGACATGTCTTCAAAACAGTAGCTAGGTTAGACAAACAAATATCGAAAGAGGAACCAAACATAGAAAAATCATCCATAAACACCTTCATGATTTTCTTTATCAACCCATCCATTTGACTTCTTCGAGCTTGGTTCTTTTAGATTCATACCTATTATCACCCAAATCAAGTAAAGTTTCATAGAGAGTCCCCGTATATCTTGATTGTGAGTATTTGTTTATACTTTATAAGGAAACCGATAATATGATCTTTCGCGTGTTGTCGCAAAATATATTATCTACAGTATAAAGTAAGTGGACTATTGCATCGAACATATAAATAAATTATAAGACATAATCATTTGATCATATGATTCTTATTTCAAATAAATTGTTATAACATTTTTCATAAAAAAGCTAGGCTTTTAGTATACAATCCAATAGAACCAACAATCAGAGAATTTTATAGGTTGGTTCGACCAAGAGGCTGTGGTTCGACCAAGGGTTCGGGTTGAACCAACTACTTAAATGTTTGTTACAGGCTGGTTCGACCTTGACATGCTGGTTCGACCAATGGTTCAAGCCGAACTAGATTCAAAAGTTGTCCAAAAGCGTGGTTTGACCACCTGGTTCAAGTCAAACCAGCCCAGGTAAGGCATGTTTAATTATTATTCCAGCCTTTGTTCCGTACAGTTTTCACACCACCCGCACTCGAATCCTCTCCGAACCAAAAATCCTTTCTTCCAAACTTTAATTTTACTTCATTATACTCCGTTTAAACCACTTTCCGCCCTTCCCATACTTGATTTCTCATGGATTTGGAGCATTTTAGTTGCAAAACTAGGATTTTCCATTCAATTTGGGGATTTTCATATTTCGTTCATATTAAGCCAAGGATGGATCGAAAGGTACGTTCTCTTGACTATATTAACCTATGATTGAAGTTCTATTGCTTGATTTTCAGTGGGTAAGTTGATTGAACTTGTTTTTATGTGAATTCATGGTGTAAGTTGGATTTTTGTTTAAATTTTCATACGAACGAGTGATAGGTCCGATTTTAGTGATTGATTTTGATAGACTTTGATGTTCTGTATGGAATATGTGTGGTGAAGAGAAGCATGCTAGAAATTTTAGTTGATGAATTGCATGCTAAAGTGAAGAAAGTGAAGTTGATAATTCTTGTTGAAGAGTTGAATTGTGAAGTGAAATTGGAGTAGCATGTTAAGGATTCGTTGTTTAATATCATGAATAGGCATGCTTGTTTGAAGTTGATTATACATGAATAAATTTAAGTCTTGAGTAGATTTTAGTGTATGATTAGAATTGGAATATGGTTGGGTTACTTTCCTAGTATTGGTTTTGTATTGATTTATTACTCTTGCAGGAAAAGGAAAGGCAATTGATATCCGTTCTAAGAAGAGGGAGAATAGATAGCCTCGTGAAGACAAGGTTACAAAAAGTTACAACTAAAGGAGAGGCTGCCTAGGAATTTCCATATTCGAATGGAGAATTGGGAGGAGATAAAGGATCGATGGGTTGCGATGTCCGATAAGATTGCTCGCACGAGGTACCAAGATGATGGGGCCATGATGACAATGAATATCCGTGATGACATAATGTGGATGTTTGATCAAGTCGGCATCCGTCACTTCATGGAGTTGAAGAGGCCGACATATTTTCATGTAACTGCGGAGGTGTTGTGCTCGATTACGATTAAAAAAGGTTCTAGTTCTCTTCCGTATGAATGTTCATTCTAGCTAGGAGGCAAGAAGAGAACTTGGACGGCTGAAGATTTTAATGTGCTGCTAGGAACTCCGAGGGGGATTTCGAGGCACGAGAATTGGTATTTCAGACCTAATGACTTTTAGAGACCTATTTCTGGAGAAGACATGGATTTCAAGACGAAGGACGCTCATGCTGGTTTGATTCGCAACCTTGTTATTAGATACATAATAGAGTTTTGGGCAACACGTTGTTTGTCGATCTGAGTAAAGTTGCATATCTTGAGGAGAGTTGTATGTTCTTTGGTGTATGATGAATTAAGTGCAGTTTAATGTGGGTTCGTATTAGATTCAGCAGCTTCACAAATTCAGGAGTTCCACTTTTCAGAAAGTGAATATTGAAGGATTGCTTACTCTTGTGGCTGAGTCATATCACATGGATTTCACTGGTATTACGCCTATTTTAAAGGATTCGGATCTGGTGATGAGTGCATGTGTTAAAGCTGGATTTGGTTATCATCGCGATAGAGACTGTTTTTACACTAGGGGATCTAATCCTTATTCTTTCAAGTTTCCAAATGATATGAGGGTCTTGACTACGATCCAAAATGATGATAATAGGTTGATGAACACTCTGGCGCACGAGGCTATATCAACAACATGCTTAAGGAGAGGAAATTGGAGGACTGTGGCTGATCTGTACGCCGCTGGGATGTATCAGGAGCTACATTGGATAGTCGATCAGGGCTAGCAGCAGCCTCAGCATGAGGGGCATATGTCCACCCTGAGATAGAGATTCAGCAGCCGCAACAGCATGATATTCCACCACCACCATATCCACAGCCACAACAGCAGCAGCATTGGGGCGGACCAGATGACTACTATAGGGAGCAGTTTCGGTTGATAAATGAGGACCTTGTCAACCTGAAAACAATCAGAGGGAGACAAATTGCCAATTGGGCCTGCTGACGACGAGCTATACTGCGCTCGATATGCGATACAATGCGCTGGATGCCAACTATGTGGTGATGGATTAGAGATTGGGAGATTTGAATGACAATTATGAAGCTCTAGATAGGAAGGTGGATACCCTACAGAGAGATTTCGATGATTGGCGTAGAGGTGATAGTGATGATGATGCTCCACAGGAGTAGAGGGCGCCAGGTTTTCATCTTATCTGCTTCATCTCATCCCTCTTCTCTTTTATCTTTACATGATGGGTATTTGGTGGTGTGAGTGGCATGTACTGATATTTGATATTGATTATGATGTTGGATTGATGGTGATACTTGATTTGGTTTGATATGATGGGTTCTTGATTAGTATATTGCATTCGTATTTTGCATGTCTTGATTTTGTTGATGAGAAGCGTGTATAACTTGTTAAATATGTGGAGTTCATTGTGGAATTGATCTTGATTATATGCTATGAGGAGTGCTTAGGAATCTATTAACCAGGTGAGAATTTGAGCCTTATGAAATCATGCTACATCCATGCATGATAGTTTATTCTTGTGAGAATCGTTCATATGACCGTATTCTAAAACTGGGCTTGGAGTCTTGTGTGAGACTTATGATTGATTAGTTATTAGGACATGATCTTAGACTATTATTGTTTATTTGAGTCACTTAGCTAAATTTTACCTTCCCATACACTATATAAATTATTGGAAGCCCTGTTGAGCCTTTTAAAAGCTTTTTCTTTTGCAAGCCGTGATAAAAAGCCGTATTCATCCTTTACTTGAGCCTTCTTGAATACCTTACTCATTAGTTGAGAGTTGAGGTGAGTATATGCTAGCTTGAATGTGAGAAGAAAAGGAAGAAAAATATTGGTTGAGCGGTATAAGAAAAGGAAAAATTATGGTTAAATCTTATTTAGGAGTAGTACCTGAAACTGGTTTTCGACTGCTTAGAAGGGTAGTTGATAGGCATTTTCTGCGCACTCTAATTTAATCCTCAAGTATAAGGATGTCAATCGTAGTAGCAAGTACCCAAGTTAAATTATCGATCCCACTGAGACAGCTAATTATTTATTTATTTTAGATTACTATTTAAGAAGAATTATGTAACCAATTTCTGAGTTTTTTGAATTAATTAACTAAAATACTGAAATAATAAATTAATAAATAATTAAAAGCAATAGAAATTAAGCAAGTTTTAATTAAGAGATATTCGACAGTTCTAAGGTATCAGGTATAAACCACTTAATTCGGGTTATTAGACCTTCAATTGTTCATTCATGCAGTTTCAATGAAAATACACCACATAACCCTGTTAACCCATCGAATATGATCCGATTCTAAGCTAACAGTATATTCTAGTTTTAATCCTAAGTTGCATGAATGCTACCAAACCTCATTCCTAGATACTAATCAAAGCAAACAACAATACCTCCGGATGGTAAGTTCGACTAACAAGATATTTTTTGGAATTACTACAAGGTTCTATTCATTTCCTACTTGAATGTCAAATTGCATTGTTCCACTAAACAATTCAAGTATTTGATTTACCAGTTCGTGGAATTAAAGTGTTTATAGCTGAACTACTTCAATCCCTAATAGATAGCCAATGCCAATCATGAACGCACACAAGCTAACATAATAATCCAGGCATTATAGTGGATTCATGAAAATATTATGAAGACATTATAAAGCAGCTAAGAAAGTTTGAATAAAATAAGTAAAATCAAAATATCAACTGCATAAATTCCCAATCTTTGGTCTAGGTTCCCAAATCAAACCATCAAACCCTAGAACTGTTTAAGAAATTTAACCCATGAGGTTAAAATCAACAATCATGGCTATGCAATTCATATCACAAATCAAGATAAAAGGAAAGAAAAGAATAGAGACACGAAACCCTACCGTAAGCGTGAGTCTACGTTCCTTCTCCGTCTCTCCGATCGTCTGATCTCCCTCGATTAGCACTTGGAACAACTTGAAGATTGATGGAGGATGAAAATCAGATGTGAATCTGATATGAAAGTGTTGGTGGAGTGAATTGATGATGGGTGATGGATGGGTTCTCTCCAATTGTGTGTTGATCTCCACTATTATGTCTTGGACTGATGCAGGGCTGTTTTTTGAAGATTTTTTTTCCAAAACACGATCTGAAGGTATAAATACAGTGCTGCATCAAACCACTACAAGAAACTGCCAGAATACCGACAGATTTATCGACGGGAAAAATTCTTCGGTAATTACTGACGGTTTACCTACGAATTACCGACGGTTTGTTGATTTAATAGAATTTATTTTTAAAAAATCATCAATAAAAATTTTCGACGGTTTTTGCGATGGATTACCGACGGAATTAGCGATGGATTTCTTTTTCGTCGTTAAATCCGTCGGTATTTTGGAGGGAATAAATCCCGAAAGATTACCGACGGATTTAATCCGTCGGTAAATATATCAAATTGTATTTTTTTAGAAAATATTTAGTCTTTAATTTAGCGACGAATTTAATCCGTCGGTAAATATATTAAATTTTAATTTTTAAAAAATTAATTTTAGTTTTTAATTTATCGACGGATTAAATCCGTCGGTAAATAAATAATTTTTTTTAAAAAAATTGATTTTAGTCTTTAATTTACCGACAGATTTAATCTGTCGGTAAATATATTAAATGTTATTTTTTTAAAAATTAATTTTAGTCTTTAATTTATCGACGGATTAAATCCGCGGGTATATATCAATTTTTTTAAATAATAAATTTAGTCCTTAATTACCGACGGAATTAATCCGTCGGTAATTAAATAAATTTTAATTAAAAAATAAAAATGTGTCTTCTGTTTTTTTAACATAAATCGTATTTGATAACCAAAAATATATTAGAATTTAGACTTAAGAATAGAAATAAAAAAATCAAATATGTAAACCAGGAACTGATAAAGCCCTAGTTACATAATTCCCAAAATCAAACTCGAAGAACTCCATACTGATGGCCAAAATGCAAAATCGAAGAACTCCTGCTGATAAAATCGAAGAATCCGCTACCACTTCTCGTCGCCGACCGCACTCCCGAAAGTCTCTCGCGAGCCTCGCGGCGCCACCCACTGCCCTCTCGTTTTGGATGGCGCAAGAGCTTCCAGGCCACCACCGGTCCCTTTGCAGAGTATCGATCTTCCTATCCAAAGCTTCATTGTTCTCGTTCCTCTCCCAATCTCCTATCCATCGCATCATATCAGAGGTTGAGCGCTGCATAATTTGTGTTCGCCAATGCCATCTATCGATTCGTCTCTTGCTGGTTCGCATGCAGAATGATAAAATGCTCGTTCATCAGTTTGAACTACTCTCGATAAAAATGATCCTAGGACTGCCAGACATCGTGCTGCTACTGTGGTGGCGGCTCATAACACTGCTGCGGTGGTGATGAGAGTGATAGTTCATATATTTTGAGCCCTGATTTGGATGGAAATTGAGTAAGATTTGGTCTATTATTAAGGCAAATCGGGATGTTTATGGGAAATCCACGAATCAGATACTACAGAGGTTATTTGAGCAATTCATGTAGGAAAACAGGTCAGAAGTGCTCATAATCAGAAAACACGAGTTTTGAGATACCGCTTGACCTGAGGAGGAGCTGCTCGACCAGCACTTCTTGGTCGAGCGAGGGTAGAATTGGTCGAGCGAGTGTCTGTACAGAGTTTCAGCGAATAGGGATGTCACTTGACCTAGCCGAGCCCGCTCGACCTGAGTCATCTTGGTCGAGCAGGGACACTCAGATCTATTTTTGGTAATTTCGACCCTCCTGTGCGTGAATTGACGTATTTTAGAAGAAAAAACCCAGTAAAGGTCTGTAAGGAAAGTTTTACAAGTATAAAAAGGGATGCCGATCACATCAAGAAGATAGTTAGATTCCACATCCATCCTATACCACGTCTAAGCCCTAACTCCATCCGTAGGAGCTGTAGAGAGAGATTCGTGCAGCGAATCAAGTGAGAACCAAGTGAAGATTCAAGACGGAGCGAGAAGCGACGGGGCCCACATCTAGGGTTTACTTTGCAAATTAATCTTTCTTGTAATTTCAAGACTATGAGTAAGATCTATCCAATCACCATGAACGATCTTCGAAACGTCAAGGGCTAGAACCGCTTTGGTAGTTCTAGGGTTATGAAGGTTTTTATCTAGTTAATTGAACTTCTGTGTGTATACTCCAAACAACATTACTTGTGGATTTTTTTATATAAGACTATGCTTTATTAATTCATATTTAGAGTTGTTTTGTGCATCATTAACTGTTATATAGAGTCTGAATATATATCTTGGTTATGGTTTGAGTGCATTCACTGCTGAGCAGGATTTATATTATGATTCTAAGTGAGGGGACTCCGACGCTTCATTAAAACTAACTTATATAAATACCTATTAATTAAATTGAATTCAGGTTAGTAAGTAGGATAAAGAGGATAATTATATAGTACCTATAAAAGGAGATCATATCGGGTTAGAGTACTTAGTGCACGAGAAATAACTGATACTGATAGTACCTAGAAAGGGGGTATAATTATGTTCTTGCTCCAAGGTGATTAACATGTGTTACACGTTTATCTGCTTGTGTCTATAGAGTAGATTTGCATGTTTTAGTGATGCGTTCATATTTCACAAGGTAGAGTCGAATATTGATACACGGAAGGAAGTTTAATTAGTGAAACTGGATGGCCTAAAGAGCTACCTATCTTCTCACTTGTCAACTCTCGATTATTCTCTACAGTCTTTATTTTATTTGTTATTTAATTCTTTTGTCTATTAGATTAACAATTACTTTCCATTTAAATTGTCAAATAACCAATCATCCTTTGGGTTCTATAATATAACTTGGTTGCTTATCTAATCTACAATTGCATCCTTCATACTTGGGGATTGATTGTGTGTTGAAAAAATGCTCATTATGTTTCTGGCATCGTTGCCGGGGAAGGTTGTCCTTATCAATTTTATTATTTTTATTTTAATTGAAAGTACTCCATACTTGTGTTTAATTTCTAAGGCTTAATTTTTCTTAGGTGTATGCACACTAGGTCAAAGGGAGCACCATTAATACCTTTTGATACAAAAATTGAAGCATCGTCGAGGAAGAAAAAGGCAAAGAAGAAAAAGAACAAGAATGTGGAAGCAACCATAGCTCTTAATCTAGGAGTTGAAGTTGAAGTACTGAACTCGGAAATGATTGAAGCTGCAACCGGAGACCCATTGAAGCAGAAACAGTCAACATGGACAATGCTGCCATCTGTGAAGTCTTTAAAAATAACAGAGGAGGAAACGTGGGGCTGTTAGAAGCACGTGGGGCCAATGCAAATTTTGATCTTCATCCCGCTCTTATCAGCATGATAGAAAGGAACTCCTTCTCTGGGAGAACATTCAAGGATCCTCAACAACATCTTAACAAGTTCCTTGATTATGCAATTACATAAAAGGATGCAGAAACTCATGAAGATGCAAGGAGGATCATCTTATTTAAATTTTTGTTATTTAAAGAGCGAGAGATTGGTACGACACTCTTAGTGCCGCTGAATGCACTACCTGGGAGCGGGAACAATTGAAAGTGAAGTTCTTAGAGAGATACATGCCACCTTAAAGGTGTTTAGAATAAAGCCAGATATCAATCAATTTGCTAGCGGTAGTGGTGAGAAATTTCATAAAACTTGGGGCAGGTTCAAGGACATGCTTTGGAAGTGTCCACAACATGGGTTATCTAAAGCACAGTACATCAGTATTTTCTATAATGGGTTGGATTGTGATTCTCATGTTTTACTGGATGATTCATCAAATGGAGTATTACATACAAAGACATCTGTTGAGGCTGAAAAACTCTTTGAGGATATTTTGATGAATTCAAGAGATTGGACAACTGATAGAGTGAGGGGTACCTATGTACTTGCAAAGGAAGCGCAGGTTGAGCACACTATGGTAAAGTCAAGTAGAGAAGATGAGATCGTCTCTAGCTTGACAAACATCAACAAGCTACTTGAATCCTTGCAAAAGCATATAACAGAGATGTAACAGAGAGTACCAATGATGGTGCAGCAGGATGCTGGTGAAGAAAGATCGATCCAAGAGAAATTGGAAGATGCAAACAATGGTATGGCCAAAGTATTCGGGGAACTAGGTTTCAAAATCAGGGAAATAAGAATTACAGAGGGAATTACAACAATTATGGTACCCAAGTAATTATCAACAACCAAGGGGGCTGGAATTTTCATGGAGCAATCCAAATGTAGCAATCAAATTTCCTATGGGTGTTGATCCTGGTGCTAAGATCGATAAAGGAAAACTAGGTTTGGAAGATACTGTGAACTGATATGTGGCTAGGAATGATGCAAGGGTGGATTGTTTGGAAGTAAAGAAAGATTCAAATCATGATGAATTATCCAAGCAGATGAAGGATCTTACTTTGTTGATGGGAGAGATGGCGCGGAATATGAATAAGCTTACGCAGACAATTGAGAAAGGTAAATTTTCTTCACAAAGTATAACAAACCCAAAATCTTGTAATGCCATCACTTTGAGGTCAGGAACACAGTATGAAGGTCCAATGCAACCAGTTATAGAAAATGGAAAGAACGTGTCCTCGCTCGACCACTGCTCGACCAAATCACTTGTCGAGCTGAGGTCGAGCTGCATTCTGAGGCTCTGAAATGTCACGATCAGATTACAGATAGCTCGCTAGACCAGACCTGTGTGGTCGAGCTGACTCCTGTACACCTGAACAGTTAAATGCAGATTAAAGGTAAGTCTCTCGACAATTACCAGATCGCTCGACCAAAATTTTTTTGTCGAGCGGAGGTTGAGCAAGGTCATATGACACCGATTTTCATACAGGACATTATACCTGCAGTTCTAAACATTTCAGTACCATCCCAAGAGTAGAATACTGAGCAGATGGTAGAAAAGAAGTGGAAAAGAGCCAAACAATTGAGAGCCAAGAAGGACAAAACAAAGGAGGTCGAACACGATGAGTGAGGAATTCCCAAAATAAAGATACCTCCTCCATTTCCACACAGGTTATTGAAGAATGGATTAGAAGAAAAGTTCAAGAGGTTTTCGGATATCATGAACAAGATAAGCTTGAACATTCCTTTCTCCGAAGCAATCATGGAGATGCCATACTATACCTGATTTTTGAAAGATATCATATTGAAGAAGAGGAACTTGAATGGAATTGAAACTGTAAATTTGTCAGAGAACTGAAGCTCGATCATTCAGAGGAAGCTAGCTGCCAGCAAAATTGAAAGATCCGAGAAGCCTCACCATTCTATGTGAAATTAGAAAGGGGCCAGCACGAAAAGCTTTGTGGGAACTTGATGCAAGCATCAACTTGATGCCCTTATCAATATTTAAGAAGCTAAGTTTGGGGGAGCTTGCTCCCACAACAGTGGCTCTAAAATTGGCGGATAGGTCTGTGACTTTTCCGAAAGGGGTGATAGAAGATGTACTGGTGAAAGTAGAAAAACTTGTCTTTCCTGTGGATTTTCTTGTGCTAGAGATAGAAGATGACAAAGATAATGTTCCTCTTATCTTAGAGAGCCCATTCCTGGAGCTATGATAGATGTTAAAATGGGGGAGCTTAGAATTCGCATGGATAATGAAGAGGTGTTGTTCAACCTCGACAAAGCAATGAAGATGCCTATGGAGACATTGATGTGGTGGAGGAGATCGTGAAGGAAGACATGTCCTTGATTCTTTCAAAGGATCCCTTGGAGACATGCTTGGCAGAATCTCTTACTTTTCCCACTACAGATCTAGACGAGCTCTCCAATGAGGTTTGTATTGAATTTCTTGAAAACTTACATGCTTTGGATGATGATTAGTATGAACATAAAAGAACCAAGCTTGAAGAGGTGAAATGGACTAAGCAGTACCTACCCTTGGATAGAGAAGCACATCGAAAGAAGATAAGAAGGAGGAGTTGAAGCTTCTACAGGAACACTTGAAGTATGCCTATTTGGGTGACAATAAAACTTATTCGGTAATTATATCTTCTTCTCTTACTAATGAGCAACTCGATGGTTGTGCTTAGGAAATATAAGTCTGCTATTGGATGGTCTCTCGATGATTTGAAAGGTATTAGTCCATCGTATTGCATGCATAGAATAAGTTTGCTAGATGAAGCTAAGGGTTGTATTAAGAATCAGCGGAGGGTTAATCCCGCGATTCAAGAAGTGATTAGGAAGCGGATCTTAATGTGGTTAGATGCAGGAATTATTTATTCCATTAGTGATAGTTCCCACGTGAGTCCATTGCATGTTGTAGCTAAAAAGAGGGGCATGACTATTGTGAAAGCAGATGATAGGGAAATAATGCGCGTTTTCTTTGCACTCAAAATTAATCCTCAAGTATTAAGGATATCAATTGCAGCTTAAGCAAGCGACCATGTTAAATATCAAACCCAAAGGACGGCGTATTATCAGTTTAATTATTAACTAAATTAACTAAGATGAAAGGCAATTAAGTTTGAGGTTTGATTATTAACTACTAAATAATTAATTAAAATATCAAATAAAATAAATTAAAGCACTAGAAAAATACGAAAGTAAATCAAGTAGGAGAATAGGTAGCTCTAATGTAATCCAATTTCACTCATTAATTTGAATCAAGTAGGAGAATAGGTGCTCTAAGGTAATCCAATTTTACTCATTAATTTCTCTTCAGTATGTCAATGTCCGACTCTGCCTTATGGAATATGGACGCATCACTAAACCATGCAAATCTACTCTACAGACACAAGTAAATATGTCTGTAACATGTGTGAATAACCTTGGAGCAAGAGATATAATTCACCCCCCTTTCTAGGTACTATCAATATCAATTATTTTCCCTGCCAATTGGTACTTTAACCCGATATGATCTACCTTTATAGGTACTATGAAATTATCCTCTTTATCCTACTTACTAACCCGAATTCAATTCAATTAATAAGTATTTATATAAGATAGTTCTAATGAAGCTTTAGAGTCCCCTCACATAGAATCATAACATAAAATCCTGCTCAGCAGTGAACTAATTAAGAAATAACAATCAATAACCAAGACATGCATTTAGACTCTACATAACAGTTATTGATGTACAAAACAACTCTGAGTATGAATTAATAAATCATATTCTTATATAAAATAAACCATAAGTAGTGTTGTACGGAGTATAAAAACCCTAGATCTACCAAAAAGGTTCTAGCTCATGATGTTGCAAAAAATAATCATGGGGGTTAGACAGATCTTACCCATATGTCTGAAGAATACAAGATAAATTAGGAAACAAATAAAACCCTAGATGTGGGAGTCGTTGCGTCCTTCTTCGTCTTGAATCCTCCTCTTGATTCCACAGACGAATCTTCAAAGTGATGGATGGATGAAGGAAAGGATGTGGATGATGGTTGGGGAGTGATCCCCCCTTGTGAGGTGTAGGATGATTGTGTTGCGGTTCCTTCCTTGTTGTGATCTACATCCCTTTTTATACTTGTAAGCTCTCCTTATAGACCTTTGATGAGCTTTTTCTTGGATAACACGAAAATACACACACCGGGGGTATAAAAATATGGATCTGGAGCTGTCCTGTATGGTGGATCGACATAAGGGCTTGGTCAAACTAGATTAGGGATGTCGAACCACTCTTTAACAAACTTTCAGATTCCTGGTTCGACCCGAACTAGTGGTTGAACCAGATTAGTAAGGTTGAACCAGCTTGTGCAGTCTCATCATTTCGCGTATAACTTCCACATCCAAACACAATAAAACACCTCAACTGTACCTTTTTCTCACATATATTGACTATAAAACACTTGTGCTAATATATGACAACAATTCCTATAAAAATGTGTTAAACTGGACACTGAAACACACTTATTTTCACTCTCATCAATCCCTCAAACTTACCTGTTACTCGTCCCGAGGCAACAAAGTAAAAATTAAGAGAGAGAGAGTAAGAAAATTAGCGGGAAACAAGGACTATGATTCATACCTCATTCATAATACAATTATCTCAACTTAGGTCATGTGATTTTCATTACATGTAATAATTAATTCATAGTACAAAAGTTAAGACAATCACTACCAATTCAAATACTCCATTTACATGTTCTCACGGGAAGTATATATCACTCGCACTCAAGTGTAAAAGATGTACACTTATGGGTTAAGGTGTATACGCTCAGATTCAATTCAAGTGCATGCGTAACCATAAGCTTGCCCATTGTCTCAACTCTTCTTTTACTTGTAGCTAGCAAATCACGGATAAAAACGGTATTTTATTTGGTTGTAATATAGGCTCTTTGGAAAAAGGTAAGAAATATATGGATAAGTGACTCAAAACTCAGATCAATCAAACTGTAGTCTCTCTCGATCTTTCATCCTTCTTCATCACTTCAATCAAGCACAACATCCTCTTCAAACTCTCTCACTTTCTCCTTCAAGCACAACATATTTTTTTTAACTTTTTCTAACTCTTCAACTCCATCATTCTCTTTTTCTTCACCCTCTTTTTTCTTCTTCTCTTTAATGTACTAGTTTCGGGCACTAGCTCTCGCATCCTCCATTGGGTACTAGATTTAAGCATTACCCTAGGGTGTTTATTTCCATGGAGTACTAGATTTGAGCACTACTCCAGGAATTTTCCTTTTGATCCTTAAGATTCTTCTTTTATCATCCTTATCATCCCTCAAATCACCACTTTCTTTAATTAAGCTTTATTATCTATCAAAATAATTAATTTAAAAAGGCTCAAGTGGGCTGATAAGGGATATAATGAATTCAGATAAAGTATATGGGAAAAGATGGGCTAAATAGCAAAGATGGCCTAATATCATTTCCATAATCCGCTAGATTAATCTTAAATATTCAAGGAGACTCAAGGCAAGTTCTAGAATACACGCACAAGAACGATACTCACCAGAAAAGAAAATATCATGTGATTATGTACATGAATAACAAGGCTCAAAATCTCACATGAGTTTTTAACAAGTAGAAGAGCACTTTTCATGGTAAGCAATATCCCACAAGTATACATAGAACTTCATACCACAATATAATTCAAGTATACTTCCTTTATCAATTTCAAGAGCATATGAATTTTAGGCACAATTTAAAAATATAAGCTCACATGGATCACCAAAAATCAAGATCTCATCCTTCTACTCCTATGAATTAAAAGCACACCTAAAATTAAAATAAAAAATGAGGGTACCTAGTTTTTCCTTCAAAGTATTCACGAGCTCCTCGAGTTGCTCAACTCGGTTAGGTCAAGCCTCAGTGTAGAACTCGTCTTGCCATCTAGTTACCTTTTTCTATCATCAAAGGTCAGACATATTCATCATCATAGGATTCATCAATAATAAAATAGGAAAACTATAAGAAAGACTCAATCGACTATCTAATTAACTCCACACACTAGACACACCAACAAAACACACTAAACATTAGTTAAGTTGCAAAAAATAGACATACCAACACTGATTAAATTATTAATATGCCACAAATAATCAACCCCTAAAAAAACAACTAGACGAAAGGGAAAAATTATACCCTCGATGCTTATAAGATGAGGTAAGTACATCACACCCCTCCGAACTTAGTAAAAATATAAGTCGAAACTAAGTTTGAAAAGAAATGTAATTGATGAAATGTGAGCACTTCAAATATAATAACTCCTCACTCACACGAAAGAAATAAAGCAATAAAACGGAAAGGCAAGCCCCCAACAAACGCTCATGTTTAATGTCGGAGAGTTATGTTGGAATACCGCTCTTTGAACTACTGGATCAGATGGCGGTCTTCTCGCATCCTCACCTTCAAGTACTTCATTTCCCTCTTCTTGTCTACACTCATCACCTCACCTTTCTTGGTTAAAAAAATATGATCCTCAAAATTTTCTTCCTTTCATGGCTGTATAGACTCCTCCTTGTCAATCTTTCACTCAAATTCAGAATCATCTGTCCTACTAAAATCAAGATTAAACAAGTTAGAAATCACATCTATGCTCTTGCTTGATTGAGTCTCCATGGGCATCTTCATTGGTTGCTTGCTCGATTTGAACGGATGGTCGAACTGCTCTTTTGGGCGTGACTGTGCACTCTCACAATTTTGGGCATAACTTTTGAATCCGACCTCTGATTAAGGTGATTCTTGCTCAAAAATGATCCTCTCTTCCGTGGCTTTCCGTTCGACTATCTTAGAAGCTGTTCCGACCAAGACCTTGGTCAAAACGAGGTCAAACCCGCCATTGGCGATCTCCGAAACATTCCCAGGTGCTTTGATAGACTTATTTGAAGTGGTTTGACCGAGGATCTTTATCGAACTAGGTCGAACTGGTCATCAACAACCTATGTGATGTTCCCAAGGGATTGGTTTGACTTGTTAGAGGTGGTTCGACCAAGAAACTTGGTCGAACCAGGGTCGAACTGGCTTCCTAAAGCTTTTGAATCCGCTACTGGCATCATCGGTCCCTCATTCTGCGTTTCGGACCTCAACGTGATGGCTTTACACTCTTTTGGGTTCATTAAGCCTTGAGACGGGAACCATCCTTTCTCCAATGTCTGCATTAGCTGATTCACATTTCCAGCCATCTACCTCATCATCGGAATAAGCTCCCCCAACTGCTTAGATAAATGTACATGGGTAGAATTCATAGTAGCTTCAATGTGGTCAACCCTTGCATCATTCCTTGCCATGTATCGATTGAAGGTATATTCGACACTCTTCACTTTTTGCTATTGCATACTAGGCCCCCTTTATGTCAACTCTGTAATCTGCTTCTGCTGAGACTCTAGTAGCTTGTTGATGTTAGCTAGACTAGAGACAATCTCATCATCTTTATTTGGCTTCACCACTTGATGTTCAACTTGCGCTACCTTACCAAGTACATATGATCCTCTTACTCTTTCCATATGCCAGCCATGTGAATTCATAGAGATATCTTTAAACAACTTTTTTCTTCAAGTACTGTCTTAGATAACAACGCTCTTCCTGATGATGCATCAATAAGAATACGCGACTCACAATCCAATCCATAGTAGAAGATGCTTATGTACTGAGCTTTAGACATTCCATGCTGTGGACACCTCTTGAGCATATCTTTAAACCTATCCCACGCCTCATGAAATTTCTAACCCTGATTCATAACAAATTGGGTGATCTCTTGCTTTATTCTAAACACCTGAGTTTGGAATATATCTCTCTAAGAACATATGCTACAGTTGATCCCATGTAGTGCAGTCTGTTGCGTCAAGAGTCTCATACCAAGCTTCTGCCCTATCAATCAAAGAGAACTTGAATAGTGCGATCCGCCTAGCATTATCATTAGTTCCAGCACACTTCTGAGTGTTTACATAACTAAGGAATCTTTTGAGGTGCTGATATGGATCTTCAAATTGACCTCAAGAAAAGGGATTCTTCTCTACCATGTTGATTAGAGCAGGATATATCTCAAAATCATCATCTTCCCCCATTGCTCCTATCAACCCCATGTTGCTAATCCCATAGTTCGTGAAAATTTCACGTATGGCAACATTATCCAGATTGTGCCCTGCTCCAGCCATGTTTAGTACTGTGTGTTATTACATTGTTTCCTTCCTCTACTTTTCCTAGTGCACAAGTGTCTCAGAAAAATTCAAGGTTATATAAAAATAAATAATCACTAATAAAAATCTTAATCAAACTAGAAATAATAAATTAATAATAACAGCCGTCCCCGGCAACGGCGCAAAAAACATGATGCGGATTTTCTTTGCACGCAAAATTATTTCCCAAGTATTAAAGATATCAATTGCAGGTTAAGCAAACGACCAAGTTAAATATAGAACCCAAAGGACGGCGTATTATCAATTTAATTATTAACTAAATTAATTAAGATGAAAGGTAATTAAGTTTGAGGTTTGATTATCAACTACTAAATAATTAATTAAAATATCAAATTAAATAAATTAAAGCACCAGAAGAATACAAAAGTGAATCAAGTAGGAGAATATGTAGCTCTAAGGTAATCCAATTTCACTCATTAATTTCTCTTCCGTATGTCAATGTTTGACTCTTCCTTGTGGAATATGGACGCATCTCTAAGCTATGCAAATCTACTTTATAGATAGAAGTAAATATTCGTGTAACACGTGTGAATAAGGTTTAAGCAAGAGATATAATTCACCCTCTATCTAAGTAATATCAGTATAAATTAATTCCCTGGCCAATTGGTACTCTAACCCGATATGATGTCCCTTTATAGAATCATAACATTGAATCATGCTCAGCAGTGAACACACTAATCAATAACCAAGATATGCATTCAGACTCTACATAACAGTTAATGATGCACAAAACAACTCTGAGTATGAATTAATAAAGCATAGTCTTATATAAAATAAACCACGAGTAGTGTTGTACGGAGTATACACACGAAAATTCTATTAATTCATAAAACCTTTAAAACCCTAGATCTACCAAAAACGTTCTAGCCCATGATGTTGTAAAGAACAATCATGGGGGTTGGATAGATCTTACCTATATGTTTGAAAAATACAAGAACAATCATGGGGGTCGTCTCATCCTTCTTCATCTTGAATCCTCCTATTGGTTTTCCTCTTGATTCAACAAATGAATCTTCAAAGTGATAGATGGGTAAATGAAAGGATGTGGATGATGGTTGGAGGTGATCCCCCATTGCGGGGTGTAGGATGATTGTGTTGCGATTCCTTCCTTGGTGTGATCTACATCACCTTTTATACTTGTGAGCACTCTTTATGGACCTTGGATGGGCTTTTTCTTGGAAAACACAAAAATACACGCACCGGGAGTGTAAAGAAGGTTGAGTTCGAGTATGAGGAAACCTTTTTTGCCGAGAGCTAAGTTTAGGTCTATCCGGATTCTTTTATTTTATTACTGCTCATATTGAATTATGAGGTATAGCAAATAGATGTAAAGACAGCTTCTGTGATTGGAAGTCTTGAGGGAAACATCTATGTGAAGCAACCAGAGTGATTCATTGCAAAGGGCTAAGAGGATTTTGAGTGTAAGCTTAAAAGTGTCCATTAATGGACCAAAGCAAGCTTTAAAGTCAAAGTACATCTATTTTGATGAGGAAACCCAATAACATGGATTTAATCAATGCTCGGATGGTTCTTGTGTATTGGAAGAGAGTGAAAGAAATGTGGTGGTATTTTTCTTACCATACGTAGATAGTATCTTGCTCATTGGAGACAATGAAAGAGTATTGTTGGGCGTATGGGTATGGTTCATAAAGCAGTATGAAACGAATGACTTAAGAGAAGCAAAATATATTCTTGTAATCATGGTAATTTGGATCACAAGAAAGGATGTTGTGCTTATCTCAAGCTTCAGGATATGATACAATCCTTACTCATTTTAGCATATGACTTTATCTAAGGAAATATGTCTTAAGACACAAAAGAAGATAAAGGTGTAGAAGGCGGTTCCTTATGCATTGGCAAATAAGGAAGTTTAATCTAAGGAATGTTATGCACGAGAAAGGATATCTGTTTTGCTGAAAGCATACAGAGTCGGTATCAACGTAACCCGAAACAAGAGTGATGAACTCGGTAAGACATATTTGAAGTGCCTGAGAATGACTGGAAATTATATGTAGGCTTACCAGACAGATTCACTGCTTCATGTGGATTACGTAGATTCAGATTTTTTAAGTCAGGTAGGACGGCAGTAAATCCACCTCAAGGTTATGTGTTTAATTTCAGGAAGTAGAGCCATAATATGGAGGAGTGTCATATAGAAATATATTTCGAACTCCGCCATAGAAAGATGATAAATTAGAGCCTCCTGTTGGATTGTATACTAAAAGTTTAGTTTTTTGTATGAACAATGTTTAGATAATATTCCATATGAGAATCATGTGACCAAATGTTTGCAACAATGTTGTTGCAAAAGTCCATTTACTTTATACTGTAGATAATATGGTATGCGACGTCACACGAAAGATCATATTATCGGCTTCTTATAAAGTATAAACAGATATTCACAATCGAGATAGACGAGGACTATCTATCGGTATAGTTGTAGTGTGATTTGACATTAGTCCATCTTGACTATAAAATTACACTAGTGCACTTTGCGTGTTGAACAAGACCGCGTTGAGATCGTTCGGTTTATACTGACTATATAATTGAACTTGATCTCTGGTATTATAGATGTTCGTACTCTTAATCCTTATAAAATAACCTCGACACGTAGGCCAATATTTATTTCTTTGATTCATCAATGAGTGAGATTTAATGGTTAAATCAATATGCTCGGTGAGTTGGGAGATGGTGCTATCTCTATGGTGTGCTGTTGATTGTAGAAGGAATCTGTGTCCTAACGGAATTGGTTGATGATGTCCCCTTAAGGAGCTCATAATGATTATCATGTAAACCCTGCAGGTGGATTTATTCCAGCATGATAATAAGATTGAGTGCTACTACTCTCGGTAAATATATTAATTAATAGAGTTGTAAGTAATTTAATTAATTAATGGGCATTGAATCTTAAACCCGGGGAGACTAACGGGCTCATAATAAGAAGGAACCCATAACGTAATTTGAGATTAGAGTGGCAGTGCAATAATACTTCTTTAATGGACTGGTTTATTATTATTGGACTTAAGTATAAGTTTTGGGCTAAACTTGGATGCTTAAGCCCAATGGAGTTCCAAACCCTAATTTCTCAACCTGGTCCCTGTTGTAGTCTATAAATAGCCAATCTCAGCAGTCCAGTAAAGAAGAGATTCATGCCTAAACACGTGAGTAATTGAGTTGAACTGCAGATTGAGTTCGTCTTGCAGATCGTTGCCCACACATTGTCAAGACGTGGCTTAGGAATACAACAGAAGTTCGGAAGGTCATTTGTTCCTGCAGCTGATGATCAACCTCTACATCAATCCTGGTGAAAGGTAATTCAATTCTATGTTTATTCTTCTACTGCGATAGAATTGCATGGAACCCTAACGGTTCACGTTAACCAAAAGATCTAAATGCCAAAAATTGGTATCACAGCGGAGGTTCTAAGGCTAAACGTGACACATTAGACTAGTGTTTGAGTAGATTATGTGATGTTAGAAATAAACCCTAATTGCACGACATCACACACAAAATTCACCCATGGTTTTTCGGCTACGGAAAGGCTGGCTGCCAGCGGCAACTTGGTAGCAAGCAGAGCTCGATGGTTGACGAACATGATGATAACCAGTGGAAGAATGGTGAGCAACAATGGCTGGCAGTCGGCTACATATCAAAGCTGGCGATGAGAATGAACAGCCATCCTCTTCGCCGGCCAGAGCTAGGGTTTGGCGAAGCACTATAACTGGATAGAGATGTATTAACGATGCGTGCGAGCGGCGTTGTTCATTTGGATGGAGCCTTCATGTGTCGCTGGAACCATCTTCACCGGCACTGAAACAGTAAGGATGGGACGCTGGCGAAAGAAGATTGCGGCGTGGATGAGGTTGTCCGGCAGCGCGAGTCTGTTCAGCATACGGCGTAACCCTGGGTTTCAGGTAATGGTGCTACATCGCGTGTGATGCAAGGCATGAACGACAATGGCCTGATCAGTAATGTTGTGGCTAAAAGACCAGACGTGAGCAATGGCGGTATGGTCGTCGCTGATTGTTGGCGACTCATAGTGGACAGCGCGAAGACAACTACGACCAGCATGATGTTTGATGTATTTCGGGTGATGTTTTGATTAGGCCTGGCGTGTATTCTGAGTGGGTCTCCATGGCTTATAGGTGGGTCTGCAAGCCTTCCAAGAGAGTCTGCAGAATCTTCTGAGCAAGTCTTGCTGGCTTTCGAACGCGTCTGTAAGATTTCTGAGTTAGTCGGGGTTGATTCCGGGTGGGTCCACTCCTTTCTGATCGGGCCTACACTTCTTACTATCGGGTTTTGTGAATTTCTGGTCGGGTAATGTGTAGGCTGCTTCGAGTCTGTGAGTTTCTCCGGTTGGGTTCGGTGGCATAATATAGTAGCAGGCTATTGCGTTGAGCGATAGCATGTCGTGTCCGGCGAACGCTGTTGTTGATACATTGGCTGGGAGCCACCTACATCAGCGCACAGTAGTTGGAGCAGTCGTTGGATGCTGGAAAAGCGATTCTATGGCTGATGCATGTAACATTGGCGCCTGATACAACCACCGTTACATGGCGTGGATGGTCGGAGGCGAGCGGCGGTAGAGGGTGATCATCTTTGTGGCGACCGGGAGCCACTGTCGGGCCGATTGCCGACAGTAGACGGCTTGAACAAGAAGGTGAGCAGTATGCCAGGTTTTATATGCACGATGATGTGTGAGGGATGCCCGGTGGAAAGCTGTCGCCGAGTAGGTTTGCTGATGCCCATTGGAGGAACAACCGGTGAATTTTTGCGGGAAGTGATGACATGGCAGGGCAGTTGTGGCGCTGGTGCATGAGCATCTTTCTATTTCCAGCGAATCCGTGTGATGAGATGATGTGGCATGGTTGGATTGGTGCAAGTACATGTGCTGTTTTCTCTCCCTCTAGAACCGTGAATCATGTTTTCTCAGGGCCCAAGATATCCAACTTTTTGTGCAAGTCACTTCTTTAATTGCTTTGAGTGTTGACCAAGTCAACCTATTTTTGGCAATTTTATTTCCTTATGCATATCTGCTATAATTATTTTATTTTGTCAATTATTGTTATATATTTGGATGTATGTGCTATTTGATTTACTGTCGTATTTGCTGTAATAATAGCATGCAAAGTTTGCGTATTTTATATTCGGTATATATTTTATGCATGCAAAAACCCTCTTGTTAAATAACTAAGTGGGAGAGGAATTGATCATTAATCCCGCGGCCTCCATTGTTGATTTATTAAGTGATGCAATAAGCTTATGAGTCGGTTTTAGTGCCTTCCTCCCCAACGGATGAGTTTTATTTGTGGATCACTGGTACAAATTAATAATTGATGATTATAGGAAATTATTTGAGCGCGTGTGGACTTCTCCAACTGTAAAGCACACAAGCATAAGTAACGTACTTAGTATCAAATAATAGTATACACTTAGGTGCAATTAATATGTATCCTCCCCAACAGAGTCACTGCTATTAATTTGCATGGCTGAAGGACAACCGACTATTAATCATTGAGTCATAAGGTTAATTATGACATATGGAGTTAATTGGTAAAACCTTCTTTTGCAAATGTTAGGATTTGTATACGTCCACACTAACGTGGCATGCAAATTCACGGTGCTTGAGATGTCGGTGAAATTATTTTATATTATTTATTGAGGGAATCAATATAAAATTTAAATTTGAAGTGTTTGATAGTTGTATTTATTTACTTGATTCTCTGAATTTTTGAATTGTTTATTTCTACTTATTGTTAGCTAAAAGAAAATATACTTACTGGTCCAAAATAAATGATTAGAAAAGAATCTTGGTTTTAATTCTTACTGCTTAGGAAAATAAAAATGTTTGTTCTCACTAAGGATGCCCTCTAGTGCCTATTAAAGTCTCTAGCGAAGATGTGAGAGATTCAGAGAAATATAATGGTCTCATGCGACTCTTCAAATACTGAAGAAAGGTAAAAAGGTAAGAGGACATGGATAAACTTGATGAATGAATAGGAAATACTTGGAATATAAATTAAAAGGGATACCTAGGTCAATTTATTCTTCGTAATTGGCCTAGATGTTCTGAGCAAGTTCCACCTGAAGTATAAGAGATTGTATATGGTGTAAAACTTCTGACAAAATATGAGGTGGAGCAAACCTAATTTCATCAAGACATGAACAAGGTAAATATCTTATTCACTAGTAGTTGAAGCATGAATAGTGATGGCATCTACTGACACGTTGTGTGTAGATATCAGAATCATTAAATGTTTATAACTAAGTGATGATGAGATTACTGTATACATGGGTAAAGCTACGAAAGTAGTGGTTGTTGCAGGAGAGTTGTTTGTTTATCTTATGATTGAAATAAACGTTTGATTTTGAGAAATTGTCTTTATGTACGTTTTCATAGAAAGAATTTCATTTCGGTTCCTATACATTTACGGATGGATGCTCTATTAAATTTAAATGACTTGGTCATTATAATGAAGGATGAAGCTATAATCTGTTGTGGTACATTGGTGATAATTTGTACACTCTTAAATCATGTTTATCCCACGGATGCAATAAATAGTAATTAATAACGCATCTTCTAATTTTAGTAAGAGAAAGGAACCTTCGGAGATGAACTAAACATACCTTTTGCATCTAAGACTAGATCTTTTTACTTAAGTATGATTCGAAAGTGGATAGCCAGTGGACCATTAGGTTTATTGGAAGTGGAAACTATCATACTTGAGAGTCTAGCCTGGAAGTAAAAATGATTAAAGGAAATGGGTATAGAGCCATGTAAAGATATGTTGGAAATAGTTCAATCTGATTTATTCGATCCTAAGATTATCCAGGTGAGAGATGTCTAAGAATATTCAAAGATTATTCTAGAAACAAGATATATTTATTTTATGCACTTCAAGTTTGAGTATTGTGATTAATTCAAGAAGTACATGGCTGATGCAGTGAAGCGTCATGGAAAACTTTTCAAATTATTACGATTTAATCGTGGTGGTGAGTACCTCTCAGGAAAGTTAGGAGTTATTTATCAGAGCTTGGGATTGAATCCCAAGTTGTGAACACCGGTAAACCCCAACTGAATGGTGTGGCAGATTGAAGGAATAAGACTTTTATGGACATGGTTAGATAGATGATGAGTTATTAAATTCATTTTAGGTAATCCAAGAAAAATGAAGGGTGATTTGTTTAATAGTCCAAAAGATCAAGTGAGTGATTGTTAACACAAATACTAGAATTTTGGAAGGGGACTATGTAATAAATCACAAAACTATGTATAAAATGTTCTTAAAAGTGTGAAAAGGGAAACACAAATTTTAGTACCAATTGTATAAGAGGATATACCACAATTATACTGCATCGCGTGTCACATCTGATACACAATTGCATGTAGTGCCTTGTCGTAGTGGGAACATTATTTGACAACACGATGGATTTATGTTTTGGAAAAGTCGTGAGACTTGGTCACTAGGAAACATGAAATCATCCCATGGTATTTCGACGAAGCACTACAAGATCGAAATGCGGAATCTTAGTAAGTTGCAACGATTTCTGAAATAGAATCTGTGGATTCAAAATCAACTCTGGGAGCTTGTAGAACCATCAAATGGTGTAAAAGTCATTGGATGAAAGTGGGTCTACAATGAAGCAACCAGAGTGATTCATTGTCTATAACTAAGAGCATTTCAAGTGTAAGCTTAAAAGTGTCCATCAATGGATTAAATCAAGCTTTTAGATCATGAAACATCCATTTTGATAAGAAAATCCAGTCATATGAATTTAATCAATGCTCGGATGGATCTTGTGTATTGAAAAGAGTGACGGAAATGTGGTGGTATTTCTTGTATGTGTGTAGATAGTATCTTGCTTATTGGAGACAATGAAAGAGTTTTGTATGGTGTATGGGTATGGTTAATAAAGCAGTATGAAATGAAGGACTTAAGAGAAGCAAAATATATACTTGCAATCATGGTTACAATGATCACGAGAAAGGATGTTCTGCTTATCTCAAGCTTCGTATAAATGATACAATTCTTACTCATTTTAGCATGTGACTTTATCTAAGAATTTGTGTCTTAAGGTACAAAAGAAGACAAAATAGATAAAGACGGTTTACTATACTTCGGCAATAAGGAAGCTTAATCTATGGAATTCTATGCACGAGATTAGATATCTCTTTTGCCAATTGCATAGTCAATGGGTATCAAGGTAACCCGAAACAAAAATATTGAATTGTGGTAAGATATATTTGAAGTGCCTGAGAAGGACTGGAAATTATATGTAGGCTTACATGACAGATTCATTACTTCTTGATAGTTACTAAGATTCAGATTTTTCAAATCATGGGGATGATAATAAATCCACCTCTAGGTTATGTGTTTAAATTGGAAAGTAGATCCATAAATGGAGGAGTGTTATATAGAAATATATATCTGACTCCACCATGGAAAGATGATAAATTGGAGCCTCAGAGGTAGCCAAAGTATCTGTATGGTTCTAGAAACTTCGTAATGGACTTAGATGTGATTCTGAGTTTACCCAAGTTTATCATAATTTATTGTGATAATAATGATACAGTTGCAAACTTGAAGGAATCACGAGCCCATAAGTCAATTAAACACATAGAGAGTAGTGCTACCTGATACGAGAAATCGTATAATGAGGAGAAAGTTGTTGTCATGTAGATTGCATCGGATGATAGCCTAGAAAATCCTTTTATAAGAACCTTATGACGAAAGCCTTTGATGATCGTGTAATGGGAGTGACAATCAGATGTATGGTAGCAGATATGACAGCATAGTCTTTTAGTATAAGTGGGAGATTGTTGGATTGTATACTAAAAGTCTAGTATTTTGTATGAACAATGTTTAGATAATATTCGATATGAGAATCATGCGATCAAACGTTTGCAATAATGTTGTTGCAAAAGTCCATTTACTTTATACTATAGATAATGTGGTGTGCGGCGTCACATGAAAGATCATATTATCGGCTCCTTATAAAGTATAAACAGATATTCACAACCGAGATAGACGGGGACTATCTATCAGTATGGTTGTAGTGTGATTTGGCATTAGTCTGTCTAGATTATATAATTGCACTAGTGCACTTTGTGTATTGAACAGGGCTGCGTTGAGATCATTCGGTTTATACTGACTATGTAATAGAACTTGATCTCTGTTATTATGAATGTTCGTACTCTTAATCCCTATACAATAACCTGGACATGTAGGCCAGTATTTATTTCTTAGATTCATCAATGGGTGAGATTTAATGATTAAATCAATATGCTCAGTGAGTTGGGAGATGGTGATGTCTCTATGATGTGCTGTAGATTGTAGAAGGAATCTGTGTTCCTAACGGAATTGGTTGATGATGTTCCCTTTGAGGAGCTCAAAATGATTATCATGCAAACCCTGCAGGTAGATTTATTCCGCATGATAATAAGGTTGAGTGGTACTACTCTTGGTAAATATATTAATTATGGAGTTGTTAGTAACTTAATTAATTAACGTGCTCATAATAAGAAGGAGCACATAACGTAATTTGTGATTATGGTGGCAGTGCAATAATACTTCTTTAGTGGACTGATTTATTATTATTGGACTTAAGTATAAGTTTTGAGTTGAACTGCAGATTGAGTTCGTCTTGTAGATCGTTGCCTGCACAACGTCAAGATATGGCTTAGGAATACAACAGAAGATCGGAAGGTCGTTTGTTCTTGCTGCTGATGATCAACCTCTATATTAACCCTGGTGAAAGGTAGTTCATTTCTATATTTATACTTCCCCTGCAATAGAATTGCATGGAACCCTAACGGTTCACGCTAACTAAAAGACACAAACGCCAACACCTCTGAGGCAACCAAAGTATTTGTATGACTCTAGAAGCTTCGTGATGGACTTGAATGTGGTTTCTAAGTTTGCCCAAGGTTATCACAATTTATTGTGATAATAATGGTGCAGTTGCAAACGTGAAGGAATCACGAGCCCATATGGCAATTAAACACATTAAGAGCGAGTACCACCTGTTACGAGATATCGTATGATGAGAGGAAGGTTGTAGTTGGTAATATTACATAGGATGATAGCCTAGTAAATCCTTTAACAAGGACCTTAAGGCAAAAGCTTTTGATGGTCGTGTAGTGGGAGTGAGAATCAGATGTATGGTAGAAGACATGACAACATAGTCTTTTAGCATAAGTGGGAGATTGTTGGATTGTATACTAAAAGTCTAGCTTTAGTATGAACAATGTTTTAACAATATTTGAAATGAGAATCATTGATCAAATGATTGCGTCTTATAATTTATTTATATGTCGATGCAATAGTCCACTTACTTTATACTGTAGATAATATGATGTGCTGCAACACGCGGAAGATCATATTATCGGTTTCCATTTAAAATATAAATAGATGCTCACAACCAAGATAGACAGGGACTCTCTATTGGGATGGTTGTAGTGTGATTTGGTATTAGTTTGTCTTGACTATAGAATCACATTAGTGCACTTTATGTGTATTGAGCAGGACTGCTTGAGATCGTTCGACTTATACTGACTATATAGGAGAACTTGATCTATGTTATTATGGATGTTCGTGCTTTTAATCCCTATACAATAACCTCGACACGTAAGCCTGTATGTATTTCTTTGATTCATCAATGAGTGAGATTTACATGTAATTAAATCAACTAAATCGGTGAGTTGGGAAATTGTGTTGCATCTATGGTGTGTTGTTGATTGTAGAAGGAATTTGTGTCCTATTAAATAGGTTGATGATGTCCCCTTGCGGAGCTCATAAGGATTATCATGTAAACCCTACAGGTGGTTTTATTCTAGCATGATAATGAGGTTAAGTGGTACTACTCTCGGATGAGATATTAATTAATGAAGTTGTCAGCAACTTAATTAATTAATGGTTATTGTATATCTTAAATACGGGGAGACTGAAGGGCTCATAATAAGAAGGAGCTCATAATGTAATTATGGGATTAGACCGATTGTGCAGTAATAATATTTTAGTGGAATATATTAATATTATTGGACTTAAGTATAAGTTTTGGGTTAAACTTGGATACTTAAGCCCAATGGTGGCCCAACTCTAATTTATCGTCCTGGTCCCTGTTGTAGCCCATATATAAGTCATCTTAGTGATCCGATAACCCTAATTCCTGCATCTAACACACATGAGTTTGAGGGAGGATTACAGATTAAGAGTATCTTGAGGATCGTCGCCCACACGACGTCAAGATTGGACTTGGGAATACAACAGAAGATCAAGAGATTGTTTTCAGTAACCTGATTGTCAACTTCTACGATTTTTCTACAATTATCTTGAACCCAAAACTGATTTTGTGATACATTATTGGAAAGCCACTGAAGAGAAGATCGTTTTGGCATGAAAATCACTCAAATCAGAGATTGAATGAGAAAGTTATGCCCAAAATGGTGAGGTCGCGCATGCTGTTGGCGAGAATTCCTCTTTTTCAACATACTCTTGTGAAAGGTAATATGATTTTATGTTCTTGCTTCCACTGATATAGAATCGTATAGAAACCTAATGGTTCTTTTTAACCAAATGATCAAACACCAACAGACCTGTACTTCTACTCTTGCCACTTTATCAAAATCGACTTCTCCGTCCGATCTTTCCGTAGGCCAATCATACATGTTTGCTGCCATCTCCTCAAAGATCTTTTCTACTTCATCTGCTGACTTTTTGAAAACGTATCCACCAGCTGTTGCGTCCACCAACACTCTTGAATCACCCCTTAGGCCTTGATAGAAGAAGCCTAAGTAAGTGTCTTTAGTAAACTTATGTTGTGGACCACATCCCAACAACTCTTTGAACCTTTCCCAAGCCTCATAGGAACTCTCCAAGCCTCCTTGTTTAAATTGTGTATTCTTTTGCTTCACCTCAAAACTCTTGGAGGGAAGGAAGTATTTATTTAAGAACATGTTAGACAATTGCTCCCATGTAGTACAAAATCCTGAAGGAAGGTTGTTGTGCCACTCCTTGGCTCTCCCCGTTAGTAGAATGGGAAAAACTGCATCTTGATAGCATCCTCCGAAACATTCCTATGCTTCTGCATCCTCGCATATTCATAAAATAACGGTAGATGAGCAGTAGAATTTTCCAGAGGTGTCCCACTGAACTGTTGTCTCTTTACCATACGGATAAGTCCGAAAGGCAACTCAAAATTTTCCATAGTGATTGCAGGTCCATTCAATCAAGTTTCATGTTATGCTTCAGCTTATACTGGTCCTGCATAGGGGTCTCAGTCTCTTCAACTTCCTCTTCTTCTAAAGAATAATAAATATTTGACTCTGGACTAGGAATAGGTGTGGCTGGCTTCTTTCTCTTTCTTCTGTTTAGTCTAATATGTGCTTCAAGTTCTATGTTGAGTGGCTCAATTGGGAGTCCACTTGACCTAGTGATCATACACCTGTTCTCATGTAGCTAATCAGAATTGTTTGGATTTAAATAAAATAAAAAATTAAAGTAATTAAAATTTAACATCCTATACTAAAATAAATCACAAAAGAATTAAATAAATAAATCTAAGAACTATCCCCGACAACGGCGCTATTTACTTGTTAACCTTTTTTAGTGTGTCCCCAAGTGTAGGGAATCAATTGTAGCTCAGCGTGTGACCATGTACAAATATCGAACCTAGCAGATAATTCAATTCTATCTATTTGAACCTATTTATGATTATTCTAATATAAGACAAATTCGGGTATTTTAAGTGAATTAATTAAACATGAAATTGCTAAAAATAAATACTAAATAATAAAATAGCAATAAAAATAAGATGGATTTGCTCAAGAGAAGATAGATAGCTCTAGGAAATCCAGTTAAATTTGTCAAATCAAATCACAAGACAATCGGTTAGAATTCATGCAGATCGTATGAAAGCAATCATTAAATTATGTTAAATTCCTATTTTAAAGTAAACTTAACACATAAACCAGGCTCAAACCCTCAGTTGCAGAAGAATAATTCATACTCATTTTCTAGGTACTTCATGCAAAATTCCAAATAGGCTGGAGCACTAGACTTCCCTTTATATGTACTTAAGAATTAATCCTCAATTCCCACCTAACAATCTAATAAACCAAATCCTCTAGAATGTTAATTAATAGATATATTAAGTGTCCAATATTAATTATTCTAATGAATAAAGATTATATGGTTAGGTTCCCTTTACCCATAACAGATAGACAAATATAATTCCTTCTATGACATAAGCAATAATCATAAACATGCATAAGACAATGACATACTCATTAATAAGGACAATTCATATAAGACAAAAATATAAGTCTCAAATTCAAAGCATTAATAAACGAATAAGTTGAACTTGGCTTCAATTTTAGTTAAATTGATTTAGAGCAAGTGTACTCTATCGTGTGTAGCACGTAAGCGACTAAGTGAAAATTTTATATAATATCGAATTCAAAGGCAAAAGTGGGTAGCCGTGTTTGAGAAATGCTTCACTCTAGTAGGACGAATCAATAAGGAGGATTGATTATACTATAAACTAACAAATAGGAAAGCAATTAAAGATAGAACATGTACAACTGGGATGGATGATGGGTGAAGGTGAACAATCTAAGAAACATGTAAGGCAAGCAACATTCATAGTAACGTATATATAGACTCACACACACATATGCATTGATGGTTTTCTTGTTATGATATTAAGGGCAATCAGGTCTGTACCCCTAACCCCTATGGCCAAGGTGATTAGGTTCTCAACTCTTTACAAGTTTAAATCTCATAGGATTGTTCTTACTCTCAATTCCCATGAAGTTACTATGATCATAAGTTGGGTTCCCCTCACTAGTTCATCACTAATGTCCTATCATGAGGTTCTAAGCACTTGAAGGGTATGACTTACCTCTCCTCATACTAACCAAGTCATCTCATGCAATCAATGATTCAATTAAATCACTAAGCATAATATTGGAATGGTTATCCTAACACTATGAATAGAGAACTTAATCACACAAATCATACATAAAATGAAAATAAGTATTCATGATAGAAAATATTCATAACAATCATTTCATCAAACATGTGGTGTGCAAAATCTACATAATACCTAACCAATCATATTGCTAGCCTCAAATGAGGACTAGCCACTACATATCATTACAAATTCAACATAATCCATGGCATGCTCCAATTGAGCCAAATAATAAAGAAAATAACAAAATAAAGATAAGTTGGCTCCCCTTTGATGGTGAACTTCCTCCTCCTTGATCATGCTATAATCTTCAACCAATTATGAATTTCTCTTCTTAGATTGGTGGATAGATGAATTAATGGATGGATTTGAGAAAATCAAGTGGATTGGATGGGTGAAGTGAAAGATGGAAGAGATGGAGATGAATGTGTGTGATTTAGGTATTTAGTGTGTGTGAAAATTGATTCAAAATGATTCCTCCCGGATTTTGTGGTCAAAAAATGTATTTATACCCCCATGGAAGCTTCTAGAACAAGTGGATATCATAAAACTGCCTTTTGCACCTACACGGGCCGCGTAGCAGCACACGCATAACTTTCACATCCGATCTCCAATTCGAATGAATCTTGTGCTCACGTGATCCTCTCTTCCATGGCTTTACAACCATATATCACAAGTCTAGTTTTTAGCTCCACAAGAATAAAGAAAAATTACACAAGTTAGACTTGCGTTTTTCAGCATTTTGCTTTAGCTCGTTCTTCCTCATTTCAATTCCAAATTGAGCTCCGTTTTTTCCCACATCTTCTTTATTGTGTCTAGAATATATTTTCACCTGGAAATCACACAAATTACACCAATTTACCAATTCTCTAAATATTCACAAATATAGCGTAATTTAAGGAACTTAATAATGAAAATCACACATTTATCATTTCAAAGCACAATTCTCCATATCTTCATATAACACCACCAAATGATATACAAAAAGAATAAAAACACACAAAAACATATACTAAAAGATACTAAAATTTAGGTGAAAATGACACCGATCATAAGTATACTGCAGAAATCAATAACCTAGTCTAGGTCATCAAGTCAAATCCAATTAAACCTGTAAAACCTAGAACTATCCAAAAATTACTAACCCATGGTGTTACAAACAACACCCATGGTTAGATATGAAAGCAAACCCATAGGTCTATTTCTCAAAATAAGGAAAGAAAGAATAAGAAAAACCCTAGATGTGGCGTGATTCTCTTCTCTCTTCCGTGATTCTGAATCTTCTCATTCTCCTTCTCAAGTAAGCAACATTGATGAACTCTCCGGGATGGATGGTTGGGATGGCGAATCTTGATTTCGATATGGTAGAAGGGAAAGGGTATGGAAAAGTATCAAGGGTTGTGGAGAGTTATGTTTAGAACTCCCCAAGGGCTCCTTTTATAGTTGAGGGCTGGAAAATTTCAAATTCTACCTCAAAATATTGCTTTTTCACGTCAAAAAAATGAATGGGCCGATAATTGGGCTGCCAGATCGTGCCACTCGTTGGCAGATTGTGCGACCTCACGGTTTTGACCATAACTTCTTCATACAAACATCGATTGAGGTGATTTTTATGCTAACGCGATCCTCTCTTCCTTGTATTTCTATCCATATAAAGAACTCATGAAAATTCACCAATTTTAGTGTGGCATGAGTCGTGAAAATATAGGCACGAGTCGTGCTCTTCCGGTACAGCTTGTGCGACTTCACCGTTCTGATCATATCTTTCTTATCTAAGCTCCAATTGAGGTGTTTTTTTAGTCAAAGTGACCTTCTCTTCTATAGCTTTCCAACCATATATCAAATGTTCAGTTTGAATACCTACAAAAATACAGAAATAGTATGCAAATTGGACATGCATTTTTCAGCATTCTTTAATTTCACGATTTCACTCTTCACTCCAACTTTGCATTTTTAATCCATTTTCCACCTAAAAACATGAAATAACACCTCAAATACACCAATATCTTAAATATATGAAAATTAACTATTTAGTGCTAAAATACGAACATAAACTCCATAAAACGGTGCTAAACCAGACCCCAAAACATGTAGGTTTTCACACTAAACACCTCTCTCTATGAGGGTGGAGGTTTATGGATCTAAAAGGAATAGGGAAAGATAGATTTTGCATTAAACCAGTGTAACAGTACCTCCAACAGATTGATCATATATTCAACATAAAGTTAATTAGCTAAATCAACTCCCAAATCAAGAATGAAACCAATTATTAACTTTCTTTACCAAACCCCAATATTTCAATATATTTTATACATAAAAAGGCATCATGTGGAAATAGGTCTCAAAATTTAGAAAACACCCACATCCTCTGTACGAATTATACGGACTCCATTAATATAGAAGAGAGAAACACTGAATTTCATATTTGTTCAGGCTTTTGTGGATAAGGAGCGTCTGATTGGCAGGGTAAAAGAACAACCGAGCTGTTGGTAGCAGTATTGTCAAACATCATATAGTTCCTTGATACAGAACCGCTCAATAAAAACTAATTGAGGTAATATGCAACAAAATAAAGCTACGAATATGATAGGAATATCTAAAATGCAAAACTGAAAACATGCATGAAGCATATGGGAAATGAGAAAATGTAATATTTCAAGGATATTATTAAGAAACCACCTTCAAACCTTTAAATTCAGAAGTTGATAAATCAGATTTATAAATACATCATATATGATCATATTATTTGCCGCGCGGTTGTAGAAGAAGCAAAGAAAGTAAAAGCAAAATGTACAAAGCTAACCAATAACTAAACCCAAAAAATTTATCAAAGAAAGACTACCAATAAATTTAAGGCTGAATCCACACCTTTGCTATCTCTTACTATACAAATAAGTAGAACGATAATGTGTTAATCAAAAACATGATACTCACAATTTGCTGTAAAGATGTTGCTAGAATAGCAACACAGGAATACTGCTTATTATGAAGGATCCATTCCATTACACAAGACCACCGGAATCATGCTCAGTTTTGAGATCTGCAGAAAAAATACATCAACCATAAGTGAAATCTAAAAATGATAAAATTTACAATGATGTTAAACACATGCTTACTATTAAGCTACTTTTTCAATTAAAAATCAACAACTTTTGACACGAATATGTATTTAAGTGTCTGTGCTTCCTTGTTTCGCACTTTCTATCTCCTCAAGGTCTGAAAATTTCATGTCTATGAGAACAGTAGGCATTGCTTGCTGTAAAACAAAAGAAATAATTGAAATAAGAAGAGAAAAACAATAATCTTTTGTTTCCTATGAGGATAAATACATAGAATATTCGTGACTCTCGTCAGTGAATATGATTTCTTTGGAATATAATAGCAAGGCATGTTTTCTTGCTCTTATTTCTTTCAGGAATACCATTTATAGATATTTCATTTAAAAATAGCATAGTGCAAAGCATGTACTGTTATGGCAGATGCGCTATTATTTAACTTATCAACTTTTGAAAGCTCAATTCTAATAGTAGATCCTCTTCATCTTAAATCAATATCTGTTTCACCTGATCATGCCATTTTAAATGGAGTATAACAAAATGGATATGAAAATCGAATAAAAGGAGAGGAAATCAATACAAAATATTATCTTCTTAATGGATTCTAGAGAGGGTCAAGCAGGTTTTACCTTATTATGTAGAAACAAAAATTAATGCCTAATCCAAATTGAATTTAATGATGTCAAACAAAGCTCATATTAGATTAGAGAAATAATTAATCTAAAATATGATAATAGAAAACATCGTTGTTCCTCTAACAAATAATTATTTTCTTGAAAGATGATTTCTATTAAAATAAAATAAAAAAGTCACACCACTAGCATTATAGATTAGCTGCATGACTCGAATTGGGGTTGCAACCATAGCAACTGATTTATATATATCATCCATTGGAAGATTCCTCTCCAAAACATAGTAAGAGAGGGCCAAGCAAATATGACTCTATACATAATCTTTCAATCCATATGCATAGAACTCTTTTAGAACCTAGAATAATATAAGAAAATGTCAAAATTTTGTATTAAATTGTGTTAATAAAATCACATTAGAAAAAGAAATTTCATGTATTGCAGTGGAGCAAAATCAATGATCTAACTAAGTTAAAGGGACATTTGATCAACAAATACAATTCGATTCCTACCGGAAAAGAGATATAATACATAAAGGCCTCGAACACTCGAACTACTTCGATTGATCCCCTCCTTAACATTAGAATTACGTGTAAAAGAACAACCCCTCTATTCTCCAAAAGAACGACCACCACCATTGTTGTTTCTTGTGTTTCTCGCAGTATTAGAATGGTAGTTTACCATAACAGTAGTAGTGTTGCTGATCCTTCTCCTTTATTCTTTATCAGGAGGAGAAGATATCCCTGCTATTCAAAAATCCAATTAAAATTGAGGTGTTTTAATAGAGAGCGAGGTGGTTTCTTTGATAAACAACACATACTGTGGGAGCGCTGCCGTGAAGCGAATATAGGAGGTTGGCCTGCGGCTCTCCTAGAAGTGGATTTGAAGGCGGATAGCCATTTATCACATGATTTGGTAGGACATTGCTCCCTAAATCCAATGAATAAGGAAAAGAAATGAATCAAGATCAATTTTGGATGTATGTTAATAGAAAGAATTGAATCGGGATTAGTTTTGAATCACAGTTCCCATATCTTTTTAATATAGATATTAGCTAGATTTTTCCCCATGAAACTCCCATAATGTTTGCTCTAAGGGAAAAGATTATACATTTCAGGATACAAATTGCAAGCAGTATTCGCTAAATACAAAATCTACTTCCAGGGATACACAACCTAGTAGTAAACTATGCGAAAACCATATTTCACGTCCCTAATAAAAATTAAGGTACCAGGGATTTAAACGGGTTTCTCCATAAATAAAAACCTTGTAGCCAAAAGCTTCAAGCCAAATAATAGGTTAAAATAACATAAATAAACATTCAACCACTCATCCTCTCTAAAAAGAAGGGGAAACTTCATCAGATTATAGATAATCCAAAATCAAATTTAATACTAAAAAAAACTACAGAAAGAAAAAGAAAATATCGGAGATAGCAATCATAATAGAGCAACTAATCCGAGTTGAAGGGAAGAGTGACAGAAAAGTAACACCGTCGATGAGAATCGTCACTGCAATAGCAAAATCAAAACCCACGCCCCCGCTGATGTAACAACTAAAGCTAATACTCCATACTACGCTACAACGCTGCGTCATCTACACCTCCGCAGTCTCGTGTGCTCCAACCGTATTCGCTTACACAGTTCATCTGGAATATTTGATAATGAGGTGTTTCAGATTCAAGGAATTAATTCTATGTTTTGATGAATGCGAATGAGTAAAATGTATCTAATCATGAGGATACGAATGTAAAAAGTAAATACTCAGGTAATTAATAGATAAGGTTAAATATGTAATAGGAGAAAACGGATAGGGGATAAAATGGAAAAAAATAGTTTCCCAAACTCTTCACACTTTTAATATAGTAGGATTATTACTTTAGTTTATTTAAAAAGTAAAAAAAATAAAAGAGAAAAAAAGGAGCCAAATTTTGACTTTTAATGAGAGGCGTCTTCAATTTAGTATTTTAATAACAGGGTTTTATGTTACTTATGAGATGGTCACTAATTCTCTCATTAATATTTTTGTATATAATTTATATTCATATAATTTGATCTTTAGTGAGAGGATTTTCCTCCTGTCGTTAATTTTTTATCATTATTGAGCCTTTTTCTTGTATCGGGGGATGGCAATGGGTTTTTAAGTGTGATGAGACTGACTCTCCCTAGAATGAGGCCTTTTGGGTGTGAGCCTAGAGAGAAAAACCGTACGGGCCAGTGGGCGGCCCAAAGTAGACAATATCATGCTATTAAATTGAGTGGCCAGACTTTGCTGGGCCGATAAACCTAATAGTAGTATCATAGCGGGACCCTAAACTTAACCGGCCTGGGTTGACGGGAAGTTCTCACCTTAAACGATGGTCTAACAGTGGGACTTTATTTGAGGGGGAAATGTTGATTGGGTGTCAACCAAAGTCCCACTTTGGTTAGAAGTGGGGATGACGATGGGTTTATAAGTGTGGATGAGTCTCTCCATAGCATGAGGGCTTTTGGCATGAGCCCAAAGAGCAAAACCGTGCACGCCATTGGACGTCCCAAAGCACACAATATTATGTAATTGGATTGAGTGTGCCCAGCTCCATTGGGCCGATAAACCCAACACTTATACTATCCATGTGAGTAGGTTAAATGAGAATTTAAAATAGGTGTATAATCATTGTAACTCTTGCATTAAGAATTGAATAAATTAAGTGTTGTAGGAATATATAGTCCTAGTTGATGACATTAACATGATGTGAATCTATTGCTTTGATTAATCATTTAGAATATGATTTTCTTTTTCATTATTTTCTCTCCACGTTTGTTGTATAGTTGTTGGAGGATGAACTATTGGCGTTCGGATCTTTTGGTTAAGGTGACCCATTAGGGTTCCATGCAATTCTATAGCAACAAAAGCAAGAATATAGAATTTAATTACCTTTCACCGTCGATTGCGTGTGTAGAGATCGAACAGCAGCAGTAAACGAACTTCCTAACTTCTGCTATATTCCTATGCCTAGTCTTGACGTTGTGCGTGCAATGATCTTCAAAACAATCCTAATCTGAAATATCACTCTGCTTCTCATGGTTTTAGGTGTGTAGTACTAGTGATTGGACTGCTGAGATAGCTTATATATAGGCTACAACAGGGACCAGTAGGAGAAATTTGGGTTGGGTCTCCCATTGGGTATAAGTTGTTGGATTGTATACTAAAAGCCTAGCTTTAGTATGAATAATGTTTTAACAATATTTGAAATGAGAATCATTGATCAAATGATTGCATCTTATAATTTATTTATATGTCCGATGCAGTAGTCTACTTACTTTATACTGTAGAAAATATGTTGTGCGATAACACGCGGAAGATCATATTATTGATTTTCTTATAAAGTATAAACATATGCTCATAACCGAGATAGACGGGACTCTCTATCGGGATGGTTGTAGTGTGATTTGGTATTAGTTTGTCTTGACTATAAAACCACAACTTTATGTATTGAGTAGGACAACCTGAGATCGTTCAACTTGTACTGACTATATAGGAGAACTTGATCTCAGTTATTATGAATGTTCGTGCTCTTAATCCCTATACAAAACCTCAACATGTAAGGCAGTATAATTAAATCAATAAACTCGGTAAGTTGGAAAATAGTGTTGTCTTTATTGTGTGTTGTTTATTGTAGAAGGAATCCATGTCTTATTAAATAGGTTGATATGTCCCCTTGAGGAGCTCATAAGGATTATCATGTAAATCCTGCAGGTGGATTTATTTCTGGATGATAATGAGGTTGAGTGATACTACCCTCGGATGATATATTAATTAATGGAGTTGTCAGTAACTTAATTAAATAATGGACATTGTATATCTTAAACGCGGGGAGACTAACGAGCTCATAATAAGAAGGAGCCCATAACGTAATTATGGGATTGGTTCGGCAATGTAGTAATAATATTTTAGTGGAATATACTATTATTGGACTTAAGTATAAGTTTTGGGCTAACTTGGATACTTAAGCCCAATGGAGGCCGAACTCTAATTTCTCCTCCTAGTCCATGCTGTAGCCCATTTATAAGTCATCTAAGCTGTTCTAAAATGAAGAATACACGCCTAACTATGAGTAGGGTAGAGAGAACAGCAGATTGAGAGGATCTTGAGGATCGTCGCCCACACAACGTCAAGATTGGGCTTGGGAATACAACAGAAGATCAAGAGGTTGTTTGCTGCTATTGTTCATCAACTTCCACTATTTTTCTAAAATCTTTCAGAATTCAAAACTGTTCGTGTCATACACCGTTGGAAAGCCACGAAATAGAGAATTGTTTTGGCACATAGATCACTCAAATCAAAGATCGAATAAGAGAGGCATGCCTAAAATAGTTAGGCTGTGTGTGCTGCCGGCGATAATTCTTCTTCTTCAACATACCCTGATGAAAGGTAATATGATTTTATGTTCTTGCTTCCACTTATATAAAATCGTATGGAACCCTAACAGTTCATGTTGACCAAATGATCAAACGTAAATAATTAGTATCAGAGCTTCGGTTTCATGGTGAAGCGTGAACATTATGCTAGGGTTTATGTGCCAAAGGTAAACAGGTTTAAGTATATTTCATGTTAGGCTTGTATACCCTATTCGGATACCATATACGTGGATTAGGGTTTAGAATATTAATTGTTATACTTGGATACCCTAAAAGTTTGACGGCGGTATAACACGGCGGATCACGACTGATGAACGACTTAGGGCGCAAGTAATCCTGCTTGTTGAGTAAGACATCAGTTCAACTGACTGGAGTGTCGGACAAAACTTCCTTATTTAGTGGCGATTTAATTCGTGATATATAACTGTTATAATTTATTTAATTATCTATTATTGTTATATATGGTTGCATGTCGATATTGATGATTTTGATAATCTGGACGATATCGATGATTTTGATAATATGATCGATATCGATTATTTTGATAATCTGGACGATATCGACAGTCGATATCGATAGTTTCAAAATTTTTATAATAAAGATGTTTTTTCGAAAATTTGATAATTTGGTCGATATCGATGACTTCGATAATATGGACTATATCGATGGTTTCGAAAATTTGATAATTGTGATACCCGAGCTTCTCACTACTCATGTGTCAATATAATTTAATTTTTGTTATGTGCATTTTATAATTATGTGATAATTATGTGGTAATTATATGATAATAATGTGACAACTATGTGACAATTGTTTTTATATTTTATTTATCGTTACATTTTATTTGAGACATTCGTGATAAAAAATTGGGACAGTGCGTGAATATATGGGTGCATAAATATTTACGTGCATTAATTTGGATATATGAGTAAATTATTTTATGAGTATAAATACACTTTTCTTAATTATTAAGTATCACACGTGTTCTCGTAATAATAATAGTGGGCAGAAAAATATACACGTATGTGTATTAATTTTAAATGTATTATATCTTAGCTATTAAGTATTGCACGTAAATTAAGAATAAATAATAATAAATAAAAAAAAAAGTTGGGGCTGTGGGATAGTCATAATTGACTTCCACCCCACCCCTATATATATATACACACGTTAACACAGGCAAATGAAAAGCTGCGAAGAAAAAAAAGAAAAAAAAAGAAGAAGAGAGAAGAAAGGAGAAAGAGAGGAAAAGGGACAGAGAGAAAGGGAGAGAGAGGAGAGAGAGAGAGGAAGAAGAGAAAGAGAAAAGGGAGCGCGCCGGAACGTGCGGGTCGGAGCGAATTAGTTACAGTTCTTTACGGGGTTTATATTACTGTCGGAATCCAGGTAAGTAGAAGTCCAACTACAATGCATAAACATTTTGTTTGTGAATTATTTGTAATTAATATGTGATAATTATATTATGGATTATTTGTAATTAGTTTAATTACGATATGAATTATTTGTGATTAATTTGTTATACAAGCTGTGTATTTATGTAAAGTAGGGTTCATATTTAACAATAGTATTTGTAAATTATTTGTGATAATTTTGTGATACAAGTTGTGAATCCATGTGATTGGAAATAATATTATTATCCTATATAGATCGGTGTAATTGGAAACTTTTGCAAATAAATTTGTATGGTTTGAGAAAATATTGGTTATAAGGATCTGTGGGATCCAAGATGAAGTTGTTATTCCAAAAAGAGATTCGTGTGATCCAAGTTGAAGTGGTTATTTTATAAATGGATCTATGTGATTGAGGTGAAGTTATTATTTCAGAAGTGGATTTGTGTGAATTGAAATTAAGTTGTTACTTTATTGTGAATAAATGTTGATATTGATATTGTTAATAGTTTATGATGCACATTTAATAGTTCTGGGTGCATACCATGCATAAACATGAAAAGTGTTTTCCTCAAAATTAATAAGATACTAATGGTGTGTGCGGCCACTATATATGCATCTCTGTCAGGGTTCAAAAAAATCGTTCCCGACATTTTTATTAGGGGTTCGGAAAAATCGTCCCACCACTTTGCCAGAGTTTGGAAAAATCTTTCTCGGCACTATTTTCGGGGTTCGAAAAAATCGTCCCCATTGAGCTCATTTGGGGTGCATACCATAAGTGTGTCGTGGGAATCCCGCAACGTGAACAATTTTAAAAATAAAAGAGATCAATTAGGAAAAATTAGAACATAGGAGATAGAGAACTAAATGCATTTTCATGCACTGACATGCATGATTTCTACTTACTGAGATTTTTATCTCACTAGTTTATGCATTGTAGGTGAGCCTGTTGATGATTGAATTTGTGATGTGACCGTGCAAGCTGTGGAGCTCCTTCATGTTTTGAGAGAATGTACATAGATGACGACCTGTTGGGCTAGGTCGTGGGTTTATTTTGTTTCCGCTGATGTTTTGGTTGTGTAATATAATACGTATTGTCGCGAGTTTGTCTGGTTTGAAGTGGTATCAGAAACCAGTCATGTCTGTTGAACTGGTGTGATGGTGTTGGCTATAAGCATATTATGTGAAAAAAATTATATGCAGGTTTTTTATAATGATGATGTTTATGTTAAATAGTATTTGAATTATAAGTTGTGTAAGTTGGGTCGTGTCAGAGTTGTATCAGAGCACGGTTTGGGTCCTGCAGACTGTCTATGTACATGAACTCATTCTTTGGGAGCGCAGCTTTGCAAGTAAGTGTTATTTTCATTCTGTGTTGTTATGTGTCTTATAAATTATATTGGCTATATGGTATAGGAAGTGTAGTTAGTAGACAAAATGGTAAGGGCTACAGGTGAAAGTTCTGAAGGGGATAGGACTGTTGAGCAAGCAGCACCTCCTGAAGGGAACAATCGTGATGCGGTGATTACTCGACTAATGGAACTGGTTGAGCGCCAGTCCCAACAGATACAACAACTGATTCAGCAGAGAGATATGGGTGGACAACCAGAGGGTAATGCAAACCAAGATAGACGTCAAGTAGAACGTGTGGAAATGGTTTGTGAGAGGTTTCGAAAGTTGAGCCCTCTAATATTTGAGGACGCAGCAGACCCCACAGATGCAAAGGATTGGTTACGCACGGTGGAAAACATGTTTTAATACAGTAGAATTCCCGATGGGGATAGAGTGTTATGTGCTTCTTTCATGTTACGAGGAAGTGCAGGCCACTGGTGGGATACGATTAAAAGTATCGAGGATGTCACGACTATGACATGGGAAAGGTTCAAGGAGCTTTTCAGAAATAAGTACTTTACGGCACCAGTGAGAGCCATGAAGATGAACGAGTTCATGCAGTTGATGCAAGGTGGCATGTCAGTCACAGATTACCTTCGTAAGTTTGAGCAGTTGTCGAGGTTTGCTGAACATATGGTTAGTACGGAGGCACTGAAAGTGGAGAGATTTGTGGAAGGCTTAAGGCCTGAACTTTACAGAGATGTGAGTATGGCGGGACTGCATGGAACAACATACTCACAAGTTGCAGAAAGGGCTCAAATTGCTGAGCAAGCGGAGACGAGGATCAGACAAGCGCAAGCTATCAGACGTCAATTTCAACAGAAACCAATACAGCAGTTTGGGAGAGTTGATAAGAGGCCGATGCCATTTCAGAGGCCGAATTCAAATGTTCAAGTGGAGCAAGGAAAAAGACGAGGAGAACCCAACAAGCGTCCTAAATTTGATCAGGGTAAAGTGCCACTAGCGCCGCTACTACCTATATGCCCTAATTGTCTTAGATCACATGGTGGAGAGTGTCAAATTCCTCCGAGAACGTGTTACACATGCGGGGAGAAAGGACATGTGACTACTGCTTGTCTTAAGAAATGGAAGCAGGGACAGCAGGGAAGAGCTCCAGCTAGGGTGTATACTTTGACGCGAGAGGAGGCAGATGCGAATCCCTCAGTTGTCATGGGTAAGTTCTCTATTTTTGGAACTTCTACATATGTGCTATTTGATTCTGGAGCAACACATTCATTTGTATCCACTGAGTATGTGAAAAAGTTGGGTGGAACACCTAACTTGATAGAAGCTAATTATGAGGTGATGATACCTTCTGGTGAGTCAAAGCAAATTAATCAACTTCTTCGAGGTTGTGTTATTCCTATTGATGGAAGAAGACTCCTCGCTAATTTGATTGTGTTAAGTATGAATGATTATGATATCATATTGGGCATGGATTGGTTGTCAAAATACGGTGCTACAATAGATTGTCAGAAGAAGAGTATCACTTTTCAGCCAGTGAAAGGAGAACCGTTCACTTTTGTTGGAATCAAGAAAAGCTTTAGATTTCCAACGATATCAGCAGCAAAAGCACAGCAGTTGTTGGAAAGTGGTTGTGAGGGGTATCTGGTGAGTGTAATGAATGTTGAGGGGCAGCAATGTCCAGTTCTTGATAATGTACCAGTAGTTAAGAAATATCTGGAGGTATTTCCAGATGATCTTCCAGGTTTGCCACCAGACCGAGAAATAGAGTTTGTTATTGAGTTACAATCAGGAACTGCTGCTATATGTATATCGCCATACAGAATGGCACCAGCTGAACTGAAGGAATTGAAGATACAGTTACAAGAGTTGATAGACAAAGGATTCATCCAACCTAGTTTCTCTCCTTGGAGAGCACCAGTTCTGTTTGTTCGAAAGAAGGATGGCACATTGAGGATGTGCATTGATTATCGGGATCTCAACAAAGTTACGGTAAAGAATAAATATCCATTGCCTCGCATTGATGATCTGTTTGATCAGTTACAGGGTGCAGCTATCTTTTCGAAGATTGATTTGCGGTCGGGGTATCATCAGTTGAAGATAAAGAAGGAGAATATTCCAAAGACTGCATTCAGTACAAGGTACGGGCACTATGAGTTCTTAGTGATGCCGTTTGGATTAACAAATGCTCCTGCAGCATTTATGGATTTGATGAATAGAGTATTTCAGGAATTTCTCGATAAATTTGTGATTGTGTTTATCGATGATATTCTAATTTACTCTAAGAATAAGGAGGATCATGCATTGCACTTGAGAAAGGTGTTAGAGATTCTGAAGGAAAGGCAGTTGTATGCGAAGTTCAAGAAGTGTGAGTTTTGGTTAGACTTAGTTTTTTTCTTGGGACACGTGGTATCGGGAGAAGGAATTTTAGTGGATCCAGGTAAAGTTAAAGCAATCCATGATTGGCCACAACCCTCAAATCCCACTGAGGTTCGTAGCTTTCTTGGATTAGCGGGATATTATCGAAGGTTTGTTGAAGGATTTTCTAAGATTGCTTCACCATTAACACAGTTGACCAGGAAGAATGTGAAGTTCACATGGACGGAGGAATCTGAACAAAGTTTCCAAGAATTGAAGAGACGATTGACATCAGCACCTATCTTAACTATTCCTACGGAGACAGGAAACTTCAAGGTTTACAGTGATACTTCAAACAATGGTCTTGGGTGTGTATTGATGCAAAATGGAAAAGTGATAGCGTATGCATCCAGACAGTTAAGGGAGTATGAGAAGAATTATCCAACTCATGATTTAGAGTTAGCTGCAGTGGTGTTTGCACTCAAGATTTGGAGGCATTATCTGTATGGGGAACGTTGTGAAATTTATACTGATCATAAGAGTTTGAAGTACTTTTTCACTCAAAAAGAGTTGAACATGAGGCAAAGAAGATGGTTGGAATTGGTGAAGGATTAAAACTGTGTTATCAATTATCATCCGGAAAAAGCCAATGTGGTTGCTGATGCATTGAGCCGAAAGGCAATAAAGAGTGTAGCTGCTATGACCGTAAATCAGAAACCAGAGTTGCTTGATTTGCAAAGGATAGGTGTGGAGATCATTCAGGAAGGATCGTTGGAAGCAAGGATGGCAGCTCTGACACTTCGACCAACTTTGATGGATAAAATTCGACAGAGCCAACAGGAGGATAAGTTGTTTGACAAGATAAAGAATGATATCAGCTCTGGAAAGTCTTCTGAATTCCAATTAGAAGATGATGGCGTGATTCGTTATGGAGGTCGATTATGTCTACCTGAAGTGAATGACATTCGAAAAGAAGTGATGGCAGAAGCTCATTCAACACCCTACTCTGTACATCCAGGAGCTACTAAGATGTATAGAGATTTGAAGGCACATTATTGGTGGCCAGGGATGAAGAGAGATGTTGCTCGATATGTGGAGCAATGTTTGACTTGTCAGCAAGTCAAAGCCGAGCATCATAGACCAGCAGGAACTTTGCAGCCTTTATTTATTCCAGAATGGAAGTGGGAGAATATCACGATGGATTTTGTTATCGGGCTATCGAAGACAGTGAAAAGTCATGATGCCATTTGGGTTATTGTGGATCGATTGACTAAGTCAGCTCATTTTCTTCCTATTAGCTCTACGTATTCCATGGATCGTTATACCCAACTATATATATAAGAGATTGTCAGACTCCATGGAGTACCACTCACCATTGTGTCAGACAGAGATACAAGATTCTTGTCTGCTTTCTGGAAGAGTTTACATAAGGCGTTGGGGACACAGTTATCTTTCAGCACAGCATTCCATCCACAGACAGATGGTCAATCAGAGCGTACAATACAAATCTTGGAGGATATACTCAGAGCGTGTGTGTTGGATTTTCAAGGTCAGTGGAGTAAATTTTTGCCTTTGATAGAGTTCTCGTACAACAATAGTTATCAGTCTACTATCGAGATGGCTCCATATGAAGCATTGTATGGGAGAAAGTGTAGATCTCCAGTTCATTGGGATGAAGTTGGAGAGAGGAAACTTTTGGGTCCAGACTTGATTCGTGAAATGTCAGAAGCTGTTACCCGTATACGAGAGAAGATGAAAGTTGCTCAAGATCGGCAGAAGAGTTATGCAGCCAAACGGAGGAGAGAATTAGAATTTGAAGTGGGTGATCAGGTATTTCTGAATGTATCTCCAATGAAGGGGATAATGCGGTTTGGAAGGAAAGGGAAACTCAGTCCAAGATATATTGGTCCGTTCACTATCATTGAGAGAGTTGGCAGTGTTGCCTATAAAATGGAGTTACCAGCATCGATGTCTAGAGTACATGACGTATTTCATGTATCTGTGTTGAGGAAGTATGTTCCAAATCCATCTCATATTCTCAGGCAGGAACCAGTTAAGTTGAAAGAAGATTTGAGTTATGAGGAGGTACCAGTTGAGATCTTGTGGCGAGAAGTGAAGAAGCTCAAAAATAAAGAAATACCATTAGTAAAGGTATTATGGAGGAACCAGTTAGTTGAGGAAGCCACTTGGGAAAGAGAGGATGAGATGATGACTAAATACCCAGACCTCTTTAGGTAAGTAAATTTCGAGGACGAAATTTTTATAAGGTGGGGAGGATGTGATACCCGAGCTTCTCACTACTCATGTGTCAATATAATTTAATTTTTGTTATGTGCATTTTATAATAATGTGATAATTATGTGGTAATTATGTGATAATAATGTGACAATTATGTGACAATTGTTTCTATATTTTATTTATCGTTACATTTTATATGAGACATTCGTGATAAAAAATTGGGACAGTGTGTGAATATATAGGTGCATAAATATTTATGTGCATTAATTTGGATATATGAGTAAATTATTTTATGAGTATAAATACACTTTTCTTAATTTTTCAGTATCACACGTGTTCTCGTAATAATAATAGTGGGTAGAAAAATGTACACGTATGTGTATTAATTTGTAAATGTATTATATCTTAGCTATTAAGTATTGCACGTAAATTAAGAATGGATGATAATAAATAAAAAAATAAAAAAAGTTGTGGCGGTGGGATAGTCATAATTGACTTCCACCCCACCCCTATATATATATACACGTTAACACAGGCAAATGAAAAGCTGCGAAGAAAAGAAAGAAAAAAAAAGAAAAAGAGAGAGGAAAGGAGAAAGTGAGGAAGAGGGAGAGAGAGGAGAGAGAGAGGAAGAAGAGAAAGAGAAGAGGGAGCACGCTGGAACGTGCGGGTCGGAGCGAATTAGTTACAGTTCTTTACGGGGTTTATATTACTGTCGGAATCCAGGTAAGTAGAAGTCCAACTACAATGCATAAATATGTTGTTTGTGAATTATTTGTAATTAATGTGTGATAATTATATTATGGATTATTTGTAATTAGTTTAATTACGATATGAATTATTTGTGATTAATTTGTTATACAAGCTGTGTATTTATGTAAAGTAGGGTCATATTTAACAATAGTATTTGTAAATTTTTTGTGATAATTTTGTGATACAAGTTGTGAATCCATGTGATTGGAAATAATATTATTATCCTATATAGATTGGTGTAATTGGAAACTTTTGCAAATATATTTGTATGGTTTGAGAAAATATTGGTTATAAGGATCTGTGGGATCCAAGATGAAGTTGTTATTCCAAAAAGAGATCCGTGTGATCCAAGTTGAAGTGGTTATTTTATAAATGGATCTATGTGATTGAGGTGAAGTTATTATTTCAGAAGTGGATTTGTGTGAATTGAAATTAAGTTGTTACTTTATTGTGATTAAATATTGATATTGATATTGTAAATAGTTTATGATGCACATTTAATTGTTCTGGGTGCATACCATGCATAAACATGAAAAGTGTTTTCCTCAAAATTAATAAGATACTAATGGTGTGTGCGGCCATTATATATGCATCTCTGTCAGGGTACGGAAAAATCATTCCCGACATTTTTATTAGGGGTTCGGAAAAATCGTCCCCATTGAGCTCATTTGGGGTGCATATCATAAGTGTGTCATGGGGATCCCGCAACATGAACAGTTTTCAAAATAAAAGAGATCAATTAGGAAAAATTAAAACATAGGCGATAGAGAACTAAATGCATTTTCATGCACTGACATGCATGATTTCTACTTACTGAGATTTTTATCTCACTAGTTTATGCATTGTAGGTGAGCCTGTTGATGATTGAATTTGTGATGTGACCGTGCAAGCTGTGGAGCTCCTTCAAGTTTTGATAGGATGTACATAGATGACGACCTATTGGGCTAGGCCGTGGGTTTATTTTGTTTCCGCTGATATTTTGGTTGTGTAATATAATAAGTATTATGGCGAGTTTGTCTGGTTTGATGTGGTATCAGAAATCAGTCATGTATGTTGAACTGGTGTGATGGTGTTGGTTATAAGCATATTATGTGAAAAAAAATTATATGCAGGTTTTTTATAATGATGATGTTTATGTTAAATAGTATTTGAATTATAAGTTGTGTAAGGTGGGTCGTGTCAATAATATGAATTTTTTTTTTAAATTTGATAATCTGGAGGTCTTTGCCGACATTCTTGCTAGGAGGCGAACAATCGAATTTGCTGATATATAACTGTCATAATTTGATTATATTATCTTATTATTGTTATATATGCATGATTCTCTGTGATTTACTGCCTTATTTGCTATAATAGAAGCATGTTAGTTTGCTTATTTTATTTTGAATATTATATGCATGTAAAATAACCCTCGGTGTTAAATAACTAAGCTCGAGAGGGGATTGGTAATTAAATCCCGCGGCCTCCATTATTGGTTTTTAAGTGATGTGAGTAAACTTGAGTATTGGCATAGACCTTCCTCCCCATCGGATGAGTTTATTCATGGATCACTAGTACAAACTTCTTTATTATGATTGTAGGAAGTTATCCAAGTGCGTGTGTCTTCTCCAACTGTAAGGCACATAAGCATGGGCCGCGGACTTGGAATCAAATAATGGTGTATATTTAGGTGTAAATAATAAGTATCCTCCCCATTGGAGTCACTGTTGTTATTTGCATGACTAAAGAGGAACTGACTATTAATTATTTTGTCATAAGGTTAGGTTGACGAATGAAATTAATGGGTAAAACCTTCTCTTGTAAATGTTAGGGTTTGTATACGTCCACACTATCGTAGCATGTAGACTCACGGTGCTTATGATGTCGGTGAATTTTTATTTTATATTATTTTGAGGGAATCAATATAAGTTATTAAATTAAAAATTTGATCGGTGTATTTATTTACTTGATTATCTGTATTTTCAAATGGTTTTATCACTCTTATTGTTTACTAAAAGAAAATATATTTATTGGTCTAAATTAGATGATTAGAAAAGAATCTTGGTTTCGATTTTTACTGCTTAGAAAAATATATGTGTTCTCACTAAAGATGTCCTCTAGCGTCTATTTAAGACTCTAGTGAAGAGATGAGAGATTCATATAAATAAGATGGTCAATCTCATGGGACTCTTCGAATACTTGAATAAGGATGAAAGGAAAGGAGGACATGGTTGAATTGATGAATGAATTGGAAATGCTTGAAGTAGAAATTGAAGGGGAAATTGATGAGTGATATTTTCACCTAGATTTTAGTATCTTTTTATGTGTGTTTTCGTATAGTTTTATCTGCATTTTTGTGCTATTTATTGGAGTTATGTGTTTTTATGGAATTGAATGTGAACGAATTTAATCGTATGTAAAATAGGTGAAATCGGAGCAAAACTGGAGAAGGGAGACGAAAGAAGGAAGAAGAAAATAAGGCAGCAAGGACACAACCAGGCGTTTCAAGTACACGAGCCGTGTCATGCTACACGAGCCGTGTACTGTAAACGGCCTGTAAGAGATGGCCGTGAGACGACATCAAAATACATAACACGACCATCCTTTGGCCGTGTTGCGGCACACGATTCGTGTTCCGTACTAAGTTTGCATTGACCCAGAAACTCTGACACGACTCGAGATGTGTTGCAGCACACAAGTCGTGTAGGTGCCTGATCAGTAAAAAAACAGAATTCTTCTAGAAGGCCCCCAACGAGTATAAATACCCTTCCTTTCAACCTTTGAAAGAGGATCCTTGAAATTTCAGCTGCACACACACCTCACACACCATTCCTTTGATTTTACACCATATTCTTCAGCCCAATCATCCATACTTTGATCCTACATCATCTCTCCATAAATTCTACCATCCAAATCAAGTGAATATGCAAGGACGAGTGGGTGATCACCAAAGGAAGGAAGGAGATTCAATTGGAGCCAATCCAAGGGAGTTTTCATCCCAATTTTGTGTTAATCCTCTAGTTTTCCATGATTTGTAAGGTTTTTAATGTCTATGTTAAGGATCTTATGAAGATTGTAGGCTAATCTCCCTTGTGGGATTAGCAACATGAAAGTTTGTGGTTAAATTTTGGATCTATGTATTTAAATTCATATGTTGATTGGGTTAATTGATTTTCTATCATTGATGCTTTAGATCTTGATGTTTATGATGATTTGTGTGGTTTGTTGTTTTAAACATGTTATTAGATTGAGAAGTCAATTTCATATTTAGGATAAATAATTGAATCATTTCATCAAACACTTCATGTGCATTATAAATTGTAAAAGATTGAGAAATCCTTTAATGTTTAGAACACTTTAATAGGACATACAGTTGGTTTGATCGAGAGATTGATTAATTGTATGAAGGGATTCTTATTTCAAGTTTAGTACCTAGTTGAAATTGTTTGAATGAGAACCAACCTTTGTGCTAATTGAAATTAATATCCTATTCATCTTGAGAAGGAGCTTAGGTGAATTTAGAGTTGGCCCTTAATTAATACCCTTGGTTCATATGAGTTTAATGCATGTATCCTAAGATTTTCCATTACTTAATTGTTGTTAATCCCATTTTTGCTTAATTTGGTAAACCACATTTCATCTATTTATCTTGATTCGTTTGATCATTGCTTACATTGCTTTGATTACTTCTATTTACTTGTTTGAGCAACGTTCTATTGATGATTCGTCTCTATAAAATTACAACAAATGTGAGATCACTTAAGCACTAGTGCCTACCTCCCTGTGGTTCGATAAATTCTTAAATTTGTCAACCCGACTACAAGTTATGGCTAATCAAATGGCGCCGTTGCCGGGGAGGCAACGATTGCTAGTGGTTTAACGCAGGAGTGTTTCAATTTGTATTACTAGAGTTATTTTTATTGCTTTTTATTATTTGTTTTGAAAATTTTGATATCACTTTTTCGTTTTGATAGGTACGTAGAAACTACCTTGAGAGAAGAGGAAGGGGGATCAAAACCAAAAATAGAAAGCTTAAAGAAGAATTGTAGTAAGCCTTGAGAAAAGAATTTAAATGGATGGTTGGAACCAATTCACAAATATCTATGGGGATCAAATTGCAAATGTTTCACCTCCACAATCAAGAGGCTATATGAATGAGAGCAACTATGCTTACAATTTCCAAATGGATCAAGATGGCTCTCAATACTACAATCAAGGAAGAAATGGAGAATGGCAACAAGCTTACAATGCAAATACATTCCACCCTTATCAAGCATGTGCTTATTCTTCACCGAATCCCAACACCAACATTTCTCCTCCATTCCAAAATTACGCCTTATTTGAATTATATAGAAGATGTGCTCAAGGTAGTGATGAATGTCAAAATCCTCAATCAAGTTTTCTTCAAAAATAATCCTCCGAGATAATTATCCCCGCTACTTTGGAATTGACAAGACAAATAAGGATGATGAATCAAGGTGCTTATGGTCAAGTCTTGCCTAATTCAAGTTTTGGGGGTGGTCAAAATGTGCAAGGTGTGTCGATTCCTAGCCTTATGGAGCAAGAAGAGTGGAGATGCCTACCCATCAACTAGGAAATTCTTCTTTCATGGGAGTGGATGATTTCCAAGGAAATTTTCAAAATAACTATGAGGAAAGTTTTCATGGGAATTATCCACCAATTTATGGATAGAATTGTGACAACCAAGAGAGAGGAGACTTTCAACAAGTTGAGGAAGAAAAATCATCTTTAGAAGTCTTGATTGAAATGATGATAGCAAACCAAGAGGAAGACAAAAAAAAGAGATGAAACAAGAAATGAAGCAAATGAGAAGAGGTTAGAAGCCTTGGAGCATGAAGTAAGCCAAATTGTAAGTACTTTGACCAATTTTCAACAAGTTAAAGAACTTGAAGAGGAGAGTAAAGTTGAAGAAGAGTTGGAAAAGAAGAGAATTTGGGAGATGAAGAATCAAATGAGGTGTTTGAAGAGCCTATTGAGGCAAATGATGTTGATGAAGAGGAACAAAGTCATGAAGCAATTGATGATAACTTGAAGAGTGAAATGAGCATTTCTAAACCTTTAAACTCTTAAGTTGCTTTGAATTTTATAATATTGTTTACATTGACTTTGTCTTACCTATTAATTCTTCTCATATCCTTATAAATAAAAGAGAACTCGAAGAGATGTTGGGGATCTATTTGGTAAGAAAAAATAAATGGTGTTCAAGAATGGAAAGGGCAATGGAGTGTAAGCTCAAGAGAAGTGAATTTCTAAAGTCATGCTCGAAGGATGCAACGGAGGTTGTTACTTGCCATAAGTGCCTAATAGAGGAAGAAGCACAACATTTAAAATTCGATGGCAAGGACGAAAGATATCCAATGGCCATTCCCATGAGTTCTCCATATCCCGTCCGGCTTGAAGACATTAAACTTAGCGCAAAATGGGAGGCAACCCATCATTATCATTTATAGCTTTATTTAATGCTTTCAATAAAGATGGAGGATTTGTTGTTTCTTGCATTTTTGGCATGTAGGTTGATTGTGCTTGTGAGGAAGATGCGTATTGAAGATACGAAGGGTGCTTGGTTTGAAGTGTGAAAGTTCGTCACACCACAGTTTGAAAACTTAACTCAAAACTCTTGTTTCAATTTAAGTTTGGGGGGATATGGCTTGGTGTGACATACTTTGTCTTGAAAGTATATACTTTTTGTATTTTTGATAATTTTAAAATTTTTTTCATGAGTTCGGTGTGATTTTTTTCCGTTTGGTTGTGTGAAAGTAGATGATAAGCCATGTTTTGATACCTAATATTAAGTTAATGTTGTTTTTAAGTTGTGAGCATGAATAGGGAGTATTGGAAGCATGAAAATAAAGGTTTAAAGTCAAAAATTAGAGAAAACAGGGCAAATAGTACAACTGCACACGACCCTGTAACAAGTGGCCGTGTACTTACATCAAACGAAGCAACACGGGCAGGCACAGACCGTTTTGCACAACACGGGTCGTGTCCTGTCACGAAGCATGGGTCGTGTCGTCAACACGGGCCTGTAACAGATGGCTGTGTAATGACATTAGAACATTCGACATGATCACCCCCTGACCGTTTTATGCAACACGACTCATGTTGAGTGCAGATACACGGCCCATGTGAGCAACACGAGCCATGTCGCGTTCTGAGGCAGATTAAAAGAAGGGCTGGCCTCTTCAAAATGGCTCATTTCCCTTCATCATCTTCAACCCTCTCACTCGAAAATCTCTCTTCCAAACTCCACAAACTATAATCCAACACCACCTCTTCCCCGGAGAATTGAAGGGAGTACTTTTAGTGCTCAACAATTCTTTAGCTTATTTATTGTCAATTTGGATTGTGATGGATTTGATACTTCATTTGTTATGTTTGTGGGAGGTTTACTTATGTAATTTAGGATTTCCTTTTCAATCAAGGATGGGATGTTTGTGAGCTTAATTGATTATGGATGATCTGAATGTGTGCTTCATTTTCTTATGATGGATGATTTTATATTTCTTGCATGTTATGTGTTTTTGATTGTTTCTTGTTTGGTGACTCTTTTCTTTTATATTTTGTGTGTATTTTTATTCTTGTTAGGGACTGTTTTAGTGGTTTGTTTTTGGGATGTTGTGAGTCATTTTTGAATGTGAGTGATGATATATTGTGGTGATAAGTGATGACAAATTATGATTAAGAATCTCTACACTTTCAAATTGTGACATGTTTATTTAACTTGTTCAATTTTGAGATGAATGTGGTGTAATAAGTCCTTAAAGTCCGAGCATAAGCTTGTGAGTATTTGAGCCTCAACCGTGCATACATGGTATTTTTCTTCATGAGTGGATCGATTGCATTTGATAAGCTAGAACTTGCTCAAGAACTATAGGAACGAGCCCGATTTGTGGAGATTAGTGACATGATCTAAGGTCATCCTTGTTATTTAATAGTCATTGCCAAATATTTCCATACCATGAACATCATCCCTAGTCAACCACTTTAAGCCTTTAAGCTTATTTCTTGTGAATTTAGCACATTACAAGCCTTGATTACCCACTTAAAGCCTTATATATATACTCTTTTGTGTGGGTGATTGCGGATGTGGTAGCTAGAAAGGTTTGATGAGAAGCAAAAAGAAGAAAGAAAATGGTAAACAAGAAAGAAAAAGGATGAAAAGAGCAAAAATAAGAATGAACATGAAACCTCTAAACAAGAAAATGAGCAAAGCAATAATAATATGCTCAAGTACTTAAAAGTTCGAAGAAGGAAGCATGTGTTGAAAGAAGTTCAATCAAAGGAAAGTTGATGATTAGTGCTTGTGAACATTAAAGACAAGAAAAGAAGAAAGAAATTGTTAAGGAATGGAAGAAAGTAGCTACCTCTTCGATTACTTACACATGACTAGTCACTCTTACCTAAATTCTTCCTACCCTACCAAATAGCCCATCATTAAATCTGAATTAAAGACCTTTTTGATCACTAATGAAAACTTTGGTGGTTTGTGAATGTAGTCTACGAGCAAGCTTATAGCGAGTCAAGCCAATGAATTGATGAGTAATGATTTACCCTACTTAAAAGTGTGTTGAGTGAAATTGATAACCTATGTGAGGCTTGGACTAAAAAGGGACTATATTACACTCTATTTTCTTATGATTGAACTTGTTAATTTCTCATGTCATGAATCTAATGTTGTAGGATGACTTAGCATGATTTGTAGTTCTTGTTGCTATCGATGTGTTATTGCTTATATTCATTAAGTCTTTTCCCAAGTGAAAATCTCTTTCCCCTTATTTTATCATTTTCGTTGTTCGGAGACGAACAATACTTTAAGTTTGGGGGTGTGATGAGTGATATTTTCACATAGATTTTAGTGTCTTTTTATGTGTGTTTTCGTATATTTTTATCCATATTTTTGTGCTATTTGGTGGAGTTATGTGTTTTTATGGAATTGAGTGTGAATGAATTTAATCGTATGTAAAACAGGTGAAATCGGAGCAAAAATGGAGAAGGGAGACAAAAGGAGGAAGAAGAAAACAAGGCAGCAAGGACACGGCCAACCATTTTAAGTACACAAGTCGTGTCATGCTCACGAGCCGTGTACTGTAAACGGGCCTGTAAGAGATGGTCGTGCGACGACATCAAAATGCATAACACGACCATCCCTTGGTCGTGTTGCGGTACACGACTTGTGTGCCATCGTAAGTTCACGTTGACCAAGAAACCCTGACATGACTCAAGGCGTGTTGCAGCAGACGAGTCGTGTATGTGCCTGATTAGTAAAAAAATAGAATTCTTCTAGAAGGCCCCCAATGAGTATAAATACCCTTCCATTCAACCTTTGAAAGAGGATCCAAGAAATTTCAGCTGCACACACACCTCACACACCATTCCTTTGATTTTACACCATATTCTTCATCCTATTCATCCATACTTTGATCCTACATTATCTCTCCATAAATTCTACCATCCAAATCAAGTGAAGAAGCAAGGAAGAGTGGGTGATCACCAAAGGAAGAAGGACATTCAATTGGAGCCAATCCAAGGGAGTTTTCATCCCAATTTTGTGTTAATCCTCTAGTTTACCATGATTTGTTAGGTTTTTAATGTCTATGTTAAGGATCTCATGAAGATTGTAGGCTAATCTCCCTTGTGGGATTAGCAACATGAAAGTTTGTAGTTAAATTTTGGGATCTATGTATTTAAATTCATGTGTTGATTGGCTTAATTGATTTCCTATCATTGATGCTTTAGATCTTGATGTTTATGATGATATGTGTGGTTTGTTGTTTTAAACATGTGATTAGATTGAGAAGTCAATTGCATATTTAGGATAATTAATTGAATCATTTCATCAAACACTTCATGTGCATTATAAATTGTAAAGAGATTGAGAAATCCTTTAAAGTTTAGAACCCTTTGATAGGACATACGGTTGGTTTGATCGAGAGATTGATTAATTGTATCGAGAGATTCTTATTTCAAGCTTAGTACCTAGTTGGAATTGTTTGAGTGAGAACCAACCTTTGTGCTAATTGAAATTAATTTCCTATTCATCTTGAGAAGGAGCTTAGGTGAATTTAGAGTTGGCCCTTAATTAATACCCTTGTTTCATATGAGTTTAATGCATGTATCCTAAGATTTCCCATTACTTAATTGTTGTTAATCCCACTTTTGCTTAATTTGGTAAACCACATTTCATCCATTTATCTTGAATCATTTGATCATTGCTTGCAATGCTTTGATTACTTCTATTTACTTCTTTGAACAATCATTCTATTTATGATTCATCTCTATAAAATTACAACAAATGTGAGATCGCTTAAGCACTAGTACCTACCTCCCTGTGGTTCGATAAATTCTTGAATTGGTCAACCTGACTACAAGTTATGGCTAATCAGAAACCTAAGTCAATTTTATCCTCAATAATTTCCCTGGATGTTTTGAGCAAGTTCTACCTGAAATACGAGAGGTTGTATATGGTGGGAAACTTCTGACAAAACATGTGGCGAAGGAAAGCCATTTTCATCATGATATTAACAAAGTTTTATATCTCATTCACTAATTGTTTAAGCATGATTAGTGCTGTCATCTACTGACACATTGTGTATAAATACCGGAATAACTAAAAGCGTGTAACTAAGTGATGATGAGATTATTGAGTACGTGGGTAAGCTACGAAAGTAGTGGTTGTTGCAGTGGGAGTTGTTTATTTATCTTCTGATAGGAATAAAAGTTTGATTATGAGAAATTATCTTTACGTACATTTTCATAGAAAGAATTTCATTTCAGTTTCTATGCATCTACGGATAAATACTCTATTTCATTTTAATGACATAATCATTATAATGATGGATGGAGCTATAATTTGTTATAGTACATTTGTGGACAATTTGTACACTCTTAAATCATGTTTATCCCACGGATGCAACAAATTATAATGATAACACGTCTTCTAATCTTATTAAGAGAAAGGAACCTTCGAATATAAACCAAACATACCTTTTGGCATCAGAGACTTGGTCATGATTGCCTTTTCAAGGCAAAGGGGTGTAGAGCCAAAGATATGTTGGAATTTGTTCATTCTGATTTATGCGGTCTTAAGACTATCCAGGCGATATGTGGTTAGGTATATTTTGATGCACCGCAAGTCTTAGTACTATGATTAATTCAAAAGTGCATGGGTCATGCGGTGAAGGGTCATCAAAAATATATCAAGTCATTACGATTTAATTGTGGTGGTGAGTAACTCTTAGGATAGTTTAGGAACCATTTATCAGATGTTGGGATTGAATCCCAAGTTGTCGACACTGGGAAAAGTCGAATGGTGTGGCGAAAGAAGAAATAGGACTCTTATGGAAATAGTTAGATGGATGATGAGTTATTCAGAATTACTAAATTCATTTTATGGGTATGCCCTAGAAACAACATGTTGAATTGATGATTGTCTATTTTGTGGAATATCATAGAGAAACGATGGGTAATTTATTTAGTCCAAAAGATCAAGAGAGTGTTTGATAACACGAACACTAGATTTTTTGGAAAAGGACTATGTAATAAATCACAAATCCATGTATAAATTGTTCTAAAGGACGTGAGAGGGAAAACATAAAGTATAGTACCAATTGTACAAGAGGATATACCACAAGGAAACTGCAATGCGTGATACGTCTGATACACAATTGCGTATATTGTTTTATCGTAGTGGGAGGTTTGTTCTACAACCAAAAAGATTTATGTTTTGGGAGAGTCGTGAGACTTTGTCCCTAGTAAACATGAAATCGGCCCATGGGTATGACGAAGCACTACAAGAAAGAAATGCAGAATCTTCGCAAAATGCAATGATTTCTGAAATAGAATCTCTGGATTCTAAATTAGATTTGGATGCTTGTAGAATCGTGAAATGGTGTGTAAGCCATTGTTCTACAAAATAAAAGAGGATGAGATGGTAAGGTGATACTTTGAAATAAGGCTTGTTGTATAAAGGTACACTCAGAAAGAAGGGTGAGTTCGAGTATGAGGAAACCTTTTTCACCGGTAGCTAAGTTTAAGTCGATCCAGATTCTTTTATTTATTACTTCTCATATTGAATTATGAGGTAAAGCAAATAGATGTCAAGACAGCTTTTGTGATTGGAATTCTTGATGAAAACATCTATATGAAGAAACCAGAGTGATTCATTGCAAAGGGCTAAGAGCATTTTGAGTGTAAGCTTAAAAGTGTCCATTAATGGACTAAAGCAAACTTTAAGATATTGGAACATCTGTTTTGATGAGGAAATCTAGTAACATGGATTTAATCAATGCTCGGATGGGTCTTGTGTATTGAAAAAGAGTGACAGAAACATGGTGGTATGTCTTGTACTATACGTAGATAGTATCTTGCTCATTGGAGATAATGAAAGTGTATTGTCGGATATATAGGTATGGTTCATAAAGTAGTATGAAATGAAGGACTTAAAAGAAGCAAAATATATTCTTGTAATCATGGTGATTCGAATCACAAGAAAGAATGTTGTGCTTATCTCAAGCTTCATGAAATGATACAATCCTTACTCGTTTCAGTATGTGACTTTATCTAAGGAAATGTGTCTTAAGACACAAAAGAAGATAAAGGTGTAGAAAGCGATTCCTTATACTTTGGCGAATAAGGAAGCTTAGTCTAGGGAATGCTGTGCACGAGAATGGATATTTGTTTTAGTGAATGCATGCAGAGTTGGTATCAACGTAACCCGAAACAAGAATGATGAACTACGGTAAGATGTATTTGAAGTGCCTGAGAAAGACTGGAAATTATATGTAGCCAAAGTATCTGTATAACTCTAGTAGCTTCGTGATGGACTTGGATGTGGTTTCTAAATTTGCCCTAGGGTATTACAACTTATTATGATAATAATGGTGCAGTTGTAAACTTGAAGGAATCATGAGCCCATAAGGCAATTAAGCACATTGATAGCGAGTACTACCTGTTACGAGAAATCGTATATTGAGGGGAAGGTTGTTGTCACCAAGATTGCATCAGATAATAACCTGGTAAATCCTTTTACAAGGACTTTAAAGTGAAAGCTTTTGATGGTCGTTGTTATGGATATTATATCCCCCATGCCTAATGGGTCGGAAGCCCAACAAGTAAGATACTATGAGGAAGAGGCCCAACTACAAAGAGATAGGCCCTGGCTCAAAGGACACACTTCGGAGAAGAACTGGGAACAGGCCCAAGAGATGAGCCCATCATCAAGGGTTGAAGAAACCCAAGAAGAAAAGGCCAGGAAAGGGGCCAGTGAACAGGATGCCCACTAAAATGATGGAGGGCCGAGACCCCTCAGCAGAACACCCCGGTTCCGAAGCCGAGGAAGACATATATGGGGTGAACGAACCACATAACCTCAGAAGCCATTCCATCCGACTACTGGAAGGATTATCAGAGCAGCTGGGCAAAGTACAAGCAAGACTGTGGGAATGGCTAGTGGTTGTAGGCTAAAAGACAAGGATAACAGTAAGAAGAGATGTCTTGGGTGGCACTCTCACACTAGAGGACAACACATAGTAGGCACGTCTTTCCTCATCCACCAATTAGAAGCAAGAAAAGGACAGAAAGAGACCCATTGCACTCTGGGAGAAACCTGGTGGTGCTCTGCACCGGTTGCTGATCGCCGATGTACTAGCAACCCCCATTTATGGTTACTTGTCTTCGTTCAGGTGGCACGATGGGATTGGTCAATCATTAGGGTTTGTTTGGTAGTATAAATGGCTTCTCTCACAATAGAAAAGTAGGTTACTCATTCTCACTTGAGACATTACATTTAAAATTGGAGGGTTTATGAGTGTTGTTCTAAGGGAGAGTAATAAAATCGGTTAAGGCTCTTTGGTGAAATCCCCCATCTCTCTCATATTTACTTGCTGTTGTGTTAGATTTTAATCGTTCTTAGTGTAGTTTATTATTAATACATCCATCTTCAATCCAATCTACAACTAGCTAAGAACACGCATCAACAGTTGGCACCGTCTGTGTTAACACTACGATTAGCGGTTCTCGTCCATCTTTGTTCGGTTTAGGTGTAAAAAATTCCTTTTATTCTTGCTCTGTTTTCTTTGTTGAGAGATGGGAGGGGAAAAATTTACAACCCAAGTAACGAAGAGAGGGAAGAATGTTCCAGAGCTCAACAAAACGTGACTAGGAGTGGAAATAATGTTTAAATTAGCACGTCGGCCATGGAAGTGCCCACCCTGGCGAGATCTATTCCCATCCCAGATCTATTCCCGGAAGATGAAAGAGATAAACAAGAAGATATGAAGGGTGGTCAATGAGTACGCCGCTGGAGCTCTTCGGTTCAACTGTAGAGGTTGAGCTATAGCGGCCCTCACAGGGGAAGCCAGCTCGATCTGAGGGAGGATCTCGAAAGAAGGAAGGAAGAAAGGAAATGATTAATATATTGGATTTGATGCCAGAGAAACTATCAACTTCATATGGAAGAGGAATGATGGAGAAAGGGAAAGCGTGAATGAAACTCCAGCGAAAGGAAGACGTAGCGAGAACCTCCGTTGACCGGAGGTAGGAGCCCAAAGGTAGCCATAATCAGGGAGGAACTAAGGGATGAGAAACCCCTCACCCTAAGAAGTATCCATGGAGGGTGATGCCCGGAGACAACCACGGCCCAAACGGAATCAAGAAGCAGAGCACCCCACTCCAAGGGAAAGGCCAAGGAAGAAGAATCCTACCACCCTCACCCGCAAAACCAAAGGAGAGGTTGCCCCACAACCTGGGAAGTGCTGGTGGAAGACGAAGCTCCATGAAGGACACCATTCGTCTCTCAAAGAGGACATCATCATCCGAACCCTTAGCCATGCCCTGAATATCAAAGGAGCAGTCAAAGGAGGCGTAATCGGGGTAGAAGACCAAGGAATCGAAGATCCTATTCATCTTCGGCACCGTACTCACAGGAGAGTCAGGACCCTTCATTGGAAGATCTATCCACGACTGAGCTATCCCTATCACGAAATGGCTGAATAGGAGGCCTTCTTCATGAAGGGGAGCAAGGCGAATGGAGACCCACACAAAAGTTTGGTCGGAGAATAGAGAAGCATTTCCAAATACCCCAGCAAGGAACTTATAAACCTTGATAAACGAGGAAGTGAACAAACATTTTAAAGATCTGTAAAGAAAATGTCTGAGACCGGGGGAGTCCTCCAACAGACGGTGGCCCCCTTTCCATTCCCGGTGGAAATCAGTAATGTCCCTCGGCAACAAGGAGTCAAGTTTCCCTCCAGTTTAATTTTCGATTGTGATTATGTTCCATACTCCCATATAGAAAAAATCTGATGTGGATAAGGGCTCAGGGCGCGAATAAGGTTACGCTACATAGGATGTTCCTCCCGACTCTTAGAAACAAGGTGCATGCGTGGTTTATTAAAAGCTGGGCAGAGCTCATGTAAGCATTCCTGATGCAGTATTCATGCCTTGGAGCCCTAAAGAGCCGAAGCATAAACTTGCTAACATTCGCCAAGTGTCGACAGAAAGCTTGAGAGATTTCCTGAGAAGGTTCAACTAGCAAATGTCTATAGGGGAAGTCATGAGAGATGAAGCTTGCCTCATTACTGTAATGGGGACACTGCACCCCGAAACTAGCTTGTGGAAAGCAGTGCAGCTTAAACCGCCAACATCCTACGCAACTTTCATGGTAATGTCTAATGAATAAATTCAGGCGGAGGACATCTTGAAGATGGCGAAAAAAGCAAGTGGCCAGAGTACTTCGGCATATCCAAGCCAAAAGAAAGTAAGCATTGGAGGGACGAAGGAATACAAAATGTCCACCACATTCAAACCTTTCACATAATATACCGAGGTACAACAAATGTATAAGGAACTGAGTTGGAAACCAACTTGAACGTGGCTGAGGTATTTAACTACGTGTAAGATCAACAGGTACTTTGGCCTCCGAGAATCATTTTGTGAACCTCAGAACTTACCAACCAATGGAAATACTGCATGTATCACTTGACGCATGTTCACAACACTGATCAATGTCGAGACATGATCACAGAGCTATGGAAGCTATTCAAGGAAGGAAAGTTAAGAGGAATGCTACAGGCTCTGAGGCAGAGGGTGTATCGGAGAGACGCTAATCTTCCTCCTCCGGGTCGACAGAGGTCCCCAGACAGAGGGAGGAATAGAGGAGTGATGCCTCTACACCCTCTGCCTCTAGGCCAACCACAGTGTTCGATAGGATAGGAAGACAGGCTCCGAGGGGAGACAGACCCAAGGAAATACACAAGATGGAACCTGTAGAGGAGATTCCTTATGTCAGAACCTCTCAAGCGTTCACCACAACATCAAAAAGGAGAAGGAAGGCAGAGCTGAGAGATTTGAGCCGACAAATCCCTGAAGTATGGTCATTGGCTCTGGAGACTAAAGGGATCACGGAAGCCGACACCGTTTTCACAGAGATGGATTTCTATGGGTTCAAGTGCATGCGTAACCATAAGCTTGCCAAATATCTCAAACTCTCCACCACTAAAATTATGATTCGACAATGGAACCAAAAAGGACTTTTCTTTTGGATGTAATGTTGGCTCTTTGGTAAGGGTAGGAAACATATGGATAAGTGACTTAATTAGTAGAGAATTAAAACTTGAGATCTTTTGTACTGCGGATTTTTTTTACACTTCAAGGCTATCCAGCTTCATGCTCTTCTAATTTTCTTTTCTCTCCTTTTTCTTCAAGCTCAACAATTTTTCCTTTCTTTTTCTCGAGGTACCAGTTTCGGGCACTACCTCTAACATCTCGGGGTACCAGTTTCGAGCACTACCCCTAAGCAACTTATTCTTCAGTTCATAATCACTTGTACAACTCCAAATATTTTATTCATTCCAAACTCAATAAAAATCAATTCACACACTTTGACATCATTTAATTCTCCACTAAATATTTGAATTTAAGGCTCAAATAGGATATCAGAGTGGCTATCTTCGCAGGTTGCCAACGAAATAAGGCTTTCAGGCTCAAAAGGGCTAACTATGGATATATAATTATTTGGTAGAAAATTATTTGGCAAAGTGACTCATAAATTCAAGGATGGCCTAAAATCATCTCCCATCATCTAACACACATGTAGTTTCAAGTAAGACAAGAGGCAAGTTCTAGAATACACACACAAGAATGATACTCACCAGAAAGAAATATCATGTGATTATGTACATGATCAACGAGGCTCAAAATCTCACATGTGTTTTTAATAAGTAATAGAGCACCTTTCATGGAAAGTAATATCCCACAAGTACACATAGAATTTCATATCACAATATAACTCAAGTACACTTCCTTCATCAATTTCAAAAGCATATGAATTTCAAGCACAATTTAAAAATATAAGCTCATATGGATCACAACCATAAACTCAATACTTCCACTCCATGAATTTAAAGCACACATAAAAATTAGAAAAAGAAAAGAATCATTAAAGCCTCAGTTTACCTGTTTCTATCATCAAAGTTCAAACACTCATCATCACAGGATTCATCAACAATAAATTAAGAGAACTAGATGAAAGAATCAATTTAGTATCATATCGACTCCACACACTAGACACACCACTGAACACTAGACAAATTGCAAAAATTGACACATCAAAACCGATTAAAGTTTCAACATACCGCAAAAAATCAACTCCCCTAGCACACATTACAAAGAAAATATTATACTCTTGGTGCTTCAATGAGATAATAACATCAGACCCCCCTAAACTTAGTAAAAACATAAGTTGAAACTAAGTTTGCAAAGAGATGTAATTGCCGATTAGTAAGTAACTTAAATATAAAAATTTCTTATTCACACGAAAGAAATAAAGCATTAAAATAGGAGGGAAAAGCCCCCAACAGGCGCTCATGTTTAACATCGGAGAGTCACAACAATTTACCGCTTTTTAAACGACTAGATCAGAGGGCGGTCTTCTCGCATCCTCACCTTCAAGTACTTATTTCCCTCTTCTTGTCTACACTCAACACCTCGCCTTTCTTGGTAACAAGAATATTGTTTGAATATTTTATACTCACGAGCAAGAACACTCGATCGTTGTAGAAGTATATCCCAAGAAATAAAATTATCGAACCACAAAGGAATTAGGTTTGGATTAGTAAAATACGTGAACTCATGTTTATGTCACTTTTGTAAGGATGATAGGGGATTTGAGTTTAAAATTAACAACTAAAACAAGTAGCAAGTAAATAAAATAGCAAATAAGAGAAATGACAAGTAAATGTGATTAATGAGAAAAGAGAATAGGTGCTAAAGTTCAAGTATGGAAAAAACATGGGATTAGAAACATCCAAGCACATTCAATTCATATTACCATGCGAAGGGAATTCAACTCAACTGATGTAGATTAAGGGTGATCACTATTATATCCTAAGCTCCCTTTCGGATTACAAAGGATGTTGATCCACTTGAGACTCCCAAAGACACGTAAGATCAAAGCCCAACATTAACCTCTTCCATCTAGATACTAATCAATTCTCAATTATCCCTTCCAAGGTACTAATTATGATTAACTCTCCCTTTTTGTGTACTAGAGCTAACGAATGGATTGGTTCCCCTCATCGAATTCAAATATCCTTTTGGTCAAACCCAAACTCGATGTCTACTCATACCTTTCTAATACTTAAGAGGGTCGTTTCTGTCTCACTCTAAGCAATATACACATGAACATTATAATAGCACTTAAGTATAATAAATCATCCATTGATCAACAATCCATTAAATTAATAATCATTCATGAATAACAAACCATGCAATCACAACATCAAAACAATTAAAGCCCCATGAATAGAAACCAACATCAATTAAGTCAAAAACCAATTTAATCCACAATAATATAAACCTAATGTGCTCTTCATATTACTAATCCCACTAGAGGGATTAGCCTAACATGATAATGGTAACAAAACACAAGAATGATCCATTATACATACCCATAGTTTTAAATCCAAATGAAAAACAAAAGAGATGTAAATCTTCCCTAGCAATTCCTTGTAGAGAATCTTCAACACTCATTGATCTCCACCTCTAGCTCTTGAATTCTTGAGGTCTTTAACACCCAAAATGAAAGGGATGAAGAATAGATGAAGATGGATGAAGATAATGGTGTAAAATGGAAGTTATGGTGTGTGATCTAGGTGTAGGAGTAAAACTCTTGTATGGAATATCCAATCTCCCTTGAAATGTTGAACTTGAGGCTATTTATACCCTTTCCCAAATTGGGCCTCGAATTTTGTGTCAATTGGGCTTTAAACACTCACTTACACGCACTGGAAGGAGAAAACTTGGATTTTTAGCCCAAAATGACCTTACTCGAGTTGGCCTTCCTTACCCGAGTTAGCTACTCGAGTCGAGTAGCATGTGTTTTAACTCGAGCTACCCAACTCGACTCGAGTTAGCAACTCGAGCTCTCACCTGTTGGGTCGTGTTGCGATGCTCTGAAACTTGGAACACTTACAGCACCTAGCTCGACTCGAGCTACAAGTCGAGTAGCGACATGACAACTCGAGTTGGCTCTCTGGATGCCTTTCTCTGCTCCGCACGACTTGTAACTCGACCTGGACATTACCCAACATGACTCGAGCTGACAACTCATGCTCTCGCTTGTCAAGTCGTGTCGAATCGATTAGAAACTACAATTTCAGTGGACCTTAGCTCGACTCGAGTTGCAAGTCGAGTTGGACCTTGCAACTAGAGTTGATTCACTGGATAATTTTTGGCGACTTTCGGACCACAACTCAACTTCTTTGGAACTCGAGTTGGCAACTCGAGTTGCTCATTATAACTCGAGTTGGGTCCCCTCAGCCCATTTCTTGCTCGTTTCAGCTCCCGTCTCTATTTTCACATGTTTTCAACATATTTAGGCTCATTCACACACATTTCCATGAAAACATATAACACAACCAAGATACATAAAATACAGATAAAATAATACGAAAACACATACAAAAAGACACTAAAATCTAGGTGAAAATAACGACGATCAACCCCCCGTACTTAAAGTGTAGCTCGTCCCCGAGAAATAGAAATGACAAAACAAGAGGAGTGATTTTCACCTAGGAAAAGACTAAACGAACATAAGCAATAACACATCGATAGCAATAAGAATCACAATTTATGCTAAGTCATCCTACAACATTATACTCATGACATAAGGAATTAACAAATTTAATCACAAGAGAATAAAGTGTAATATAGTCCCTTTTTAGTCCAAGCATCACATAGGTTATCAATGTCACTCAACACTCTTTAAAGTGGTAAAACAACACTCATCAATCGATTGGCTCGACTCGTTATAAACTTTCTCGTGGACTACATTCACAAACCACCAAAGTTTTAATTAATGATCAAAAAGGTCTTTCATTAAGGATGTAATGATAGGCTCTTTGGTCGGGTAGGAAGAATATGGATACAAGTGACTAATCAAGTATTAGTAATCGAAGAGGTACCTACTTTTTTCCATTCCTTAACTTATCTTTCTTCCTTTCTCAACTTTGGTAATTACAAGCACTAGTCATCAACTTTCCTTAGATTGAGCTTCTTTTGATGCATGCTTCCTTTCTTTGAATTTTGTTTACTAGAGCATTTTGATGTTGCTTTGCTCCTTCTCTTGCATTGAGGTTGCATGTGCATTCTTATTTTTGCTCTTTTCATCCTTTTTCTTGCTTGTTTACCATGTCCTTTTCTTCTTTTGCAAATCAATCAATCCTTTCTAGCTACCATCTCCTTAATCACTTACACAAAGGGTATATATAAGCTTAAGTGGGTAATTAAGGCTTGTAATGTGCTAAATTCACAAGAAATAGGCTTATAGGCTCAAAGTGGTTGACTAGGGATGATGTTCATGGTATGAAAATATATGGCAATGACTATGGCAATGACTATAAATAACAAGGATGATTTCATTAATCTCCATAAATCGGGTTCGTTCCTATAGTTCTTGAACAAGTTCTAGCTTATCAAACGCAATCGATCCACTTATGAAGGAAAAAACCATGTATGCACGGTTGAGGCTCAATTGCTCACAAGCTTATGCATTGGACCTTAAGGAACTTATTACACCACATTAATCTCAAAATTGAACAAGTAAAACATGTCAAAATTTGAAAGTGTAGAGATTCTTAATCATAATTTGTCATCACTTATCACCACAACATATCATCACTCATATTAAAAAATGACTCACAACCTCCCTAAAATAAATCACCAAACATCCCAAGACAAAATTAAAGATACACACAAAACATAAAATAAGGACTCAACAACCAAGACACAACAAAAACACATAACATGCAAAAATACAAATTATATCCATCCATAAGAAAATTAAGCACACATTCATCCCCATCTTTGATTGAAAATTGAAATTCTAAATTATGAAAGTAAACATCCCACAAACATAACAAATGAAGTAGCATGCTAATCACAACAATCCAAATCAAAATCACTTCATGTCAAGCAATTAAAAGTTATAAGGTGTAGAGTACTCCCTCAATAGGCATTTGGTAGTGGAAAGCGTTAGCTCCGAGCTCCATTCATGTTTCCAATACCTTTCATTCATGCTAAAACACTCACAAACACCATTAGCTCAACAATGTCATTAAAATTATGGACTATCATGCACTTCAACACAACCAATCGGACAAAAATCCTATCCAAACTCATGAGAATTTTTTTTAAAAATTGACCCAATTTTACAAGCATCATAATTCAAGTGGTGAGTCACACCACACACTCTCCTCCCAAACTTAAATCGAAACAAGAGTTGAAAATTAAATTTGCAAAAAGTGGTGGACTTACCCTTGTAGTTTCCATCAACGATCTTCTTGTAGAGAAGCATATGCATCCAAACGGATCAAGTTATCTCTACCACGCACTAGCCCCCCCAAACTTAACTCGAGACAAGAGTCGAGAATTAAGTTCGCAACAAGTCGTGTGATATCCATACTCGAATCCGTGAAGCACTTCTCTTTTCTTCAATGTGCATTTTTCTCTTATGAACACAATCCACCTACAAGCCAAAAATTACAAAGCAATAAAGATAATGATGGGGTGCCTCCCATCTAGCGCTGAGTTTAACGTCTTCAAGCTAGACGGAGTGCGAGATCATAGAACCAAAGAACGATCCTTCACTATTTCATCCCTCATCTTTACTTTGAGAAATTGTTTGGCTCTTTCCTTTTTCATCAACATGATTTCTCCATTCTTGCTCATAATCATCAAATCATCCGACAGAATTGTGAATGGAAATGCTTCGTCTCCATAAGGCCAATGAAATTCTCCTTTATCAATCTTCCATACGATGTCTGAGTCCTCATTCCTACAAATATCAAGCAAAGACAAGTTAAGATTAAAATCTTCAATATAATCAAGGAAAAGAGAATTAGAAGATTTAAAAGAGTAAGAATTTTCAAATCCATGAAGATCACCCGGAGGTATGATTGAAGGCTTGAGGTAAGAATTATCCTTCTTTCTTGCTTTGTTACATGAAAATTCTCCTCGTACTTGAACTCAAAGAAAGTTCTCCTCTTTCCATATCAATATGAGCCTTTCCCGTGGCTAAGAATGGTCTTCCCAAGATCTTAGGTGTTTGAGGATCAACTTTCATCTCCAAGACGACAAAATCCACCGAAAAAGTCAACTTCTTCACTTCGACCACTACATCCTCCACCACCCCTAAAGGCTTAAAAGTTGATTCATCCACCATTTGAAGGCATGTAGTGGAAGGCTTGAGCTCTCCAATATCCAATTCTTCAAAGAGAGAATGAGGCATAACATTCACACTAGCTCCCAAGTCACACAATGCATTAACAACCTTCTTTCCTTCAACTTCACAAGGGATAATGAACTTTCCCGGATCACTAACTTTCATAGAAGGCTCCTCATGCAATGGTTCATTTTTTTCAATTAGCATCGCTTTCTTTCTCTCCTCATATTTCTTCTTCAAAGTTTCAACTAACTTTTGAAATTCCTCCATCTTTTCTTTTTTAACAAATCTTTGAAGGTAAGGGATTGGATAAGGGGTAATTGAAATTCCCCAATAATCAAGTTCATATTCTTCTTCTTTTTCCTTTTTCTCCTTAGCATTTTTCCACTTAGGTACGTGCTCTTCTTTCCATTTCTTCCTCTTTTCTTCTAACTCAATTTCTACTCTTTTTGCTTCTTCTTCCTCTTTATCCACCTTACAATCCACAAACTCTTCTTCAACCAATCTATCCTCTTTCACCTTTATGCACATGCAATGATCTTTTGGATTTATTTCCGTGGTAGATGGAAATCTTCCTTGTTGGTGTTGGGAGCCCACAGGAAAGCAATTTGCGCCATTTGATACTCAAAAGCTGTCACCCTATTGTCGGATTTCTTTTTATTTTCCTCCATTCTAGCTTCAAGCTTAGCCCCCCTCTTTTCCATTTGAGATTCAAGCTTAGCATCTCTCTTTTCTATATAAGTCCTTGTATCATTCATGAATGCTTGCAATGTATCTTCCAATGATGATTTATCTTCTCCATTGGGCGACTTAGTACTCAGATCCAATCCTTGAGGAAGTGCCACGGCGGCTTGTATATTGGAGTAAGAAAAATTTTCATGCTTCCTCGAACTTGATAATTTCCTCCACTAAATTGATTAAAATTATTCCCCCGAGTTTGCCCTTGTTATCCTCCTTGAAAATTACCTTGGTTAGAAGGATAATTACCTTGGAAATTCCCTTGATGTTGGAAATTCCCTTGGTAATTTCTTCTATCTAAATAGGCAACATCCTCTACATCTTGCATAACATTGCTCTCATCATTCAACTTAACATTTGTACTTCCTCTTGACTCATTCCTTGAGCGATCAAATTCAATTGCTTTGTTAAAGCATGGATGCCCTCATTAAATTCTTTCATTCCTTCACTTTGAAACACATCACTCTTCACTTTATTAACACTTTCCACTTGAGCTACCTTTCCGAATGCATAACCTCGCATTACTCTCTCAGAAGGCTATTTATAAGCATTCATTACAATATCTTCAAAATTTTCCATAGCTTTCATAGCATCCACTCCAAATATAGACCCTCCGGATGAGGCATCTACATGCATCCAATTTTGTTGACTCAACCCTTGATAAAAGAAAGCCACTTGTTGATTCTCATGAAAATCATGTTGAGGACACTTTCGTAGCATCTCTTTGTAGCGTTCCCATTCTTCATAAAAACTCTCATCAGGAAGTTGCCTAAATTGAGTGATAAGGCATTTCATTTGGAGAGTTTTTGAAGTAGGAAAGTACTTGTTTAGGAACCTTTGCTCAAGATCTTCCCATGTATTACAACTTCCCAATGGAATTGTATTGTACCATGCTTTAGCCTTGTCTCTTAAAGAAAAATAGAACAACCTCATTCGAATAGCGTCTTCCGACACTTCATTCATCTTTACATTATTTGCAACCTCCAAGAAAGTAGCTAGATGAGTGTTCGGGTCTTCAAGAGGACCTCCCCCAAACTGATTTCCTTTGACCATGTTGATCAATTCGGTCTTAATTTCAAAATTATTGGCTTGAACCGAAGGAACCATATTATGTACGGCACTCGGTTGGAAGTAATCCCGAATTGCTCTAGGCCTTGGCCTCTCTTGAGGTATTTGCACATTTCCTTGCATAGCTTGGTTATTGAACATATTAACCATCTCTTGGACATTTCCACGAACATGTGGTTGTGCCTCTTATTGTTGGAGTATCCTTTGAGCTCTTGATTGGCAAGCAATTGCATATATTCTTGGTTTTGAGCAATGAAATTCCTAAACCTCTCCGCTTGATTCTCTTGCCTTCCTTCATGTACCCCCCTTAGATCTAGTAATGGATCTTGGGGTGGGTTATGATTAACATTATCTCCATGTTGATTCTCTATTTTTGTTCCTTTTTTAGCTTTTCGTCTCTCTCGTTTCCTTTGTCGTGCGGTTTTTTCTATCTCCAAATTCAAAGGAATAATCGATTGATTTCCCTTTGATCTTGTGATCATAAAAAACCTACGAAAATTCAAAGAGTGAGACCACAAACAAAAATAAGAAATAAAATAAAATAAAAAGTATCCTTATCAAGAACAACTAAAACAATAACACAGTATTCCACTGATCCGTTAAACTCCCCTTTGGCAATGGAGCCAATTTCTTGTTTGAATATTTTATACTCACGAGTAAGAATACTCGATCATTGTAGAAGTATATCCCAAGAAATAAAATTATCGAACCACAAAGGTGTTAGGTTTGGATTAGTAAAATACGTGAGCTCATGTTTATGTCACTTTTGTAAGGATGATAGGGGATTTGAAATTAAAATTAACAACTAAAACAAGTAGCAAGTAAATAAAATAGCAAATAAGAGAAATGACAAGTAAATGTGATTAATGAGAAAAGAGAATAGGTGTTAAAGTTCAAATATGGAAAAACATGGGATTAGAAACATCCAAGCACATTCAATTCATATTACCATGCGAAGGGAATTCAACTCAATTGATGTAGATTAAGAGTGATCACTATTATATCCTAAGTTCCCTTTCGGGTTACAAAGGTTGTTGATCCACTTGAGACTCCCAAAGGCACTTAAGATCAAAGCCCAACATTAACCTCTTCCATCTAAGTACTAATTAATTCCCAATTCTCCCTTCCAAGGTACTAATTAGGATTAACTCTCCCATTTTGTGTACTAGACCTAACGAATGGATTGGTTCCCCTCATCGTATTCAAATATCCTTTCGGTCAAACCCAAACTCGATGTCTACTCATGCCTTTTAATACTTAAGAGGGTCGTTTTTGTCTCACTCCTAGCAATATACACATGAACATTATAATAGAACTTAATTATCATAAATCATCCATTGATCAACAATCCATTAAACCAATAATCATTCATCAATAACAAACTATGTCATCACAACATCAAAACAATTAAAGCCCCATGAATAAAACCAACATCAATTAAGTCAAAAACCAATTTAATCCACATAATAATATAAACCTAATGTGCTCTTCATATTCCTAATCTCACTAGAGGAATTAGTCTAACATGATAATGGTAACAAAACACAAGAATGATCCATTACACATACCCATAGTTTTAAATCCAAATGAAAAACAAAAGAGATGTAAATCTTCCCTAGCAATTCCTTGTAGAGAATCTTCAACACTTATTGATCTCCACCTCTAGCTCTTGAATTCTTGTGGTCTTTAACACCCAAAATGAAAGGGATGAAGAATAGATGAAGATGGATGAGGATGATGGTGTAAAATGGAAGAAATGGTGTGTGATCTAGGTGTAGGAGTGAAACCCTAGTGTGGAATATCCAATCTCACTTGAAATGTTGAACTTGAGGCTATTTATACCCTTTCCCAACTTGGGCTCAAATTTTGTGTCAACTGGGCTTTAAACACTCACTTACATGCACTGGAAGGTGAAAACCCAGATTTTTGACTCAAAATGACCTTACTCGACTTGGCCTTCCTTACTCGAGTTAGCTACTCGAGTAGAGTAGCATGTGTTTTAACTCAAGCTACCCAACTCGACTTGAGTTAGAAACTCGAGCTCTCACCTGTTGGGTCGTTTTGCGATGCTCTGAAACTTTGAACACCTACGGCACCTAGCTCGACTTAAGCTACAACTCGAGTAGTGACATGACAACTCGAGTTGGCTCTCGGGATGCCTTTCTCTGCTCCGAAGGATTTGTAACTCGACCTGGACATAACCCATCATGACTCGAGCTGATAACTTGAGCTCTCGCCTGTCAAGTCATGTCGAATTAATCAGAAACTGCAATTTTAGTGGACCTTAGCTCGACTCGAGTTGCAAGTCGAGTTGGACCTTGCAACTCGAGTTGACTCACTGGACAATTTTAGGCAACTTCGGACCACAACTCGACTTCTTTGCAACTCAAGTTGGCAACTCGAGTTGCTTATTGCAACTCAAGTTGGGTCCCCTCAGCCCGTTTCTCGCTCGTTTCAGCTTCTGTCTCTATTTTTTACCTGTTTTCAACATATTTAGGCTCATTCACACACATTTCCATGAAAACATATAACACAACCAAGATACATAAAATACGGATAAAATAATATAAAAAGACACTAAAATCTAGGTGAAAATAGCGACGATCAAATATGAGCCTTGGAATTACCTACCTCTCATGGCTGTCTAGACACCTCCTTGCCAATCTTCCACTCGAATTCAAAATCATCTGTCTTAGAAAATCAATATTAAACAAGTTAGAAACCACATCTATGCTCTTGCACGATTTAGTCTCCATTGGCATCTTCATTCCTTGATCAAGAGGGAAAACCACATCTTCATTATCCATCTGTAGACTAAGCTTCTCGTTTTTCAACCTCTTTGCTCTTTCCCACTTATTTTCCACTATAAGCTCAATATTCTGTCCTTGGGATGGCATGGGAGTAGCATTAATATCATGTAAAGCATTCAGCGTGGAAAATAGTGCAAAACAAAACGATTCGACCTGAGTTCGACCAGGGTTGCTGGTCGAATTGGTTGAATAATGGTCGTACTGTACACCTGAACATGCATTCTCTCCCTTACAGGCCAGTTCGACAAACTAGTTTGATCGAACGGTAGTGATCGTGGTCGAATCGAGCATCAAACAAAACAGAGTATGCGAGACGGTGCTATTTGACCTGGATTCGACCAATAGGGTTGGTCGAACTGGAGTAATCGTGGTCAAATTCAGCATCAGACAAAATAGAGCATCCTGAACAGTGGCATTCGTCCTGAGTTTGACTAGAGCTTCTGGTCGAATCGACCTGTTTTGGTCAAAATGACCCTCTGCTTCTTCCGGATATTGCCCAGAGCCTAGTTCGACCTTCACGGCCTAATTTGACCATCTGTGCTGGTCGAATCGTGGTCGAACTTGGCTTCTTTCACTTCAAATTTTGTTTCCGGCTTCATCGGTCCCTCACATTACATTCCAGACCTCAACGTGATGGCTTTATTCTTCCATTTTTGTGTTAGTTGACTCACGTTCGCGGTCATCTGCCTCATAATCCAAGTGAGGTCATTCAACTGCTTAGATAAATCTGTATGATCAACATTCATTCTAGCTTCGATGTGGTAAACCTTTGCATTGTTCTCAGCCATGTATTGATTGAAGGTATCTTCAACACTCTTCACTTTGTGCTGCTTCATACTAGACCCCCTATGTGTCAACTCTATAATCTGCCTCTGCTGGGACTCTAGTAGCTTGTTGATGTTAGTTAGCTAGACTAGAGACGATCTCATCATCCTTATTTGGCTTCACTTGATGTTCAACCTGCGCCACCTTGCCAAGTACATATGATCCTCTATCTCTCTCCGTAGGTCAGTCACGTGAATTCATAGAGATGTCTTCAAATAACTTCTCTACTTCAAGTGTTGTCTTAGATAACAGCGCTCCTCCTGATGATGCATCAATAAGAATACTAGACTCACAATCCAATCCATAGTAGAAGATACTTATGTACTCAGCCTTAGACATCCAATGCTGTGGGCACCTCCTGAGCATGTCTTTAAACATGTCCCATGCCTCATAAAATTTCTCACCCTGATTCATAACAAATTGGGTGATGTCTTGCCTCATTCTTATGATTCTTGAGGGTGGCATGTATCTTTTCAAGAACTTCTGCTGCAGTTGGTCCCATGTAGTGCAATTTGTGGCATCAAGAGTCTCATACCAAGCTTCCGCTCCATCAATCAAAGAGAACTTGAATAGGGCGATTCGTCTAGCATTATCATTATCTCCAGCATCCTTTTGAGTATTTGTATAACTAAGAAATCTTCGGAGATGCTAATATGGATCTTCAAAACAAGCTCTAGAAAAGGGAACCTTCTCTACCATGTTAATAAGAGCAGGATGTATCTCATAATCATTATCTTCCCCCCTTGCTCCTATCAACCCCATGTTAGCAATTCAATAGTTCGTGAAAATTTTACTTATAGCAACATTATCCGGATTCTGCCTTGCTCCGGCCATGTTTAGCTCAGTGTGTTACTTCTTCCTTTCCTTCCATTCCTTTTCCTAGTGCACAAGTACCTCAGAAAAATTCAAGGTTAGATAGAAATAAATAATCACAAATAGAAGTCTTAATCAAACTAGAAATAATAAATTAATAATAATAGCCGTCCCCGGCAACGGTGCCAAGAACTTTATACGCATTTTCTTTGCACGCAAAATTAATCCCCAAGTATTAAGGATGTCAATTGCAGCTTAAGCAAGCGACCAAGTGAATATCAAACCCAAAGGACGGCGTATTATTAATTTAATTATTTACTAAATTAATTAAGACGAATGAGAATAAAAGTTTTAGGTTTCAATATTAAATATTAAATAATTAATTAAAATAACAAATAAAATAAAGTATCACACGAAGAATACAAAAGTGGATCAAGTAGGAGAATAGGTAGTTCTAGGATAATCCAGTTTCACGCATTAATTTCCCTTTCATGTGTTGATGTCTGACTCTGCAATCATGAGTGTTGAATAGATCTTACCCGGATGTCTGGAAAATACAAGATAAATTAGGAAATGAACAAACCTTAGATGTGGGAGTCGTCGCGTCCTTCTCCATCTTGAATCCTCCTCTTGATTCTCCTCTTGATTCCACAGACGAATCTTCAAAGTAATGGGTGGATGGAAGAAAGGATGTGGATGATGGTTAGGGGGTGAACCCCCCTTGTGGGGTGTAGGATGATTGTGTTGTGTTGTATCCAATCCCTCTCTCTATTGTATTATGTCTTCTTGGTGTCATCTGCATCCCCTTTTATACTTGTAAGCTCTCCTTTTGGACCTAGGATGGGCTTTTTCTTGGAAAGCACGAAAATTCATGAACAGGGAGTAAAAATCCCAATTTTTCACTGTCCGGGCTTCGAGTTTGACCACAACAAGTGGTCGAATCGAATAGAGGAGGTCGAACTCTGGTAGAACTGCAGTGCACAGCCACACCGTTTCACGTATAACTTCCACATTTGGACTCCGATTTGAGTGATTCTTATGCTCACGCGATCCTCTCTTCCTTGGCTTTCTATCCATATGAAGAACTCACAAAAACTCTAAGATTTGAATGTGTAACAATCCATTGAAAGTGACACAGCCATTCAGCGCGCGACGTCACCATTTTGATCATAACTTCCTCGTTTGGAATCCTATTGAGGTGTTCTTTATGCCCAAAACGATCCCCCTTTCCATGAATTTCCATCCGTGTATCACACTTCCCGTTCAAAGCTCCACACGAATACAAAAAAATTGCACAAGTTGGACGTTCATTTTTCTGCATTCATGCACAAATTGCACCTTTTCTCCAACTTTTCACTTTTGATCCTTTTTCCACCTAAAACAAAATAAAACACCTCAAGTGCACCTTTTCTCACATATATTGAATATAAGAAACTTGTGCTAATATATAACAACAATTCCAATCAAGAAGGTGTTAAATTGGACACTCAAATACGCTAATTTCCACTCTCATCAGAGAAGTGCCACTTCATGGTAAGAGATGAGATTGTTCTTGGGCATCATATTTCTGCCAAAGGATTGTAGGTTGATCGTGCAAAGGTTGACACGCTGGTTTTTATAGAAGATTCAAAAAAGACTTCTCTAAATACTCCAAGCCCTTATCTCATTTACTTTAAAAGGATATTCCTTTTATTTTTGATGAAGAATGTCTAACAGCTTTTCAGGTTTTGAAAGAGGCGCTTATTACTGCACCTATCTTGATCACACCGGATTAGACTCAGTCGTTTGTACTTATGTGTGATGCAAGTGACTTAGCACTTGGAGTGGTGCTTGGGCAGATGAGGGAGAAGAAGTTTTGCACCATTTACTATACGAGTAAAACTTTTGATGTAGCACAAAAGAACTACACTGTTACTGAAAAGGAGTTTCTAGCTGTGGTGTATGCATTCAACAAGTTTTGATAGTATTTCTTTGGCTTGAAGACTATAGTATATACGGATCACTCGCGATGTGGTACTTTATCGCGATGACGGATGCAAAGCCAAGGATCATTGAATGGATTCTTCTTCTGCAAGAGTTTGATATGGAGATCTAGGATAAGAAAGAAGTGGAGAATGTTTTGGCAGATCACCTATCAAGGTTGGAGACAAGGGAGCATTGTGATGATTCTTTTGATTACATAGAAGAGATGTTCCCTGATGAGGAGATCATGTCCGCATTTGTTGAAGGGGCTAAAAGAACGTGTGTGGTCGCTACTCAAGGGATCCATGGTATGCGGATTATGTCAACTACATTGCCGTGGGTAAAATTCCAAAAGATCTCAATAGGTATCAACTTGCTAAGTCTAAGAGAGATGTTGGGACTTTCATATGGTATGATCCGTTTGTCTACAAGATTTGTGCGGATTCCATAGTCCGTAGGTGTGTTCCTGAAATAGAGATGGAGAGTGTTCTTGAATTTTACCATGCACATCCTAACGGGAGGCACTTCGGAGCTCAAAAGATGGTAGCTAAGGTATTTCAGTCTGATCTTTATTGGCCTACTTTATTTAAAGACTGTGAGTCCTATGTGGCGACATGCGATAGATGTCAAAGGATGGGAAACACAAGTAGAAGAAATGATATGCCACTTCAGCCGAGCATTATTGTTGAGATCTTCGAATGGGGGATCGATTTTATGGGACCTTTTCCCCTATCTAATGGATTTCTCTACATCCTACTAGCAGTAGATTATGTTTCTAAGTGGGTGGAAGCCATTCCCACGTCCGAATGATTTAAGGATTGTTTTGTCCTTCTTGAAGAAGAGCACTAGTGAGTGATGGAGGGTCACACATCATCAATAATCTGCTTAAAAAAGTTCTCAAGGATTATGGTATTAAGCATAGGATTACTACACCCTATCACCCTCAAGCGAATGGGTAAGAAGAGGTCTCCAACCGACAAGTGAAGCAAATTCTGGAGAAAGTAGTCGGAACTAATAGGAAGGATTAGATTATAAAGCTTGATGATGCATTGTGGGGTTTCGAACAGCTTACAAGACGGTGCATGACATGTCACTGTATCAAAGTCTATGGGAAGTCGTCCCACTTACCCGTAGAGATTCATCATAGAGCTTTTTGGGCATTGAGAAGCTTGAACTTGTCTCTTAAGGATCAAAAGGAGTTGAGGATGACTCATATCAAGCAATTGGATGAGTTCAGAAATTGAGCTTTCAAAAATTCGAAGATCTACAAGGAAAGAATGAAGAAATGGCATCATTCGAAGATCTCCTACAAAGAGTTCAGGTAAGGTGATGAGGTATTACTTTTTAACTCTCGTTTGAAGCTTTTCATAGGAAAATTAAAATTGAAGTGAACGGGACCGTTCATTATCCATAGAGCCTGTGGAGGAGGAAGTTTTGAACTCATTGACAAGGATGGGGACATCTTAGAGGCGAATTGGCATCGATTGAAGCATTACATGTCGCCGAATGATGCTTGCGTCGTCTTTGAGGATATCTTGCACTAAATAGGTACCATCGTGACTCTCCGACATTAAACAAGAACGCTTGTTGGGGGCTTTCCGTCCCATTTTAATGCTTTATTTCATTAGTGTGAGTAAGAATTTTTTATATTTGACGTGCTTACTAATCAGAAATTATATCTCTTTGTAAACTTAGTTTCGACTATAGTTTCTACTAATTTTGGGGGGTGTGGTGTACTTACCTCATCGAAGCACTAAGAATATAATCTTTCTTTGTAACGTTTGTTAGGGGAGTTGATTTTTAGCGGCGTATTGAAACTTTTACCGGTTTTAACGTGTCAATTTTTTACAATTTGACTAATGTTTAGTGGTGTTTTTTTTGTGTGTCATATGTGGAGTTATACGTGATTTTATTTAGTCTAAAAGTGGTTCTCAAGCTTAAGTTTTGGTTATCTTGATACTTGATGTTGCCATATATTTTAAGTGTTGCAAGAAAAGACGAGAACAATATGAAGCGTCAAAAGATCGGTAAGTTGTTCGACTAGGATGTCGCCATTCGATCAGAGGTTTTGGTCGAACGCTGGTCGAACAAAATGAACAAAAACTTACAGAAGCTATGTTGGACCTAAGCGTGTTGTTCGACCAACATAGTTAAGTCGAACGCTGGTCGAACAAAATATCCAAAAACTTACAGTGATGCCGTTAGACCAGCACACTTTGTTCGACCATATTCTTCAAGTCGAACGGAGGTCGAACGGAGCAGGGGAGAATAGGGAGTCGATTTCGCATGTTGTTCGACATCAAGCAGTTGTTCGATTGAGGAATTTAAGTCGAATGGAGGTCGAACAAGGTCATGTTTTGAATCCAAATCTGAGTTGTTTGATCAAAAACCCTTGTTCGACCAAGTTGTTTGAGTCGAACGGGAGTTAGAAATTAGATTTTAAAGGTTAGTTTTCCTTTTTGTTCGACCATCTCCCGTCACCTTTGCTCGAGCAACCGATTTGAACCTTAAATTCTTCTTCTCAAACTCTACCCCACACTTTAATCCACTCTTTCACCCACTTCCACATCCAAAATTTGGAAGATTCAAGTCCGAATTGGGACTATTCTGCTCAAATTTTTGGAAATTCACAACTGTTCAATGCACGCACACCATGGCTAACAAAGGTATATTTTCGAGCTTCTATACCCGTGAATTGATGAGATTATACTTAGGAATGTTAGGTAAGTTTATTAAAGCATGTATTTTTGGATTGAATTGTTGAATTTTTGGTGTTCTTGCTTGAATTTCACTTGAATTGAGATGCTTTCAATTTACGTTGAGATGTTGAAATTTTGTGAAATTGATGTTGCATATCATATGGCCTTGAGGTTAATTTTGAGTTGTATGTTTGGGCTCGTTGATTGAAGTATAGATGGTGTGTGATTGAATGAGGAAGACGAGCATGTTTCTGGTTTTGTTGAAGTATGTTGAAATTGGAGAGCATGTTCGTGTGAAGTATTGTTAAGACTTGTATTCTAATTATTCTTTATTGAACATGTTGAATTATAGTTGCTATGATGATTAGATGAGCACTTGAAGTTGAGAATGGATTGGAACATGAGTTTGAAGTCTTGAGTAGGATTCATGTTAGTCTTAGGATTGGTATACTTGCTTTATCTCTTCTTGTTATGTATTGAAGTATAACTTTTGTAGCAAAAGAGATTGCCTCATCTTCGAAGAGGAGGGAGACCAAGTCTTCTAGAAAGGGTGATGGTACTAAGAAGCTAAAATTGGATAAGAAGAGACCTTCAGATTATGGCATTAGGATTGCTAATTGGGAGGAGAAGAAGGAGTTGTGGGCAGCTTTTGCGAGCAAGATCACTAGAACTCGCTATCAAAATGATGAAGCTATGGTGGCAATGAACACCAACAATATTTGTTGGATGTTCAATCGAGTAGGGATAACCAGGTTTATGGAGATGAAGAGGGAGATGTATTTTCATATAACTACTGAGGTTTTATATTCGTTGAGTATTGAGCATGGAGATCGCTATCTTCCATATGCTATTCGGATACAGATTGGTGGGCTAGAGCAATTGATGCATGCCCGAGAGTTTAATGAGTTGATCGGCTGTGAGAATGTGACTGATCTGGAGCACGATAATTTCAGACCTGATGAGTTTCAGAGATCTATCTCGGGGAGGCGAGGAAGATATAATTAAAATGCTTTCAAGGTTGCTTTCATCATCAATCCTGTGATTGCTTATATGGACCGAATTCTGAGTTACACTTTGTTTGCACAATTCGAGGGGAGTTGTATTCCGAGGGGAGAGCTATATGTGCTCTGGTGCTTGCTTCATTGAGTCTACTTTAATGTGGCGGCTTACTTTTTTCAACAGCTGCATAAGTTCACCACCGACGGATTTCAGCGTGTGAACATTGGAGGGCTTATTACTTTGATAGCCAGACTTGATCCTAGCGGCATGTATGAGGATGGGATTGATTTAGTGGATGGATGATACTTTGATGTTCATCCGTGGCAAGAATCCTATTTCATTCAGATTTCCACTGTCCATTGTTAATCTTACTACAATTCAGAGATACCTCGGAGCACAGGGCAATCTTGAGGACTTGTTTGGAGGAAGGAGATAGAGATTTCTTGCTGATATGCACTTATAGGGAGTCCTCATAAATGAGGACATGATCATGGTAGGAGATCCAACTGACTTCGAAGAGAGAGATTAGCAGCCACCACCAACGTTCATATATCTGGAGATGGATTTTCCTCCAATGCAGCCACCACAACTACAAGAGCATGAGTTTTTCGAGCCACCACCACAGCAGCAGAAGGATTTTTGGGTAGCTCAAGATCAGTTCTATCGAGAGCAATTTCGATTAATGAATGAGCACTTCACCACGCTCAATGCGAACCAGCAGGAGATAAATAGGCAGCTTGCATTGGCGAACGCAAACTATGCTCGCTCAACCTGAGGTATGAGAATATGGATAGAAGGATTGGAGAGGTGTAGGCTAGCAGCCGAGAGATTGATAGGAAGGTGTATTAGTTACATAGAGATTTTAACCTATGGCGTATGGATGAGAGGGATGATGATGATGCTCCGGAGGAGTAGTTGCACCAAGTTTTTCTCTTTGTCTGTTTTATCTCATCCCCCTTCTCTTTTTCACTTTACAGGTTGAGGTTGATGGTTGTATGGTGAGGGTGTTATTTGAGTGATACATGTGCGGGTAGTTTGTATTTGACATTGATAATGATGTTTGGTGTTTGATTGATGGAAGATGGATACATTGATTTACTTTGCATTGATTAGTATTGATGATATTTGGGATATGCATGTACACTTTTTTTTTATGCATGTTGGTTTGTTAATGATGAGCATGTTCTATTTTTACTTGTAATTGATGAAAATATTGATGTTGATTGCATGCTTCGAAGAGTGCTTAGGATTCTATCACCCATGTGAGGATTTGAGCCTATTGGTCATGCTATGAGCATGATAGTTTATTCTTGAGAGTCGTTTGTATACTCATATTCTAGAACTTGACTTGGAGTCTTGTTTGAAATTTATGATTGATAGATACTAGGAAATGATCTTAGGCCATTATTGATGATTGAGCCACTTAGCCAAATTTTTCCTACCTTATTATATGATTATCATTGGAATCCCTGTTGAGCCATTAAAAGTTTTTTCTTTGGCAAGCCTGTGATAAAAGCCTTTATTTCCTTTACTTTAGCTTAAAATACTCTATTTAATAGTAGAGAGTCAAGGTGAATTATGTGTTAAGTGATGAAATCAAAGAGGGAAAATAAACTTTGCTAAGTGAAGAGTCAAAAGACGTGGTGGAATCTTGTTTAGGGGTAGTGCCTGAAACTGGTACCTTGACTGCTTAGAAGGGTTGTGGCCAAAATTGGTACCCGTACTTTGAAGAAGAAAATGTTGATTCCAAAGAAAGGAAGGAGCCGACGAATCGCAAGGATCATGAGAATGATGATGGAGCAAGGAAATTAAGCTGTTTGATGAAAAGCAAAACTCCAAGATAATTCTCTACTAGTGAATTAGTCATTTTTACCCAAATTCTCCTACCTTTACCAAAGAGCCAACATTACAACCCATAAGACAAGTCCTTTATGATCCTAGTATCGAAGCGATTATAGATGGATTTTTGAGACCTTGTCAAGATTACGGTTACGCGAGTATATGAATTGAATTTGAGTGTATATACTAACCTGTAAGGTGTACATCTTTAACACTTGAGAGAAAGAGAGAGCAAACACTTACCCGTGAGCTAGATGACTTAGCACTCATAGAAGTATTTTGATAAATTGATGTTTTTGCATGTATGAAGAGTATGATGGATTTCATGTTGTGATTTGATACAATTGCATGTGTTAGAATAGGTTGTACATGTTATAAGGATCTTGTGAATGACACTCTCTTTTCTTTGTTTTGAATTCGTTGCCTCAGGTTGCGCAAATGTAAGTTTGGGGGTTTGTTGAGAGTGTAAATTCATGTGTTTTGAGCTCAGATTTGTGTGGAATTCGAGTACGATTACGTCTATTATCAAGACGAATCGGGTTGTTTATAGAAAATTCATTAATCAGAGGCTACTGAGGCTTTTTGAGCGAATTTATACAGGAAAACAGGTCTTAAGGGCTTAGAATTGGAAGACACGATTTTTTAGACATTTTTCAAAGGTTGTTCGTCTTCGGAGGCTTGTTCGACCATAATCAGTTTGGTCGAACAAGGGGCCAAGTCGAGCAAAATATCCTGAAACTTAAAGAGAGTTTGCTCGACAAAGAGAGTCCATTCGACCAGCATCATCTAGGTTGAACAAGAGGAGGTTGGTCGAACAAAATGTACAAAAACTTACAGAGAGCTGCTCGACCAGCGTTCGACCGGAGGAGACTTGGTCGAACGGAATGTTGCTGATGATATTTTTAGTAATTTCGGGTGTCTTTTACCAAATTTTTGACGTGTGCCTCAAGTAAAAGCCCATCAAAGGTCCGTGAAGAGCCCTTTACAAGTATAGAAAGGGATGTAGATCACCTCAACAAGAGAGTTAGATTCCACATCCATCCTACACCACATCCAAACCTTAACTCCAACCTACGGAACTGTGGAGAGAGGTTCGTCTGTCGAGCCAAGTGAGAACCAAGTGAAGATTCAAGACGGAGAGAGTCGCGACGGCGTTCGCATCTAGGGTTTACTTCGCAACTTAATTTATCTTGTAATTTTAAAGACTATGGGTAAGATCCTACCAACCACCATGATTTTTCCTAGATCAATCATAGGCTAGAACCGCTTCAGTAGTTCTAAGGTTATGAAGGTTTTATGAGTTGATTTATTTTTCATGTGTAAACTCCATACAACACTACTTGTGGTTTATTTTATATAAGACTATGCTTTTCAAATTCAAACTCACAGTTATTTTGTGCATTATTAATTTTTATGTAGAGTCTGAATACATATCTTGGTTATTGATTGAGTGCGTTCACTGCTGAGCAGGATTACATGTTATAATTCTAAGTGAAGGGATTCCGAAGTCTTATTAGAACTATCTTATATAAATACTTGTTAATTGAATATTATTCGGGTTAATAAGTAGGATAAAGAGTATAACTTCATAGTACCTATAAAGAGAGATCATATCGGGTTAGAGTACTAAGTGCACGGGAAATAATTGATACTGATAGTACCTAGAAAGGGGGGTGAATTATATCTCTTGCTCTAAGGATATTCACACGTGTCATATGCTTGCTTGCTTGTGTCTATAGAGTGAACTTACATGGTTTAGTGATGCATCCATATTCCACAAGGTGGAGTCGGACATCAACACACGTAAAGGAAATTAATAAGTAAAATTGGATGACCTGAAGAACTACTTAATTTCTCACTTGATCACAATCGTATTACCTCTACTGCTTATTAATTTAATCGTTATCTTCATTAATCGTTAATTAGTTACTTAGTTCTCAAAATCATATTGCTATAATAGTCTTAATAAGTTAGAATATAATCGAATTAATAATAATCCATCCCTCGGGTTCGATAATCACTTGGATGCCCATCAAAACTACAATTGATATCCTTCATACTTGGGGATAATTTTGTGTGTTGAGAAAACGCTCATCATGAAGCATATGAAATACTTCAACAAAGGATATTGGGAGATGATCAACAAGCTTCAGATACACTAAATTCATATGGAATAAAGTGGCTACACCTAAAATTCAATTTCTTGCGGGGAGGTAATACAAAATGGATTGTCGACCAAAGAAGAGCTCAGGAAGATGAACGCCCGATCGAGCTATGATCACACTCTCTGCTCGGTATGTAATAATTATTCTGTCTATTTCGTATTTATTTGTGTAGTGTAATAGGGTGGCAAACTTGTGGGATGGAGTGATGGATTAGATGGGTGTGGTTAGACCACGCCAAAGAGTTTTAGAAAAGAATTTCTTGGAGTTCAGAACATTTCTAGATGGGAGATTGGGGAACTTGGTGGCTTCTTGTATTTGGATTTGTATGATATGTGTCATTTGAAAAACACGGAATACCATTGTATTTAAAGGGGGGATTGGAGCTTGGAGAATTTACTGGGGGAGATTAAAACACAAGTTTGGGGATGGATTACACTTAAGAAGAATAGATTGTTGAAAGGAGCAGATATTCAGAAGTGGAATGAAGATATTAGAAATCTAGTGCGGAAAATTTAGAGATTGTGACGAAGAGGTGATGTTGTGGATTGTATTCTTATAAGTCTTCTATTTTTTTGCTGTTATTTGTTGTTCTATTGATGTAAGGGTAAATCGCTTACCTTTGTTAATAAAATCATTTCCTGTTTGCAAAAAAAAAAGTGAAGTATGTTTAATAGTTGTTAAATTATGTTTTCTAAAGTACATTGAATTATGTATTAAAGTATAATTTTAGCATGTTATAATATGATTTATTATTAGCATACATTAAGTACAAATAAGCATACTTTGGTGATGGATCGACCCGTCTCACAAATAACCCGAGTATCTCTTAAATTCACTGTGATTGCAATGAATAGTGATCTTCTAAAATTCTATAAAAAAGAGATCCAAAATCTCATTAGTAAAAAAATTATTTTCGAATCTAGATCCCCTTAGAGCTGTGCAGCTTTCTATGTTAATAAAGCCTCTGAAATCGAAAGAGTAACACCTAGATTAGTCATCAATTATACACCATTAAATAAAGCTCTTAAATGGATTCGATACCCTATTCCAGATAAAAGAGACTTATTACAGCGACTTTAAGATGCTTACATATGCCCCTTCTAAATTCTAGAAGATTATGAATAATATTTATAATGATTATCTTAAATTTTACATTGTTTACATTGATGATGTCTTAATTTTCTTAAAATCCATTGATGAACATTTTGAACACTTAAAAATCTTTCTTTCACTCACTAAAAGAAATAGTCTTGTAATTAGATCTTTTCAAATAAAAATTAGATTTTTGGGACATTAAATTACATAAGGCAATATTACACCCATAGAAAGATTACTAATGTTTTCCGAAAAATTTCCAGACAAAATTCTTGATAAAAATTAACTGCAAAGATTTTTTGGTAGCATAAACTATGTCCTGGACTACTATCCAAAAATAAAAACAACAATAAAACCTCTTCATGATAGACTGAAAAATAACCCTGCACCATGGATAGACGCACATACCTCACTAGTCTAGGAAATTAAATCACAAATCATAGAAATCTCATGCCTCCATCTAGCTGGAAAATTAAATCACAAATCATAGAAATCACATGCCTCCATCTAGCTGATATTACATCATCACATTGGAACGAAACACAGAAAAATTATTCCACTGCTAAAAAGATATTCATAGTATAGTTTTATGCATATTAAAATTCTAAAGAGAAATTATTTAATAAAAATAAAATATGAAAACATTTAAAATCTAAATAAATAAATTATATATTTTTATATACTCAAATTGGTAAAAATATAAATAATTAAATTAAATTCTTAAAATTTTTAAATATAAATGTATATAATTAATTTAATATTTATTCAAAATAAAAATTAGTAAATTATATATAAAATTTTTAATATTATTAATTAAATTGAATGTATACATGTAATATAAATAAATATAAAGATAAATATAATTTTTTTATTTGTATTTTAAATTTTATTGTATTTTAAAAATATTAATATTTTATTTTATTTTAAATTAACATTTTTCTATAATTATTAAAATATATTAAATCTTTATCAAAATTTTAATTAATTTATATTTTATATAAATTAAATTTTAAATGTAATATTATAAAAATACTATTAATGAGAATGAAATTTATTAAGGAATACAAATTCTATTACTTAAGTTATTCTTGAACGATATCAATCATGATAAAAATAAGTTTTACTCATTCCATTCCCATCACTATTCTATTCATAAGTTCATTTCATTCCCACGTTAATACATTCAGTCATAACAATCTAGCTGTTAATCAATAAAAAATTCCTTTTGAGAGTTGATTGCAAGAGTGCTAAAGAGATTATATGGAAAGATGTTTAGAATTTAACTTCAAAACAAATTTCTGCACGATGGCAAACATTACTTAGTTTTTTTATTTTAATATTGAGTATATAAGAGGAGATACTAATTATATTCCTGATTTCTTAACTCGTGAATTTTTATAGAGCAGGACAGATTCCGACGAAGCTAGTTAGAAATTATCTGAATATTTCCAACACAGAAATACAAACATAAAAAACAGATATTACCAATAAAGAGAAACTAGAAGATACACCAACATCAAACACAACACATCGGGCTTTAAAAGAAAAATATGAAAATAAAAATTCAATGGTAAGAGTAATCAGCTCTTATAATGGTAATTATGATTACAATGTAACTTTTGGTCCTGAACCACCTCGTAAGATAGTTTCTACTATTGGATTGTATACTAAAAGTCTAGTTTTTTGTATGAACAATGTTAGCAATTTATTTGAAATGAGAATCATATGATCCAATAATTGCGTCTTATAATTTATTTATATGTACGATGCAATAGTCCACTTACTTTATATTGTAGATAATATGTTGTACGACAACACGTGAAAGATCATATTATCAGTTCCTTATAAAGTATAAACAGATGCTCACAATCGAGATAGACGGGGACTCTCTATCGGGATGGTTGTAGTGTGATTTGGTATTAGTTTGTCGTGATTATAGGATCATATTAGTGCACTTGTGTGTATTGAGTGGGATCGCTTGAGATCGTTCGACTTATAGTGACTATATAGGAGAACTTGATCTCAGTTATTATGGATGTTCGTGCTCTTAATCCCTATACAATAACCTCGACACGTAGAGCAGTATGTATTTATTTGATTCATCAATGGGTGAGATTTACATGTAATTAAATCAACAAACTCGGTGAGTTGAGAAATAGTGTTGTCTCTATGGTGTGATATTGATTGTAGAAGGAATCTGTATCCGACATAGGTTGATGATGTCCACTTGAGGAGCTCATAAGGATTATCATGTAAACCCTGCAGGTAGATTTATTCCGGCAAGATAATGAGGTTGAGTGGTACTACTCTCGGATGAGATATTAATTAATGGAGTTGTCAGTAACTCAATTAAATAATGGGCATCGTATATCTTAAACATGGAGAGACTAACGGGCTCATAATAAGAAGGAGCCCATAACGTAATTATGGGATTAGAACGGTAGTGCAATAATAATATTTCAGTGGTATATATTATTATTATTGGACTTAAGTATAAGCTTTGGGCTAAGCTTGGATACTTAAGCCCAATGGACGCCCAACTCTAATTTCTCCTTCTGGTCCCTGCTGTAGCCCATATATAAATCATCTCAGTTGTCCGGAAACCCTAATCTAACTAATTAATCACGCCTAACATTGTGAGGAGGGTGAGGGAACAGCAGATTGAGAAGATCTCGAGGATCGTCGCCCAAACAACGTCAAGATTAGACTTGGGAATATAGCAGAAGACCGGAAGGTGGTTTGCTGCTGCTATTGACATCAAGATTGGACTTGGGAATACAACAGAAGACCGGAAAGTTGTTTGCTGCTGCTATCCGTCAACTTGCATGATTTTTATAAAATCGTACAGAACCCATAACTAAATGTGTGGTATACCTTTAGAAAGAAACTGAAAAGAGGATCGTTTTGGAGTGTAGATCACTCCAATCAGAGATTAGACGAGAAAGTTATGGCCAAAACAGTGAGGCTGCGCAGGCTGCCGGCGAGAATTCATCTTCTCCAACGTACCCTGGTGAAAGGTAATATGTTTCTTGTTTTCATGCTTCCGCTAATTGTTAGAAATGTATGGAACCCTAACGGTTCATGTTAATTAAATGATCGAATGCCAATAATTGGTATTAGAGCTTCAGTTTCGTGGTGAAGCGTGAAACGTTAGGATAGGGTTTATGTGGTTTATGTGTTTCTTGTTCGAAATAGAATCACATGTATGATTAGAGTTTTGGTATGATTTGATTGTGCCTGTATATACCCTATATCATCGTTTTTTATGACTGTGTGGGAGAATAAATTTAACCTATTTGTGAGTTTCGCCTGGAAAAGACGATGATATCTCGCCTGTTGGTGAAAGATGGCGCACAGATATCGAACGGTGCACCCATGGGCATGCGAAGAGTGCGTTGCTGGGCTGATGGACGTGTGATATTGCCTACCGGCGTGCACATCGGCGTGTAATAGGCGAGCATCAGGCACACGGAAGCTCATTGGCCGCACAATGTCTTGCGTGTGGCTGGGTTGTGGCGCTCAGAGGTCTGTAGGGCACCAAGCAGACTACCGTGTGATGATAATCCAGTTGTGCAGAAGTGCCGTACGAGAGAGAAGGCATGCACTGAGGCTGCACGTTAGCTGTCGTGTGTGAACGTGTGGAGCTGTTCGTGTGATGGGACTCGCTGGCGAGTGATTGACGTGTGAGGGTCGCACGTAATCATGCGTGGGTACAGGCGGAAGGCTTGGTTCACGGCGGGCGCAGTGCGTGGAAGGCATTGCGCATGGAGCAAGGCGCGGGCACAGTGCCTGGAAGACATGGCGCACGGCGGGTGCAAAGCGCGGAAGGATTGGCACACGATGGGCGCAGCGCGTGGAAGACATGGCGCACGGCGGGCGCAGTGCGTAGAATTTCTTGCGCACGGATGTAGTTGTGTGACTGGCGTGGGGCGCACGGAACAACACACGATGGAGGAGTCGTGGAGATGCTTTCCGTCGCGCAATCGGGCACGTTTTCTGTGTTTTATTTCATGATATATAACTGTATTAATTGATTTAATTATCTTTTATTGTTATATATATATATATATATATATATATATATATATATATATATATATATGTTCTATTTGTTTACCGCATTAAATAGAAGCATGCTAGTTTGCATATTTTATTTGGTATATTATATGCATGTATCGCTGGAGTGTTGGACAAGACCTCTCATTTTTGGCAAATTAATTCCTAATATATAACTGCCATAATAGATTGTCTATTATTGTTATATATGGATGTCGAATTAATTCTTAATATATAACTATCATAATTAATTTAATTATCAATTATTGTTATATATGGTTGCATGTCGATATCGATGATTTTGATAATTTGGATGATATCGATATTCGATATCGATAGTTTTGAAAATTTTATTATTTAGAAATTTTAAAAAATATAATAATCTTGTCGATATCGATGATTTTAATTATCTGGATGATATCAGTGGTCGATATCGATGGCTTCGAAAATTTGATAATCTGGATATTTTCGAAAATTTGATAATCTGGAGGTTTTTGCTGACATTTGTACTTGGTGGCGAACAATCGAATTCGCTGATATATAACTGTTTATAATTTGATTTAATTATCTGATTATTGTTATATATCTTTGCAAGATTCCCTGTGAATTATTACCTTAATTGGCGTAATAGGAGCATGTTTAGTAGATTATAATTAAATTCCACAAACTATATTGCCACAATTCTTCTTAATTAATTTAGTAAATAATTAAATTGATAATACGCCGTCCTTTGGATTCGATAATTCACTTGGTCCAGGAGGCAACAAAATAAAATTAAAGAAAAATAGAGTAAGAAAATTAGCAGTGAAACAAGGATTATGACAAATATCATTCAAAATACAATTGTGCTCAACTCAGGTCATGCTACTCTAACTAAATGTAATAATCAATTCTTAGCATATAAGATAAGACAATTACCACCAATTCAAATACTCAATTGACATGTTCTCACGGGAAGTAAGTATCACTCGCACTCAAGTCTAAAAGATGTATACTTATGGATTAAGGTGTTTACGCTCAGATTCAATTCAAGTGCATGCGTAACCATATGCTTGACAAATATCTCAAACTCTCCACCACTAAAAGTATGATTCGACAATGGGATCAAAAAGGACTTTTCTTTTGGATGTAATGTTGGCTCTTTGGTTAAGGTAGGAAATATATGGACAATGTAACTCAAATAGTGGAGAAATAAAGTTGATTGATCACTTCAACTTTCATCCTCTCTTTCTTTTCAATGCAGACGATTTTCATTCCTTCTTCACCTTCAAGCACAACATTTTTTTTTCTTCTTTTGTTTTTTCTCTCCTTTTTTTCTCTCGAGGTACCAGTTTTGGGCACCACCTCGCGCATCCTCCATAGGCTACTAGATTTAAGTACTACCCTAGGATGTTTTATTACAAAGAGTACTAGATTTAAGCACTACTCCATAATTTTCCTTAGATGCATTATCAAGCTCAATCACTATTTCAACACCAATTTCATTCCTTCCCAAGTTGTTATAAAATTCCATCAACACACTTTGAAAAGTTATTAATTCTCTTCTAGAAGGACAATCAAGGCTCAAAAAAATTCAGTTGCTCAAAGTGGTTATTTCTCGTAGGCTGCCAAAGAATAAAGTTTTTAGGCTCAACGAGGCTAACTACGGATAAATATCATTCGGTAGGAAATTATTTGGCTAAGTGACTCATAAATTCAAGGATGACTTTAGATCATCTCCCATCATATAACACACATGTAATTTCAAGTAAGATAAAAGACAAGTTCTAGAATACACACACAAGAACGATACTCACCAGAAAATATATATCATGTGATTATGTACAAGATTACGAAGCTCAAAATCTCACATGGATTTATAACAAGTAATAGAGCACTTTTCATGGTAAGCAATATTTCACAAGTACACATAAAACTTCATACCACCATATAACTCAAGTACACTTCCTTCATTAATTTCAAAAGCATATGAATTCCAAGAAAAATTTATAAATATAAGCTCACATGGATCACAAAATCAAGATCTCAATCCCTTCACTCCTACTAATTTAAAGCGCATATAAAAATTAGAACAAGAAAACGAGGGTACCTAATTTTTCTTCAATGTATGATTGAGTTCCTCGAGTTGTTCGACTCGATCAGGTCAAAGCCTTAGTGTAGAACTCATCTTGCCACTCTTTTATCTTTTTCTATCATTAAAACTCAAGCACACCTCATCATCAAAAATTCATCAATAGTAAAATAGGTGAACTATAAGAAAGACTCAATTGATTATCTAATCGACTCCACACACTAAACATTAGGTAAGTTACAAAAAATCGACATACCAACACCGGTTAAAGTATTAATATGCCGTAAAAAACCAACCTCCTAACAAACAAACAACCAACGAAAGGAAAAATTATACCCTTAGTGCTCATAAGAAGAGGTAAGTACATCACACCACCCCAAACTTAGTAAAAATGTAAGTCTAAACTAAGTTTGAAAAGAGATGTAATTGCTGAAATGTGAGCACCTCAAATATAATAAATCCTCACCCACACAAAAGAAATAATAAAGTAATAAAATGGAAGGGCAAGCCCCCAACAGGCGCTCATGTTTAATGTCGGAGAGTCACGACGGATGTAACCTTTTGAATTACTGGATCAGAGGACGGTCTTGTCGCATCCTCACCTTCAAATACTTTCTTTCCCTCTTCTTGTCTACACTCAACACCTCACCTTTCTTGGTAACAAGTATATGATTCTTGGAATTTCCTTCCTCCCATGGCTGTTTAGATTCCTCCTTGTCAATTTTCCACTCAAATTCAGAATCATTTGTCCTACTAAAATCAAGATTAAACAAGTTAGAAATTACATTTATGCTCTTGCACGATTGAGTCTCCATGGGCATCTTCATTGATTTATCAAAAGAGAAAACCACATCTTCATTGTCCATCTGCAGTCTAAGCTTCTCGGCTCTCAACCTCTTTGTTCTTTCCCACTTGTTTTCCACTATAATCTCAATATTTTGCTCATGTGATGGTACTGGAGTACTCTGAACATCAGGTATAGCGTTCTGCACGAAAAATGGTGTTGGACAAGTTGGTTCGACCTCAGTTCGACCATGGGTACAGGTCGAACTAGGCTAGTAGTGGTCGAACCATGCTTCAGAAAGTGTGTTCTCCCCCGGACAGGTCAGTTCGACCACGGTTCGACCAACAGGGTTGGTTGAACCATAGTGATCATGATCGAACCGTGCTTCAACAGGAACAGAGTGTTGCGGACAGGCTTGTTCGACCTTGCTTTGACCAACAGGGTTGGTCAAACCATAGTGGTCATGGTCAAACCTGTCGTCTGGATGCTCCTTAGGTTGCTCAAGTGCTTGGTTCGACCTCCAGGATGTGGTTTGACCTTCTAGCTTGGTCGAACCCTAGTCGAATCGAGCTTCTAGAGCTTCAGAAATCATTTTCGGCATTATCGGTCCTTCATACTGTGTTCCGGACCTCAACGTGATGGCTTTGCACTCTTTTAAGTTTATTATACCTTAAGATGGGAACATTCATTTTTTCAAAGTTTGTGTTAATTGATTCACGTTCCCGGCTATTTGCCCTGTAATCAAAGTAAGGTCCTTCAACTGCTTAGATAAATCTGCATGATTAGCAATCATAGTAGCCTCAAGACGATCAACCCTTGCATCAATCTTAGCCATGTATCAATTGAAGGTATCTTCAACACTTTTCACTTCTTGCTGATGGATACTAAGCCCCGTTTGTGTCAACTCTGTGATCTGCCTCTGCTAAGACTCTAGTAGCTTGTTGATGTTAGCTAGACTAGAGACGATCTCATCATCTCTATTCGGCGTCACCACTTGACGTTCAACTTGAGCCACTTTACCAAGTTCATAATATCCTCTCACTCTTTCCGTAGGCCAGTCACATGAATTCTTAGAGATGTCTTCAAATGACTATTCTGCTTCTATTGCTCTTTTAGAAAACAACGCTCCTCCTGATGATGCATCAATAAGAATACGCGACTCACAATCCAATCAATAGTAGAAGATATTTGTGTATTCAGTCTTAGACATCTCATGCTGTGGGAACCTCCTTAGCATATCTTTAAACTTATCCCACGCCTCATGAAATTTCTCATCATAATTTATAACAAATTGGGTGATCTTTTGCCTCATTCTAAACACCTTAGAGGGTGCCATATATCTCTTCAAGAACTTCTGCTACAGTACTTGGTCCCATGTAATGCAATATGTGGCATCAAGAGTCTCATACCAAGCTTCAGCCTTATCAAATAAAGAGAACTTGAATAGCGCTATCCGCCTAGCATTGTCATTAGCTCCAGCACCCTTTTAAGTGTTTGCATAACCAAGAAATCTTTTGAGATGCTGATATGGATCTTCAAAACAACCTCCAGAAAAGAGATTCTTCTCTACCATGTTAATAAGAGCGGGATGTATCTCAAAATCATCATCTCCCCCCTTACTCATATCAATCCCATGTTACCAATATACCATAGTTCATGAAAATTTCACGTATGGAAACATCATTCGGATTCTGCCTTGCTCTGGCCATGTTCAACTCATTATGTTATTTGTTCCTTTCCTTCCTTTCTTTTTCCTAATGCACAAGACCTCAGAAAAATTTAAGGTTAGATAGAAATAAATAATCACGAATAAAAGTCTTAATAAACTAGAAATAATAAAATCAATAATAACAGTCGTCCCCGAAAATGGCAGCAAGAACTTGATGCGTATTTTCTTTGCATGCAAAATTAATCCTCAAGTATTAAAGATATCAATTGCAGCTTAAGCAAGCGACAAAGTGAATTATCGAACCCAAAGGACGGCGTATTATCAATTTAATTATTTACTAAATTAATTAAGACTAATTGTGGCAATATAGTTTGTGGAATTTAATTATAATCTACTAAACAATTAATTAAAATAACAATTAAAATAAAAGCACTTCAGAAGAATATGAAAGTTGATCAAATAGGAGAATAGGTTTGCTCTAGGATAATCTAGTTTCACTCATTAATCTCTATTTCGTGTATCAATGTCCGACTCTGCCTTGTGGAATATGGACGCATCACTAAGCCATGCAAATCTACTCTATAGACACAAGTAAATAAGCGTGTAACACGTGTGAATAACCTTGGAGCAAAAGATATAACTTCACCCCCCTTTCTAGGTACTATCAGTATCAATTATTTCCCCCTAGGATTGGTACTCTAACCCGATATGATCTCCCTTTATAGGTACTATAAAGTTAACCTCTTTATCCTGCTTACTAACCTGAATTCAATTCAATTAATAAACATTCATATATAATAGTTCTAATGAATCTTCGGAGTCCCCTCACTTAGAATCATAATATGGAATTTTGTTCAGCAGTGTACACTCTCAATCAATAACAAAGATGAACATTCAGACTCTATTCAACAGTTACTGATGCACAAAACGACTCTGAATATGGATTAAAAATGCATAGTCATATATAAACTAAACCACAAGTAATGTTGTACGGAGTATACACACGGAAGCTCAATTAATTCGTAAGATTCTTCACAACCCTAGTTCTACCAAAAAGGCTCTAGCACATGATGTTGCGAAGAACAATCATGGGTGTTGGATAGATCTTACCCGTAGTCCGAAAAATATTAGATAAATTAGGAAATGAATAAAACCCTAGATGTGGGCGTCGTCGCGTCCTTCTCCATCTTGAATTATCATCTTGGTTCTCCTTTTGATTTCATAGATGAATCTTCAAAGTGATGCATGGATGGAAAAAAGGATGTGAATGATGGTTGGGGGGTGATACCCCCTTGTGGAGTGTAGGATGATTGTGTTGTTGTTCCTTCACATGAATTATGATGTAAAATATATTTAGGTGTGAGAAGAGATATGGGTGAATCATGGAGGATTATGTGATAAGGATATTAATTGTGCTCCAAGAAATAGGTAATTTACGGAAATTTTCAAAAATTCTTCAAAGTTATCGCTGGCAGCTGCGCGACTTCACGATTTTGATCATAACTTTCTCGTTTGGACTCCGATTGAAGTGTTCCTTATGCCAAATCGATCCTCTCTTCTGTGTTCCAAACATTTATCACACTTCTATTTTAGAGCTCCACAAGAACACAAAAAAATTACACAAGTTGGACGTGCGTTTTTCAGCATTCTTGCACAAGTTGTACCTTTTCTCCAACTTTGTACTTTTGATCATTTTTCCACCTAAAATATAATAAAATACCTCAAATACACATTTGTCTCACATATATCAAATATAAGACATTTGTGCTAATATATGACAATAATTCCTATCAAAAAGGTGTTAAATTGGACACTAAAATATGTTTATTTTCACTCTCATCATTCACCACAACACAGAGCATTAGAGGCGGATGCTGAGGCCATAACTGTGGAAATAGGGGTGACAGGCATGGTTATGGCAGCGGTGACAACGAATACAGTGGAGTGGTTAAAGAGATCGTGGCGACAGCTTCAAAAGCGATGGCGGCTATGAAGGTTGCAGTATGGTGAAAATATTATCTTCTTCCAATTATATTGAAACTAAAGAAAAAAAAAGAGAAAGGGATGAGCGGTAAATATAGAAAGAATGAATAGGAAAATCAGCCAATAATTAAGTGAGATTGGCTTTTAATGTAAAATATAATTTTCATGTATATAACTTAAGAATCAAATAAAGGTTAGTTTGAAAAATACCTTGAGCAGAGGAAATGAATTAACATAGTAGAAGAAGATGAAAATGAATAAACAGATTATCAAAAGACCCTGACTCAAAATAAATGTAGAACTTCAAAAGCAATATTAGTTGGTTCGTGGTACCTTTTAAAATATTAAGTTTCTGGTGTGTTTTTTGCTTCTTCCATCCAAAATCAACAGACTTGTCAACCATGGGAACATACTGATCATATTTAGAAAGCTTTAAGTACTTGATTTTGGAGGAAAGAAGCATCACAAAATGAGGCGAAGAAGATAATAGAATACATACTCACCATATCAAGAATATGCAGAAACCCCAAAAGTTAGCATCATAAAATATCAAATCCGACTAAGATAGAAATATTAATTAATTCCAAATATTATTATTGGTTAAAAGCCTAATTAGAAGAAATAGAAATATGGATCCATTACTAATGAGGCAATACTGGAATAGAGACAGAAGAGATAGTCTCAGTGATAGCAATTGCAAGGTAGAGAAATAGAATGTAAGAGGATAGCGACGATTTCATGGTGGATGATAAAGGGGGTAGATTGGAAGAGAGAATTATAATAAAATTACACAAAATAGAAATTAAAAAGAAAGCATAAAGGAAAGAGAAAAAAAAGTAAAAAAGAAAAGTAGAATAAAGGCAAAAAGAAACTTAAGAACAAAAATATATAATAAAGAGAAAAAAATGTAAAAAAGGAAAATAGATAAATGCAAAAAGAAACGTGTGAAAAAAATATATAATAAAAGTAAAAATAAAATGAAAAGTGCTCCAAAAACTCTAATGCTGCCATGTCACCAAGGGAGAAGGACAGCCTATCCACATCAACAAAAGAAAACTGTGGAATAGATGTTTTTAAATATTAATTGAGATAATAATAATTATGGTAATTACTTTTGAAAAATGGTAACTCCACAATTGATCCTAATGATTAGGGTAACATAATAAAGAGAGAAACTTTAGTGAAACCGGTCATACCAATATTTTGTATAATCGGATCCTTGTTGATAAAATTATATTGCAGCATGTAATCGCAATTTCCAAGACACCATCGCTGAAATATCCATAGTTTCTCCTCCTTCGCCAACACCGCCCACTTCACTTTTCTTCTTCTCGCCCGCCCACTTCACTTTTCTTCTTCTCTTCTCTCGCCGAAGTCCCATATTTGAAGGAGAATCGCCGTCCAAAAGAGGAGAATTGCCACCAGAAAGAGGAGACCTGCTGGGCAAGACCCACCGCCGGGCATTGAAGGCGGAGACGGCATATCCGAAGTTACCGATGAAAGTGGTGCCGATGCGATGAGGACAGAAAGCTTGTGCTTAGAGGTAGGGTAGATGCCAGAGGAGAAGGAGTGGACTGCGGAGGTGTTGGCGTTTAGCATCTTTTGGTTAACATGAACCGTTAGGGTTCCATACGTTTCTAACAGTCAACGGAAATAAGAAAACAAGAAACGTATTACCTTTCACCAGGGTATGTTGGAGAAGATGAATTTTCGCCGGCAGCCTGCGCAGCCTCACCGTTTTGGGCATAACTCTCTCATCCGATGTTGGAATCGAGTGATTTATACGCCAAAACGATCCTCTCTTTCATGTCTTTCTGTCAGTATATCACACATCAAATTCCAAGGTCTGTACGATTTTATACAAATCGTACAAGTTGGCGGACAGCAGCAGCAAACTTCATCTTGATCTTCTGTTGTATTCTCAACCCTAATGTCGACGTAGTGTAGGCGACGATCTTCAAGATCTTCTCAATCTGCTATTTCCTAACCCTCCCTCACATGCTAGGCGTGAAAAATCTCTTAGATTAGGGTTTCCAAACAGTTGAGATGACTTATATATAGGCTACAGTAGGGACAAGGAAGAGAAATTAGAATTGGGCCTCCATTGGATTTAAGTATCCAAGCTTAGCCCAAAGCTTATACTTAAATCAATAATAATAATATATACCACTAAAATATTATTACTGCACTACCGTTTTAATCCCATAATAATGTTATGGGCTCCTTCTTATTATGAGCCCGACAGTCTCCCCATATTTAAAATATACAATGTCCATTAATTAATTAAGTTACTGACAACTCTATTAATTAATATCTCATCCTAGACTAGTCCCACTCAACCTCATTATCATGCCAGAATAAATCCACCTACAGGGTTTACATGATAATCCTTATGAGCTTCTCAAGGGGACATCATCAACCTATAACGGACACGGATTCCTTCTACAATTAACAGCACACCATAGAGACATCATTACTTCCCAACTCACCGAGTTTGTTGATTTAATTATATGTAAACCTCACACATTGATAAATTAAAAAAATACATACTGCCCTACATGTCGAGGTTATTGTATAGAGATTAAGATCGCGAACATTCATAATAACTGAGATCAAGTTCTCCTATAAGTCAGTATAAGTCGAACGATCTTAAATGGTCCTGCTCAATACACACAAGTGCACTAATTTAATTCTATAGTCAAGACAAACTAATACCAAATCACACTACAACTTTTGTCTTCTTTTGTGCCTCAAGACACATTCCCTTAGATAAATTCACATGCTAAATGAGTAAGGATCGTATCATTTTACGAAACATGAGATAAGCATAACATCCTTTCTTGTGATCCATATTACAGTGATCAAAAGGATATATTTTACTTCTCTTAAGTACTTCATTTCATGCCGCTTTATCAACCATACCCATACGCCCGATAATACTCTTTCATTGTCTCCAATGAGCAATATATCATCTACGTACAGTACAAGAAACGCCACTACATTTCCGTCACTATTTACAATACACAAGACACATCCGTGCTTTGAATGAATCCATATCTTTGGATTTCCTCATCAAAACGGATGTTTTATGATCTTGAAGCTTGCTTTATTCCATCGATGGACACCTTTAAGCTTACAATCAAAATGTTCTTAGCTCTTTGCAATGAATCACTCTGGTTGCTTCACATAGATGTTTTCCTCAGGACTTCCAATCAGAATAGTTGTCCTAACATCTATTTGTTATTCCTAATATTTCATATGAGTAGCAACAGATAAAAGAATCTGGATCGTCAAAGGCATAGCTATCGGCGAATCATGTTTTCTCATAATCGAACCCTTTCTTTCTGAGTATACCACTTTGCAAAAAGCTTTGCTTCCAATGTTTTTACCTTACCGTATGATTCTCTTTTATTTTGTATGACTACTTTCGATGGCTTTTACACTATTTAATGGTCCTACAAGCTCCCAGACTTGATTTAGAATTCATCGATTCTATTTCAACATCATTGCACTTGGTAAGATATGTCATTTCTATCTTGTAGTGCTTCGTCGTATCGGTGGGTTCATTCCATGTTTACTAGGGACCAAGTCTCACGACTCTCCCAAAACATATTTCTTACAGGTTGTTGAACAACCCTCCCACTAAGACAAGGCACTATACGCAATTGTGTATCAGACGTGACACGCATTGTAGTTTACCTTGTAGTATATCCTCTTGTACAATTGGTACTAATACTTTGTGTTTTTCCTCTCACTTCCTTTAGAACAATTTATACATGGGTTTATGATTTAATACATAGTCATTTTCTAAAAATCTAGTGTTTGTGTCAACAATTACCCTTCGATCTTTTGGACTAAATAAATCATCACCCCTCATTTTTCTAGGATATCTCACAAACAGACAAGCGTTATACGAATGTCGTTTCTAGAGCATACCCATAAAATGAATTTAGTAATTCCAAATAATTCATCTTCTATCTAATCATTTCCAAAAGATTCTTTCTCTTATTAAGATTAGAAGATGCATTATTAATTACTATTTGTTGCATCCGTGGGATAAACATGATTTAAGAGTGTACAAATTGTCCACCAATGTACAACAACAGATTATAGCTCCATCCTTCATTATGATGATCATGTCATCTAAATGAAATAGAGTATCCATCCGTAAATGCATAGAAACTAAAATTAAATTCTTTCTATGAAAAACGTACGTAAAGACAATTTCTCAAAACTAAATGTTTATTTATATCGTAAGATAAATAAACAACTCCCACTGCAACAGCCACTACTCTCGTAGTTTTACCCATGTATTTAATAATCTCATCATAACTTAGTTGTACGGTTTTAGTGATTCCAGTATCTACACACAACGTGTCAGTAGACGCCATCACTAATCATGCTTCAACAACTAGTGAATGAGATACTAAACTTGTTCACATCTTGATGAAATTGGATTTCCTTTGCCACATGTTTTGTCAGAAATTCCCCACCATATACAACCTCTAGTATTTCAGGTAGAACTTGCTCAAAACATCCAGGCAAACTATAAAAAATAAATTGATCTAGGTTTCCCTTTCAATTTCTATTCCAAACATTCCTAATTCATTCATCAACTTATCTATGACCTCTTGCCTTTATAACTTACTCAAGTATCTGAAGAGTCGCATGAGATCATCATATTTCTACGAACCTCTCACCTCTTCACTAGAGACTTTAATAGGCATCATGGGACATCCTTAGTGAGAACACATATTTATATTTTCTTAAGCAGTAAAATTCAAAATCAAGATTATTTGCTAATCATCTAATTTTGGAATCAGTAAATATAATTTCTTTCAGTAAACAATAAGTGAGATAAAACTATTTGAAATTCAGAGAATCACAAATAAATACACTGATCAAATCTTCGAATTTTATCAATTTATATTGATTCCCTCAAAACAATATAAAAATAAAGTTCACCGACATTTCAAGCACCGTGAGTCTACAAGCCACGATGGTGTTGACGTTTACAAACCCGAACATTTACAAGAGAAGGTTTTACCCATTAATTTCATTTGTCAACCTAACCTCATGACAAAATAATTAATAGTCAGTTCCTTTTTAGCCATGCAAATAAAAGCAGTGACTCCGATGGGGAGGATATTTATTATTTACATCTAAGTGTACACCATTATTTGAGCCCAAGTTCGCGGCCCAAGTTTATGTGCCTTACAGATAGAGAAGTACACACGCGCTCGGATAACTTCCTACGATAATCAATTATAGGTTTGTACAGTGATCCGCAAATAAACTCATCCGATAGGGAGGAAGGTCTATGTCAACACGCAAGTTCATGTGCATCACATTACAAACAATAATTATTTAATGAAGTCTGTATCAGTGATCCGTGAATAAATTCATCCGATGGAGATGAAGGTCTATGCCAACACGCAAGTTTACTCACATCACTTACAAAACAATAATAGAGGCCGCGGGAATTATTTATCAATCCCCTATCCCACTTAGTTATTTAACACCGAGAGTTTTTCATGCATATAATATTCAGAATAAAATACGCAACAAAATATGCTATTATTATGGAAAATAATACAGTAAATCAAATAGCACATGCAATCCAAATATATAACAATAATTGACAAATTAAAACAATTATATCAATTATATATAAGGAAATAATAAAAAATGACTAGGTCAACTCTCCCACAATAAGAATTAACTTGCACAACAAGTTGGAATACCCTGGGCCCCAAGAATCCAACTCACACAAGAATGGGCTGGAAAACAGAAAACTGGCCATGCACCGGCGCCACGATGCCCAGCCATATCTTTCACCGATCAAGGAGCTCCGTCGGCCAACTTGCTTTCAGACGACTTTCTCGCCGGCAAGAAGCATGTTGGACAGCCTCTCGTGTTCGCAGCCGCTGCCTTCCCGACCATCTAATTGCCAGCCGGAAAAGCTGCACACACGCCACCTGAAGAGGCGGCTTTCTATCCCTGCCGAGCTCACCGGAATCCCACTTAGTCAGCAGCTTCCAGCCAAGCCATCCGAGCCGTCGACCACCGGAAAAACTGCCATACGCCGGGATAACATGGCTGCCCAGTTAAATCACCACCGGTGTCCCCTTCCTGCATCGCTCAGCCTCTGGAAAACTCTTGACACACGCCGTCTTCCTCCGGCTACAATGCCAGCAGCAGCTACCGGCTGCTGTCATCCAATGGTGGATCCGTTGCAGCCTCCTGCCATGAACAACAAACTCTGGCCAGCATTTCCTACAGCCATTCGAGTCACCATGTCCGACAACCCCTCACCTTTGCTGTTGTTAACCGCGAAGCCACCGAAAACCGACTAGAAGCTTCAGACCCGCTCGGAAAAAAAATTTCAGGACTCGCCCCAGCCTGCAGAAGGACTCGACCCAGCCACCTGAAGGGCTCGATCGAAACGCCTTCTGTCCCATCAAAAAGCTGCCAGACCCGGTCGAAATCTTGGCGTGACTGGCCCCCGTCAGACAATAGTTTCAGCACCATATAGCACAAGCTAGCCGTGTTGCTGTCACCAATCATCGCTGCAATTCATGGCAGAAGATTGTCGTGCAGCCGCGTTCCAGCAGCCTCGCTGCATCCACCGTAACGCCGTCTGGTATTGTCACTGCAGCCTGTCATCGCGCTGTCGTGCTGCCGACGGACCCACTTTCCATCGTTCCTATGCCATCTCAGCCTTGCCATCGACTGCCAGCCGATGGCACTTACCGCTCCCCCGTCGGTCCAGTCATCCTTTCATTCATCGATTACAATCGTTAAAAAACCAAGCAGCAACAAGAGCGGCCCTTCACAGCCTTCTTGCATCAGCAACTTTCACCAAATCCAATTCGAAAATTGGACAGCCAATTTCCGTCAACCAGCACAGTGGGTTCCCTCGCTTTACCGATAATCCGACAACAATCGATAGACGAGAACAGCCCCGTGCGTGAACGTGTGAGATTGTACAATTAGGGTTTCCACCAAAAATCAAGTTCTAAACCCTAACATGCTTTCACGTTCTAAACCCTAACATGCTTTCACGGAATACACGCAAACACATGCTGATCATGCAGAAAGGGATTTCACATAGGATTATCCATGAATTAATTCCATTAAAACAAAACCCTAATTATCATATGTGATTTAATTCCATGTAAAAACACATAATCACACAAATCCTAGCTCAACGTGTCACGTTTAGCCATAAAACCTACGCTCTGTTACCAATTGTTGGCGTTTAGGATTTTTTTGTTAACGTGAACCGTTAGGGTTCCATACATTTCTAACAGTCAGCGAAAGCAAGAAAACAAGAAACGTATTACCTATCACCAGGGTATGTCGGAGAAGATGAATTCTCGCCGGAGGCCTGCGCAGCCTCACCGTTTTGAGCATAACTCTCTCATCCGATGTTGGAATCGAGTGATCTATACGTCAAAATGATCCTCTCTTCCCTGGCTTTCTGTCAGTATATCAACGTCGAATTTCAAGATCTGTACGATTTTATAAAAATCGTACAAGTTCGCGGACAGCAGCAGCAAACTACCTTTTGATCTTCTACTGTATTCCCAAGCCCAATCTCGACGTCGTGTGGGCGACGATCTTCGAGATCTTCTCAATCTGTTGTTCCCTCACTCACATGTTAGGCGTGAACAATCTCTTAAATTAGGGTTTCTGGACAGCTAAGATGAGTTATATATGAGCTACAACAGGGACCAGGAAGAGAAATTAGAGTTGGCCTTCCATTGGGCTTAAGTATCCATGTTTAGTCCAAAGTTTATACTTAAGTCCAATAATAATAATATATACCACTAAAATATTATGACTGCACTACCGTTATAATCCCATAATTATGTTATGGGCTCCTTCTTATTATGAGCCCGACAGTCTCCCCATGTTTAAGATATACAATGTCCATTAATTAATTAAGTTACTGACAATCCATATGAACTCCTCAAGGGGACATCATCAACCTATAACAGATACGGATTCCTTCTACAATCAACAGCACACCATAGAGACATCACTACTTCCCAACTCATCGAGTTTGTTGATTTAATTATATTTAAACCTCACCCATTGATGAATCAAAGAAATACATACTGCCCTACGTGTCGAGGTTATTGTATAAGGATTAAGAGCACGAACAACCATAATAACTGAGATCAAGTTCTCCTATAAGTCAGTATAAGTCGAACGATCTCAAATGGTCCTGTTCAATACACACAAGTGCACTAATGTGATTCTATAGTCATGACAAACTAATACCAAATAACACTACAACCATCCCGATAGAGAGTCTCCGTCTATCTCGGTTGTGATTATCTGTTTATACTTTATAAGGAAACCGATAATATGATCTTCCGCGTGTTGTCGCACAACATATTATCTACAGTATAAAGTAAGTGGACTATTGCATCGAACATATAAATAAATTATAAGATGCAATCATTTGATCATATGATTCTCATTTCAAATTAATTGTTTAAACATTGTTCATACAAAAAACTAGACTTTTAATATAAAATCCAACAGGATGAGCGGTCAATGTAACTGCTCCTAATGTGTTTTGGGCATGGGGTGGGGGTGGGGTTTTTGATCATACATTTTGGAATTTAAGAAACTTAGGGCATCTTTCACTCATTTTATTCTTAAATTCCTTAACTCTTTCTATGATTTTTTCGTTCGATTAAGTTTATTAATTTTGTTGTGCGTTCAAATTATGATTAGATTTGTGTATTTTGTTCTGAATTGCAGACTTTATTTTTTAATTCCTTAATTTTTTCTATGATTTTTTCATTCGATTACGTTTATGAATTTTGTTGGGGATTCAAATTGAGATTAAATAGATGAATTTTGTTATGTATTGCAGAAGAAGTGTGGTGTTTGCTGGGAAAGTGTTGCAGAAGGGCAAGGGCAAGCAATCTTCACGGCAACGTGTTGTCACTCCTTCCACTTCACCTGCATTATCTATCATCCCCAGCATTGCCCCGTCTGCAACGTCATATCTAATCATACCCCATCCTTTCATGCCCCTCAATTCCCACCTCCACCTTCACCCTTTTATGCCCTTTCATGTATTAAAATAGTTTTGGAGTAGATATTGATTCATAAGTTCTTTCAACACTGATGCTCTTCATTATCATCACTGATGCTCCACATTATCGTGCACTTCTATGCTTTGAATTTTTTTTAAGAAAGCTTTAGCATTTCAACATTCTAAAAGATATTTTTTTGTCGATTTTGTGAACACTTTGAAAATAATGTAACAAAAAGTAAGTACTTCATGTTGCATTTGTGCAATTTATCATACACTTTCTTATAAGCATTTACAATTCCTCTTAGGTTTATTTTAAAAAAGTAATTGATTTGTGAATGCTAATTAATTATTTTTAAAGGATGATCTAATTAATTTCAAAAAGTAACTCAATTAATTCCAAAGAATAATCTAATTATCTGTATAGATTGTATACATTTAATTCTTCACAGTATATTATTTTATTTTTAGAAAAGTAATACAATTAATTAAAAGATATTGTTAGAAAATTGGAGTCTCAAATCAAAGAGTAACCTAATTTATTATAAAGAGTAACCCAATAAATTCCATAGGGTAACCTATTTACTTTTTATAGAATAACCCAATTAATTCATTACAAAAAAATGATTTTATTATAAAGAGTAACTCAGTTAATTTCAAAGAGTAACCTAAATTATTTTTATATAATAATCCAAAAATTCATTATAAAAAAAAACTTTATTGTTATAAAATCGGAGTGTCAAATCAAAAAGTAATCCTATTTATTATAAAGAGTAACCTAATAAATTAGAAAGAGTAACCTAATCGATTTCAAAGAGTATCCTAATTATTTTTATACTCTATCCAATTAATTTTATATAAAAAATACTTTATTGTTAAAAATCATAATTGGCTGATAATTCAATTCTGTTGCTGATAATTTCGTATTATTCCATTTGTAAAAACATTATAAATTCATAACTCGTTGGCAACTACCAACGGAATTCAATTCCATTAGTAAATCCCGTTACGAAAAAAAAATTTCTTTTTTTGTTGCAGAAGTTTTGAGCCAGAATAGGAATCAAGTTGAAGAAAATGTTCAAAACTCCTGCAAGTCACCCAATTTGGAAGACATGCTTAATGCTGAGTTTGTGAATGAAGCACACAACATGCAAGTGCAACCTTGCATTTTTCCTCCTCTGAATTCCTCTCTTTTGATTCGAAACATTTCTGAATGAACCACACAACATGCAGCAACCTTGCCTGATTCCTACTCTGAATTCCTTCTTTCAATTCGAACACATACTCACACTCACGCTGTTAGCCATGGGTTTAGCAATCAATATTTGCATGATAGATTTGGAGGCCATCAATATCTACATCATGCTAATTCGCCTACCAACCACCAACACAATTTTCCAAAGAGTAATCCAATCATTTTTATTTTTAGAAAATAGAATCCGTAAAGAGTAATCATATTTATCCTAAAGAGTGATCCAATTATTTCCAAAGAGTAATCTAATTATTTTTATTTTCAAAAATTAGAATCCATAAAGAGTAATTCTACTAATTAATAGAGTGATCCAATTAATTTAAAGAGTAATCTAATTATATCTATAGAGTATTTTATCTATTACACTTTAATTCTTCGAAAATTAGAATTTCAAATCAAAGGTTAATCCTACTAATTCCAAAGAGTGATCCAATTAAAATCAAAGTGTGATAAATTATCTCTATAAATTACATACAATTTAATTTTTCAAGTACATGTTTTCATTTTCAAAAATCTCAACTGTAATCCTGGTAATTCAAAGAGTGATCAAGCCTATCAAACTCCTCCTCTCTGTTTGACAACCCATCCAATGGAGCCTCCCTTCAAGATCCCCATTCTGCTTCACCTCATAAGTTGTCAACATTTCTGTATATTCTTTAAATTAGAGCGCCATTATTCACGTGAGAACATTTTTTTAGTTATCAATTCATATTTTAATTGTCTCAAAATCAATGTTCAAGAAGCCAAATATTTCTCTTCCTTCATAATCAATATATCTTCTACTAATTTCAAGGATGCTTCTTCATGTAGCGTTTTGTTGTTTGTCATGTTTTTTGCTTCTCTCTCTTCTTTCGTTTGGAGAAATAAATTTCTTGAATCTTACTCTCCCTTATCAGCATCCTAACCCTACACAAATAAATAGAATTTATGCATCTAAGCAGACATAACAAAAGCGTAGAATGTTCTATAATTTGTATGTGTATATACCCAACTCTACCTCATCAACTTCACCATCTTTGATCATATACTCATAATCATGCATCATCCTCTTATTCATATATGATAATATTATTTAATTCAGCAAATCAAACTCATTCATTACAAACTCAAAGCACAACTCGATCTCTCTATCCAATTCACTACAAACTCAAACTCATATTTTAAGAAATATATCCATACTCTACACATAACCCCATGAACAAAATAAACTTTCAGCTTATGATGTTGATGCATAAAGTTTACAATTTGTTTTTCCAGATGCTATTTCAAGAGCTAATAAATCGTTACTAGAAGAAGTAGAACTCAAAGATTTGGCCAAGTCAACAGAAACAAGAAATCACATTCTAACTTTTAAGACACAATCACACCTAAAAATATGAGAAAGCTTTTTAGGGTGCATGAAAAGAGAAAATTTACTCATGTTGAGAGCAATCAATAATTTTATAGCCAAATCAGTAATATATTTCACTCATTCGGGTGCCATTGCTGAATCAAACTCAACAATCATCCCTAATTAACACTCAAATTCAACTTCAACATAAAAATTAAAATCCCCAAATCATCTATTCTCCAATGTAAAAAGGCAAGAACAGATAGAGAGAGAAAAGAGGGAAAACACACCAAAGAAAGCTTGCAATAAGCACGTCGGATTTTCTTAGTACAATTTAATTCTTCAGCTGCGGCTCACACCAACACGGCATATTTGATAGTGCGCAGGCTGTGAAGGCGACGCTGAACCATCTATTCTCAACGGCTTCATCACGAGTGATGGGATATCGGCCTAGCTGAACACCGACAGCCTTGTTGAAACACTACATTTGAAACCCAAAGAAATCTAAAAAAAGCCCCAATTCATGTGTTGAGGCTTAAATCCGAATGTTCAATTTTAAACCCATTTTTATTAATTAGATCCGGTTCCACCAAAGTAAAAAAAAGACCGGTCCTATCAAAGTCTTTGTCCATAATAAATATGGGTAGGAATTACGGAGATAGATACGTTTCTTATTGAGATTAAATTATATCATGAGCATATATTTTGCCATGTGTGTTTCCTTGTATTGTAGGTTGAATTGTGTGAGAAGAATTGATTTAGTACTACAAGGAAAGAGATCAATTCGATTAAGAAATTGGCTGTGACTTATTTTGGAATTGGAGAAAGAGAAAGCTGCATGATTGATTATGCTAATTAAGGAAGGATTGCAAGGAGATTGCGGTAATCAATTTTGGAAAAGAATTCAAGAGGAACAAGGCGGCAAGAAATCTTTATATAAAGGGTTTATTACTAATAGATATGAGTTTTAATAGTCTAATTACTACGGATACAAAATCAAATATAATTACTAAGAGATAGATTCTAATATATTTTTTCCAAGTTTACCCTTAATAGTTTCTATGTATAATTAATCATTGACTTTCCATAAAGATATATAAATTTTGTAAAAAAGCAGAGTTAAAATTCAAATCAAAATTACAAAATCACCACAGAGATTCACAAACAAGGAAACATGCTAGGAGAAGAACCTGATTTGCCATTTAGTGTAATCTAATGTACAAAATAAATGAAAGGTCGCAAATGATCAAAAATTAAACCCCAACGAAGCATTTCATATACATCGATTTTCAATTGATTACTTTGTGATTTATTGTACACTGATGCGCGTTTTCTTTGCACGCAAAATTAATCCCCAAGTATTAAAGTTATCAATTGAAGCTTAAGCAAGCAATCAAATTAAATATCGAACCCAAAGGGCGGCGTATTATCAATTTAATTATTAACTAAATTAATTAAGACAAGAGGCAATAAAAGTGATATAGAATTATTAAACTACTAAGTTGAGTGCTGAAGAATACGAAAGTGAATCAAGTATGGAGAATAGGTAGCCCTAGGGTAATCCAATTTCACTCATTAATTTTTCTTTCATGTATCAATGTCCGACTCTACCTTATGGAATATGGACGCATCACTAAGCCATGCAAATCTACTCTATAGACACAAGTAAATATGTGTGTAACATGTATGAATAACCTTTGAGCAAGAAATATTATTTCACCCTTCCCCCCTTCTAGTTACTATCAGTATCAATTATTTTCCCCTAAGATTGGTACTCTAACCCGATATAATCTCCATTTATAGGAACTATAAAATTAACATCTGTATCCTGCTTATTAACTTGAATTCAATTTAATTAATAAAATTCATAGATGACAGTTCTAATGAAGCTTCGTAATCCCCTCACTTAGAATAATAACATGGAATCCTATTCGGCAATGAACGCGCTCAATCAACAACTAAGATATATATTCAGATTCTATATAATAGTTGAAGATGCACAAAATGACCATAAATATGGATTAAAAAATCACAATCATATATAAAATAAATCCACAAGTAGTGTTGTACGGAGTATACACACGAAAGTTCAATTAATTTATAAAAACCTTCAAAACCCTAGATCTACCAAAAAGCTCTAGCCCATGGTGTTGTAGGAAATACACATGGGGGTTAGATTGATCTTACCCATATGTGTGGAAAATTAGAAAATAAAAGAAAATAATTAAGAAAACCATTGGTGTAGCGATCTCCTTCCTTCTTTCTTCCGTCTCTTCAAATCCTCTTAATTCTCCTTCTTGGATCCACTGACGAATCTTCACAGTGATGGATGGATGGAGTAAAGAATGGATGTGACGCTGTGGGGGGTGATCCCCCGTTGTAGGTTGTGTAGGATGATTGTGTCTCCTTCCTTGGTGTGATCTGCATCCCCTTTTATACTTGCAATCTCTCCTTATGGACTTTTACTGGGCTTTTTCTTAGAAAATACGCACATACATGCACTGGAGGTGTAAAATCTGATAAATCTGGCTTCCGTGTCCTGGCTCGACCAAACAGCTCTTGAACGAGCTAGGTTAGCTTGGTCAAGCGGAGGTCGAGGGGTATTGTGCAATCTCACCGTTTCATGCATAACTTCCATATTCAAATTTCGATATGAATGATTCTTGTGCTCATGTGATCCTCTCTTCCTTGCCTTTCTATCCATATAAAAAACTTACAAAAAATCCATAATTTGAAGTGTAATAAGTCATGCATAATGGCACAACCGTGCTGAGTAGAAACAGAATGCGCGATGTCACCATTTTGATCATAACTCTCCCGTTTGGACTCCGATTGATGAGTGTTTCTCATGCCAAAATGACTCTCTCTTCTATGGCTTTCCAATGGTCTATCATATTCCCAATTTGGACTTCCACACAAATACAGAAAAATTACACAAGTTGGATGTGTGTTTTTCAGCATTCTTGCACAAGTTTCCCCTTTTCTCCAACTTTGCACTTTTGATCTTTTTTCCACCTAAAACACAATAAAACACCTCAAATGCACCTTTTTCTCACATATATTGAATATAAGACACTTGTGCTAATATATAACGACAATTCTCATCAAAAAGGTGTTAAGTTAGACACTAAAACACGCTTATTTTCACTCTCATCATACACCAAAGTTCAAAATAAACTCAAAATCATATTTTTGGGCAAGATTAAAAATCGTTATCTCAAACACCCAAATCAATATCTTGAACCAAAAATTAAAACCCACGAACCATTCCAGATACACCAACGTTCAATTGATTGATTTCTGATGTTGTGCACACTAATGTTTAATGTACATTATTCAAATTATCAACTTCCACAAACGTTCACTGCCCAATTCTGATGTTCTCCAACATATGCACACTTCAGAACCCTAATATTATCTCTAATTTCTACAGCAGAAGAAGAGAAATGGATGCACAACAAAGTTCAAGATTAGAGTCCCAAGAATTTACTCGCCACATTTATCCATCATAGAGAGTAGTCAATAATGTATTTAACTCTGGTGTATAACCTTTGAGGGAGTGTTGTGCATTTAAAAAGAGTAAGTGAGATAATCTCTTGCAAAATTTTAGGAGGGATTTTAGGATATTTCAACATTCCTTTTGATTATGAACACTAGTGTTAACATGGGTAATATATGAAACGTAAAATTCAATTTTGTATCTGAGATTAATTCTCTTAACTCAATGTATTACGTAGTAATTATGAAAATAACTTTGTACCTAGTTATTACTAAGTAACCCTTGTATAAATGAGAGATGGAGGATTGTTGAGATACCTACTTTAAGAGTTGATTATAGTTTTCATTGTTTTGTAAAAGATTTGTATTCTCCATATCTTCATTTTGTTTTGAGTGGGTGAGGAAGAGATTGATCTTATTCAAGAGGGAGTCTTGAATTCTAAGTCCTAGGGATAGACCAAAATTAGAGTTAGATCCAAACGTAGCAAGTAGTTGTGATAGGATTATCGAGTTATTGTCAAAAGCGTGTTGTAAATCTAGCAAATAGATAGTTTTGAGGGAATGACGAGGTCTTCCTGTTTTAATTCTTTGATGTTCTTTAACAAATTAACCTGTTATTTGTGCGTACAACATCAACTCTAAGAATTACATTTGGTATGAGAGCATGTTATTGTTTATTGTTTTCAAATCCTGTGTTCGTAACCACTCCATCATGAGTTCTCGTGATACTAGTTTCACTGTGCGCCCCCCATTTCTAGATGGATCCAATTACCCCTATTGGAAATTCATGATGATCATTTTTCTAAAATCTCTTGGAGATGGAGAAGTATGGAAGACTGTTGAAGAAGGATGGATTCATCCATTCATCATTGATTAGAATGGTAGCAAAATACTTAGAACTGAAGGGTGGATGGATGAAGAAATGAAGAGTGTGGTGTCAAACAATAAGGCACTGTATGCCATTCTCTAGTCGTTAGATGTGCAACGACATTCTCTTATCTCCAAATGAAGTAAAGCCAAGGAGACGTGGAAGATTTTGAAACTATAATTCGAAGGAATAGGCTCTATTAGAAATTCAAAAATTCAACGTCTTATGGTTGAATATGATGGATTGATGTTGAAGGATAATGAGAACATTGTTACCTACTATTCTAGATTTCATCAATCATCAATCAACTACATTTACTATGGGAAAGTATCTCTGATGAAAAACAGATTCAGAAGTTCATGAGGACCTTACCAAAAAAACTCAGTAAGAAAGTTACTGCTTTGGAGACCTTCAGCAAAATCGTCAAGTTCAGCCTGGATGAACTTATAGGTGACCTCAGAACATTCGAAATGAATAAAAATTTAGATCACCCAAATGATAAAGAAAAGTCTATGGCGTTCAATGCTGAAGAGAACATCAAGGAGGATGGATCCTCAAAACTTTCTGTAACTGAGTTTGAAAAGAACATGAGTCTTCTCACCAAGAACTATGGCAGAATGATGAGGAGATTCAAGGACAGACCACCAAATCACAGAAGAAATGCTGATCGTAAAGCTACCGATGAAAAAGTAAGCAATTGAGTTCTGAATCTAAGATCGAAAAAGATCAGTGCCGTGAATGCAAGGGAATAGGACATTATCAATATGAGTGCCCAACATATCTAAGGAGAACTAGGGCTCTTAAAACTTCCTAGAGCAAATCTGAAACTAATGATTAAGAAAATCTTGATCATACCAATAATCTTGCCGTGGTTAGTTCTCTTTCTTATCTTATAGCTGCTGACTCTCAAATTGATGGTCTTACTGATTACTTTGATGACTCTGAGAATGAAAATTCTCTCACTGCTGAAGACATGCGGTTGATGTACCAACTTATTAATGATAAATGTTCGAAGGCTATTAGACTAACAAAAAAACTGGAAGAACAAGTTTTTATTCTTAAATATAAAATAAAGATCTCTGAAGATAAGTTGCTGGCCTCTCAAGTTCTTCTGGATGCAGCCCCATAAAAGAACAAACTTGAAGATCAAATCGTTGAGTACTACCTTGGAGTCATTGAATCGATTAAGATGGAGATGTCCAATCTTCTGAAGGACAGAGATTAAAAGATCAAGACTCTCAAGGAACATCTAGAAAGAATAATGAAGCAACATCAACTAATGATGGTTCCCATAAAAAGGAGGAATGAGAAGATTGAGAAAGATCAAGTTGAACTTGAAAGATTGAATTTTTTTATTCATCGCTTGAATACTGGAAAAGCAAAACTGGATGAGATCATCAATGCGAGCAATGGGTATGGAAAGAAAGGTATTGGTTATGACTCCTATGAAGATCTAGGGAAAGAAATTGTCATTGTTCGAGCATCAAATAGTCATCTACCCAATAAGCCAAACTTGGAGCATCCACACACTAGGAAATTCCTTCTAGAAGGACCTTTCCATGAAGGCTTCAATCAAACCTGCCACTAGTCAAAGAGAACCTTCTAATTCTCTTCATGAAAGGACAGCCTACACTTCTGGTCCAAAGGCTCAAACACCTTGGATTCCCTTTACATCTTTGCTTGTTAACCTTTTTGTGTGTCCCCAAGTGTAGGAAAAAAAATTAATTGCAGATAAGCGTGTGACCAAGTCTATTATCGAACTCAAAAGATAATTCTAGACTTACTATTTAATCTATTTATTTATGATAACTCTAACCTAAGACAAATCTGGGTATGAAAAGTGAATTAATTAAGTCTAACGGGTAACTTATCTATAAGGAAAAATTAATAATGCTAAGAATAGAAGCAAATAAAATATGCAAGTGTTCAAGAGAAAAGACAAGACAGCTCTAGGCAATCCAGTTTATATTGGTCAAATCAAATCACTAGACAATTGGATAGAATTCCTGCAGATTTTATGAAAGCAATTACGTAATTATGTTAAATCCCTTTGGTGAAGTAAACTTAACACATAAATCTGGTTCAAACCCTCAGATGCAGAAGAATAATTCCTGCTCTCTTCTAGGTACTTAAGAAATAAACTTCAATTTCCACTTAATAGTCTAAGAAACCAAATCCTTTAGAATGGTAATTAATAAAAATATTAAGCGTCCAATATTAATTATTCTAATGAATAAAGGTTATATGGCTGAGTCCCCTTTACCCATACCAGATAGACAAATATAATTCCTTCTATGACACAAGCAATAATCATAAACATGCAAAGATAATTGACATCTTCATGAATAGGAAAAATCATATAAGATAAAAATATCAATCTCAATTCAAAACATTAATACTGAAATAAGAATACTGCAGAAATCCATAACCTAGTCTAGGTCATCAATTCAATCCAATTCAAATCTTCAAAACCTAGAACTATCCAAAGAAGTACTAGCTCATGGTGTTACAAGCAACACCCATGGTTAAAGATGAAGACAATCCCATGAGTCTATAATTCAAAATTAAGAAAGGAAGAATAAGAAAAACCCTAGATGTCGCGTGATTCTCCATACTTTCCTCCATGGTTCTGAACCTTCTCGTTCTCCTTCTCAAGTAAGCAACACCGATGAACTCTCCGGGATGATTAGATAGGATGGTGAATCTTGATTTTGATATTGTGGCAGGGAAAGGGTATGGAAAAATGTGTAGGATTGTGGAGAGTGAGGGTTCAGAACACCCCAAGGGCTCCTTTTATAGTTGAAGACTAATAAAATTTGAATTCCACCTCAAAATATGGCTTTTTCAAGTCAAAAACACGAACGAGCCGAAAATTGGGCCGCCGGGTCGTGCCACTCTTAAGCAGATTGCGCGACCTCATGGTTTTGCTCATAACTTCTTTATCCAGACTCTGATTGAGGTGATTTTTGCGCTCACACGATGTGCAAGACTCGTGCAAAAGTGGCACGAGTCGTGCTGGTCAGCACAGCTTGCACGATTTTACCGTTTTGATCATAACTCCCTCATCTGATCTCCAATTGAGGTGTTTCTTGAGCCAAAATGACCTTCTCTTCTGTATCTTTCCAAACATATATCACATGATCAGTTTGGACTTCTACACAATGCAAAAAAATTATGCAAATTTGACATGCATTTTTTAGCATTCTTTTACGATATCACTCTTCAATCCAACTTTGCACTTTTAATACATTTTCAACCTAAAAACACGAAATAACACCTCAAATGCACCAATATCTTAAATATATAAAAATTAACCATTTAGTGTAAAATACGAACATAAATTCCACACAACGGTGCTAAATCAGATCTTAAAACACGCAGATTTTCACACTAAAAAATCCCCCCAAACGTAAGATGTTGTTCGTCCCCGAACAACGAAATCTTACAAAGAAGGAAGATAGTGTGTAAATCTAAGGATAAACAAGGGATATAAAAACTAGGCCATTCAAAATATAATTGTCATTAAATCCGGTCATGCAACTCTCATTACATGCAATAATTCATTAATAGCATACAAGTTAAGACAATCACTACCAATTAAAATGCTCCATTAACTTATTCTCACGGGAAGTATATCACTCGCACTCAAGTGTAAAAAATATATATTTATGGGGTATGATGTTTACACTCAAATTCAATTCAAGTGCATGCTTAACCATAAGCTTGCCAAATGTCTCAAACTCTCCACCACTAAAAGTATGATTCGACAATGGGATCAAAAGGGACTTCTATTTGGATATAATGTTGGCTCTTTGGTTAAGGTAGGAAATATATGGATAAAGTGACTTAAAACTTGGATCAATCAAGCCCGCCTATCATGATCTTTAATTCTTCTTTCTCACTTCAACTAAGCACATCGTCCTTCCCAACTCTCCAATTTTTCTCTTCCACGCACAACATATACATTTTTCCCTTTTTCCTTTCTTCACTTGAGGACCAGTTTTGGGCACTACCTCACGCATCCTCCATAGGGTACCAGTTTCGGGCACTACCCTATGGTGCTTGGTTCAATAGAGTACTAGATTAAGAACTACTCCATGATTCTCTTTTAGATGCATTTTAAGCTTAATCACTGTTTCAATACCAATTTAATTCTTTCCCAAGCTGTTATCAATCTCCATCAAAATACTTTGAAAAACTATTAATTCTCCTTCATGAGAGACAATCAAGGCTCAAAAAATCATTAAGATACTCAAAGTAGTTATTTCTCGCAGGTTGCCAAAGAATGAGATTTTTAGGCTCAACGGGGGCTAACTACAGATAAACATAATTTGGTAGGGAATTATTTGGCTAAGTAACTCATAATAATCAAGGATGGCCTTAGATCATCTCCCATCATCTAACATAACATGTAGTCCCAAGCAAGATAAAAGGCAAGTCCTAGAATACACAGACTAGAATAATACTCACTAGAAAGAAATACTCCCTCCTCACAGCCTAAGAGGGTCATTTTTCCATTTTAGTCGTCCCACCTAAAGAGTTCTATTTCCTTTTTTACACACATGGGACCTACACACACCCTCTAATACAATTAAATATTGGGACCCACACTCCTACTAATACAACTACTTACTACACATTAAATAATAATACTCCTTAATCTACGTACCAAAAAGCAAATGGCCCTCTTAGTGAGGGACGGAGGGAGTATCATGTAAATATGTACTTGAATAAGGCTCGAAATCTCACATGTTCTTAATAAGTAACAGAGCAATCTTCGTGGTAAACAATATCTCACAAGTACACAAAGAACTTCATATCACAATATAACTTAAGTACACTTCCTTCATCGATTTATAAAGCATATGAATTTCTGGCAAATAAAATCAAACTTAGCACATAACCAGAAACTCAAACTATAATACGTCAACTACTCAAGAATCAACACAATGTACCACATAAAAATTTATAATAAGGAAACGACGACACCTGATTTTTAATCTCCTCCAAATCTTCCAAGCTCCACGAGTTATCCAACTCGGTCGGGCGTAGGCCTCAGATAGAACTCACTTTTTTTTGCTACTCCGATATCCTTCATAATCATTAAAGCTCAAACACATCTCATCACACATCAGAATTCATCAATAAAATCATAGGAGAACTAAAAAATTCAACCAAAAATTAACCACACGAAATCTAGGATCAAACATAACACACAAGACACTTGGAAAGTCGCAAAAAATTTTGAAAATTCGAAATAAATTCCAAAAATTCTAAAAAAAATCAACCTCCAAGCATCACACACAAGTGAAAGAAAACTTACCTTGGTGATTCAAGATATTAGAATGCACGTACACCCCCAAACTTAGTTCAAACTAAGTGAGAAACTAAGTTTGTAAAAAGTGAATACCATAGATGAAGAAGCATCTAATAAAATTCCCTACACCAAACAAACACATAAAAGTAATAAAATAAGAGGGTAAGCCCCCAAAAGGTACTCATGTTTAACATCGGAGAGTCACGATGGAATGCAGAAATTGTAGACTACTGATTAAGATGGCGGTCTTCTTTCATCTTCACCTTCCAATACTTTCTCCCCCTCTTATCATCCACACTTACCACCTTACTTTTCTAAGACACCATATAATCAGTAGATCTCCTTTCTCAAGCTTTCTCGTCTCATTCCTGTCAATCTTCCACTCAATTTTAGAGTCATTCCTATCACAATCAAGATCAAACAGGTCAGGATAAAAATGACCACAAAATGAAGAAAGAGAGAAAAGAATTTCTAATTTGTGGGTATCTGGGGGGTGAGTTAGGAGGCTTCAAGTAGGCATCATCTCCTCTTCCTTTGTCTACATCCTTCTTCTCAACCTTAACTACTACATCATTTGCCACCTTTAAAGGTGGTGTTTCTCTTGCACTTGTAACTGTGAGGCTAGTAGTAGTCGGCTTAAGCTTTCTTGCTAAATCCCTGCAATCAGATCTCTTTAAGTATTCAATGTATCCATTAGAAAGCTCATCATACCTATCATCAAAATCAGTAGAAATAAGAGCTAGAAGTTCGCTTTGGCATTTTTCAACAGGATCCCTAGATGGGATCAAAGGCAAGCTCTCCTCCGCGGCTCCTTCTACTTCATTGATGCTTCTATATTCTTGCATATCAGTAAGCCACTTCATGACTCTCTCAAGAGAAAAGACGACTTCTTCATCATTAACTTGCAACTTCAGTTCCCCCTTCTTCACATTTATATTCGCACCTTCAGTCGCAAGGAATGGCCTTCCCAAAATTAGAGGAACTCTGTCATATTCCTCTTCTTCCATGTCTAGCACAATGAAGTCTACTAGAAATATGAACTTTTCAACTTTAACTAAGACATCTTCAACTACCCCTCTTGGGTAAGTCAGAAATCTATCAGCTAGCTGCAATGCTACAGATGTCGGCTTCAGCTCCCCCAAACCAAGCTTCTTGAATACGAAATGTGGCATCAGATTAATGCTAGCCCCCAAATCACATAAGGCTCTCTTAGCTTGTCCATGTCCAATCTCACAAGGTATGGTAAAGCTTCCCGGATCTTTCAACTTCTTAGGAAGTGTCTTTTATATCACTGAATCGCAACTCTCTATCTTATTCACTGACTCATTTCTTGTCAAACTCCTCTTCTTAGACATGATGTCCTATAAGAACCTTGCATAGTTTGGCATCTCTTCTAAGGCTTCTGCAAAAGGAATATTAATGTGGATCTTCTTAAATATCCCCATAAACTTCTTGAATTTTTCATCTAATCCTTTATTCAAAAATTGTTGTGGAAATGGAATAGGATGTTTTATCTTTGGAATCCCCCAAATATCCCTCTCAAATTCCACTTCCTTTTCTTTCTCTCTTCTTACTGCCTTAGTTATCTGCCATTTTTTCAATCTAACTACAAGTTCTTTTGAATTTTCATCAGTTTCAGGGACTTGGAAATCATTCCAGATGAATTCAGCAACGCGAGGATCGAGACAAATTTCTAAATTTTTTGTTGGAAAAGCGCACGAGTCGTGCCAGCAGCTTCAGAGTCGTGCTGGCCAGCTTCAGAGTCGTGCCGGCGCTTATCTAACTCATACCGCAATACGTGCAAACCAAAATTAGTGATCTATCGGCCTTGGCACGAGTCATGCAGTCAGGTGCACGAGTCAGATGGTGTGATCCCTCGTCGGCGCTTGCTGGTAAGCGGCACGAGATGTGCCAATATTTGCACGAGTCGTGCCATGTGTCAGCGTTGATGTGATCATTTTTATCCAACTTTTCGACCTCTGTTTCATCTCCAACTTGATCTGATGTCAGTTTTGGACCCTCGTACTGTGTTCCACTCCTCAAGATAATAGCCATAACTTGTTCTTTTGGATTCATCACTGTTTGAGATGGAAACTTACCTTGTTGCTCAGTCTCCCAACAGCAGCTTGCAACTTTCAAATAGCAATATCAGTGTCTTTCTGATTTTTATCTCTCTTTCTGCCTACTTTCAGATTGCTCATTAGTAATCATCATCAATTTGACCATCAAGTTCAATTGTTCCCCGTGCTACGTTATCTGGTCTCCTTGCTGCTTCATAAGTTCCCCTTGCTGCTTTATTAACATTTTAATTTCATCATCCACGGATGATCTCCCTTCAACGGGCTTATAGGCTGGATCAACTCCTGGAGGAGGTACTACTGCATTACTCGGTTTTCCATAGGACAGATTCTCATTCCTTCTCAGATTAATGAATTTTGAATTTCCTTGGTCATTCCTTCCCTATTGCTGATTACTAGGTTTGAAATTCTGTCTATTTCTGTAATCTCATTAAAAATTCTGACCCATAGCAAAATTCGCTTCCTCCATCTGATCTTAATCTCCAACCATCATACCTTTCTCTCATCTGTTTCCTAGTCTGAGACGATCCATCTTCTTATGCAGCTCACTGAGTTGACTCTTGAGTTCTGACATCTCACTGCTGTTGATCTAAAGTTCTATTTTTATCACTTTATCAAAAGCGACTCCTTCTGATCTCTCCATAGGCCAATCATATGTGTTAGCTACCATCTCCTCAAAGATATCTTCAGCTTCATCTACTGACTTTTTGAAGACCAATCCACCAGCTATCTGATGAGGGTGTAAATTCACGTGTTTCGAGCCCAAATTCGTGTAATAATGGTGTATTAAATGGTTGTAATTTGATATGAATCGTTATACATGGTGGAAAGTCACGAATCAGGTGTCTTCAAGGCTATTTGAGTTGATTTTAGAAGGAAACGAGTTGGAATTGATCGGATCTGGAAAAATAGAAATTTAGAGGTGGATTCGACCAAGCAGGCGTGCAGTTCGACCAGGAAAGAAATGGTTCAACCAGCATCTGTGGTCAAACAAATGGAGAAAAAGCGCCTGGAGTGCCGTTCGACCACGGCGTTGCCATTCGACCAAGCCATTTGGTCAAACCGTGGTCGAACCAGAAGCCTAAAGACACGTACCTGCAGTTCGACCAGAGAGTATACGATTTGACCAGGATTCTGGTCGAATCTGGGACCCGCAATCAACTTACAGTTGATATGACCTGGAGTTCGACCAGCTGGGAACGGTTCGACCTGGCATTTTGGTCGAACTGACGTGCAGAAACTTACCATATTCGTATTTTTACACCTTCAATGCGTGTGTTCGCTCAAGAAGCCTATCCAAGGCCCGTAAGGAGAGTTTACAAGTATAAAAAAAGAGCTTTCACAGGAGAAAATGGGACACATCAATCATCAACCATCCACCACCGAAACCCTACTATCATCTGAAGGAGTCGTGAAGAGAGGTTCATCTGGCGAGTCAAGTAAGATCATACCAATCAATCATGATTGTTCCTAGATCAATTATTGGCTAGAGCCGCTCTGGTAGTTCTAGGGTTATGAAAGTTTTATGCGTTAATTGAATTTCCATGTGTAAACTCCAAACAACACTACTTGTACTTTATTATATATAAGACTATGCTTTTTAAATTCATACTCACAGTCGTTTTGTGCATCATTAATTGTTATGTAGAGTCTGAATACATATCTAGGCTATTGATTGAGTGCGTTCACTGCTGAGCAGGATTATATGTTATAATTCTAAGTGAAGGGATTCTGAAATCTTATTAGAACTATCTTATATGAATACTTATTAATTGAATATTATTCGGGTTAATAAGTAAGATAAAGATTATAACGTCATAGTACCTATAAAGGGAGATCATATCGGGTTAGAGTACTAAGTGTATAGGAAATAATTGATACTGATAGTTCCTAGAAAGGGGGGTGAATTATATCTCTTGCTCCGAGGATATTCACACGTGTCATACGCATGTTTACTTGTGTATATAGAGTGAACTTGCATGGTTTAGTGATGCGTCCATAGACCACAAGGCCGATTTGGACATCAAAGAACTACCTAATTTCTTACTTGATCACAGTCATATTTTCTCTATTGCTTATTTACTTTATTCGCTATTTCAAATATTTGCTATTTAGCTACTAAATCACCACAATAAATTATCAACGTAGTCTCAATGATCTAGAATATAATTGAATTGATAATAATCCATCTTTTGGGTTCGATAATCACATGGTTGCCCATCGAAACTACAATTGATATCCTTACGCTTGAGCGGGGATGACATTAATTATTAGTTTATTATTTCTAATTTAATTGAGATTATATAATTCTTGTCTTTAATTTCTAACACTTATTTTTCTTAGGTGTATGCTCACTAGATCGAAGGTAGGTGAATTAGAGCCTTATAATCCAGAAATTAGAGCATTATCGAGGAACAAAAAGAAGAAGAAGAATAAGAACAAGAACATAGACCCAACTGAGGATCTTAATGTAGGAGTTGAAGTTGACGTGCTGAATTCGCAAACGATTGAAGCTGCAACCGAAGTTAATTTAGAAGTAGAGGCAGTCAACATGGCTACGAATCTTGATACACTTGCCATCCGGGAAGTCTTTAAGAACAACGGAGGAGGCAATACGGGGCTTTTATGAGCAAGAGGGACAGGAGCCGATTTTGATTTACACCATGCTCTTATCAGCATGATTGAAAGGAATCCCTTTTCTGGGGAAATCTTTGAGGATGCTCAGTAACATCTAAATAAGTTCCATGGGTATGCAAGTACACAAAAGGATGCAGGAGCTCATGAGGATGTGAGAAAGATAATTTTGTTTAAGTTCTCGCTGAATGAAAAAACGAGAGATTGGTACAATAATCTTGATGCTACTGAATGTGATACATAGGAGAAGTTGAAAGTGAAATTCTTGGAGCGATACATGCCACCTTCGAAGGTGTTGAAGATGAAGCAAGAAATCAATCAATTTGCTATCCATGGTAATGAGAAGTTTCATGAAGCTTGGGATAGAATCAAGTACATTCTTCGGAAGTGTCCACAGTATGGGCTATCTAAAGCTCAATATATCAGTATATTCTACAATGGGTTGGATAGCAATTCTCGTGTGTTACTTGATGCTTCTTCTAATGGAGCATTGCTTACGAATTCTCCCATTGAGGCTGAGAAGCTTTTTGAGGATATTTCGATGAATACATGAGATTGGCCAACTGATAGAGTGAGAGGCACTTATGTCCTTGGTAAAGTAGCACAGGTTGAGCATACTATGGTGAAGTCGGGAAGAGATGATAAGATCGTCTCTAGCTTGGCTAGTATCAAAAAGTTACTTGAGTCTCAGCAAAAGCAAATTACAGATATATCGCAGAGAGTACCAATGATGCAGCAGGATGGTGTCTATGAAGGAGCTAGCCACGAGGAGATCGAGAAGGCAAACTATGCCATGGGTCAAAAGTATTCATGGAACTAAGTACCCAAATCAAGGAAACTGGAATTATCAGGGGAATTACAAAAATCTTGGTCCCTCGGGTAATTACCATCAACCAAGGAGGCCAGAGTTTTCATGGAGTAATCAGAATAATATGGTGCAACCTCCCATCGATGTTGATCCGGGAGCTAAGGTGGAAGAAGGGATGCCAGGTTTCGAGAATACGGTGAACAGGTACATGGCGAGGAATGATGCAAGAGTAGATCGTCTTGAGGTCAAATTAGAAAAGAAGATTGATGCCAATCATGAGGATTTGTCTAAGTAAGTGAAGGACCTTACATTGTTGATGGGAGACATGGCAGGAAACGTGAACAAATTAACTCAAACTATTGAGAAGGGGAATTTTCCATCTCAAAGTATTAAAATCCAAAGTCTTGTCACGTTATTACATTGAGGTCTGGAACGCAGTACGAGGGACCAATGAGGTCGGAATCAATGTTTGAAATGATTGGAGCCCGATTCGACCCCAGTTCGACCAACATCAATGGTCGAACTACACAGAGGAGGTTGAACCAGGCACCTGGGCGACATTCAGAGGATATAGAAGACTAGTTTGACCAAAACCTCGTTGATTTGACCAAAATCTCTGGTCAAACTCAGGTCAAATTCCACTGTCCAGAGCACTCTGTTTTGTCTAAAGCCTAATTCGACCACGATCACTATGGTTCGACCAACCCGTTGGTCGAGCCATGGTCAAACTGGCCTGTAAGGAGGAGAACGAACTTTTAGGTGCTCAGTTCGACCATTACTCACCCAGTTCGACCAGCCACCCTGGTTGAACCCAGGTCGAATCACACCGTTGTGCACCATTTTCTGCATTGAATGCTCCACATGATGATGATGTTACTCCAGTAACTTCCAAAGAGCAGAATACTGAGATTATAGAGGAAAAGAAGTGGGAAAGAGCCAAGAGATTGAGAGCCAAAAAGGATAAAGCGAAGAAGGTTGAACGTGATGAATGGGGATTCCCAAAAGAAAGATACCTCTACCGTTTCCTTTCAAGCTAGTCAAGAACGGATTGGAAGAGAAGTTCAAGAATTTTTCAGAGATCATAAACAAAATAAGCTTGAACATTCCTTTCTCTAAAGCAATCTTGGAGATGTCGTATTATGCCCATTTTCTGAAGGATATTCTTTTGAAGAAGAGAAGCTTTAACGGAATTGAAATAGTCAATTTGTCTGAAAATTGCAGCTCGATCATTTAGAGGAAGCTGCCGGCTAAGTTGAAGGATTCGGGAAGCTTCACTATCCTATGTGAGATTGGAAAGGGGCCGGCAAAGTTGATGCCATTGTCTATATTTCAAAGGCTTAGTTTGGGGGAGTTAACTCCCACAACAGTTGCTCTACAACTAGCAGATAGGTCTATGACTTTTTCGAAGGGTGTTATTGAAGACATTCTTGTTAAAGTAGAGAAGCTAGTCTTTCATATGGATTTTCTTGTGCTTGAGATGGAAGATGACAAGGATAATGTCCCTCTTAACCTAGGAAGACCTTTCCTTGCTACTGCGGGAGCTATGATAGATGTGCAGAAGGGTGAGTTACGGCTGCGAATGGATAAAGAAGAGGTCTTATTCAACCTTGACAAAGCAATGAAGATGTCAATGGAGATGCAATGTCACAGTATTGATATGGTAGAGGAGATTGTGAAGGGAAGACTTGTCTTTGATCCTGTCAAAGGATCCTCTTGAGACATGCTTTGCGGAGTCTCTTACTTTTCCCACTATGGAGCTAGATGAACTCTCCAACGAGGTATGTATTGAATTTTTTAAAAATTTACTTGCTTTGGATGATGATAGGTATGAATCGGAGAGGACAAATGTTGAAGAGGTCAAGTGGACTAGGAAGTACCTACCATTGGATAGAGAGAGCGCACCTCAAGAAGAGAAGAAAGAGAAGTTGAAACCGCTACCGGAGCATTTGAAGTATGCCTATCTAGGTGACAATGAAAAATATCCTGTAATTGTATCTTCTTCCCTTGATGATGATCAACTTGAGGAATTATTAGATGTGCTTAGAAAGTATAAATCTGCGATTGGGTGGTCTCTTGATGATTTAAAAGGCATTAGTCCTTCATATTGCATGCATAGAATAAGATTGTTAAATGAGGCTAAGAGTAGTATACAGAATCAGCAGAGAGTGAATCTCGCTATTCAAGAAGTGATTAGAAAGCTAATCCTAACATGGCTAGATGCAGGAATTATTTATCCAATTAGTGATAGTCCCCATGTGAGTTCATTGCATGTTGTAGCTAAGAAGGGGGACATGACTATTGTGAAAGCCGATGATGGTGAGACATTAGCCACTAGGATTCCTACGGGATGGCGTGTGTGTACGGATTACAGGAAACTGAATGAAAATACATGCAAAGACCATTTTCCCCTACCTTTCATGGATCAAATGTTTGATCGTCTTGCAGGGTATGAGTTTTATTGTTTCTTGGATGGGTACTCGGGTCATAATCAGATCATGATTGCACCCGAGGATCAAGAAGAGACTACTTTTACTTGCCCTTATGGAACTTTTGCCTTTATAAAGATGACTTTTAAATTATGTAATGTGTCTGCTACATTTCAGCGTTGCATGATGGCTATGTTTGATGGATTGATAGAAAAGATCAGGGATGTATTTATGGATGATTTTTCTATGTTTGGTTCCTCCTTTGATATTTGTTTATCTAACATTGCTACTGTTTTGAAGAGATACCAAGATACTACTCTTGTATTGAATTGGGAGAAGTGTCACTTCATGGTGAGAGATGGGATTGTTCTTTCGGCCAAGGGATTGCAGGTGGATAGAGCAAAGGTGGTGGCAATTGAGAAGCTTCCACCACCTACTATTGAAAAGGGAGTACGGACCTTCCATGGACATGCCGATTTTTATAGAAGATTCATAAAAGACTTCTCAAAATACTCCAAGCCCTTATCTCATTTACTATAAAAAGGTGTTCCGTTTGTTTTTGATGAAGAATATCTAACAGTTTTCAAGTTTTGAAAGAGGCGCTTATTACTGCACCTATCTTGATTACACCGGATTGGACTCAGCCGTTTGTACTTATGTGCGATGCAAGTGACTTAGCACTTGGAGTGGTGCTTGGGCAGTTGAGGGAAAAGAAGTTCTGCGCCATTTATTATGCGAGTAAGATTTTAGATGCTGCACAAAATAACTACACGGTGACTGAAAAGGAGTTTCAACTTGTGGTGTGTACATTCAATAAGTTTCGATAGTATTTGGTTGGCATGAGGACGATAGTGTATACGGATCATTCTGCAATCCGATACTTGATGGAGAAGAATGAAATGAAGCCAATGATCATTAGATGGATTCTTCTTCTACAGAAATTTAATATGGCGATCCGAGATAAGAAGGGTACGGAGAATGTTTTGGCGGATCACCTATCAAGGTTGGAGAAAAGGGAGCACTGTGATGATTCTTTCGATTACATAAAAGAAATGTTCCCTGATAAGAAGATCATGGCTGCATTTGTTGAAGGAGCGGAGAGAGCATATATGGTGGCTGCCCAAGGAATGGATCCATGGTACACGGATTATGTGAATTACATTACCGTAGGAGAAATTCCAAGAGATCTCAGCCGATATCAACTTGCGAAATTCAAGAGAGGTGTTGAGACATTTATATGGTATGATCCGTTTGTTTACAAAATTTGTACGGATTCCATAGTCTCTAGTTGTGTGCCTGAGATAGAGATGGAGAGCGTTCTTGATTTTTGCCATGCACAACCTAAAGGGGGGCACTTCAGAGCTCAAAAGACGGCAGTGAAGGTACTTCAATCTGCTCTGTATTGGCTTACTTTGTTTAAGGATTGTGAATCTTATGTGGCGACATGCGATAGATGTCAAAGGATGGGAAACATAAGTAGGAGAGATGAGATGTCACTTCAGCCGAGCATTGTTGTTGAGATCTTCGATGTATGGGGGATTAATTTTATGAGGCCTTTTTCTCCATCTAATGGATTTCTCTACATCCTATTAGCAGTGGATTATGTTCTAAGTGGGTGGAAGCCATTCCCACTCGCGTTAATGATTCAAGGATTGTGTTGTCTTTCTTAAAGAAACATATCTTTGCCCGCTATTAAGTTCCTAGAGCACTAGTGAGTGATAGAGGATCTCACATCGTCAATAAACTTCTTGAAAAGGTGCTTAAGAATTATGGAGTCAAGCATAGGGTTACTACACCCCATCACCCTCAAGCGAATGGGCAAGCTGAAGTCTCCAACCGAAAGTGAAACAAATATTGGAAAAAGTAGTCGGAACCAATAGAAAGAATTGGGATATAAAGCTCGATGATGTTGTGTGGGGGTTCCAGACTGCTTATAAGACAGTGTTGGATATGTCACTGTATCAAATTATCTACAGGAAGCCGTGCCACTTACCCGTAGAGATTCAGCACAAAGCTTTTTGGGCATTGAGAAGTTTGAACTTGTCCTTAAAGGATCAAAAGGAGTTGAGGATGACTCATATCAATCAATTGGATGAGTTCAGAAATCGAGCTTACAAGAACTCGGAGATCTATAAGGGGAGAATAAAGAAATGGCATGATTCAAAGATCTCATACACGGAGTTCAAGTAAGGTGATGAGGTATTACTTTTTAACTCTCGTTTCAAGCTCTTTACAGGAAAATTGAAATCAAAGTGGACGAGGCCGTTCATTATCCATAGGGCTTGCGGAAGGGGGAGTTTTGAACTTATGGACAAAGACGGGGACATCATAGCGGCGAATGGGCATCGATTGAAGCATTACAAATTTCCAAATGATGCTTGCATCGTCTTTGAGAATACCTTGCACTAGATTGGTACCGTCGTGACTCTACAACGTTAAACAAGAGCGCCTGTTGGGGGCTTTTCCTCCCGTTTTATTGCTTTATTTATTTTTGTGTGAGTAAGAAATTTTTATATTTAAAGTGCTTAGTTATTGGCAATTACATCTCTTTGCAAACTTAGTTTCCACTATAGTTTCTACTAAGTTTGGGGGGTGATGTACTTACCTCATTGAAGCACCGAGAATATAATCTTTTTTGTAACGTTTGTTAGGGGAGTTGATTTTTGTGGAATATTGAAACTTTAATAGATTTTAATGTGTCGATTTTTTGCAATTTGCCTAATGTTTGGTTGTGTTTTGTGTTGTTTTTTAGTGCCGTATGCGGAGTTACACATAAATATTGAGTTTAAGATTGATTCTCGAGCTAAGATTTGCTCCGTTTTGGTACCTAATATTCATTCTTTAGCTTAAAGTGTGCAGGGGATGAAAAAAATTCAACTTTGGAGAATCAAGTGTTCGATTCAACTAAGGGTGCAGATCGAACTGAGGAGAGCAAGTTGAACTGGTGATCAGAGACTCCATTACAGGTTGATTCGACCACACAGGGGGAGATTCGACCAAGGCTTCGACCAAGATGGAGGTCGAACTGGAGATCAGAGAATTATGTACAGGCTGATTTGTCCAAGATGGGTTCCATTCGACCAAACAGTAAATCGAACCGAGGTCGAATTGTAGACCTGAAAAGTTTGAACAGAGGTGTTCGACCACGACACTGTGGTTCGACGAAGGTAATGCGATTCGACCACGTCAATCCCGTTCGACCACTACAGCATGTCGAATCATACCAGGTAAGTCAGTTTTTAACCCCGTTTTTCACCCTCATTTGATCACTTTGCACACCACCTTCACTCGAATTCGTTTCGAATCGAAAGACCTTGCTTCTAAACTTCGATTCCACCCGATTTTGCTCCGATTAAACCACATTCCACACTCTTTCCACTCAATTCGTTGCAATTTTGGAACAATCTAGTTGTAAAACTAGGGTTTTGTCGCGATTTTGAGAATTTTATCACACTTGTTCGTTCTTTAGCCAAATTCAAAAGGTATATTTTCTCAACTCTATTACCCTAGGATTGAAGTTCTAATTGTTGATTACAAGTGGGTAAGTTGATTGAACAAGTTTCTATAGGAATTCAAGGTGGAATTTGAATTTTTGTGTCCAATTTCATATGAACATTAGATGGGTTCAGTTTTGATTGTTAAATGGTTGTTAAACCTTGATGTTTACATTAATTTGGGAGTAATTTGAGAAATCATGTTGGATTATGGGTATATTGCTTGAATTGTTAAAGCATGCTTGTGGTTAATAGAATCGTTTGTTGATTTTATTGCATAATTGATGTTGGAATGGAATTGAGTAAGCATGTGAATTGAAATGTTGAATCATGAGGATGGAAGATGCATTGAAATGAATTGAAATGTTGAATCATGATGATGGAACATGCTTGTTTGGTATGACTAAGCATTGAAAAACTTGAAGTTTTGAGTAGAGTTGAATGCTAGTTGACTATGAATTAGCTTGGTTTGCCTTTCTTATTTGTGGTATTGAAGTATTGTTTCAGGAAAATGAAAGGAAGCCGAGGTTCGTTCCAAAAAGAGGCAAGATAGGCCGTCTCGTGAAGATACAGTGACAAAGAAGCTTAGGCTTAAGGAGAGGTTCCCTATGAATTTTAAGATTCGGATGAATGATTGGGAAGAGATTAAGAAAAAATGGGGTGATATGTTGGAAAAGATTGCTAGAACGAGGTATCAGGATGATGAGGCGATGCTGAAGAAGCTGACATACTTTCATATGACTGCTGAGGTGCTTTGTTCGATGACGTTTAAGAAGGGTTCGAGCCATCTTCCGTTTGAGTGCACGTTCCAACTTGGAGGTGAGATGAGGACGTGGTCGGCTGAGGAGTTTAATACGCTATTTCAGACTCCGAGAGGGATCTCTAGGAATGAAAATGGATTCTATTGCGCGAATAACTTCTGGAGATAGATTTCTGGGGAGGATATGGATTTCAAGACTAGCAATGCTCGTGCTTCATTGATTCGGAATCCTGTTTTCCGACATATGGATAGAGTCCTGAACAACATACTGTTTGCTCGATCTGAGGAAAGCTGTGTGTCGAGGGGAGAGTTGTATGCCCTATGGTGTATGGTTAATGGAGTGAGGTTCAACGTGGGATCGTACCTTATTCGTCAGCTATACAGGTTCAGGAGCTCCCCATTTCAGAGAATGAACATAGGAGGTTTGCTTACTTCTGCGGCTGAGTATTATCACATGGACTTCGCCGGTATTGCACCCATCCTTGAGGATCTAGACTTGGTGATGAGCACATGTGTGAAGGGTGGATTCGCTCATCTTCACGATGGAGATTGGTTCTACACAAGGGGATTTAAGCCCTTTACTTTCATGTTTCCGTTTGATGTGAGTGATTTGACTTCTATCCAGAATGAGGGCAACAAGTTGATGAACACATTGGCGCATGATGCTCTTTCCATCACTTGTATTACGAAAGGTGATTGGAGGACTGTAGCTCAGATCTATGCTGAGAGGATGAATGAGGAGCTTCAAAGGATTGTGGACGAAGGACGGTTTCAGCCACAACTACTGCAGCAGCAGGATCATGGAGCGGATCAGGAGAATCCGGAGATGGGAGATCCACAGCCGCATGAGATGCCACCACGTCCCATTTCAGCAGTGCCACGACAGCAGTGGGCTGGTCCTGATGCTTATTCTCAGGAGCAGTTTCGATTGATTCATGAGCAGTTCGCCATACTAAATGCAAACCAACATGAGACTAATAGGCAGCTGGCCTTGGCGAACGCGAACTATACAGCACTAGATGTAAGGTACAATGTATGATCATGAGCGCGATTTGGATAGGAGATTGGGAAGAATGTATGATCATGAGCGCGAATTGGATAGGAAGCTTAATGCTCTCCATAGACATTTGGATCAATTGCGCTTGGAGATGAGTGATGGTGATGACAAGGAGGATGCGAGCAATGATGATGCTCTGGAGGAGTAGGTTACATCTTGTTTGTGCCCTTTGTCTGTTTCACCTCATCTCCCTTCTCTTTTTCCCTTTACAGGATGGGTATTTGTGGTGTGAATGATATGTACGTATGATTTGATTGAGATGTGTGGATTGATACTTGAGGGTGGAATCGGTTGTAGATACTTGTATGGATTGTCATGATATGTGGGCTCTTGGCATTGGTATGTTGCATTCATATGTTACATGTGTTAATTTTTATTTATGAGAAGCATGTACAACTTGATAAGTATGTGGAGTTCATTGTGAAATTGATCTTGATTATATGTTATGAGGAGTACCTAGGATTCTATTTTACCCATGAGAGAATTTGAGCCATATGAATCATGCTTGATCATGATAGTTTATTCTTGTAAGAATCATTCATATGACCGTATTCTAGAACTTGGCTTGGAGTCTTGTATGAAACTTATGATTGATGAAGTGCTAGGACATGATCTTAGGCCATTATTGTTTATTTGAGTCACTAAGCCAAAATTTTATCTTACCTTATAATATATGTATCATTGGAAGCCCTTTTGAGCCTTAAAAAGCTTTTTCTTTGGCAAGTCTTGATAGACAAACTTTATTTAACCTTTACTTGAGCTTTGTTGAATACCCTATTCATTAGTAGAGAGTTGAGGTGAATAAGTACTAGCGAAAATGAAGGAGGTAGAAGATTGGTTGAGAAGCATGAAAAAGAAGAAGTGGAATGGTTAAATCTTGTTTAGAGGTAGTGCCTGAAACTAGGTACCCCTACTGCTTAGAAGGGTAGTGCCCGAAATTGGTACCACTGCTCATTGAAAAAGATGATGTTGATGCTAGTGAAAAGAAGGAGAATTCAAACCATGAAGAGCATGAGAAGAAATTGGAGAAAAAGTTGAAGCTGAATGATGAAAAGCAAAATTCCAAGGTAATTCTCTACTAGTGAATTAGTCACTTTACCTAAATTTTCCTACCTTTACCAAAGAGCCAACATTACAACCCAAAAGCAAGTCCTTTATGATCCTAGTAATAAGTTAAGTGTAGGTTGATTTTTGAGACCCTTGCCAAGCTTATGGTTATGCAGAAGTATGAATTGATATGAGCGTATATTAACCTAATGAAGTGTACACTTTTACACTAGAGAGTGAGAGTAAATACTTATCATGTGAGCTAGATGACTTTGTACTCCAAAATTATGTTATAGTTGAGTGATGCTTTGCATGGATGATATATATGATGCTAGTGAAACTCAAAAGATAAAGAAGTATCGTTAATTTCTTCATGCTCGTTCCAAGTTCGAAGTATTGATGGAATTGTATGTGTGAATATGAATTGTACTGAATGTGGTAGCTAAGTGAATTTTACACTACTCTATGGTTTTGATTGTGTTGCCTCGGGATGAGCAACATGTAAGTTTGGGGGTTTGATGAGTGTGTAAATTCACGTGCTTCGAGCCCAGATTCATGTAATAATGGTGTGTTAAATTGTTATAATTTGATATGAATCGATATACATGGTGGAAAGTCACGAATCAGGTATCTTCAAGGCTATTTGAGTTGATTTTCAAATGAAAACGAGTTGGAAGTGATCAGATCCGGAAAAAGGGAAATTTAGAGGTGGATTCGACTAAACAGGCGTGTACTTTGACCACGAAGGAAATGGTTCGACCAGCACCTGTGGTCGAACCAATGGAGAAAAAGCGCCTGGAGTGCCGTTCGACCACGATGTTACCATTAGACCAATCCATTTGGTCAAACCGTGGTCGAACCAGAAGTCTGAAGACACGCACCTGCAGTTCGACCAGAGAGTATGTGATTAGACCAGGATTCTGGTTGAATCCGGGACCCGCAACCAACTTACAGGTCGATTCGACCTGGAGTTCGACCAGCTAGGAACGGTTCAACCTGGCATAATGGTCGAACTGACGTGCGGAAACTTACCATATTCATATTTTTACACTTTCAATGCGTGTGTTCACTCAAGAAGCCCATCCAAATCCCGTAAGGAGAGTTTACAAGTATAAAAGAAGAGCTTTCGCAGGAGAAAAGGGGACAAACCAATCATCATCCATCCATCACCGAAACCCTACCATCATCCCAAGGAGTCGTGAAGAGAGGTTCGTCTGGCGAGTCAAGTAAGATCATACCAATCAACCATGATTGTTCCTAGATCAATCATGGGCTAGAGCCACTCTGGTAGTTCTAGGATTATGAAAGTTTTATGAGTTAATTGAATTTCCATGTGTAAACTCCGTACAACACTACTAGTGGTTTATTTTATATAAGACTATGCATTTTAAATTCATACTCACAGTCGTTTTGTGCATCATTAACTATTATGTAGAGTCTGAATACATATCTTGGTTATTGATTGAGTGCGTTCACTGCTAAGCAGGATTACATGTTATAATACTAAGTGAAGGGATTCTGAAGTCTTATTAGAACTATCTTATATGAATACTTATTAATTAAATATTATTTGGGTTAATAAGTAGGATAAAGAGTATAACGTCATAGTATCTATAAAGGGAGATCATATCGGGTTAGAGTACTAAGTGGGCAGGAAATAATTGATACTGATAGTACCTAGAAAGGGGGTGAATTATATCTCTTACTACGAGGATATTCACACGTGTCATACGCATGTTTACTTGTGTCTATAGAGTGAACTTGCATGGTTTAGTGATGCGTCCATAGACCACAAGGCAGAGTCGGACATCAACACATGGAAAGGAAATTAATAAGTACAACTAGATGACCCGAAGAACTACCTAATTTCTTACTTGATCACAGTCGTATTATCTCTATTGCTTATTTACTTTATTTGCTATTTCAAATATTTGCTATTTAGCTACTGAATCACCACAATAAATTATCAACGTAGTCTCAATGATCTAGAATATAATTGAATAGATAATAATTCATCTTTTGGGTTCGATAATCACTTGGTTGCCCATCAAAACTACAATTGATATCCTTACACTTGAGGACTAATTTTGTGTGTTGAGAAAACGCTCATCACTTTCGCGTCCACCAATACTCTTGAATCACCTCTTAGGCCTTGATAGAAGAAGTTTAAGTAGGTGTCTTTTGTAAATCCATGTTGTGGACCACAACGCAACAGCTCCTTGAACCTTTCTCATGCCTCATAGAAACTCTCCAAGCCTACTTATTTAAACTGTGTAATCTTTTTCTTCACCAAAAATCTCTTAGAGGGAGGGAAGTACTTGTTCAAGAACTTATCTGCCAACTGCTCCCATGTAGTACAACATCTTGCAGGAAGATTTTTGTACCACTCTTTGGCTTTCCCCATTAGTGAGAATGGGAAAAGCGCATTCTGATAGCATCCTCCGGAACATTCCTATGCTTTTGTGTCCTCGCATACTCATAAAATAACTGTAGATGCTCACTAGAATTCTCCAAAGGATTACCACTAAACTGATGTTCCTGTACCATTCGGATCAGTCCAAACAGCAACTCAAAACTCTCCTTAGTGATTATGGGTCCATTCAATCCAGCGTTCATGGTATGCTTCAGCTTATACGGGTCCCGCATGGGGGTCGGGGCCCTGTGATCTTCTTTAGCCATCTCAGTCTCTTCAACTTCCTCTTCTTCATACGAATAAAAAGTATCCGACTCTGAGCTAGGAATAGGTGTAGCTGACTTCTTTCTCTTTCTTCTCTTCAGTCTGACAAGTGCTTCAAGTTCAAGGTTGAGTGGTTCAATAGGGAGTCCACTTGACCTAGTGATCATACACCAGTTCTCACACAACTGATTAGAATAGTTAGGATCTAAATAAAAAAAATTTAAAAAAAGCAATTAAAATTTTGACGTCCAAAATTAAAATAAATCACAAAAAAATTAAATAGTAAAGCCTAGAGAATTATCCCCAGCAATGGCTCTATTTGCTTGTTCACCTTTTTGCGTGTCCCCAAGTGCAGGGAATCAGTTGCAGATAAGCGTGTGACTAAGTCTATTATAGAACCCAAAGGATAATTCTAGAATTACTATTTAATCTATTTATGATAACTCTAACCTAAGACAAATATGGGTATGAAAAGTGAATTAATTAACCCTAAGGGGTAACTTATCTGTAAGGAAAAATAAATAATGCTAAGAATAGAAGCAAATAAAATATGCAAGTGTTTAAGAGAGAAGACAAGACAGCTCTAATCAATCCAGTTTAAATTGGTCAAATCAAATCACTAGACAATTGGATATAATTCTTTCAGATTTTATGAAAGCAATCACGAAATTATGTTAAATCCCTTTGGTGAAGTAAACTTAACACAAAATCTGGTTCAAACCCTCAGATGCAGAAGAATAATTCCTACTTCCTTCTAGGTACTTAAGAAATAAACTTAAATTTTCATTAACAATCTAAGAAATCAAATCCCTTAGAATGGTAATTAATAGATATATTAAGCGTCCAGTTTTCATTATTCTAATGAATAAAGGTTATATGGTTGAGTCCCCTTTACCCATAACAGATAGACAAATATAATTCTTTCTATGATACAAGCAATAATCATAAACATGCAAAGATAATTGACATCTTCATGAGTAAGGTCAGATCATATAAGACAAAAATATCAATCTCAATTCAAAACATTAATACTGAAATAAGAATACTGCAGAAATCCATAACCTAGTCTAGGTCATCAATTCAATCCAATTCAAACCTTCAAAACCTAGAACTATCCAAAGAAGTACTAGTCCATGGTGTTACAAGCAATACTCATGGTTAAAGATGAAGACAATCCCATGAGTCTATAATTCAAAATTAAGAAAGAAAGAATAAGAAAAACCCTAGATGTGGCGTGATTCTCCGTTCTTTCCTCCGTAGTTCTGAACCTTATCGTTCTCCTTCTCAAGTAAGCAACACCGATGAACTCTTCGGAATGGGTGAATGGGATAGTGAATCTTGATTTCAAAATTGTGGCAGGGAAAGGGTATGGAAAAGTGCTTAGGGTTGTGGAGAGTTAGGGTTTGGAACAATCCAAGGGCTTCTTTTATAGTTGAAGGCTGATAAAATTCGAAATCCACCTCAAAATAGGGCTTTTTCACGTCAAAAACATGAACGGGCCGAAAATTTGCCCATCGGGTCGTGCCACTCGTCAATAGATTGCACGACCTCACGGTTTTGCTCATAACTTCTTCATCCGGACCCCGATTGAGGTGATTTGTGCGGTCACACGATCCTCTCTTAATCAGCTTTCTATCCATATAAATAACTCACAAAAAATCCAACATTTGAAGAGCATGACTCGTGCAAAAGTTGCACAAGTCGTGTTGGTCGGCACAGCTTGCGCGACTTCACTTTGTAATCGTAACTCACTCATCTGACCTCCAATTGAGGTGTTTCATATGCCATAATGACCTTCTCTTCTGTACCTTTCCAACCATATATCACATGATCAGTTTGAAATTCTACACAAATACAGAAAAATTATGCAAATTGGACAATGCATTTTTCAGCATTCTTTCACTATTTCACTCTTCATTCCTACTTTGCACTTTTAATCCATTTTCCACTTAAAGACACAAAATCACACCTCAAATGCACTAATATCTTAAATATATAAAAATTAACCATTCAGTGCTAAAATAAGAACATAAATTCCACACAACGGTGATAAATCAGACCCTAAAATACGCAGATTTTCACACTAAACAACATCTGCGAGCTATTCACAAACAGTTCAAGGTTCTCCAAACCACCTCCTGTATGTTATTAATATAATATAAAAGGTCACATCTGACCAAAGTGTTACAAGATGTAGTATGATATTGCTACTGGGAAAGTACTGGAATGGAATTATCTTGGAATACCAGTAGGCGAAATTAGTAAATCACCTACAAATGGAGTCAATGTCACTAAAAATCCAGTATGTTTATCCTCTCATCTTGGACTTCAAAGCCAAAATTACTATAACTGGTACTTTGACAGCGACAGTTCCAGACACATGAATGGAATAAGATCAAATCTGAAAAAATATATCAAGCAAGTCAAAGAAAGCAGTTTCACTTTTGGAGTGGTAAAATTAACAAGGTTGTTAGTGTTGGTACTCTAGATATTCCAGGGGTTCCTGAACTAGAAGATGTCCTTCTTGTTGAAGACATGAAAGCAAATTTAATCAGAATCAGTCGACTATGTGATCAGAACCTTTATGCCAGGTTTACTAAAGACTCTTGTTCCATTTTTTATCAAAATAACAAATGTGTCCTTGCAGGAACTAGATCATCAAATAATTGTTATCAATTTGGAGATGTCAAGGCCTTGCAAACCAAGAGCAATGATTTGGAAGTATGGCACCAAAAGTTAGAGCACTTATCTTTTGGGAATCTTGTCTCCCTCTCTCAAAAGAAGCTTGTCAGAGGAATTCCAGAACTCAAATGAAAGAACAACATATGTATGACCCCTGTAAATTGGGCAAATAGGTAAGGAAATCTCATTTTTCCAGTCATGATGTTCATACTAAACATATCTTAGAGCTTCTTCACATGGATTTAATGTGGCCACTCCAAATAGCAAGTGCCAGTGGTAAGAGGTATGTTTTGTATGTGTAGATGATTATTCTAGATATACTTGGATAAATTTCTTAAAAGAAAAATCTGATACTTTTGACCTCTTTAGACTATGTATTCAAATTGAAAAAGAAACAGGTGCCTCAGTGAAAAGAATCAGGTCAAATCATTAAAAAGAGTTTGAGAACCAATTATTCCATGATTTTTGTGACTCAAGATGAACTTTTCATGAATACTCCTCTCCTAAAACCCCACAACAAAATGTTGTCGCTGAAAGGAAAAGAAGGACTCTCCAGGAAATGACCCGAGTGATGTTTTTTTCTAAAGGGTTTGCACTGAAATGTTGGGCAAGGCTATGAACACAGTATGCTAACTTGGTAATAGAATTCATATCCGTCATGGACTGGGTAAGTGTTGGATTGTATACTAAAAGTCTAGATTTTTGTATGAGCAATGTTATGACAGTATTTGAAATGAGAATCATGTGATCAAACGTTCTCAATTATATTGTTGCAAAAGTCTATTTACTTTATACTGTAGATAATGTGGTGTTCGGTGTCACACGAAAGATCATATTATCGGCTTTTTATAAAGTATAAACAGATGTTCACAACCGAGATAGACGGGGACTATCTATCGGTATGGTGTAGTGTGATTTGACATTAGTCTGTCTTGACTATAAAATTGCACTAGTACACTTGTGTGTATTGAGCAGGACCGCGTTGAGATCGTTTGGTTTATACTGACTATATAATAGAACTTGATCTCTATAATTATGGATGTTCGTACTCTTAATCCCTATACAATAACCTCGACACGTAAGCCAATATTTATTTCCTTGATTCATCAATGAGTGAGATTTAATTATTAAATCATATGCTTGGTGAGTCGGGAGATGATACTGTCTCTACGGTGTGATGTTAATTGTAGAAGGAATCTGTGTCCTAACGGAATTGGTTGATGATGTCTCCTTGAGGAGCTCATAATGATTATAATATAAACCCTGTAGATGGATTTATTCCGGCATGATAATAAGGTTGAGTGGTATTACTCTCGGTACATATATTAATTAATTGAGTTGTCAGTAATTTAATTAATTAATGGGCATTGAATCTTAAACACGGGGAGACTAAGGGGCTCATAATAAGAAGGAGCCCATAACGTAATTTGGGATTAGGTTGGAAGTGCAATAATATTTCTTTAGTGGACTGATTTATTATTATTGGACTTAAGTATAAGTTTTAGGTTAAACGTGGATGCTTAAGCCCAATGGGAGGCCCATACCCTAATTTCTCCTTCTGGTCCCTGTTGTAGCCTATAAATAGCCATTCTCATCTATCCAGATAATAAGTTAATCATGCCCAAAACTGTGAATAAGGAAAGAGGATTATAGATTGAGAACGTCTTGTAGATCGAGAGGATCAAGAGGTCATTTTCAGCAACCTGATCTTCGAATTGAACTAAAAATTAGTAGTGAGATACATGGATAGAAAGTCACGGAAGAGAGGATCGTTTTGTCATAAAAATCACTTGAATCGGAGATTGGATGAGGAAGTTATGCCCAAAATCGTGAGGTCACGCAAGCTGCCATCGAGAATTTTCGAAAATTTTCAAAAATTTCATCTTCTTCAACATACCCTGGTGAAAGGTAATGTATATTTTATATTCTTGCTTCTGCTGATATAGAATTGCATAGAACCCTAATGATTCACGTTAACCAAACGATTGAACGCCAACAATTGGTATCAGAGCTTCGGTTTCATGGTGAAGAGTGAAACGTTAGTCTAGGGTTTATGTTCCAAAAGAGAAAGGGTTTAAGTATTTTTCATGTTATGCTTGTATACCCTATTCAGATACGATATACGTGGAATAGGGTTTAGAATATGATGAGGGGTGATAACAAGGAAAAGAGAATAAAGAAGAAAATGATGCAAATTCGACTTCCAAGTTGGGATAACAAGAAAATGAGAACTCTATTCTCAATCTTGGTTCATACAATATTCATATATTTTCCAGACTGCTCCAACTCTCCAATACATTAGGTATTTATAGGAGAAAGAGGATAGAGACTCAATAAATGAAACGGCCTTCAAACTTCTAACGTAAATGAAAATGACAAGTTACTGGACCAGATGTTGAACTGACTTTGAATGGTCATAACTGCCTCCATACTTGGAATCTGATGGTCAATAATATACAGTTGGAAATATAATTTAGTTGGCTTTCCAATGCCACCAACGACGTGTTAATCAAAGACCTTTAGAGATAGTTATGACTGAAACACCAGGTTGTGACATATTCCACAAATCTGCCCTGCATCATTCTCTCCGGGTGGGAAAGAACTCATCTCAGAGTTCAGCTCATTCTTCCCATGATACAGTGACAGATCACAAACATTGAAAGTTGAATGAGTATGCAAATGCTCTTGCAACTCAATCTTATAGGCATTGTCATTTATTTTCTTCAACACTTGACAAGGACCAACCTTCTTCTCCTTGAGCTTGTTGTTTGTTCCAGCCGGGAACTTTTCTTTCTTCAAATAAACCCAAACCAGATCACCCTCATTGAAAACTTGAGCTCGACGATGGGTGTGTTTGCAGCATCTTTGTAGGACTCATAGATTTGTGCAAGCTTCTTCTTTACTTCCTCCCGAATCCTTTCCATTGATAAAGTAAACTCTTCAACCTTCTTGCAAGAACTTGGAACCTCAGCAAGATCAAGATAATGGTTTGGATTCCTCCCACAGACAACTTCAAATGGACTCTTTCCAGTAGAACGACTTACAGTAGAGTTGTAAGCAAACTCAACCCTCGATAGAATAGCATCCCATTGTTTTGGCCTCTTAAAGCAAGACTTCGAAGCAAGTTTCCCAAAGTGTGATTGATAACTTCAGTTTGGCCATCCGTCTCCGGATGATAAGCACTACTGTAAAGTAAATTAGTCCCCAATTTCTTCCATAAGCATCTCCAAAAATGACTAATAAACTTAGTATCACGATCAAAAACGATACTCTTTGAAACACCATGAAGTTTGACAACTTCTTTAAAGTAAGTTCAGCAACGTAAGAAGCATCCATGGTTTTCTTGCATGGTATGAAATGATCCATCTTAGAAAACCTGTCAACCACAATAAAAATCGAATCGAAACCCCTTTGTGTTCTCGATAGCCCAACAACGAAATCCATACTAACAGCCTCCCAAGGAGCATCGGGAATAGGAAGCGGAGTGTATAAGCCAGTGTTTTGGCTTTGTCCCTTCTAAGTTTGGCAAATGCGGCATCGTTTCACAAACCTTGCAACATCTCGATAAAGAAAAGGCTAAAAATATTTTTCCTTGATCAACAGCAATGTTTTGTCTCGTCCAAAATGTCCACCAAGACCACCACCATGCAGTTCTTTGATGATGTACTCTCTAAGAGAACATTTAGGAATGCATAAAGTTGTTCCCTTGAAGAGAAACCCATCAAGCAAATGAAATTATCCACAATTTCCTTGCTTGCACTTTTCATGAACTTCCATGAAATCAGTATCTCCTCCATGCAACTCCTTTGTGCGATCAAACAGAATTTGACAGGATGATCCTCCAGCTAAGCGCATCAGCAACTTTGTTAAGCATCCCACTTTTAAACTTCAACACGAAAGTTTATTCTTGTAAAAATGTCACCTAACCAGCATGCCTCCGATTCAAATTTGCTTGAGAGTTGATTTGTTTGAGGGCTTCATGATCAGAATTAAGGATGAACTCTCTTTGAATCAAATACGGACGCCAATATCGAAGAGCTTGAACAATAACATACAGCTCTACATCATATGTAGAATACTTCTTCCTTGTTTCATTTAGCTTTTCACTAAAGAAAGCAATCGGATGACCTTCTTGACTAAGCACACCACCAATGCCAACGTGAGATGCATCACAATCAACTTCAAAGATTTTATCAAAGTTTGGCAGTGCAAGAACAGGAGCACTAGATAGTATTTCTTTGACAACTTTGAAGCTCTCTTCGGCCTCTTGAGTACAATTGAACTCTCCCTTCTTTAAGCAATCTATTAGAGGGTCCGCAATCATGCTGAAATTTTGGATAAATCTCCGATAAAATGAAGCTAACCCATGAAAACTTCGAACTTCATGAGGATAAAAACTTATTCAGTCCCATAACTTTCTTCATGATCTATTTTAGTCCCAATAAAGATAAGTTTGTCAATTTAGTCCCACCCATGAAGAAATAGGACCATACAAGTCCTATTTTCACTAGAAAATACTGACATCACCGAGAAATGAGCTGATGACCCTTATTAACAGGTTTTTAATACATTTTTTGGTTTAATTTTTGTTTTCTAATTATTTAAAATTTTAGAAAATAAAAATACGTTGTTGGCATTAAAATAACATTTAATTTGTTGACTCACCTTCCATCAGGGTGACATGTCATCATCTCGACTGGAAATCGGCGATTTCGATTGTCACGTGACAATCACGTGTCATTTTTCGATGATGTTAGCATTTTTCGACGAAAATAGAACGTGTTTGTCCCTAATTCTTCACTGATGGGACTAAATTGACAAACCTATCTTTATTGGGAGTAAAATAGACCATGAGAAAAGTTATTAGACTTAATAGGTTTTTATTCCACTGACTCACCTGCCATCAGGGCGCCACGTCATCATCGTAGTTGAAAATTTAGAATTTCAGTTGTGACGTGGCAGTTTTCCAATGATGTCAAAATATTTTGGCAAAAATAGGACGTGTTTGGCCCTATTTCTTCAATGGTGGGACTAAATTGACAAACTTATCTTTAATGTGATTAAAATAGACCATGAGAAAAGTTGTGGGACTGAAATGGTTTTAATCCCAACTTCATGCAAGCTTCTAGGATTAGGCCACTCCCGTATTGCCTTTACTTTCTCCTCATCCACCATGATTCCATTTGGAGTAAGGACAAACCCAAAAAATATTAGACGATCAGTCATGAAAGAACATTTCTTGAGATTCAAATAAAGCTTCTCCTTCCTCAAGGTCAACAACACCTCCCTCAAATGATTAATATGATCTGATGGGTTCCTGCTATAAACAAGAATGTCATCAAAGTAAACAACAACAAATTTACCGATGAAATTCCAAAGTGCTTGATTCATTATCCTCATGAAAGTGCTTGGAGCATTTGATAAACCAAATGGCATGACAAGCCATTCATACAAGCCTTCACGAGTTTTGAAAGCCATCTTCCATTCATCTCCTGGCTTGATTTGAATTTGATGGTAGCCGCTACGAAGATCAATCTTGGAAAATATTTGTGCATCAACCAACATGTCAAACTTGTCATCAATCCTTGGTATAGGGAACTTGTACTTAATCGTGATTCGATTAAGTGCTCGGCTATCACAACACATTCTCCATGAGCCATCCTTTTTGGGAGTTAGAAGTGCGGGAACGGCACAAGGGCTCAAGCGTTCTTTTATGAGCTTCTTTTTAGCAAGTCCTATAATTGCCGACTCAACTCTTCATGCTCACTTGGACTCATTCGATAGTGCGACTTGTTAGGAAGAATAGCTCCTGGAACAATTTCAATCTAGTGTTGAATTTCTCGAAATGGTGGAAGTCCATGAGGTAAATCATCTGGGGTTACATCTTCAAACTCCTTTAAAAGATATTTAACAATGCTAGGTACTGGTATAGCGTCCTCCAACTCCTTAGACACCAAAAGGTACACGACGCCACCATTTTGTACCTCTCTTTCAAACTGTGTCAAAGTAAGCAAAGAATTTCCCTCCTCTTCTATTGAAGACTTGGGATGAGATAACGTTTTACATGGTAAAAGCACAATTTCAACTTTTCCCATGAAAAATGTATAAGTATTCTTTCTCCCATCATGTATAGCACTCTGATCATATTGCCAAGGCCTTTCCAAAAGTATATGACCAACATCCATTGGCGCCACATCACACCACACTTTATCACGATAATTTTTACCCATTGAAAAAGAAACAAGACACTTCTTATCAATTCGTACCACATTATCCTTCTTTATCCATGAAGCTGAATATGGATATACATGGGCTATTGTTGTGAGGTTGAGCTTATCCACCATCTCTTGAGAAACAAAATTCTCAAAACTGCCTCCATCAATCACCAACGAACATATCTTCCCATATGATTTGCATTTCGTGCGGAAGATATTGTGCCTCAACCATGACTGAGAACTTACTTGCTTAGAGGCTGTATAAACTCTTTGTATCACCAAGCAGTCTCCTTCTTCGGGCTCGGTCTCTTCTCGTTCTTGCTCTTTCTTCTTCATCATAAATTGGATTATCAAATCCAAGATGTGACTCTTCATCTTCTTCGGCTATGATCCTGGTATGAGCATCGATCTTTCTATTGGGACATTTACACATGAAATGAAACGCTTGCCCACATTTGAAACATGATTTTGTTTTATTTCTAGAATTTGAAGTAACAGCTTCTTGCATGTAACCTTCTTTGAAGCATCTTTACTTGATTCATCTTTCTGAGGATAGAAACTTTGAATATCAGCATACTTCTTTGCTCCACGCCTTTGCAATTTGGATTCCACTTTTGATGCAAGTTTATAAGCATCATTAAGCCTTCACAATTGTCGCATCTCAACTTCATCTCTGATCAAAGTTTTAAGTCCATTAACATATCTCACAACAAGTTGTTCCTCAGATTTTTGGCTGCTAACTCTTGCCATCAACTTGTAAAATTCCTTAGTATAATCCGTCACACTTTTGTTGCCTTGCTACAAAGTATTAAATTGGATAAAAATACTTTGAGCAAAATCAATTGGAAGAAAATTCTCACGAAGCCTAGCCTTCATTTTTTCCCATGAATCAATTTTGGATTTTCCTTTGCGCAGCCTCATTTCTTATGTTTTATCCCACCAAAGTGATGCATATCCTCGATGCCGAGTAGCAACAAGCTTAACTTTTTGTTTCTCCGTGATGCCTTTGATCTCAAAAAATTTCTCCACTGCACTAAGCGAATCAAGGAATTCATCCGGCCGAAGACAACCATGAAATTCCGATATGTCCATCTTTATAAACTCCATAGGGTGAGCAAACCTAGAGAAGTTGTTAACTTCTCTATCGCCGAAAGGATTTTAATACTCTGATTCATCGCTGGAATCACCATGGCCAGAACTACGTTCGCTTCTGGCTTCCCGACAATCAAGATGTATGGTTAACTGCTCAACTTGCCTCTGAAGTGCCTGAATTAATCATCACGTTCGTCTTCAAGATTTTCCATATTTCCTCTACCACGTCTTCCTCTACCTCTCCTTGCTGCCATAGCCAAAGGATGAGAATACCAAGAGCATACGCTGACTCTGATACCAAATGATGAGGGGTGATAACAAGGAAAAGAGAAAAAAGAAGAAAATGATGCAAATTCGACTTCCAAGTTGGGATCACAAAAAAATGAGAACTCTATTCTCAATCTTGATTCATACAATATTCATATATTTTTCAGACTGCTCCAACTCTCCAATACATTAGGTATTTATAGGAGAAAGAGGATAGAGACTTAATAAATGAAACGACCTTCAAACTTCTAACATTAATGAAAATGAAAAGTACTGGACCAGAAGTTGGACTGAATTTGAACGGCAATAACTCCCTCCATACTTGGAATCTGATGGTCAATAATATATGGTTGGAAAGATAATTGAGTTGGATTTCCAATGCCACCAACGACGCATTAAGGATTATCATATAAACCCTGCAGGTGGATTTATTCCAGCATGATAATGAGGTTGAGTGGTACTACTCTCAAATGAAATATTATTTAATGGAGTTGTCAGTAACTTAATTAATTAATGGGCATTGTATATCTTAAACATGGGGAGACTAACGGGCTCATAATAAGGAGTCCATAACGTAATTATGGGATTAGAACGGTAGTGCAGTAATAATATTTTAGTGGTATTTATTATTATTGGACTTAAGTATAAGCTTTGGGCTAAGCTTAGATACTTAAGCCTAATGGAGGCCCAACTCTAATTTCTCCTCCTGGTCCCTGCTGTAGCCCATATATAAGTCATCTCAGCTATCTGGAAACCCTAATTGAAAAGTAATTCAAACCTAACACCATGAGGAGGGTGAGGGAACAGCAGATTGAGAAGATCTTGAAGATCGTCGCCAACACGACATCGAGATTAGACTTGGAAATACAGCAGAAGATCAGTAGGTTGTTTGCTGCTGCTGTTCGTCAACTTCCACAATTTTTCTAAAATCGTGTGGAACTCCAAATTGGGCATGTGATACACCATTGGAAAGCCACAGAGGAGAGGAATACTTTAGCATGTAGATCACTTAAATCGGAGATCAGACGAGAGAGTTATGTCCAAAACCGTGAATAGATGAAGGCCCGGCAAGAAGGATTTCATGATCGACAGATGACTGCTATTGGATGATGATTTCATAAGGCACAAGTCAGCACATTTCCGGATGGGTCTCACTTCCTTCTGGTCGAGTCTCTAGTTTTTCCGAGCTGGTCACAGGGATTTCTAATCTGGTCTTATGGCTGGTGAGTCTGAAGATGGCTGGGACAGGTCTGGCATGTGTTTCGAGCGAGTCCCAAGGATCTTCCGGGCGCGACTCACGATAGTTCCGGGCGAGTCAGCTGAGTGTTGTTGATCACTGAGCGAGTCCTCCCGATGGCTGAGACTGGACAGTCAGGCTGGGTCGAGTGACAAGACAGCATTCATGGCGCAGCAGGCTATTGTTGTGGAACCCGACAGAGCATGGTTGTAAGGCGAGCGACAGCGTACCCAAGCATGCGCTGCACGGAGGGTAGAGGTTCCGAGTGGGTCTACATGATGGTCCAAGTGAGTCGTCATTGTTCCTGAGTTACTGGATTTCCAGACGTGCAGGGTGATGCCACACGGTGACCGATGGCCGCGCACGGCTAGGCCTTATGTAACGCGCGGAAGCATATGGCACTGGGTCCTGGAGATCAGACAGGTAATTGCTATTGAGCAGCGGGCGTAATACCGGGCGAGCTGCTGGCTGGACATGCTGGCTAGCACCTAGGCGCCCATATGTGTGCGGGAAAACGCACGGTGTCAAGCTCATTTTCGAGCGGGTGACAAGCTGATGGAAGAAAATTATTCGCTGCTACCGAGCATTGGCAAGGTGTGCATGAGCGGAGGCTGAGCGGCGCTGTGTGGGTTGGTCAATTTCAACAGTGAGTGGTGGTGCTCGGATCAACCCCTGGTCGGCAATGGTGCAGGTGTGATGACGGGAAGCCTTGGCAAGCAAGTTAGGGCATGCCTTGCTGTGTCTGCACTTGAATCAAGCTAAAGGCCAAGAGATGGCTCAACTCGAGTTCTGGTCGCGGCAAACGATATGCAGAAGCAGATGCTGCTCGACTCGAGTTTGAGCAATGGATGCCGCTCAAGTCGATTTCAGCTCTGCAGCATGGCTCGTCAGTTTAGGTTTCGGGGTGCTACTCTGAACCCCGCGACCTGACCAGGTAGGTCGATCCCTGCGACCTCACCAGAGAGGTCGAACCCCGCATAGTCGCAGTTGCTCAATTTTATGCTTGGAGGCGAACAATCGAATTCGCTGATATATAACTGTTTATAATTGATTTAATTATCTGATTATTGTTATATATGTTATGCATGATTCTCTGTGATTTACTGTCTTATATGTCGTAATAGGAGCATGCTAGGTTGCGTATTTTATTTTTGAATATTATATGCATGTAAAAACCCTCAGTGTAAAATAACTAAGTGGGAGAGGGGATTGGTTAAAAATTCTCGCGGCCTCCATTATTGATTTGTAAGTGATGTGAGTAAACTTGCGTGTTGGCATAGACCTTCCTCCCCATCGGATGAGTTTATTCACGGATCACTGGTACAGACTTCATTAAATAATTATTATTTATATTGTGATGCACATGAACTTGCGTGTTGGCATAGACCTTCCTCCCCATCGGATGAGTTTATATGCGGATCACTGGTACAAACTTATAATTAATGATTGCAGGAAGTTATCCGAGCGCGTGTGTACTTCTCATCTGTAAGGCATATAAGCTTGGGCCGCGGACATGGGATTAAATAATGGTGTACACTTAGGTATAAATAATAAGTATCCTCCCTATCGGAGTCACTGCTTTTATTTGCGTGGCTAAAGAGGAACGACTATTAATTATTTTGTCATGAGGTTAGGTTGACAAATGAAATTAATGGGTAAAACCTTCTCTTGTAAATATTCGGGTTTGTATACTCTACACTATCGTGGCATGCAGACTCACGGTGCATGAGATGTCGGTGAATTTTATTTTATATTATTTTGACGGAATCAATATAAATAGATAAATTTGAAGATTTGACCGGTAATTTTATCTGATTCTCTGTATTTTCAAATGGTTTAATTTCCCTTATTGTTAACTAAGAGAAAATACATTTACTGGTCCAAAATTAGATAATTAGAAAAGAATCTTGGTTTCGTATTTTACTGTTTATGAAAATAAAAATGTGTTCTCACTAAGGATGTCATATGATGCCTATTAAAGTCTCTAGTGGAGAGGTGAGAGGTTCATAGAAATATAATGGTCTCATGCGACTCTTTGGATACTTGAGTAAGATTGAAAGGCAAGAGATCATGGTTGACTTGATGAAAGAATTGAAAATGCTTGGAGTAGAAATTGAAGGAAAAACCCAAGTCAATTTTATTCTTCATTATTTACCTAAATGATTTGAGCAAGTTCTGCCTAAAATACAAGAGGTTGTATTCGGTGGGAAACTTTTGACAAAACAAGTGGCGAAGGAAATCAATTTTCATCAAGATGTGAACAAGGTTAGTATATCATTCACTAGTCGTTGAAGCATGATTAGTGATGGCATCTACTGATACGTTCTGTGTAGATACCGGAATTACTAAAAGCCTGCAACTAAGTGATGATGAGATTGTTATGTACATGAGTAATACTACGAGAGTAGTGGCTGTTGCAGTGGGAGTTGTTTATTTATCTTACAATATGAATAAACGTTTGTTCTGAGAAATTATCTTTACGTACGTTTTTTCATAGAAAGAATTAGAATTCAGTTTTTATATTTTTCGGATGGATACTCTAATTCATTTAAGTGACATGGTCATTATAATGAAGAATAGAGTTGTAATATGTTATGGTACATTGGTGACAATTTGTACACTCTTAAATCATGTATATCCCACGGATACAACAAAATTGAAATTAATAATGCATCTTCTAATCATAATAAGAGAAAGACTCTTATGAAAATGGTTAGATAGATGATGAGTTATTTGAAATTATTAAATTCATTTATGGATATGCCCTAGAAACAGTAATTTGTATGAATGTTTGTCTGTTTGTTGGATATTCTAGAAAAATAAAGGGTGATTTATTAATCTAAAAGATCGAAGGGTGATTGTTAACACAAACACTAGATCTTTTGGAAAAGGACGATGTAATAAATCACAAACCTATGTATGAGTTGTTCTAAAAGGTGTGAGAAGAGAGACACATAGTATAGTACCAATTGTATAAGAGGATATACCACAAGGTAAACTGCATCACGGGTCACATCTGATACACAATTGCATGTAGTGCCTTGTCATAGTGGGAGGGTTGTTTTGCAACCTGATAGATATATGTTTTGGAAAAATCGTGAGACTTAGTCCCTAGTAAACATGGAATTGACCCACAGATACGACGAAGCACTACAAGATAAAAATGTGATATCTTAGAAAAGTGCAATGATTTATGAAAGAGAATCTAGGGATTTTAAATTAGATTTGGGAGCTTGTAGGACCACTATTTAGTGTAAAAGCCGTTGGAAGTGGTCATGCAAAATAAAAGAGGATCATACGGTAAGGTATAAAACCTTGGTAGCAAAGCTTGTTGTGAAAATGTATACTCAGAAAGAAATGATTCGATTATGAGGGAACCTGTTCGCCAGTAGCTATACCTAAGTCGATACGGACTCTTTTATTTGTTGTTATTCATATTGAATATGAGGTACAGCAAATAGATGTCAAGATAGCTTTCCTGATTGGAAGTCTTGAGGAAAACATCTATGTGAAGCACCCAGAGTGATTCATTGCAAAGAGATAAGAGCATTTTGATTGTAAGTTTAAAGGTGTCCATCGATGGACTAAAGCAAGCTTCAAGATCATGAAACATCCGTTTTGATGAGAAAATCCAGGCATATGGATTTATCCAATGCGTGGATCTGTCTTGTGTATTGAAAAGAGTGACGAAAAGTGGTGGAATTTCTTGTACTGTACGTAGATGATATATTGTTCATTGGAGATAATGAAAGAGTATTGTCGGGCGTATGGGTATGATTGATAAAGTAGTATGAAATGAAGGACTTAAAAGAAGCAAAATATATCCTTGTGGTTATGGTGATCACAAGATAGGATGTTGTTCTTATCTCAACTTTCATAAAATGATACAATCCTTACTCGTATTGGCATTTGACTTTATCTAAGGAAATGTGTCTTGACACAAAAGAAGATAAAGAAGATGAAAGCGGTTCCTTATGCTTCAGCGAATAAGAAAGCATAATCTAAGGAATGATATGTATGAGATCGGATATCTATTTTGCCGAAGGCATGGTCAGTGAGTATCAAGGTAACCCAAAATAAGAATAATGAACTGTGGTAAGACATATACTTATGTACCTGAAAAGGACCAGAAATTATATGTGGACTTATCGAAAGATTCACTGCTTCTTATGGGTTACATAGATTCAGATTTTTCAGATCAGATAGGGATGGCAGTAAATCAATCTCAAAGGTTATGTGTTTAATTTTAGGAAGTAGAGTCATAAGATGGAGGAGTGTTATATAGAAATATATTACGAACTCCACCATGGAAAGATGACAAATTGGAACCTCTGAGGAAGCCAAAGTATTTATATGACTCTAGAGACTTCACGATGGACTTTGAAGTGTTTCTAAGTTTACCCAAGATTATCACAATTTATTGTGATAAAAATGGTGCAGTTACAAACTTGAAGAAAACACGAGTCCATAAGCAATTAAACACATGGAGCGCGAGTACCACCTGTTACGAGAAATCGTATGATGAGGAGAAGGTATTTGCTACCTAGATTGCATCGAATGATAACCTAATAAATCCTTTTACAAGGACTTTAAAGAGAAATCTTTTGATGGTCGTATAGTGGGAGTGGGAATCAGATGTATGGCAGAAGACATAACAGCATAATCTTTTAGTATAAGTGGGAGATTGTTGGATTGTATACTAAAAGTCTAGCTTTTTGTATGAACAATGTTATAACAATTTATTTGAAATGAGAATCATATGATCAAATGATTGCGCTTAAATTTTTTTTTATATGTACGATGCAATAGTCCACTTACTTTATACTGTAGATAATATGTTGCGCCACAATACGCGGAAGATCATATTATCGATTTCCTTATAAAGTATAAACATATGTTCACAACCGAGATAGACGGGGACTCTCTATCGGGATGGTTGTAGTATGATTTGGTATTAATTTGCCTTGACTATAGAATCACATTAGTGCACTTGTGTGTATTGAGAAGGACCGCTTGAGATCATTCGATTTATACTGACTATATATGAGAACTTGATATCAGCTATTATGGATATTCGTGCTCTTAATCCCTATACAATAACCTCAACACGTAAGGCAATATGTATTTCTTTGATTCATCAATGGGTGAGATTTACATGTAATTAAATCAATAAACTCGGTGAGTTGGAAAATAGTGTTGTCTCTATGGTGTGATGTTGATTGTAGAAGGAATTTGTGTCCTATTTAGGTTGATGATGTCCCCTTGAGGAGCTCATAAGGATTATCATGTAAACCCTACAGGTGATTTATTCTGGTATGATAATGAGGTTGAGTGGTACTACTCTCAAATGAGATATTAATTAATCGAGTTTTCAGTAACTTAATTAATTAATAGGCATTGTATATCTTAAACATGGGGAGACTAACGGGCTCTTAATAAGAAGGAGCCCATAACATAATTATGGAATTAGAACGGTTGTAGTAATAATATTTTAGTGGTATATATTATTATTATCGAACTTAAGTATAAGCTTTGGGCTAAGCTTGGATACTTAAGCCCAATGGAGACCCAATTCTAATTTCTTCTCCTGGTCCCTGCTGTAGCCCATATATAAGTCATCTTAGTAGTCCAGAAACTCTAATTGAAAAGTAATTCACGCCTAACACTATGAGGAGGGTGGGGGAACAGCAGATTGAGAAGATCTCGAAGATCGTCGCCCACACGACGTCGAGATTGGACTTGGGAATACAGTATAAGATCGGAAGGTTATTTGCAGCTGCTGTTTTTCAACTTCTACGATTTTCTAAAATCGTTTGGAACTCCAAACTATACGTGTGATACTCTGTTGGAAAGTCACGGAAGAGGGGAACGTTTTGGCACTTAGATCACTTAAATTGGAGATCAGACGAGAGAGTTATGCCCAAAACCGTGAGGCTGCACAGGCTGCCGGCTGAATTCATGTTCTTCTTCAACATACCTTGATGAAAGGTAATACATTTCTATTTTTTTTTGCTTCCACTGATTTAGAAACGTATGAAACTCTAACGTTTCACGTTAACCTAATTATCGAACACCAACACGTTACCCCACGCTCACCATCCCCTAAAGAGACTGTTGAAGTCATTGATATGGGTAACGCGCGCTCTAAGGAATCCTACTCCACTGTTGCGGCTCACCGCTATGGTATTTTTCTTGACATGGCTTTTCACACTTAACGTAATATTTGTGTCTCTAATTTTGAAAAGTTTGGTATTATGCCCATGCTTGAGTCTGTTGGACTTCTTGGTATTGTTATTGGTCTCAAGCCCTTCTGTGCTAAAATCATTAGGGAGTTTTATTCCAATATTACCCCTGATGTTGGTGATGCGGATTCCCCACGCTTTCAAACTGTGTTTTGTCAAAATAGAGTTTGCAAGTTCTCTCCCTCTAAAATTTCTAGGGTTATGCTTGTTCCTAAATCTTCCTCTGGTATGGACTTGGTTCCTTCATTGAATAATGTGTGTGATGTCATTTCTTCTGGCAAATTGACTGTGTGGCCATCTGCTGGGTTGTCTCCTTCTGATTTGGGAACTTCTTTCAATCACCTTCATAAGATTTCTATTCACAATTGGACTTCTTCCAAAAACAAGTCTCATCTGACCGTTTCTCAAGCAAGATTCATCCATGCTGTTGCTACAAAAGGAAATTTGGACTATATATAGTCAAATTGTCTTTGACATTATTATGGGCTTCTCTGGGAAAGTTGATAGACCTAACTTGTCCTTTTTTCATGCACTACATGGAAACTTTTAACTGAGGCAGGTGTTCGGTTTATTGGTGAAGACTCTCTTGATTATATGCCTACTGAATTAAAGGTTTCTCATCGGGTGGGCACTCTGAAAGAAAAAGTAGAATCTGTCACGAACACTCTTGAGACGATCTCTCCAATTATTAACATGATGAAAACAGATCTTCTCGCAGTTCAGGCCACTCTTGATAAGTAGAATGCTAGGTTGTATGAATTGATGGAGACCTAGGCAAGAACTAAGGGAGAAAAATAAGGGTTATGCGAAGTTGAAGATGGTAAAAGAAGAAAAGGAAGAGGATGACGAGGAATATGCAGAGAAGGAAGATGAAAACTGATTGGCCATTTGTAGTCGGGATGACCAATTAAAGAATTTATCGAACCACAGGGAGGAAGGTACTGGAGTTTAAGAGATCTCAAGTTTATCATGATTTTATAAGGACGATCGAAAAGGAGGATAGATAAGCATGCAAATAAATGCAATGCAAGAAATAAAAGGTAAAAGGAATGCAAAGATAAATGGTAGGTTCCAAATAATGCAAGGATGAGATTAGCAACAATCATGGCATATATAACAAAGTAGTTATGCAATTAATTCTAATTTCTCATGGACATAGTATAAGAGCGATTGCTAATTCCACCTAAACTCTCTCTCGAGATGAATAGGATGTAGGTCTTCAATAAGACTCCCAAAAGCACATAAAATCATGACCAAAACAAACACCTCCCACTAGGTACTAATTACTCTACGAGTTCCCTAATGAGGTACTAAATCATAGGCAATATTCCCTTTTAAGGTACTATGAATTAACTAATGGTTTTGGTCTCCTCACCTAATCAACCAATCTCTCGATTAAGCTAATCAAATGTTCCATCAAAGGGTTCTAAATCTAGAAGGATATCTCTATCTCATTCTAAATTAATGCACATGAAGTGTATGATGAAATGATTCAATGAACTATCCTAAACACATAATTGATTTCTCAATCTAATCACATGCTCATGATAATTAATCACACATATCATCATATAAATCAAGCAATGAACAATCAATGATTGAAATAACACAAAGTCCATTAAAGATTAAAATCCAATTGCATAAAAACTAAATTATCAAACACCAATCATGGGGCTAATCTCATAAAGGAGATTAGCATACCATAGTCTTAGAGAAAATAACATAGACAATTGTATCTATAAATCTCATGACAAATCTATAAAGAAGTTCACAAAAATTAGAATTAGATTCCCCCTTTGAAGGTCTTCAATGGAGATCTCCTTCTTTTTCTTGTAATCTTCACTCTCCCTTGCTTCCTTGATCACTTGAATGGTGGATTTGATGGAGGAGATCAAGTGTAGATGGATGGATGAAGAATGGATGAGGATGATGGTGTAAAATGGAGGAAATGGTGTGTGATCTAGGTGTGCATCTGAAACCCTTCAAAAAATCTCATCAAATATTAAACAATTGGGTATTTTTACCCCTTGGGAAGATTCTAGAAGTTTTCTGATTTTTTTTTATTTTTTAACCCAGCTCGACTCGAGTTGTAAGTCGAGTTGGACCTTGCAACTCGAGTAAGCTCACTGGACAATTTCTGGACTCCAACTAGACTTGAGTTGACAAGTCGAGTTGAACCTTGCAACTTGAGTAAGCTCACTGGACAAATTCTGACATCCTGCTCGACTCGAGTTGCAAGTCGAGTTGGACCTTGCAACTCGAGTTGGGTTGTTTTCAGCAGCGCAGTCTCACCGTTTCACGCATAACTTTCTCGTTTGGACTCCGAATTGAGTGATTCTTATGCTCACGTGATCCTCTCTTCTGTAGCTTTCCAACCATATATCACTCGTCTAGTTTTTATCTTCACACGAATACAAAAAAATTACCCAAGCTGGATGTGTGTTTTTTAGCATTTTGCTTTGGCTCGTTCTCCCTCGTTTCAACTCCGAATTGAGCTCCGTCTTTTTCCACATCTTCTTTATCGTGTCTAGAATTTTCTTTTACCTAAAATTCATACGTTTAAACTCATTCACACATATTTCCATAAAAACACAAAATACAATCAAAATACATATAAATACGAATGAAATAATACGAAAACACGCATAAAAAGACACTAAAATCTAGGTGAAAATATCACTCATCAAAGACCATGAAAATGATTCATTTACCAGTTATAAGGGATATGTCCCTGATTGTTTTATAATTGTCTTACCTGAACTTTGAACTTTATTCCTTGGTTTACTTTTGTTTTTGTTATGTTTGAACTGAATCCTACCTTGCTAAAGGGGGGATGTTGTCTAACTCCAGGGGTTGTGATTGTTCCTCCTTTAAATTTTGCATGTCTAGTTATATCTCTTATCACTTCTCTATCTTATGCAAAAAATGTAGCTCATGCCAAGAGGGAGTTGTTGAGATTAAATTATGTCATGAGCATATATTTTGCAATGTGGTTTGTTTCCTTGTATTGCAGTTTGAAATGTGTGAGAATAATTGATTTAGTATTACAAGGAAAGAGGATCAATTCGATTAAGGAATCATCCGTGACTGATTTTGGAATTGAAGAAAGAGAATGTTGCATGATTGATTAAGTTAATTAAGGAAGGATTGCAAGGAGATTGCGATAATCAATTTTGGAAAAGATTTCCAGAGGGACAAGGAGGCAAGAAATCTTTATATAATAAGAGATGGAGGATGTTGAGATGGGCACTTTGAGAGTTGATTATAGTTGTCATTATTTTGTAAATGATTTGTATTCTCCATATCTTCATATTGTTTTGAGTGGGTGAGGAAGAGATTGATCTTATTCAAGAGGGAGTCTTGAATTCTAAGTCCTAGAGATATGCCAAAACTAGAGTTAGATTCAAACGTGACAAGTAGATGTAATAAGGTTATCGAGTAATTGTCAAAAGCGTGTTTTAAATCTAATGGATAATTTTGAGGGACTGACGAGGTCTTCCTGTTTTAATTCTTTGATGTTCTATAACAAATTAACCTATTATTTGTGCGTAAAACATCAACTCTATGAGTTACATTTCACTTACACAACTCTTTAAATTTATTCATGGAAATGTTTGGCTTAATTTATGCAATAATTATATTTTATAAAAAAATATTAGAATTAATGTATGATTTAATCCTCCATAATTAAGATTACATGATGGATAATATTTTTTCGAAAAAATTACTTATATATACACACTTTGTACCCATAATTACTGTGAAATACATTGATTTAAAAAAATTACTCTCACATACAAAATATTAAAGTAAAATATCAAATATAACCCTAAACACATACACTTTTAAACCACAAACCCTAAACCCCCACCCACCGCCAGAACTCTGCGGGACCGCGCCGGCTGGTTGCTGGACCTCCGCCGGACCACCACACTTTTTTGTTGTACACACTTTTATTACTGCACACACTTTTGCTGCACACGAACTTTTGCTGCGCACAAACATTTATGTGCAGCACATTGTAAGAGTAATATTGGAATATCACTATATATTTATGTATTTAGTAGTAATTTTTTTGTATGTTTGTATCTTATAGTAATTAAGAATTTTTTTAGTGTATCTAATAGTAATCCTCCATATTTTTTTTATTCCAATATATCTCCATTTATTTATTTAAAATTTTTATTTAATGGTTTCATGCTAATTAATACGAGGGTGAATTACATAGATATGGTTCACTTACACAACTCTTAATTAAATTTATTTATGGAAATGTTTGACTTTTTTTCTTTTTCAAGAAATGAAAAATGTTTGACTTAAGCATACAATAATTAAATTTTAATATTATACATAATTTTGATTCTAAAATTATTATATTCTTAATATTTATTTATCATGGTTGGTGCTATTTTTATTTATTGTATTTAATGTCCTAAATATAATTTTAAATTTTAATAATTATGTTCCTCCTATTCATATACCTTTCATTATTAATAGTTCGTTGTTTCAGTTAGAATTGTTACGTTACAAAGTTCAATTATATATATATATATATATATATATATAGATGGTCTTTAATTTTCATATTATTTTATTCTCAAACACAAATTGCCTTCTCTTAAGAATGGAATCAAGGTTTTCACCTTTGTCAGTTGTGAATTCAGGAAAAGAAACTTGGAACTAAAGGTTAAAATTGTTCACGCATGGTTTGTATGGTTTTAGTTAGAATAATTTGTGGAAACATTGGTAGCAAAATATACATCCTACGAATGATTGTGAGTCCTTCGAATGATACTGTTCCTATGAGGTTTCAAAGGAGACAATTTCATTGTTGCTTTGTTTTGCAATGACTATTAACAAGAGTCATGAACAATCGCTATCAACCGTTGGGCTATTTCTACCTATCCCAGTATTTACTCATGGTCAATTAAATGTTGTAATATCTAGGGTGAAAAGGGAATGGATTGAAAATTCTCTGTTTAGATTAAGAAGGAAATCCTATCAACAAAACTACTAATGTAGTTTTTAAGGAAGTTTTCCAAAATTTAATATAAATAATATGTAAATGTTATAAAAATACATATTTTAAAATTTAAATATCTATATTAATTATTATTAAATATTTTATATTTTTAAAACAGTAAATTTTATATATTTCCCGTGCATTGGCATGGGAATCACATTAGTATAATACTCCCTCTGTCCGCCGGAATGGTACATTTTGCTATTTTGGTCGTCTACACCAAAGGTATACATTTTTCTTTTTAAATACATGGGACCCACACACATCACTAATACATTTAATATATGGGTCCCACACACATCACTAATACAACTACCTACTACACTTTAAATAATAATACTCATTAATTCACGTGCAAAAAACAAATGTGTACCTATTGGATGGACGGAGAGAGTATAGTTTCTCAGATTTTACTGGTAACCGTAACTTCATATATACTCTCTCCATCCCATAAATAAATTCACACTTTATATTTTTATTCGTTGTTCATACCTCCAAATAAGGAAATACACACAAATCAATAACTCCACAATACACTTTAATTTTAAAATTGTCACCTTATACAACTCACATAACTTACTTATAATATATTTATTATCTAAAAATACCAAACTACCCCTAAAAGTAAAGCAAAACACAACTTTTTTTAAACTCCGTATCTATAATAATCTGAAACTTCTTTTGGGGACGGAGTGAGTATTTAACTTTACTTAAAAGTAATAATTACGGATTATTATATCTATATAAAAACAGTAAAAGAACATGCAGAGAATTAATAGAGCCTAATAGATATCTACACTATTAAATTTTTATACTACTCCCTCCGTCCCACCGAATTAAAGGTACTCATTTTAATATATTGGGCGTCTCACTCAAAGGTTTCCATTTTCCCCTTTTAGTAATAGGACCTCATATATGATCATCATTCATTACTAATACAACTATCCATTACCCATAAAATAATAATACTTTTTAATTCACGTGCAAAAAATAAATGGAGACCTTTGTCTGGGACAGAGAGAGTATATATTTTCGTGGAGAAGATAATATTTAGGTTTCGTTTCCAATCAATATTTTATAATTTTCTTCAAAGTTTTGAAAAGGTAAGCATTTTTTGTACGTATATGCATGATTTTTGCTTCGATCAATATTTTATATTTTTCTTCAAGCTTTGGAAAGGTAAGCAATTTTTCTACATATATGCATATTTTTGCTTCAATCATGTGTTTCACTGTGCATCAGTTTTATTATTACGTGTGCCGCCTTCTAATAGGAGCTAGAGATAATGAAACATTTTATTACTTCATATTTAAAAAGATACTTCTAATTGACATAAATATCCTAACACAAATAAGAGAATAATTTGAATAATAATGCTGAGTAAAATTGAATTATTAACCTAAAAAAATTAATTCGAATACATTAATCAAATGATTGTTTAACTTGATTACATTACTTGCATACATTAATTCGAAAACATTACTCAAATATGCTTAACTTGAGTACAATAACTCGCATACATTAACTTAAAAACATTACTTGAATACATTAACTCTACATTTCATTTACTCGAAACTCAAAAAATTATTTTTTACTTTTTCATTACCTAACTCAAATACATTACTCGAATATATTTACTAATACATTACTCGAATATATTCGAGTAAAGGGTATTTTTGTCAAATAAAAATACATTTTATTAAAATCAGAACAAAAAAGTTTATCTTATAAATCTTAGAATGAACCAATGCATTCCAAAAAATCCCTAAATTTACACAAAATTCGCACAAAAATTGCACAGTGCAATTTGTTTGTAGATATTAATTAACACAACATGTGCACATTAATTGCACAGTGCAATCTGTGCATAACCAGTTACAGTATATAAAAAAAAAATATGTGCACCCGAAGTGCAAGTGGCACAAATCATATAGTCATACTGATACACATCACACTAGATATGGTATAGAAATGGCATCTATATTGACCTAAATAAATGGGATCACATTCAAGATTACAAATTGATCAATATACGAGAGCCATAATGGTCAGAAAGATCTGAAAAATATTGATCGACTGAACTATTTTGTTGTGCAACCTTTCACAGATGAGTGATTGCAAATTTAAATGTAATTTACTATGAAATCCTTAGAATTTGTAGGAGTGATGCTATTTTAAATCAACTTGGTTAGAGATATATTGAATTCTAAAAATGAAAGGCTATTAACATATCACACAACACCAGAAATTTTCATCCAGCACCACTCTTTACTTTTAATTAATATAAACCAGTTAAATTCACAAAAAAAAAAAAAGAAATAAAGAGTGGTGGCTGGGTGAGGGGAGGGGGTTTCAATCCTCCGGAATATGAAGCTCCAGCTCCATAGAGTTTCCGGGCAACGAGGTGAGCGTGCCGTTCAGCGTTTCGTTACTGATCTGGCACCGTTGCAGCTGTTCCTTGAGACTCTTTACGAGCTCGCTCAGCCTCCGTATTTTCTTCTCCTGAGTTAATATGATCTGCCACAGGAGAACACAGGGCTCAGGAAAAGGTTCAAGCATACATGAGAAAATCATCATAGGTTCAGAAAGATGCAGAAAATCATCATAGGTTCAGAAAGATGCAGAATTTTGCAATGCTTTTGATGAAATATGAATCAAGATAATTATGATTCAGTAGGGTGATATATATAATTGCATGCATAAGCATGTCGTGTGTGAAATAGAGTTTACGTACACCCTCCTCAATTACAAATTGAAAAGATAATTGTGTCCATAAATAAACCATGAACTACAAGGATAAGATATGTCATGCACTGATGCACTGTAAAGATAAAATAGGTTATGAATTTCAAGGGTAAAATAGGGCATGAATTTCCAGGCTAAAAATATATTACATGAACCACAATAGTGAAATTATAATTATCCCCTGAGAACTAGCACTAAACTCTGAAATCAAGGTTTAACCCTAGGGATCAATGATCATAAAATAGACACTAATTATTAAGGCATATGTGCAGTAGCCGTGCAAGGTATACTTTGACTACATGCATATATAATTAAGGATGCATTCTTAGTGACGACCACTAGAATTGTATGAGACATCAGATGATACCAAATGCCAAAAGATGCTTAAGCAAAATGACTTCCAAATCTTTTTGACAAAATTCAGTTCATTGAGCAACATACACGAAATTGCAACTCAGTAACATTGCATTCACATGCTTTACATATTCCCTATTTGATAATTAGTATCTACCAGAATTTTAGCAACAGTTTCAAATCGTCACCTTGTCAATTTTATACGGCCTTTGCTCATTAAGAAAAAAATATCTACCTATAGAATATGTAACAGGGTAGCATGTGAAGGTTATAAATCTCAAGGCACAGCAAAATGCTAACATCGTAGTCTCTTGAACTTTTGACGTTATGAATATTGTGGTGTGACCAATGAATGGATAGCATGTACAGGTAGAATGCATGTTAGACTGTTGGCATAAGTTAAATGCCAACATAGTGGAATCTAATGAAATCAGATAATTACATGGAAACCATATACAGCATGCACCAGAAAGGAAGGATATAAAGGAATAATTTGAACAAGAAGCCAGTAGCCACGGGTCCCACTTAAAGATATTCAAAGAACTCAGCTTTGCATTCCATACTAGAGGGACAGTCTCAGTCTTACTCGCTAGTAAAGGCCGTTGCATAGATAATTTACTGTTCTTTAATCTTGATTACTCAGCCAGCCGCTGAAAAAGTGAATCATAATTTCTGAAACAGCTTCATACTTAGTAGATTCGGGATCCTCATAGGGGGGAACAAATTCTTTATTCTCTGAACTCTATACAGTTCTATGGTTACTTCTATGTTTTAAGGCACGTTGTGAAAAATATCAGATGCCTCTCAATATTAAGTTCAATTACTTTGCGAAAAATAGGTTTAAATCAGAAGTCACATTTAGTAATGACTAATGAGCATAAAACTGAAAATATGAACTCTTTCATTATCGTTATTTTCATATTTAATAGCATAAAAACCCCGAGTTTTAGGTGGAACACCTCAATTTTGGAGAATTCCTCTTGACTCAGCTTTCTATGTAACGTGGAAGAGAATCAACAAATGCCACTGAGACTCTTCTAGTCTTCTGATACAAAAATGGCCTGTTAATGATAACTAAAAGAAGAAGATATGCCACGTAGACAAATCATGGTATCACGTTGGTGGAAGGTAGTAGAAATGGAAAAGGCTTGCTAGGGTCCTACTGATACATCTAATGTAACTGGGACAGAGGATCAAATTGGTTCATGCAACAAATTGAACTGCAGCCCTTGGCACAGACTAGAGAGTAATTATTCAATCAATTCCTTGAATTCTGTTAGCTATCTACCAAGCTAGTGAATAAATGAAACCTTGGCTTTAGAAATCCAATTCCCGAAAATTCATAAGTGTTGTTACGGAGTATAATAACCCCTTAACAACAGTAATTAGATTGTGTTTTATGCATATTAAGTTCATATTAATTAATAAGTTTTAAAAATTGTTTTAAAAAAAAAGAGTTTACACATTAACTGGCTAATTTTTCTTCTAAACCCGATAATAAAAATGAAGGCCACTATGGAATACAACCTAGGGGGAGATATTTTACAATATCACATGAAACTAATGAAACATTAAGGGAAAACTCAAGCCCACACCTTGTTAAACACATTTAGAAACTTCATACATATTAGCTTTATGAACCACAACACACTATTATTCTTCTCATCTCCTCTTGTAAAACAAGTTATTTATACGTCTACCTATCTTGTGCTATGACAAAGTTGGAGTATATCTATATGTTGTGGGCTTAAGCTTGCACATAGACAGAATCAACAATTTCAAATTTTATTAACAATTAACCAAAGAATTTAGTCGGCAGAATCAAAATATCTCTACAAAATGCTTCTTTTACCCTGGTTTCTGTCAAACAGCGACTTTTGATATCAAGGGAGCAATTCACTTCCGCCACATGTAGGCTTTATCTATATGCCTTGATAACATACACTACATGACCCTTAGGTATAATTTTCCATTTGCTTTCTCAGAAAGGTCAGGACACTCATACACATAGTAAAGGAAGTAGCTTGTGCTCTCAGATTTCTGAGGCCTGAATTGAAGCCATGTTGAATGAGTTCATGATAAACAATCTTAACTTGCAATTAGAAAACATGCAAGTAGAAGAAAAATAAGAAGAATGAGAGACTTTTTTTAATTAAAATTAATATTCAAGGAGGAGGCTTTAATGCAACAAATGGAGCATATGGAAACACATCGCATCAACTCTAGATTATCAGAGGCGTGTTTGCATCTCTAACCAAATCTGATAATATACACGATAAGAAATTTGATTTTATTACCTAACATGGTATATTAAAAAGACAAATCTGGCATCCATGTAAACCCTACAGTGGAGAAAGTTTTACAGAAGGAGAAATGTATATACACCATGGGTTCAATTTATTCAGGTGTAAGCCATTAAGGTTTTCCATATCTGGTGACCTCATACCCCATAAATTAATGAAAATGGAACTGATAACTACAATGAGCATTAAATATATGTAGTAGTATAATATACATTAAACTTGTGACACAGATATAATAACACACAACAACAAAATAAACGGCTTCAATCTTAGAGATATCTTATTACTTTCAAGTCAGGGACAAAGGATATACCACAGACAAAAGATTAAATCATTTAAGACAAACATCGTTGACATTTTAACATATAAAAGATTCAAAACAAAGGATTCTTATTCGCTACCACAGAACATCCGACAAACCATGGCCACTAGATTAGATCCACAAAGAAATAAGCATAAGGATTTGATTGGTTGGAAAAAAGAATTGACATGTTCATAGACAAAACAAGCATATACCTTTAAAACAAAGTTATGCCCTTCACGAAACAGCCAACAATAAAAGCACATGTACGATAATTTCATTGTTATTTCTTACAACAGTTACTGACAAATAGATATACATTAGAGGGAAACTACAATTACCTTCCCTTTAACAGCACAGACATGATACTTTCATCGTAACTTCTTACAACAGTCACCAACAAACAGACAAACATTAGACGGAACTACAATTACCTTCTCTTTGATGACTTCCTCTCTTTTAGGGATTTGCAGCTTCTGGGACTCCCCAGGATTCGCATCCAAGTCGCTTACTAATTGCTGCCTCCATTCAAATTGGGACGTAATGACCAACACCAACAATAAAAACACTAGCAACAATGGCCTTGACATGATTCTTATTTTCCTATGATCTTATATACCTTCACAAAACCTAAAGAAAATGCAATAAGAAACACAAGTCATGCATTTACTTCAAAACCCAGAACACAAATAATCTCTAATAAATAATTCCAACTAAAAATAAAAGCATATGCAACTACAATTAAGTTATTAACAAAAGGAAAGAAGAAAAGATTAAAAAAAAGTGAAAGAAAATAAACCAAACCCATCAACATAAGTTGAAAATACATGATTCTTGATTTCCTATGATCTTAACTACCTTCACAAAACCTAAAGAAAATGCAAACAGCATGCATTTACCCAAATCACAAACAATTTCTAATAAATATGACCATAAAAAATACACACAACTATGATTAACAAAAGGAAAGAAGAAAAGATTAAAAAAGCAGTGAAAGAAAATATATTGAATCCATCGACATAAATTTATAACACATGATTCCTACTTTCCTATGATCTTATCTACCTTCACAAACCGAAAGACAATGCAAACACAAGCATGCATTTACTTCAAAAACCCAGATCAGAATTAATTCCTAAAAATTAATTCCTACTATAAAAACCACATTCATCAATGATTTACAAAAGGAAAGAAGAAATTATTAAAAAAAAAATCAGTGAAAGAAAAATGCTTAATCCATCTATATAAGTTTAGAGTACTAAGTAACCGACATCATATATCATCCCCAATTGCCCCATTTAGTGTATCTTATACTTCATACCCACCATCTCCACTTAATTGATTCCAGATAATCAATTAAACTACGGAAAAAGCATACAACCCCAAAATTTTCCAGTTATAAACTTATAATTGTTTTAAAATTAACCAAATATCGAGTTAAGCAGAAAGTATAAATACACAAACCCTATGCTTCAATTACCTACAATTTCCAAAGAACCCAACACGCAAACCCTTAGAATTCTAAAATAAGTGAAGTAGAAGAAAGAACTCACAGATCAGAGCTCAGCTTCGACAAGAACAGCATCTGAATAAAGGGGAAGAACAAGTTTACATAAATAGCTGCTCAAAGGGTATGTTTGGTTGCCAGGCTGCACGATGTTTATTCTTTTGCCTGACGAAAGAAAGATGATGCAGGGAAATGTTTGTATCTGCAAGGTGAAAACGAAAGTGAAAGTAGTTCTCGAAATTCTTGGTGAATCTGGGTAGAAAAATCGATCGGTTGAAGATGTTTTTAGAGTCAGTAATGACAGGGAATTAGAATACAAAATGGTGTTGGCGGTCTTCAACCGACTGTTCTTGAACCCTCCTTCTCCCCCTATCTCTCTCACTCTCCCTCTACCGAATACCGATGGTTTATTTGCAAAAGAGTGAGGCTGTGCAATTGCCTATACATTGTGTTTCGAAATTAAATGGTGTACCCCATTATTAGGATTCCACCGCTCATGTTTTTAGGATCGGTGGATGAGGTAAATAGCAGGATGTGCCTCAAGTGGCTTATAGAGAGGGTTCACTGTTAAACTTGTACTTGCAAGGGACCAAATTCATGCCAAAGGCAGAATTCGAACCCCCACCCTGCAGCAACCAAGCTCAGTTGGAAGGTCTTTCCACCCACCCCTGCTCAGTTAAAAGATAAACGCACACGTGAATTTGCACGGACCTATTTTTATAACATTGAGTTTCAATTTAGGCAAAAACTCTTGAGCCCCTGGACAGGGAGATACGGTCCGTGTCTTCATATGAACACAACTCTTTCCCTCCCTATTTTATTTAAACCTATGAATTGTTAGGGAGTGTAAATTATAAAAGGGTACAAAAATTACAAAGGAACACGATCTAAATTCGTATGCCCGGACGCACAAGAGACTCACCCTTCAACTTAGATGTGTTTATTAAATTCCTGAATCCACCACTTTTTATCGTAAAAAAATATGGTGATTTAATTGTGGTAGTCACTTTTTATCGCAAAAAAATATGGTGATTTAATTGTGGTAGTCATTGGAGCCTAATTTTCTTTAGTAGTGAACTCCTCTCCTTAGCGACTTTGCCGTCTAACCCCGAAATTCTTACTCTTTACTAATCGGCTAACCCTTTAGTTGAGCATCTGCTCTTGCTGGTCTTGTTGGAATAAGTGCAGGTGACGTTTAGAGTTGTCGTTCGTGCACCTGTCCCCAATGGAAGAATGAGTAATATTTTAGCATCAATAGGAAAGTGATTTGGGATTTGGAAGACGGCGATGCGTTCGGTTCGAAAGGGAATTCGTTACTAACGAGGAAGAGTCTCTCGGTATGGTCCAAGCACGAAAGGAAAGAAGCTAAAGCTCAGGATTGGATTGGACTATCAGTCTCGCAGCGGAAAAGGTACAAAACGTATTTAAAAATTACTAAGTGATACATTCGCTTCAAAAAATTATCGATAAATACAAAATTATATTTTGTTTTTCTCATAATACCTATATCTATCCCTACATTAGTTTGCATTGTTAAGATGGAAACAAAAATACGTTATTTATACAAATGTACATTAGTGTACATTCTATTGAGAAAGAACTGAAAATACGCGATTAAATTGAAGAACCCTAATAATGTACATTAGTGTGCATTCTTGAGAGAAACAGAAAATGCGTGATTAAACTGAAAAATACTACGAATGTACATCAGTGTGCATCTTTGAGAGAGAAACGAAAAATACACAATTGAAACTATTGTTAAGTACATTAGTGTGCATTCTTAGAGAGAAACATAAAATACTCAATTAAATTGAAGAACCAGTACATTAGTGTGCATCTTTGAGAAAGAAATAGAAAATATGTGATTAATTAAATTGAAAATATGGTTGTTATAATTATCCTTAAATCTCTCCTTAAATCTCTCACCCATTGTTTTTATTTCATTTAGTGTACATTAGTGTTCAATGAAACTAGTGTTAAGTGAAAACGTTGAAATATTCAACCTTGTAAATAAGGGTAAAGTTGGAAAAAGGAATTGACGTTTAGATCAATGTATTTATTAGTAATTAGGTTATACACACGCGTACTAATCAATAATAATTTCATAACATAAATGACATAATTAGGAGAAAAAAAGATTAGAAAAACAAAAAGAAAGAAAGAAGAAAAATAATACAATGAACTGATAAAGAGAAAAATGAAAAAGGAAAAGAATGCAACATATAAATAAAAAAAGTAACAATAAAAATGAAAAAAATGAAAAAAAAGAAAGAAAATACAACATATAAGGAAAAAGGGTAATAGAATTGCACTACTGAGGTGCCGTTTACTTTCTGTCCATGGTTAATATAAACATGGTTTGATTAACCCTTCACATGATGGTTAACCTCCAAAACCCTCCTGTTTACTTTGATGTTTAGACGGGATGTATTTACAAAAATGACCTTAACATTCTCTACTTTCCATTATGATACTATTCATCGTCTTCTCCAAAATTCATGATTAAACCCCTCTCTCCCCACCTGTGATGTTTTTCATTTGCCTTCCCAAATCCACAATGTAATCCCTCTCCCCCAATCTGATTCCTATACCGACAATCTCAGCGAAATCTACAATTCACAATAGAGGCTCGGTTATTGATTTTGGAAACTAACGATGCATATTGGTTGAGGTAAAAAGTTGGCGACATGAAAAAATTTGGTTTTCACTGTGATGGAATTAGCTGTCTTTAGGGTTGATTCAGCCGCCGTCGGTGCGGATCTGACTCCCGACGTGCTACTGGTGCGGATCTGACTCCCGACGCGCCGCCAGCCGCCAACCCTCCTTCCCCTAGCTAGAATCACTCACCACCACCAGCGACCGCCATCTGCCGCCGCTGGTCACGCAACGACCGCCCACCGTTGCTAGCGCCGTCAACCGTCGTTGTTTCTCGTCCTAAGTTGCAAACGCTACCCACTGTCGGAAATTTCAACGTCGACGACGGCGTGGACCACTGCTTGTGGCGGAGGAGAGAGGGAGACAAAGGAGAGGGTTTTTGTATTGGAGAAAGATGAATAAAATTAAGATAAAATTAGGAAGACAATTTAGTAATCTACCTTTTTTAACATGAGGGATAAAAATAAACAAACCAAATTAGGCTGTTAAATTAACCATTTGCATAGTGGAATTAACACCGGGCTCTTGATGCCCAGGTGTTAAACCTTCCATATTAACCCAACAAGTAAACAACTTTTTTTATGGGTTAATAAGTGACAACCCTAGTTAACAACACAAGTAAACGGCCCCTGAGGGGTTCGAACCAGAACCTTTCACATAAAAATACAGGGAAAATATCACATTTGATCTCATAAAAATTCCTTCAATTCAATAGTCCCGTAAGAATACACTGGTCACATAGCGAGTTTGGTCCCATAAGAATATTATAATCATAATTTTTGAAAATTTTCATCCCAAATTAACTTATATTATTATGGAGTTTTTTCAATCCAAGACCGAATTGTATGATAACTATCAATCCAAGTCTTGAAATAATCTTTTTATCGATTCGGGTCTGATTTATTTAAAACTATCATTCCAAGGCTCAAGACACTAACACCGTTTAGAAATTGATTAACAGAACCGAATTAATTGCCAAGTCATTTCTTATTTCCTAATTAAATTTATAAAATATATGTTAACAAATTCCACCATCAATAAACATGGAAAGAGAAAACGTTTTAACATTTATCTACCAAAAAATTATTTATCTTCTCATTGTTAACGCTCCCAGCCCAAAGGATCACGAACAACGTGAAGCTCAATGACACCCTGGCCTTACTCCTCAACCATTTATTGTCACCTCCGGCTGGATACGAAAAGCAGACAAATATATGAAAGAGACAATAAAAAAGAAATAGATGTTCTCCGAATGTCAATCTCCGCCGGCGTTGAACGAACACTTTTCAAAGATAAAGATGATGGAGGCGGCGGAGCTCTCACCACCATCATCAAGCACCGCCTCTTGAACTTCCTCATATGGCAATCCATTATCCTGCCTACTTTTCCTCTTGAAAACCCTTTTCATTTCACATTCACCAAAACCTTACACTTCCAAATTCCACTCACTGTACGTCAATTTCTTCCACTTCTCCCACCTCTTATTTTCCATTTCTCTCTTCTTTGTCTCCTCCACCCACCCCTTTCATTATGTTTTCCCTTTTCTTATAAATTGTTGAGGAGTAGGGCCAGGGTGTCGATGAGCTTCACGTTGTTTGTGATCCTTTGGGCTGGGAGCGGTAACAGTGAGAAGATAGAATAATTTTTTTGGCAGATTAATGTTAAAACGTTTTCTCTTTCCATATTTATTGATGGTGAAATTTGTTTAACTTATTTTTAAATTTGATTGGGAAATAAGAAATGACGTGGCAGTTAATTAGCTTTTGTTAACAATTTCTAAACGGTGTTAAAATCTTGGGCCTTAGAGTAATAGTTTTAGATAAATCAGGTCCCGAATCGATAGAAAAATTATTTTTTCAGACATTGAATTGGTAGTTAACATATAATTCAGGTCTTGGATTGAAAAAACTCCTATTATAAAATACCAGATTTATATTATTTTCTGTGTTACAAAATAAACATAGTCCATTTTGGTCTTGTTAATGGTTCAGAATATTTCGTTAACTATTAACATATTTTGATGAAAAATTCCTATAAGACAAAATCTATTAGTTTTGGGACCTTTTTGACATTAAGTAATTCTTACGGGACTAAATCTGAGATTTTCCCTAAAAATGGGGATACATGCTCCAACACCAAGCTAACTAATTTCTTAGTAATATTTCATATATATATATATATATATATATATATATATATATATATATATATATATATAAGTACTTATATGGAAAATTTCAGGGGCCCAGTGCTCCTGATCCTATACTAGGTTCGTCCCTATTTCATAAATCCATCAAAATGGGCAAAAAAGCATATAGAAGGAGAGGTATGTGATTTAAGTTTTTTACATTAGTCAATTTTTCATTTTTACATTTTAGAATGTTCAGTTGATTAAGACCGAGTTTCCTAAGTATTTCTCAATCAATGATAGCAAAAAAATTACTCCCCCATCTCAATTTAAACTATACCATTACTATAGACATGAAGTTTGATAAAATTTGTTTTTGACCACATTTGTTGATTTTTGGAGGGTAATACCATTACTATAGACATGAAGTTTGATAAAATTTGTTTTTGACCACATTTGTTGATTTTTGGAGGGTAATATAGTATTTTTAGGTAATAAATAAATTATAAAGTATGTTATGTGTGTTAGGTGAGAGTGATAAATTTGTAATTAAAATGTATTTTACGAGTGAGGATTGATGTAATGTTATCCTTTTTGGGTGTTAATGTGGACCGAATGAAAACATAAAGTGTGAAATTTAACTTGGACGGAGGGAATTGTAAATTTCAACTATAGTCGAACGAAAAAGATTAATCTAAGCGTTTGATCGTGAATGGTTGACTGTATTCCTAAGCGTTCTACCGTGAGTGGTGGCAGTACATACTATGTTTATGTTTGTGAATGGTCGACAGCACACCTAAACAGAACTTAAAATCTTAATTAAGACAAGTGATACGACACAGATTAGCAACGTTAGCAACAGGACAAATATCAGATATTTGAACTAAATTACAATCAAGTAAAAATTGTGATTAGCAACGTTAGCAACAGGACAAATATCAGATATTTGAACTAAATTACAATCAAGTAAAAATTGTGATTTTTTGTGTCGTACTACTTTTGTTGTATGGAAATCAAACCTCTTGTGAAGTCTAATTTCTACAAAACCATATACTCCCTCCTTTCAGTTTAAAGAGTTTAATTTACTTTTTCCATTTGAATTAAAGAATATTATTATTTGACAAATTCTCTTGTGAGATATTATATATGTGAGACGGTTTGCGAGACGTTTCATTGATCCACTTATGTGAGAAGGATCACCCATTAAACCAACTCAATAATTTTAAAGGGCCCTGTTTGGTTGTTATGAAATTAGAAAATTGAATAATTATTTGTAGAGTAAAAATAATTAGGTCTAATAAATTTAAAGGGCCTTGTTTGATTGATATTAAATTAATTAGGCATTATACACTACAAAAAAAGCTTTGATTAGAGACCAAAATTAGAGACAATGTGTTAGTCGTCTCCATTTGAGACGACTTTTTAGAATTAGAGACGACATTCTCATTGACTATTGGTCAATAACAATAAATTTAATATTGAGACAGTATTAGAAACGGCTTCACGTTGAGACGGTTTTTTCCGTCTCAATTAGTGACGGTTTCTTGCCGTCTCTAATTTGAGACGGTATTAGAGACGATTTTAAGTTGTGACGATATTAGAGACGATTTTCTTCCGTCTCAATTAGAAATGGAGTTTTTCCGTCTCTATTTGAGACGGTTTTAGAGACGGAATGTGTCAGTAGGCTAGAGAACCGGATCATGTAATTTTGAGACGGTTTCTAACCGTTTCAATTATTGAGACGGATGCAAACCGTCTTAATTTGAGATAGTATTAGAGACGGTTTTAAGTTGAAACGATATTAGAGATGGCTTTTTGCCGTCTCAAATTAGAGACGATTTTTTGCCGTCTCAAACTATTGATGGTTCATAATTGAGACTGTATTTGAGACGGTTTTCTTCTGTCTCTAATTGAGACAGAATTTAGTCGTCTCTAGAGCCGTCTCTAAAGCCCTCCATGAACAGAAATAAGGGTATGTATACATATATAGTGTAATGAATATATAATGAGAATAACTTCTAGCAAAGTTGGCATCCATGATGCCTATAAGGGCTCCCAATGCCTACAAGTTCGGGTTCAAATCCTCTTCAAGGCTTGAAATTGCAATATTTCTATAAATTAAAATAAATAAAAAACATCTGACGAAAAAAAGATGATGTTGGCCTGGTGGTCTCGAGCCTCAGTCGGGGGCATGGTAGCCATGGTTCTAACCTTAATCCGTTTATTTTTTCAAAGCTAGTAGTTAGAGAGGGCTTTAGAGACGGTAAAAATCATCTCTAATACCGTCTCAAATTAAACCGATCGGTCTGGTTTACAACCGTCTCAAAATTGAGACGGTAAAAAAGCCGTCTCTAATACCATTTTAAATTAAATCAACCGGTTCGATTTACAACAGTTTCAAATACCGTCTCAAAATAAATTCGTCTCTAAAGCCGTCTTTATTCTATCTACGCATAAATTGTAGACGGCCAAAAAATCGTCTCAAACCATTAAAAGCAGTCTCAAATCCCATCTCTATTCAAGGCTTTTTTTTAGTGATATTTATATAAACTTTTTCTATGTTTTTCTTACTTAATTTATATTTTTTGTTATTTAAAAATGTAATAATTTAAAATTTACTATTTATTTAATTTTTTATTTAATTTGTATATTACAAAATTATAAAATATGATACTCTATTGATGAAAAGTGATAATTGTGTTTTGAACTATTTCATGAACAATTTATAATATAAATGAAAAGTGATAACATTTTAAAAGTAAAGTGATAATATAAAAAGTGATAACTAATTAAGAAATGTATTACATGAATAATTTATTGGAATAATAAAAAGTGATAATATTTTTAATAAAAAGTGATTCATAATAATTAAATAAAAGTGATAACTGTCTAATTGTATTATTTCACGAATAATTCATTATAATAATTAAAAGTGACAACATATTAAATAAAAAGTAATATATGATAAAGCAAAAGTAATAACCATTTAATTAAATTATTTTATAAGCAATTTTTAGAATGAATAAAAAATGATAACACTTTTAATATAAAGTGATACCCTCTCAGAATAAAGTAATAATAGAACAGTTGAACAATCTAATAAACAATTAATTAATAATAATAATAATAATTTGATTCAAATTATTAACATATTTAAGATTGCAAATTAATTAAGGCGGTAGATGTGCTTGAATACATATTGCCAAACTTTATAGTCAAACAGGGGCCGTTATTTTTAAGAATTTTCTTTTTTAATTTAAATTATAATATGCTTAATTGATAATGGATGATCCGTCTCATTAAGGGATTCATGAGATATTCTCATCCAAAACCTATCCTATTTTAATTATATTAGTGAATATATGTGAGTTCCATATGTGTAAAAAATAAAATTACATCGGTTGGGGCAGTCGCCCTAAATAGAAAAAAAATGACTTTTTTAAAATGGAAGGGAGGAGTATGTGGATTGATAAGGTATTACCTGCACAAGTGAAATCTTGCGATTTATGACTTATTTTATCCTTATATATCACACATTATTTTACACCAACAATTCATGACAAATTTTGTCCCTGTATGCACATCAATTGCACGCAATACACACACCAATTTCACGCAATACATGCACATATCTTACTCTATATATAAAAGGAATTCACTCTTACATGGGCCTATTTTTGTTCCGTATTCGGTCACCCAAATCACACATGTCAACTTTTAATTACGCCCTTCGACACGTCTCATACAACTGAAGAGAGAGACACTTCCCTCAACCTGCATCTATCTGTTCCTTGCGTTCTCTCCAAAATCGCCCCTTTTCACATTTTTCCAACTTCTGTCTTCGAATACTCTTTGAACTTGGTTTCCCCTTTTTGATTTCTCTCGGTACGACGCTGCTCCGTTGATCCCATTTGACCCGCCGTCTTCGTCTTGGTATAGGTTAGCTCTCTATCCCTACATCTTTTGCTTTTGGTTTATTAGACAATTTTCTCTTCACCGCATTGGACTTTCGACTAATTCATTCATTTGAGTAAATTATGTTGTTCCTTAGTTTCATTTCGTCTTAAGTATGCGCCGTTTCTTTGTGCGAAAGAAGACTGCAGATGTTCAATTGTTGATCTGTGCTTTTAATTTTGTTTGTGCGTACGCCGTGTTTGATTTTGGGAAATTTTCAAAAATGCCACTTTCAATACATTTTTTTTAAATGCCGCCCACCATAATTTTTTTTGAAATGTGCCACTTTTAAAATTTTTTGGACCTAAATATCCTTCACTCATTAAACTTTATTCTCTCTTCTCTCTTCTCTATTATTTATTTTGTTCCATTCTCTCTTCTCACTCTATCATTCATTCTTCAAGGATTTTAAAGATTAGAGAAGACAACCACACGAGGAAAGCGACAACGGCACAATGCAACCCAATATGAATATAGATTAATAAATATTATAATTTATTTTTCAAAAGCAAAATTTAGGGTTTTGTGAAAATTAACGTGAGTTATGTTGGGATGATGTTATTTTGGTATTTGTTTAGATTAATAAGAGTTTATACATCACCTGACATGTTTAGAATATTTATTAACAAACATATTGTTAATATTTTGGTAAAAATTTAAACTTTGAGGTATAGAAATTACAATTTGCGTAGAGTTGCGTGCGAGGTTGCATGTAAGGTCACACGAATGGTTACGTGAGCAGTCGCGTAGTTAATTGCATGGTTAGTCGCGTGCATGGTTGCTTGATTAGTTGCGTCAGTAGTCGCACACGTGCATAGTTACTTAGTTAGTCGCATTGTTAGTCGCGTACATGCAAGGTTTAAAATATCGATATAGGTAAAAATATCGGTACCTCAAATTTATGAATATATCGATGGATATATCGAATATCGATATCGATAAAATTTATAAAAATTTGTGAGAAAAAAGAAGAAAATTAATTATTTAATTTTGCATTATATTATAACTAATTTTAATAAATTAATACAATTTATAATCAAATAAAACTCAAAATATATGATAAATAGATCAATAACAACATATTTAAATAGTCTGAAAACATACAATAATTATTATTAATTGTTTAACACATAATAACTAATATCAAAATGATGATCTATGAGGTTTAAATGTAAAACATGTCACGTTGTCTTGATCTAAATAATATTGGTACCATCTAATCGAATTAGATAAAATTTTAAACCTTGTTCTGAATGTGTTAGCAGTATATCGTTCTATCTTGTCCAATTGTGCCAAAATATTTTTAATCAGAGTATACTGTTTATGTGAACCCTTCATATTTACTAGTTAATAGTTATAATATTTTTAATGAAAAGTGATAATTATTTTAATATAAAAAAAGATAGTTAATTAACAAAATCTAAAATAGTCTTACAATGAGATTGTTTCAAGAAAGTATTGCTCCATTTTTTATTTTTTTAAATTGAACAAATTAATGACAAAAAAATGTATTTAGTTGATAAAAGTAACATAAAAAAGTCATTAAAATTTCTTAAAATCATGGATAATTTTTTGATATTTTCGATATTTTCGATATATCTTCGATATTTCATCGATATTTTATCGATATTTCCTCGATATATCTCGACATCCAGAAAAATTTGAACTGTGGCAAATCGATATCGATATTTCCACCGATATTTCTCGATAATTTCTCGATATCAGAAAAGAAATATCTTTTTATCTAATATCGATATCGGTACTCTCCAAAAATGAATATATCGTGGAAATTTCGAGGATATTTCAGGATATTTTAAACCTTGCGTGCATGGTCGCATGAGTAGTCGCATGCATGGTCAGTTGATTAGTCGCGTGAGTAGTCCCACGCGTGCATGGTCGCTTGGTTAGTCACGTTCATAGTTGCATATATAGTAGTGTGCATAGTCGCTTGGTTATTCGCGTGAGTAGTAGCATGCGTGCATGATTGCAAATATTAACATTTTTGTTGAGTTGTGTACTCAAATCATTGTAAATTTAGTTATTTTTGTTTGGACTATTAACTTTCTATGTATTCGAAATTCCTTGAATAATTATTTTTCAAGCTTTCAGATTGAGGATTGTAATATTTGTTCTTGTACTATATGTTTCAACTATGTGATTATGGGCTTCTATTATAAGCAATTTAGTCGCATTTTTTGTTACACATGTAGTTGCATGAACAATCACGTAAATGCTTATGAGACCATACACAACCCTGCATGCAACCACATAAGCGACTCTACATGCGACTGTTTGTGCGGCCTATTGTGTGACTATACGCTTAAAGTATAAATAACTTCTTGTGAATCCAATTATGCAACTACATACAAGACAACACATGCGACCATCAATGCGACCTTATGTGCGACCTTGCATGCCACCTCTTGTGCAATCCTACATGCGACACTTGTGCGATTATAGACAGAAATATATAGTCACATAATTGGTCACATAAACAGTAACAAGAAAGGTCGCACAATATCGTGTGACTCTATACGCGACCTTTTGTGCAACCATGTACGCGACCTTTTGTGCGATCCTATACGCGACCTTTGTGCGACCAACTGTGTGGTCCTATTTGCGATTTTTTGTGCGACCCTGTACGCGACCTTTTGTGCGACTCTATACGCGACCTTTTATGTGACTCTGTACGTGACCTTTTGTGCGACTTAGTGCGCGACCCTACATGCGATCTTTGTGCAACCAACTATGTGATCTATTATGCGACTAACCTAAATTCATATTGGGTTGCATTGTTCCGTTGTCGTTTTCCTCGTATGGTTTCCTTCTCAAATATTTAAAATCTTTGAAGAATGAATGATGGAGTGAGAAGAAAGAATGGGGCAAAATGAATAATAAAGAGAGAAGAGAGAAAGGGTTTAATGATTGAAGGGGTATTTGTGTCCAAAAAAATTAAAAAGTGGCATATTTAAAAAAAATTATTGTGGGTGACATTTTTAAAAAAAATATATTGAAAGTGGCATTTTTGGAAATTTTCCTTTGATTTCGTTGTGGTTACTGATATAGTACTACTTAATAGTGATGACATATGACTCCCAATGTTTGCCCTATTGCTGGTATGCTACTGTCCAACACGTGTATGATAAATTATCCCAAAAGAAGTACCTTTTAACACCTTTGTTATTATGTTTTTGCTGGTTCTTCATGCTGAAGATTTTAACTTGTTGAGGTGTTTATTAAAAGAACGCGCTAATTTTCTTCATATTCTGGACCTCAGACTAAGATTTTTGATGTTGTTTTACTGAATTCTTCCTATGCTCAAAAACTGGAATTAAATGGTGTTATTTATAGAGTTTTGTGACTGAGTATACTTGGTTGAGGTTCTTTGATTGTTCTTGCTCATTTCATTGTCAAAGTTTTCGTTGGATGGTGTTAACACACAGAACAACTCTGCCTTATTTTTTGTTTCCATTTAATTGTGATAAAGCTGTGAATTATTGTTAGGTGTTGTGAGTGACTTACTCATATTAGCTTGGAATTGGCTTAATCCTGTAAAATTTAAATTGTGGACATTCTTACTTTTAAGAGGAAAGCACTTTTCTAAAGTTCATTATTTTGCAATATTGTTCTTTATTTATATTGCATATAGAATTTTAATATGTCCAATATTAATAATCAAAGTTTTATCGGCTTGACAATGTATTCACTAAAGCCAATCTTTTACCTTGTGTCAAGGGTACTGCTTTAGTTGAACTTCATATAACTTAAATGTATATAAATTCTTATTTCAAAGTTAAAATGCATTGATATATGCCTGAGTATATGCCGCTCTGTGAATTTAAAGAAATGCATATTACTTCTTATAACTGATGCGTGATTTTTCTTTCCTGTACATAAGTTATTCATCGACTAGAATATAAATCTTATAGATGCTCTAGCATTCATCATTGTTTGAATAGTGTTCCTAATTCTAAAAGGCAATTTAACCCTTATGTTTCAGCTTTCAATTCAAAGAGAATTTTAGGATTTGGGTCTTACATGGCATTTCTAAATGCATGTGAGTTTGCAACCGTGCAATAATTTGATGGAGATTATATGGTTATAGTAAAGTAAGGCTGTTGTGTTATAAATTGTTATTGACTCCTTTTACTCAAGGGATTGGTATGGTTCAATAAATTTTACTTGGATTTCGAGTTACTAATTCATGTGATTATGTATGTCGGATTTCGGGTGACATAAATTTTTTGTGTTATGTTTTAGGAAAAAACTTATTGGTTTGGATGATCTTTTGAAGGATTATGAGAAATAACAAAAGTGGTTCCTTATAAGAAAATCCAAACAAACTAAAGTCCATACAGCTTGTGTTGCAGTTGATGAGGTTAAATTTTAAACACGCCCGGGGTGATGACTATATTCTCTGTAGCTGGGCGAGTTCAGCTATGGATTGAAATCACGCCATGCCTATGCTCGTGTTTCAGGAACATGACATGTCCTGCCAATTTAATGCTCCAGGAATAGATTTTAAACATCTATCTCACTCTCATAATGACCATGTGCTACCAATTCAAAATTAAATCTTTCAAAATTAAATCTCTCTCTCACTCCTCACTCACGGCTGTCCATTACATTCAGGTAAGTTCAACTTGAGTAATTTGTGAATCTTGACTGTGATACTATCAGGTTCAATATGGTTATTGTTATGATGATATTTTTGTCCTTTATAAAAAGCATTGGTTTAGGATTAGTATTGTGAACTTATTCTAATGAAAACTTTAAGTTGGAGATTACACAATTAATGCAATTATGTCATGATTGTGCATGCTATTCAAAATGAATTTTGGTTCTCACACAAAGAGAAAGTTGGTAGGAATTGAAATGAAATATATGATATTAATTAGTATATGTAAGCTTATTGTAGATATACCCTAAAGCTCAGTTCATTGATAGTTTCTTCTACAAATCGATAATTATAAGAAAATTAATATTTGAAGGTAAAGTGGCAGATGGATTAATAGTTGTTATTTGAAATGCCATGAAATGTGACAAGTGAATATTAATATGAAAATACAAAAATTGAAAAAGATATTATGAATATTAAATGTACAAAAAGAGGTCAAGATTTTTATGTTCTTCTTTCAGGTCATGATTGATTTTGAAGCAGCTGAGAGTAAGAGCTTGGAAGAACCCATTTCTGAAATTGGTCTAGAAGATGCTCGAAGATGATTCTACACGTCCATATTACGTAGCATTAGACAGTTTTTATTAACTATTATTGATCATGCTAGAGGAGAATGCTTCTTGAAGTTCCACTTGCTGCTATTCATTTTGATAGGAGTGGGCTTACACTGCTCACTGGCTGTCTACTTAGATTTAATGACAGCGCCCTTTTGATAAAAATATAACTTAAAAGGTGTAGTATTGTGCACATGTAATAGCCACTATAACTGTATAATCATGTGTTGTTTCTTGGCGGTGGCCTATTGATAGCAATATGAACAACCATTACAATAAATACAAATGTGCTATAAATCACACTAACATGGGCTAACACCTCACGCAAGTGAGGTGCCCCCAACTAGTATAGCTTTAATGTGAAGATGAGTTAGATATTTAAATACACTGTTTTTAAAATCGGACCGGCCGGATCAACGGAGAACCGGGGCCGAGACCGGTCCAAAACCCCCTATAAACCGTTTTAGCAATTAACCCGGAAAAAACCGAAACCGGTGAAAATTGGAATAATCGGTGAACCGGTTAAATCGAAAACCCGCCTATTATGAAGGAAGAGAAATCGCCGAACAAAATCATCCAACCCAGAGAGAAAATCAGGAAGAAGGTGGGTTTGGATGGTGCTTCAACATGGGAATGGGTTCAGACGACGTTGACGAGGAAGGAACTGGTCTCGAAGCAGAGGAAGAACTTGCCAATGAGGTTCACAGCTGCGCTCCAGTTGGGCGACATAATCGTGGCGGTCAAATTGTGACGAGGAAGAAACTTGGTGACATCTCTCTCTCTCTCTCTCTTTCTCTATTGAAGGCGTGTGAGGTTGAGAGAGAAATTTTTCATTTTTCTTATTTTAATTTGATAGACTGCTGGTGCTATAGCTACCCTTCCTGCTATTCCTTTCACAAAACTGCCCTTTGATTGTCCATCAGTTATGAAAACTGGAAAGTAGCTAAATGTTTTTTTTTTTTAATTTCATAAATAGCTATGTGAAAAATTTGAAATGGTGAAAATAATTTATAAAATCATATACAAAATATTAAAATATTATTGAAAATAGATAATTTTCATTTTTATGGTTGAACCGCAGGTCCGACCGGTTGAACCTCGAACCGTTGAGGACACCGGTTCGTCCTCCGGTCCGGTCATAAAAACACTGTTTAAAAGTATAGTAATTGTACATAGAGCAAGCTAGGATGAGTAGTTTAATGATGATATTGAATTCTTTGTGCAATCAGGATAGAACCTGGTATTCCCCAAATAAACAGAATAAACCGGTTTGGGTGTGTCCTTTCTGTCCATCCATACAAAGTTCCACATGCCACAAGGGAAAGTCTAATCTAGTCTTTAAGAAACTCCAACAAACAATATTACAATAATATCGATTTTCTATTCAATCTCTGATGCGGGCCAAGCAAAATGTCTACCAACATCACCAGAGATCCAGAACCTACGCCAAATGAACGAAACGCAACCCTAAAATACGCCTGCCTTGGGTTAGAGGTACCCCACGCTCATGCTTCTCTACTGTTTAACAGTATCTGCCTAAACTCCATTGCCATGTGTGGAGTGTGCAATATCAGGATTAAATACCTCAGGTTTCTTGCGTTTTGTGCTCGACTTCTTTTGCTTTACGCTTGCAGGGCTTCCAGATTGCTGCACAAGAGATAAAATGCCAATCAATTGAGTGAATAACCGTATCAGTTTACAGCACGAGATCTTGGTGAATTCATATTAAATATGGTGAGATCTAAGCGCAAGTATTTTGTTTTACCTACCTTAGCATCAGTTTCAGAAGTTGGCTTTTTCTTATGATTTCCTGTTTCCAAGTAGTGCAACACCTCATTCTTTGAACGGAATTTGCGTTGTCCTAACGGTTCGACGTAATACTGCAGAATTTAAGATAATTAAAGGCCAAAAGAGAAACATTGTCCGCATGTGGAAATAAATGGAATAATTTACACACACAAGTATCGCATACGACATTAAACCTAATCAATGCAATCTCATTAACATTGCAGTCATGTTTCACATGTAAAATACAGTTTTTAATACCATATTCAGAATATTCTAACCCTCAAATTTATTTTCCAAGCATTATGCCAGTTCCAATGCACAATATGCTGATTTTTTTATTAAAGTATTAAATGAGAGAATGAATATTTATTTTATGTTCTGATCTATTGAATCATACAAGCCGAATAACTAATGCTGTAGCATCACCAATAAAAGCCCATAAAGTAAGGTCCATTACACATGCAGAAGAACGTCATCCTCTTACAATTTCACAAAGAAGTAAGATTCAAAAATCAAAACAGAGTAGTTCTTTTAGTTTCAAGGATCAGGTTCACCTAAAGGATGTGCAAAGAATTTTATGTGGCATAATTCATCAAAGGCCCTTAAACTGTCAGCATATATTTTAATAGTTACCTGAACTATTTTTTAATTAAATTCTTAAAGTGTTAAAATTTTATTTCAGGAACTCCATAAGAAAACATTTTAAGAACTCTTTGAGTCATCTTAATGGTCTCTTTAAGACACGCACCAGATTTTTATAATTTTTAGTATAGGATTTCTGAAAGTGTGTAATGCTTTTCATGTGGGTCATTTCTCCATAGAAACTTACATAAAATAAATAATAGCAGGGTTGAAAATATAAGTAGCATGATTTGCCAATAAACAATCATGTTCAACTCCCCAAAGGAAAAGGAAACATCCTAAGAATATCAATCAAGCAATTAATTCCAATATCAATTCAAAAGTTATCCATAATATCAAAAATTGTGTATAATTCTCACATTCCCTGAAATGCATTAGTATTCCAAATGGCAATAAGTACGAATCTGGAGAGTTGTTTCTAGTTTTAAATTTTATTGAAACAAAAAATCTTGCTTTTGATCTTCAATTCTGAACATAATGGACACACATCGTGCCTGAAAGAGAATCAATATCTACATATTTTTGTGACATAATTGATAAACAAGAACAAGGTAAATTTCTATAATGAGCTTGATTATACTAATGGTGCCACAGCTCCATTACTCATTATACCCATAAGAACAATTGAATACTTTTCTCCAGTAACGTAGTCGTCTTGTATAAGATGCAAGTACGAGACCGTTTGTCAACTTATTTCACCACTAATTCACTACAAACCTAAAGAAATACCAAAACTACTAGTAAAAACTGAAAGCAGATGACACAAGGAACTAGTGCATACTAGAAACGGGCATTATGTGCCAAATTCTCAAACAAGAAAGAAGCAACAAATGACAAGTTTGCTGGCGAAAAAAAGAGGACAGAATAAGTGAACCAAGGAGTAGAAGATTTGGTGGCATTTTAAAACCGCATGCTCAAAATGTGTATTGGCAAATCCAAAACTCTAAGCAATTCAACGAATCCAAGTTAACTGCCAATCTCCAAACTACTTGACAGCATAAATAAACAACATAAGACTTTGAGCACTAGATCAGGTGTCCGAAGTCCAAACAACATATATAAATTTATATACTCCTGACTCAAAAGTCCTTCAGCCCACACATGCACAGCTGATTTGACTAAAATCTTGGCAATTGGACTTCGAGAAAGAGAAGCTCATGTTTTTCAATAAGGTTCCACATAGTTGTTAAAGACTAGCCTCAAGCACGGGTTGCATGGGGCTCGAGAAAATGCACATTTTACATCTGAAGCGGACACAGTTAATGGGGCACACACTTCTAAGGGCTTTATCTATGAGTCTTGAGGCACAAAATATATGTTCCTTAGTTCTTTACCTGGGAATTATAGTGAAACTTGGAAATAAGAGAAGATAATTAAATAATAATATTCCTTTTTAGTATATCATGGGGTTCTGCTCCATTGAGCAAGGAATTACCAAAGCAAAAACCATTAAGAGGCACAAAAGAAATCAAGTGTTGAAAAATGAGTAAGCTAATTTAACTCTTTTTGTTGAGCTCCTTATATTTTTCACTCGCAAGAGGAACAAAATTCCCTTCCAATAATATCCTTCCAAATAGACAACCAATGATGCCATTGGCTGGAGTGTTTCTGGAATTTAGCAAAAAGACCTAAATCGACCCAAAAAAATCCCAAAGAGAGCATTTAATACGTCTGCATTGAAAGCATAAAAGGAGAGATACTAACACTTGCATTGCCAAACATGAATTAGCAACCACAGCAGGGCACACCACACATAACAGTAGGAAATGACAAACTATTCCAATGTTTTACCATTGTCAAACGTCATCTTCCCATTCCCAAGGCAATGACCTAAAACTAATCTATCTATCGCAAGCATTAAATAGATCAGGAAGTTATCCTGAGTTCTTCCATTTGAAATAAGAATCCACTAAATGATAAAGTACTATCTTTAAGACCCGTTACATGTCACAATATCAATCACCAAATCACTAAATGCCAGGATTCAGCAATCAGAATGAAGATATCCACGTGGCATGAAGAATCATGACGTAAAGTTAGAAATTCCATAATGACATGCATGCGTGCACATTAATATGCAATAACGTATGCAGAAAACATTTAAATGATTTCCAAAACTAATCATTGGTGCCCCAAGTATGTAGTAAAATAGAGAACAAAAAGTTCAACCCCAACAATAAGCAAAACTTGTACGCAAATTTACGTCTATGCTCAGTAATTAAGGCAATTCGTCGGAAATTGATTAATACACAAAATTTTGTAACTCCGCATCCATGTTCGGAAGTAATGTTATCTTTTGTACCAACACCTCAACTTAATATATAAGCTGTCACAAGTAGGAAACCACTCAAAGTCCCAAAGAGAGTACTCACATCAAAGTTCTGACTCAAACAAGATCCATTTGCTATATGCCAAGTGTTAAACATACTCAAGTAAGACTCATTTTACCACGAGGGGACAAGGTGACTTAGGTTAAATGTGGGACGTATTTAAACAATTAAGGCATCAAGACTCGAGAATATAACTAGTAAATATAAGCAAGTTTCAGCTCATAATATAAATCAAATCAGACACAGGTTTGGGCCGTTTAGCCTCGGAGCACATGGATCTACAATTTTCCCAACACAAACAAGTTGAACAACAATAAACCACACTAGCGGCCAAAAACGAAAAGAAACAAATAATGAACCCTAAACCCTAATTGAAACCATGCTAACCATTACTTTAAATCAATAACGGCGCCGCATTTCATCCTCAAAGAAAAAAATTAGGTCAAATTATATACCAGAAAACGCGATAGCTCATCCTCTCACTCAATCAAACACACGTAAATCCAAAAACGAATAATCAATTGACAAAAATCCGAATATCTCTATTTTTTTTTATTTTTTATTTCTACGTAGAGTGAGAGAAACGAACTCGATCAATAAGTCCAGCTGTAGCTCCAGAAGTGCGCACTTTAAGGTCAATTGTCCAGTTTTCCGGCAACCATTCCGGCCTCTTCGACATCTCCTCTGGGTTCCTCCGCCGCGCCGACTTTGGTGCCGACTCCTCCTTATCATCCCCGGGAGGATACATCCGAATAGGCTCCGCCGCAATGACAACACCCGGAGGAAAGTTTGGATTACCGATGGGGTTATGGTGCTGGTTTTGAGGGGACTCGGCGGCCGAATCGGTTCGGTGAGGATCGATAAAGGAGCCTCCATCCAGTAAGGGGTCGGCCTGGATCGAACCGGTATTAGCGTCCGTTGGCAAGTCGTGAGTCTGGGGAACCGGGTCAGTGAGCTGGGGTTCCGACATTGCGAAGAAAGAAATGGAAATGGAAACGGGGATGGTGATTGGTGAGAGGCAACGTTCGAATAAGTAAATACGAGGAAAACCCCAAATTTATCACGCTTCTAACTCCGCCATTTGACCGTTTGAAACCAACACATTATTTAACTATTTTGATTAATTAATGTTTGCATTTACACGTTATTATTATTATTATTATTTTCGTTAAACTATTTTTGTATTTTAGGAATTTGCAAGATTTAATTATTATCAACTAAATTCAGATGAGTTACTTTGTTAAATTAAATCATTAACATTTCATAATAATAATAATATTGATCTTTCTTTTATTATTTTAAATATTTCCAATATATTGAGAAGGATAATTTTGGAGGGATAAAATTGATCCGAATCAATGAAGATATTATTGTCCATTTTACATAATTAAAAATATTCTAAAATTAATTTGCCCTTTTTTATTTATTAGGTAATTTAACGAATTTTGTGATGTTATATATATAGTTCTTAGTCTTAATAAAACTACATAAATTAGATAAACCAATATGAATATTATAATAGATTTTGTATAAATAATAATAATAATTTAATTAAATTTTTATTTTTTCTATTAAAAAATTTTTATGAGAATTTTGAATGGACACTTATGGTGTACTAGACATTGAGCACCTCATTGCTGAGGTGCTAGCCCGGACGGTTTAATTTTGTAGGTGGGACTGATTGTTTTGAGTTTTATTACAAAGTAAGATAGATGCTCCTTAAACTTCATGCAAAGAGGCACTCATTTCCTTGGTTTCAACAAGTGACTCAAATGTGAGCACAATTTCACCATCATCATATAAATACCTAAACTTTATCAATAGGATAATTCACTTCAAGAGTGAGAACTGCATTAGAGGTTATCAAAGTAGGCTCCTTCAATGGATCAAATGTGCTGAAAAAATATCCAATGCAGTAGAATCAGAAGGTTTCCCCTCACGTTCATATCTGATACGTCATACACAAAAAGGCATTAGATCAAATAAATTTTTTAATAAGGGATTGAAAAAATGTAAACACAAGATGAATGAGAACAAACCTGGCAGATAATCTGTCAATGTAGGTCTCCCTGTTAGCAGGAGACCACTTGAAAGTGGCTATGCGGCATCCAATGACCTGCATTAGTTGGAGTCACTACTAATGACATTAGATATCGATTCCTCTATAACTATCTACATAATATGAGAAACGTGAAAGGAAATACAGTGTCGGAATTTTTTAGATCAATAAATTTGGATGAACTTCCACATTGACTTCTTTTCTCTAATTGTATAGAGTTGATGCTAATTTCAGATTATATACTTGTCGTAGAAATTTCTGATTCCTTTTTCCTAATTTTGCGGCTTTCTTCTTCTTATCTTTCTTGTCTTTCTATCTTCTCACATTGTTCTTCCATATTAGATTTCCATATTCATTCATGTATTCTTCAATAAGAAAAGAATACACCAACCAATGTAATCGATAAGATAAGTAGATAAGATATATTGAATCATCATTTGAACTACTTAGTCACACTGTCCAAAGTGGAAACCGTACTAATATTTCTTAACTGTATTCTAGTATCCTACAACACATATAAGCATAAAGATATTTTCAATCTTACAAATATAAGATTTTTTTAATTTTAATAAGACTTCACATTTTTACTTTAATATTGTAAGAGACAAAATCACCTGCAGATCATACCTCAGTAGCATTTTGATGTGGTGTAATTGGCATGTGATTTCAAGATTCTTCCACTCCAACTTCAGGTACTGCAGCATCATCTATTCATTTTAATTATGAATCAATTCAATCTGAATTTAATCAAAAGCACTCATGGAAGTTCAAATTGTAACGCCTATATACTAAATAAAAAATACCATTAGGTACATCAAGAACACAAGCACATGAACCTGTTACTAAATAATTAAACATAACCCAAACACGGTCCAAAGTTTAAGATTAATCAGAAACTAATGCCTAAACATAATCTGAGGGGGAGAGATAACCAATTACAATTAATTAGAAACTATCTTTAACATAAGTAACCCATTTGTATATTAGCAAAAGTTTCATAATTCTAGAGAGATAGAAAAAAGCAATTTGCAAAACAAAGCACCGACTGCAATATTTTAAAAAAGTAAAGAATCAAATCTAAAGTATTATAAAGTCTCAGACAAATTATACCTAAAATTGTTATCGTAGCAATGAAAGTTAAGAGTATAAAAGTCTAGATGGTTGAGATGGTGCGATATAAAATTGGAATGCAATTAGGAAATCAAATGGGTTGCTAAAAAAAGTTTGAAATGCTTTCATATTTAATAGTATATGTTGTAAGCTATCCCATCAGACCAAAAATGTATATTTTCCGAGCGAGTTGGCATGTAGCCATGAAATTCAGCTAGTATATTCCGGATATGTTAATAATAATACATAAAACCAATAAATATTTAGTATTTTATCAGCTAGGCTTTAGAACTCGTAATTTCAACATATGAAACAATCATTAAAATATGTATTTCAAACATATTTCAAGATAATCTTGGATCATATCAACAGTCAATGCATTAGGCACACTCTTCATTCCAACAAAAAATATTATTTTATCAGCTAGGCTTAGAACTCATAATTTCAACATATGAAACTCACTACAAGAAAACTGTGAAATTCCAATAGAAAAATTCCAACAAAAAGCAAATCCGTTGGAAATTTTAGAGTTCCAACTGATAAGCGTTTTCTTTGCACCCAAAATTAATTCTAAAATATTAAGGATATCAATTACAGCTTAAGCAAGCGACCAAGTTAAATATCGAACCCAAAGGACGGCATATTATCAATTTAGTTATTTACTAAATTAATTAAAACCAGACAATATGATTGAGGGATAGAATTATTAACTACTAAACAATTAATTAAAATAACTAATAAATTAAATTAAGCACTAGAAAAATACGAAAGTGACTCAAGTAGGCGAATAGGTAGCTCTAGGATAATCCAGTTTCACTCATTAATTTTCCTGTCAAGTATATTGTCCGACTCTGCCTCGTGGATTATTGACGCATCACTAAGTCATGCATATATACTCTATAGATACAAGACAACATGCGTATAACACGTGTGAATAACTTTGGAGCAAGAGATATAATTTCACCCCTTTTCTAGATACTATCAATATCAATTATTTCCATAGCCAATTAGTACTCTAACCCGATATGATCTCCTTTTATATGTATTATAAAGTTAACCTCTTTATCCTGCTTGTTAACTCGAATTTAATTCAATTAATAAACATTCATATATAACAGTTCTAATGAAGTTTCGGAGTCCCCTCACTTAAAATTATAACAATAAACCATGATCAGCGGTGAATGCACTCAATCAACAACCAAGATATATATATATTCAGACTCTATATAACAGTTGAAGATGCACAAAATGACCGTGAATATAAATTAAGAAAGCACAATCATATATAAAATACTTCAACAAGAAGTGTTGTACAAAGGTTACATAAGAGAATTCAATTAACTTATAAAACTTTCATAATTCATAGAACTATCAAAACAGTTCTAGCCCATGATGTTGTGAAGAACAATCATGGGAGTTGGATAGATCTTACCCATATGTCCGAAAAATCAGAAAATAAAAGAAGAATTAGGAAAACCCTTGGTGTAGCGATTTCCTTCCTTCTTTCTTCCGTCTCTTCAAATCCTCTTGATTTTACTTCTTGAATCCACAGACGAATCTTCACAATAATGAATGGATGGAGGAAAGGATGGATGTGATGGTGTGGGGGGTAATCTCCATGTGGGGTGGTGTATGAAAGATTGTCGCCTCTCATTTATTTCGATATGATCTACATCTCCTTTTATACTTGTAAACTCTCCTTATGGACATTTACTGGACTTTTCGTGGAAAATATGCACATACACGCACTGGAGGTGTAAACCCAACGAATTTGGAAGTCCGTGTCCTTGTTCGATGATGAGCGTTTTCTCAACACACAATATTAATCCTCAAGTGTGAAGGATGCTATTGTAGCTTTGATAAGCGACCAAGTGATTATCAAACCCAAAGGACGTATTATTATCAATTTAATTATATTCTAAATTATTAAGACTATTATGGCAAAATAGTTGTGGTGATTAAGTAACTAATAAACGAATAATAAGAAGAACAATTAAAATAAATAAACAGTAGAGATTAAACGAAAGTGAATAAGTGAGAAGATAGGTAGTCCTTCGGGCCATTCAGTTTTACTTATTAATTTCCCTTCCGTGTATCAATGTCAGACTCTACCTTGTAGAGTATGAATGCATCACTAAGCCATGCAAATCTACTCTATAGACACAAGTAAATAAGGGTGTGACATGTGTGAATATCCTTGGAGCTAGAGATATAATTCACCCCCTTTCTAGGTACTATCAGTATCAATTATTTCACATGCACTAAGTACTCTAACCCGATATGATCTCTTTTTATATGTACTATGAAGTTATACTCTTTATCCTACTTATTAACTTGATAAGATTCAATTAACAAGTATTTATATAAGATAGTTCTAATGAGACTTTGGAGTCCCCTCACTTAGAATCATAACATGTAATTCTGCTCAGCAATGAACGCACTCAATCAATAAGCTAGATATGTATTCAGACTCTACATTATAGTTAATGATGCACAAAACAACTCTGAGTATGAATTAAAAACGCATAATCTTATATAAAATAAACCACATGTAGTGTTGTACGGAGTATACACATGGAAGTTCAATTAACTTATAAAACCTTCATAAACCCTAGAACTACCCATGATTGATCGAAGAACAATCATGGTGGTTGGATATATCTTACACATAGTCCTAAAAATTTCAAGATAAATTAAGATGCGAAATAAACCCTAGATGCTGGCGCCGGCGCGTCTTTCTCCGTCTTGAATTACTTGGTTCTCACTTGATTCGATAGACGAATCTCTCTCCACAGCTCCGTGGATGGTGGTAGGTTTCGGATGTTGTGTAGAATGAAGGTGGTGGTGAACTCCATTTTTTTATTGCGTAGGGTCTTCCTTTTATACTTGCGAGCTCTTCTTATGGACCTAGAATGGACTTTTTGAGTAAAAACATGCACTGAAGGTGTAAAAGTATAGATCCGAACGTGTCTAGTGCATTGATTTGACGAAGACCCTTGGTCAAACCACACATCCCCTGGTCGAATCGCTGGTCTAATCAGCCTGTACAACACTGCCAGATAGTCGGTTCGACTCGAATGGCAGGTCGAACCAAAAGCTTCATGGTCGAACTGCATCTGTAAAAACTTATGCTTCTGGTTCGACCATGGTTCGACCACTGTGCTTGGTCGAACCATATTTCTGACGCCTCTCTTCACCTAGTTCGACCAGGAATGCTGGTTGAACCACTTCCTTACTAGTTGAACAGCGTCCCTGCTTAGTCGAGCCGAGTGCCTTCAACAGCCTTTCTTCGGTTCCGATCACTTCTATCCTATTTTCCATTGAAAATCCATTCAAACGGACTCAAACACACCTGATTCATGACTTTCTACAATACAACTCGATTTATCTTGACTTAAGATCAAATCTTACTTCATTATCACACGAATCAGAGCTCAAAACATGTGAATTTACACACTCTTCACTTGACCAAAGTGTTCTGTCGAGAAAAAATGGCCCTGGTCGAGTAATGGTCGAGTAACTGATGAGCGTTTTCTCAATACACAAAATTAATCCTCAAGCCTAAGGATATCAATTGTAGTTTCGATGGGCAACCAAGTGATTATCAAACCCGAAAGATGGATTATTATCAATTCAATTATATTCTAGATCATTGAGAATACGTTGACAATTTATTGTGGTGATTAAGTAGCTAAACATCAAATATTTGAAATAGCAAATAAAGTAAATAAGCAATAGAGAAAATACGACTGTGATCAAGTAAGAAATTAGGTAGTTCTTTGGGTCATCCAGTTTTACTTATTAATTTCCTTTCCATGTGTTGATGTCCGACTCTGCTTTGTGGTCTATGGACGCATCACTAAACCATGCAAGTTCACTCTATAGACACAAGTAAACATGCGTATGACACGTGTTAATATCCTCGGAGCAAGAGATAAAATTCACCCCACTTTCTAGGTACTATCAGTATCAATTATTTCCCATGCACTTAATACTCTAACCCGATATAATCTCCCTTTATAGGTACTATGACGTTATACTCTTTATCCTACTTATTAACCTGATAATATTCAATTAACAAGTATTCATATAAGATAGTTCTAATAAGATTTCAGAATCCCTTCACTCATAATTATAATATGTAATCCTGCTCAGCAATGAACACACTCAATTAATACCAAGATATATATTCAGACTCTACATAACAGTTAATGATGCACAAAACGAATGTGAGTATGAATTTAAAAAGCATAGTCTTATATAAAATAAACCACAAGTAGTGTTGTACGGAGTCTACACATAAAAATTCAATTAACTCAAAAAACTGCCATAATCCTAGAAATACCGGAGCGGCTCTAGCCCATGATTGATCTAGGAACAATCATGATTGATTGGTATGATCTTACTTGACTCGCTAGACGAACCTCTCTTCACGACTCCTTCGGATGATGGTAGGGTTTCGGTGGTGGAGGGATGATGATTGAATTTTTTTCTCCTGCGAAAGCTCTTCTTTTATACTTGTAAACTCTCCTTACGGTCCTTGGATGGGCTTCTTGAGCGAACACACGCATTAAAGGTGTAAAAATACAAATATGGTAAGTTTCCGCACATCAGTTCGACCAACAGGTCAGGTTGAATCCTTTTGAGCTTGTCGAACTCCAAGTCGAATCGACCTGTAAATCGATTGCGTATCTTGGATTCGACTAGAATCCTGGTTGAATCACATACTCCTTGGTCGAACTGCAGGTGCATCTCTTTAGGCTTCTGGTTCAACCATGATTCGACCAAATGGCTTGGTCGAACGGCAAAGTCGTGGTCAAACGGTACTCCTTCTCAATCAGTTCGAGCACATGTGCTGGTTGAACGACTTCCTTCTTAGTCGAATCCTGCGCCTGCTAGGTCGAATTGCACTCTGAAATCTCCTTTTTCTGGATCCGATCACTTCCAACTCGTTTTCCTTCGAAAATCAACTCAAATAGCCTTGAAGACACCTGATTCGTGACTTTTCACCATGTATATTGATTCATATCGAATTACAACCATCTAACACACCATTATTACATTTATCCAGGCTCGAAACACGTGAATTTACACTCATCAAACCCCAAACTTACACGTTGTTCGTCCCGAGGTAACGCGATCAAAACCATAGAGTAGTGTAAAATTCACCTAGCTACCACCTTCAATACAATTTATATTCACACATGCAATTTCATCAATCGAAAACAAGTATCACTAGCATCATATATATCATTCATGCAAAACATCACTAAATTATAACGCAATTCGGAGTACGAAGTCATCTAGCTCACACGATAAGTATTTACTCTAACTCTCTAGTGTAGAAAATATACACTTTAATCGGTTAATATACGCTTATATTCAATTCATACTTTCGCATAACCATAATCTTGGCAAGGGTCTCAAAAATCAACTTACAATTAACGTATTACTAGGATCATAAAGGACTTGCTTTTGGGTTGTAATGTTGGCTCTTTGGTAATAGTAGGAAAATTTAGATAAAGTGACTAATTGACTAGTAGAGAATTACCTTGGAGTTTTGCTTTTCGTCATACAACTTCATCATTTTCTCCATCTTCTTCTCATAATCTTCATGGTTCGAATTCTCCTTTTCTTTTCCTTAGCATCAACATCATCTTTCTTTAATGAGCAGGGTACCAATTTCGAGCACTACCCTCTTAAGCAGTCGGGGTACCAGTTTCAGGCACTACCCCTAAACAAGATTTAACCATACTTTTTTTTTCATGCTTCTCAACCAATCTTCTACCTTATTAATTCTTGCAAGTACTTATTCACCTCAACTCTCTACTAATGAATATGGTATTCAACAAGGCTCAAGTAAAGGTTCAATAAGGCTTTTTATCAACGCTTGCCAAAGAAAAAGCTTTTTAAGGCTCAACAAGGCTTCCAATGATACATATATTATAAGGTAAGATAAAATTTTGGCTAAGTGACTCAAATAAACAATAATGGCCTAAGATCATGTCCTAGCAACTCATCAATCATAAGTCTCACACAAGACTCTAAGCCAAGTTCTAGAATACGGTCATATGAATGATTCTCTCAAAAATAAATTATCATGAACTAGCATGATTCATATGGCTCAAACTCTCACAAGGGTAAAATAGAATCCTATGTACTCCTAATAGCATATAATCAAGATCAATTTCACAATGAATTCCACATGCTTATCAAGTTTCACATGTTTCTTATCAATAAAAATCAACACATGTAAAATATGAATGCAATATAACAATGCCAAGAACCCACAGATCATGACAATCCATACAAGTTTCTCTAACCAATACCACCCTCAAGTATCAATCCACACATCTCAATCAAATCATACATACATGCCACTCACACCATAAATACCCATCATGTAAAGAGAAAAAAGAAGGGAGATGAGATAAAACAGACAAAGAATAAAAACCTGATGCAACCTACTCCTCCAGAGCATCATCATCGCTCGCACCCTCTACGTCATCACCGTCACTCATCTCAGTGTGCAACCGATCCACAACTCTATGAAGAGCATTAAGCTTCCTATCCAAATCGCGCTCATCGGCATGCATTTTCCCTAGTCTCTTATCCATCTCCACATAATTGTTCTGTAGTGTGTTGTACCTCGCATCCAGCGCTGCATAGTTCGCATTCACCAACTCCAGCTGCCTATTTGTCTCTTGCTGGTTCGTATTCAGTGTGGCGAAATGCTCATGAATGAATCGAAACTGCTCCTGATAATAAGCATTAGGACCAGCCCACTGCTGCTGTGGCACTGCTGGAATAGGACGTGGTGGCATCACATGCGGCTGCGGATCTCCTATCTTCGGATCAACCTGATCCGCTCCATTCTCCTGCTGCTGCTGTAGCCGTGGCTGAAACTTTCCTTCGTCTACAATCCTTTGAAGCTCCTCATTCATCCCCTCAGCGTACATCTGAGCTACAGTCCTCCAATCACCTTTCGTAATGCAAGTGATGGAAAGAGCATCGTGCGCCAATGTGCTTATCAACTTGTTGCTCTCATTCCGGATAGAAGTCAACTCACTCACATCAAACGGAAACATGAAAGTAAAGGGCTTAGATCCCCTCATGTAAAACCAATCTCCATCGTGAAGATGAGCGAATCCACCATTCACACATGTTCTCATCACCAAGTCCAGATCCTCAAGGATGGGTGTAATACCAGTGAAGTCCATGTGATAGTATTCAGCTATAGTAGTAAGCAAACCTCCTATATTCACTCTCTGAAATGGAGAGCTCCTAAACCTGTATAGCTGATGAATAATATATGATCCCACATTGAACCTCACTCCATTAAGCATACACCAGAGGGCATACAACTTTCCCCTAGACACACAGCTCTCCTCAGATCAAGCAAACAGTGTGTTGCTCAAGACTCTACCCATATATCGGAGCACAGGATTCCGAATCAACAAAGCACGAGCACTACTAGTCTTGAAATCCATATCTTCCCCAGAAATCTCTCTCCAGAAGTTATTCATATTGAAGAATCCATTCTCATTCCTAGAGATCCCTCTCGGAGTCTGAAACAGCGCATTCAACTCCTCAGCCGACCACGTCCTCATCTCACCTCCAAGCTGGATCGTACACTCATACGGGAGATGGCTCGAACCCTTCTTAACAGTTATCAAACATAGCACCTCAGCAGTCACATGGAAGTATGTCGGCTTCTTTAGCTTCATGATGTGACTAATCCCCATTTGATCAAACATCCACAAGATATCATCTCAGATGTGCATTGTAACCATCGCCCCATCATCCTGATACATCGTTCTAGAAATCTTGTCCGATATATCACCCCACTTATCCTTGATATCATCCCAATCATTCATCTGAACCTTGAAATTCATAGGCAACCTCTCCTTAAGCCTTAAATTCTTTGTCACTGCATCTTTACGAGACGACCTATCTTGCCTCTTTTTGGAACGAACCTCGACTTCCTTTCCTTTTCCTGAAAACAACAATTCAATACCAACAAACAAGAAAAGCAAACTAAACTAATTCATAATCAACTAAGCATTCAACTCTACTCAAGACTTCAAGTTTTTCAATGCATATTCATACCAAACAAGCATCTTCCATCCTCATGATTCAACATTTCAATTCACATGCTTACTCAATTCCATTCCAACATCTATTATGCAATAAAATCAACAAACGATTCTATTAACCACAAGCATGCTTTAACAATTCAAGCAATGTACCCATAATCCAACATGCTTCATCTCTCACTTCCAAATTACTCCTAAATTCATGTAAACATCAAGGTTTAACAACCATCAAACAATCAAAACTGAACCCATCTAATGTTCATATGAAATTGGACACAAAAATTCAAATTCCACCATGAATTCCTATAGAAACTTGTTCAATCAACTTACCCACTTATAATCAACAATTAGAACTTCAATCCTAGGGTAATAAAGTTGAGAAAATGTGCCTTTTGAACCAGCCATGGATAAAGAACAAACAAGTGTGACAAAATCCTCAAAATTGCGACAAAACCCTAGTTTTGCAACTAGATTATTCCAAAATCAAGACGAATTGAGTGGAAAGAGTGTGGAATGTGGTGTAATCAGAATAAAATCGGGTGGAATTGAAGTTTATATGAAAGGGCTTTCGATTCGGAACGAATTCGAGTATAGGTGGTGTGCAAAGTGATCGAATGAGGGTGAAAAACGGGGTTAAAAACTGACTTACCTAGTACGATTCGACCTGCTGTAGTGGTCAAACAGGATTAACGTGGTTGAATCACGTTTCTAGAGACCTTCTGCCCCTCAGTTCGACCTCAATTAGACCAAATGCCTTGGTCGAACCACAGTGTCATGGTCGAACTCCTCTGTTCATACTTTTAAGGTCTGTAATTCGACCTCGGTTCGACTTACCGTTTGGTCGAACGAAACCCATCTTGGTCAAATTGGCCTGTACAGAATTCTCTGATATCTAGTTTGACCTCCACCCTGGTCAAAGCCTTGGTCGAATCTCCCCCTGTGTGGTCGAATCGACCTGTAATGGAGTCTCTGATCACCAGTTCGACTTACTCTCCTCAGTTTGACCTACACCCTTGGTCCAATCGAACACCTGCTGCTCCAAAGTTAAATTTTCTTCATCCCCTGCACACTTCAAGCTCAAAAACGAACATTAAGTACCAAAACAGAGCAAAACTCAGCTCGAGAATCAATCTTAAGCTCAATATTTATGCGTAACTCCGCATACGACACTAAAACAAATACAATACACCACTAAACATTAGGCAAATTGCAAAAAATCGACGTACTAAAACCGGTTAAAGTTTCAATATGCCGCAAAAAATCAACTCCCCTAACAAACATTACAAAAAAATATTATACTCTCGGTGTTTCAATGAGGTAAGTACATCACACCCCCAAACTTAGTAGAAACTATAGTGAAAACTAAGTTTGCAAAGAGATGTAATTGTCGATAAGTAAGTACTTCAAATATAAAAATTTCTTACTCACACCAATGAAAATAAAGCAATAAAATAGGAAGGAAAGCCTCCAACAGGCGCTCTTGTTTAACGTCGTAGAGTAACGATGGTACTAATCTAGTGCAAGATATCCTCAAAGACGACGCAAGCATCATCCGTCGACTTGTAATGCTTCAATCGATGCCCATTCACCGCAATGATGTCTCCATATTTGTCCATAAGCTCAAAAATCCCCCCTCCGCAAGCTCTATGGATAATGAACGGCCCCGTCCACTTTGATTTCAATTTTCCTACGAATTGCTCCAAACGAGAGTTAAAAAGTAATACCTCATCACCCTACTTGAACTCCTTGTATGAGATCTTTAAATCATGTCATTTCTTTATTCTCTCCTTGTAGATCTCTGAGTTCTTGTTGCTGGATTGTATACTAAAACTCTAGTTTTAGTATGAACAATGTTATAACAATTAATTTGAAATGAGAATCATATGATCAAATGATTGCGTCTTATAATTTATTTATATGCACGATGCAATAATCCACTTACTTTATACTGTAGATAATATGTTGTGCGACAACACGCGGAAGATCATATTATCGGTTTCCTTATAAAGTATAAACAGATGCTCACAACCGAGATAGACGGGGACTCTCTATCGGGATGGTTGTAGTGTGGTTTGGTATTAGCTTGTCTTGGCTATAGAATTACAATAGTGCACTTTTGTGTATTGAGTAGGACTGCTTGAGATCGTTCGACTTATACTGACTAATAGGAGAACTTGATCTCAGTTATTATGGATGTTCATGCTCTTAATCCCTATACAATAACCTCGACAAGTAGGGCAGTATGTATTTCTTTGATTCATCAATGGGTGAGATTTACGTGTAATTAAATCAACAAACTCGGTGAGTTAGGAAGTAGTGCTATCTCTATGGTGTGCTATTGATTGTAGAAGGAATCCGTGTCAGTCATAGGTTGATGATGTTCCCTTGAGGAGCTCATAAGGATTATCATGTAAACCCTGCAGGTGGATTTATTTTGGTAAGATAATGAGGTTGAGTGGTACTACTCTTGGATTAGATATTAATTAATGGAGTTGTCAGTAACTTAATTAATTAATAGACATTGAATATCTTAAACATGGGGAGACTAACGTGCTCATAATAAGAAGGAGCCCATAACGTAATTATGGGATTAGAACGGTAGTGCAGTAATAATATTTTAGTGGTATATATTATTATTATTGGACTTAAGTATAAGCTTTGGGTTAAGCTTGGATACTTAAGCCAAATGAAGATTCAACTCTAATTTCTCCTCCTGGTCCCTGCTGTAGCCCATATATAAGTCATCTCAGTAGTCCAAAAACCCTAATATATGAGATTTATCACGCCTAACACTGTAAGGAGGGTGAGGGAACAATAAAATGAGAAGATCTCGAAGATCGTCGCCCACACGACGTCGAGATTGGACTTGGGAATACAACAGAAGACTGGAAGGTTGTTTGATGCTGCTGTCCGCCACTTTCTACTATTTTTATAAAATCGTACAATCAACAGAAAAGTACGTATGATATACTGAAGGAAAGCCACGGAAGAGAGGATCGTTTTGGCGCATAGATCACTCAATTCCGAGATTGGATGATAGAGTTATGCCCAAAACGGTGAGACTGCGCAGGCTGCCGACAAGAATCCATCTTCTCCAACATACCCTGGTGAAAGGTAATACGTTTCTTGTTTACTTGCTTCCGCTGCTTGTTAGAAACGTATGGAACCTTAATGGTTCATGTTATCGAACTCCAACAATTGGTATCAGAGCTTCGATTTCGTGGTGAAGCATGACACGTTAGGCTAGGGTTTATGTGAGATTATTTGTTTTCCTTTCGGAATAGAATCGCATGAGAATTAGGGTTTGGTATAATTGTTTTATCCATTTAAACCCTGTATCTATTCGTCGATATATCTTTTCATCGATGGTGTTGGAATTCACGAAACTCGTTCGTGAATCATCATGCCTGGAGGGGCTTCTGCGGAGCGTGGAGTCGTACGGTATGCCGTGTGATGAACACTGATGCGAACCCTGATGCTGGGTGGATATACGCGTGTGATGGCGAGCACTTTAGCGTGCATCATCACTCGTCGGGCACACGTTGGCATAGACACTGCCGAGTAGGGCATGGATGATGGTGTGTGAAAGACGGGCATCCCTGGAGGCAGGCGAGAATTTTTTTTACGCATGGAGGCGGGCAAAGGCGCTCGGTGTCGTGCACGTTGGCGCTCTCTCAGCAACATGTGAAGGGAAATTGGCGCACGGTGATGAGCATCTTGGTGCACGGGACACACACGAGGGCCAGAAGCTGCCAGGCATTGCGGCGGGCTGTTGGAGAAACGCACGTCTTGGCACTTGGAAGCGTGGGCATCATGGCACGGAAGCGAGCAGCAGGCGTGCGAGACTTGACAGGTTAATGGTGTGCGGCTGGACGAGCTATGACCGGGCTTGGCGCACGTTTGCTATGAATGCACGCACTGATTATAGGGCTTGGCGCCCGTTAGCGCGCACGATTGGAGAAGGAATGTTGTCCGATGATTATCGGGTGTCAGCTCTTGATTAACAGCACGGAACTTGCATTCTGCTGGGCAGGCTGGCGCGATAGTGCTGGTCAAACGTTCATGAGCAGGCCGCCGTATGTGGCGCACGGTTGCCGGTGCACTGCAGGGCATGATGCCGGGCAGATAGCGCACGGAAGGTGATGATGGGCGTGCCCGCGAGGCTGGGTAGCGGACTGTACATCAGTCCGACCTGCTCTTGGTACTTCCAGGCAAGGTTTGCGGTTGCGAGAGTTATAACTGGCTGACGGCGGGTGGTCTGTTGCGCGCTGGGAATTCGCTAGGCTCACTGATTCAGCACAGGCTGGAAGCTGACACCGGCGGCATTTTGAATGAACGGTCATTGGCATCGTTAATTCTAGCGAAGCTGCGTCTTCGGTGGCAGTAGGAGTTACGGTGGAGGGTCGGTGTGCTCGAGAGTCGGTGGCTGGTCGTTGAAGAGCAGCGGTGGATCAGCGAATTGACATGCCGACGGGCGGTTCTTGTTGGTGATCTTGGATGCAAATACAGCTGGGAGAAACCGACAGAGTTTTCCCCAGCAGCAATGGAGTATTTGAACAGAAGAGACGGGTGGCGGTTGGCAGACCTGCTGGCCCTGGATGCTGACGGGTAGCGTGTTGGCTGCACAATGGCAAGCAGCAGTTTTTCCCGCGATGAACTAGCCTGATCGATGGGACTCCGGCGAGATATAATTTTCCAACGGGCAGTAAGATAGATGGAACGAAGCTACTTCACGGCGGCAGTTTCCAGCTATGTGAAACCGTATGGAAATTGTCTTGGGGCCCATGAAATCTTTCTTGTTGTGCAAGTTTGATTCATTAGTTAGGGTATTGACCAAGTCAACACTATATTTGGCATTTTTTTATCCTATATATAATTGATATAATTATTTTATTTTGTCAATTATTGTTATATATTTGGATTGTATGCATGATACTCCGTGATTTACTGCCTTATTTGCTATAATAGGAGCATGCTAAGTTGCGTGTTTTATTCTGAATATTATATGCATGTTAAAAACACTCAGTGTTAAATTATTAAGTGGGAGAGTGAATTGATTAATAATTCCCGCGGCCTCCATTATTGGTTTGTTAGCAATGTGAATAAACTTGCGCGTCGGCATTAGAGACTTCCTCCCCATCGGATGAGTTTATTCATGGATTGCTAGAACAAACTTCATTAAAAAATTATGTTTGTAATGTGATGCACATGAACTTGCACGTTGACATAGACCTTCCTCCCTATCTGATGAGTTTATATGCGGTTCACTGGTACATACTTATAATTGATGACTGTAGGAAGTTATCCAAGCGCATGTGTACTTCTCCATCTGTAACGCACATAAGTTTGAGCAATGAACTTGGGGTCAAATAATGGTGTACACTTAGATATAAATGATAAGTATTCTCCCAATCGGAGTCACTGCTTTTATTTGCATGGCCAAAGAGGAACCGACTATTAATTATTTTGTCATGAGGTTTGGTTGACAAATGAAATTAATGGGTAAAACCTTCTCTTGTAAATGTTCGGGTTTATAAACTTCCACACTATCGTGGCTTGCAGACTCACGGTGCTTGAGATATCGGTGAATTTTATTTTTATATTGTTTTGAGGTAATCAATATAAATGGATAAAATTCGAAGATTTGATCGGTGTATTTATTTGTGATTCTCTGTAATTTCAAATGGTTTTATCTCGCTTATTGTATACTATAAGAAACATATTTACTTGTCTAAAATTAGATGATTAGAAAAAAATCTTGTTTTTGAATTTTACTGCTTAAGAAAATATAAATATGTGTTCTCACTAATGATATCCCATGATGACTTTTAAAGTCTCTAGTGAAGAGGTGAGAGGTTCAAAGAAATATGATGGTCCCATGCGACTCTTCAGATACTCGAATAAGTTAGAGAGGCGGGAGATCATGGTTGAATTGATGAATGAATTGGAAATGCTCGGAGTAAACATTGAAGGGAAAACTAGATCAATTTAATTCTCCGTAGTTTGCCTAGGTGTTTTGAGCAAGTTCTACCTGAAATACAAGAGGTTGTATATGGTCGGGAACTTTTGACAAAACATGTGGCAAAGAAAATCCAATTTCATCAAGATGTGAATAAGGTTAGTATCTCATTAACTAGTTTTTAAAGCATGATTAGTGATAACATTTACTGACACGTAGTGTGTAGATGCCGAAATCACTAAAAGCGTGCAACTAAGTGAAGATGAGATTATTAATATGCATGGGTACTACTGCGAGAGTAGTGGTTGTTGCAGTGGGAGTTGTTTATTTATCTAACGATATGAATAAACTGTTGATTTGGAGAAATTGTCTTTACATATGTTTTCATAGAAAGAATTTCATTTTAGTTTCTATGCATTTATGGATGAATACTCCATTTCATTTAAATGACATGGTCATAGTGATGAAGGATACGTCGATGGACAATTTGAACACTCTTAAATCATGTTTATCCCACGGATGCAACAAATAGTAATTAATAACACATCTTCTAATCCTATTAAGAGAAAGACTCTTATGGAAATAGTTAGATAGATGATGAATTATTTGGAATTATTAAATTCATTTTATGGATATGCCCTAGAAACAGTAATTTGTATAATGTTTGTCTGTTTGTGGGATATCCTGGAAAAATGAAGGGTGATGATTTATTTAGTCTAAAAGATCGAAGGATGATTGTTAACACAAACACTAGACTTTGATACACAATTGCATGTAGTGCCTTGTCGTAGTGGGAGAGTTGTTCGACAACCTGTAAGATATATGTTTTGGGAGAGTCGTGAGACTTGGTCCTTAGTAAACATGGAATGGACTCATGGATACGACAAAGCATTACAAGGTAGAAATGCGGAATCTTAACAAAGTGCAATGATTTCTGAAATAGAATCGATTGATTCTAAATGAAGTCTGGGAGCTTGTATGACCACTAAATGGTGTAAAAGCCATAGGAAGTAGTCATACAAAATAAAAGAGGATCATACGGTAAGGTGAAAACCTTGGAAGCAAAGCTTGTTGCGAAGAGGTATACTCAGAAAGAAAAGGTTCCATTATGAGAAAACCTGATTCACTGGTAGCTATGCCAATGTTGATGACACGACCCACCTTACACAACTTATAATTTAAATTCTATTTAACATAAACATCATCATTATAAAAACCTGAATATAATAATTTTTTTCACATAATATGCTTATAACCAACACCATCACACCAGTTCAACATACATGACTGGTTTCTGATACCACTTCAAACCAGACAAACTCGCGACAATACTTATTATATTACACAATCAAAACATCAGCGGAAACAAAATAAACCCACGGCCTAGCCCAACAGGTCGTCATCTATGTACATCCGCTCAAAACCTTGAAGGAGTTCCACAGCTTGCACAGTCACATCACAAACTTAATCATCAACAGGCTCACCTACAATGCATAAACTAGTGAGACAAAAATCTCAGTAAGTAGAAATCATGCATGTCAGTGCATGAAAATGCATTTAGTTCTCTATCGCCTATGTTCTAATTTTTTTTCTAATTAATCTCTTTTATTTTGAAAACTGTTCACATTGCGGGATCCCCACGACACACTTATGATATGCACCCCAAATGAGCTAAATGGGGACGATTTTTCCGAACCCCGAAAATAGTGCCGAGAATGATTTTTCCGAACTCTGGCAAAGTGGTGGGGACGATTTTTCCGAACCCCTAATAAAAATGTCGGGAATGATTTTTTCGAACCCTGACAGAGATGCATATATAGTGGCCGCACACACCATTAGTATCTTATTAATTTTGAGGAAAACACTTTTCATGTTTATGCATGGTATGCACCCAAAACAATTAAATGTGCATCATAAACCATTTACAATATCAATATCAACATTTAATCACCATAAATTAACAACTTAATTTCAATTCACACAAATCCACTTCACCCTGGGATCACACAGATCTCTTTTTGGAATAACAACTTCACCTTGGATCCCACAGATCCTTATAACCAATATTTTCTCAAACCATATAAATATATTTGCAACAGTTTCCAATTACACAGATCTATATAGGATAATAATATTATTTCCAATCACATGGATCCACAACTTGTATCACAAAATTATCACAAATAATTTACAAATACTATTGTTAAATGTGAACCTTACTTTCCCCAAATCACATAAATCCCCAGCTTGTATCACAAATTAGTCTCCAAAATAATTCCTAACGTAATTAAACTAATCAAAAATAACACATAACATAACTATCACATATTAATCACATATAATTCACAAACAACATGTTTATGCATTGTAGTTGGACTTCTACTTACCTGGATTCCGACAGTAATATAAACCCCGTAAAGAACTGTAACTAATTCGCTCCGACCCGCACGTTCCGGCTCGCTCTCTCTTCTCTTTCTCTTCTTCCTCTCTCTCTCTCCTCTCTCTCCCTTTCTCTCTCTCTCCCTCTTCCTCTCTTTCTCCTTTCTTCTCTCTTCTTCTTTTTTTTCTTTTCTTCGCAGCTATTACCGCTGCTTCTCACAAAACCCTCAAAAGGGTATATATATAAATGGCTAAGTTTGACGTCGGCTGTTATCAACCTTATCAACTACATACTATTTATAGTAAGTTACTATATTTAGTAAGTAGAATTTATTATTATTATTATTATTCATTACGAATATACGTGCAATACTTAATAGCTAAGATATAATACATACGTGTACATTTTTCTACCCACTATTATTACGAGAACATGTGTGATACTTAATAATTAAGAAAAGTGTATTTATACTGATAAAATAATTTACTCATATATCCAAATTAATGCACGTAAATATTTATGCACTCATATATTCACATATTGTCTACATGTTTATCACGTATGTATCAAATAAATGTAATGATAATTAAAATATAAAAACAATTATCACATAATTGCCACATAATTATCACATAATTATAAAATGCTCATAACACAAATTAAATTATATTGGCACATGAGTAGTGAGAAGCTCGGGTATCACAGTTGATCCGGACTTTTTTATAAGTTGCTATTCATATGAAATATGAGGAATAGCAAATAGATGTCAAGACAGCTTTCCTGATTGGAAGTCTTGAGGAAAACATCTATGTGAAACAACCAGAGTGATTCTTTGCAAAGGGCTAAGAACATTTTGATTGTAAGCTTAAAGGTGTCCATCGATGGACTAAAGCAAGCTTCAAGATCATGAAACATCTGTTTTGATGAGGAAATCCAGGCATATAGATTTATTCAATGCGCGGATGTGTCTTATGTATTGAAAAGAGTGATCGAAACATGGTGGTATTTCTTGTACTGTAAGTAGATGATATATTGCTCATTGGAGACAATGAAAGAGTATTGTCGGGCGTATGAGTATGGATGATAAAGCAGTATAAGATGAAGGACTTAAGAAAAACAAAATATATCCTTTTCATCACAGTAATACGAATCACAAGAAAGGATGTTATGCTTTCCTAAAGCTTCATGAAATGAGACAAATCCTTATTTGTTTAGCATGTGACTTTATCTAAGAAAATGTATCTTGAGACACAAAAAGAGGATAAAGGTGATGAAAGCGGTTCCTTATGCTTCGGCGAATAAGGAAGCTTAATTTAAGGCTTGCTATGCACAAGTATGGATAACTGTTTTGCCGAAGGCATGAACAGTGGGTATCAAGGTAATCCGAAATAAGAATATTGAACTGTGGTAACACATAATTTTGAAGTACCTGAAAAGGACTAGAAACTATAATGTGGAGCCGTAATGTGGAGGAGTGTTGTATAGAAATATATTTCAGACTCCAGACTCCATCATGGAAAGATGATAAATTGGAGCATATGAGGCAGCCAAAATATCTGTATGACTCTAGAAACTTCATGATGGACTTTGAAGTGTTTCTAAGTTTGTCCAAGGTTATCACAATTTATTTTGATGATAATGGTGCAGTTGCAAACTTGAAGGAATCACGAGCCCATAAGGCAATTAAACACACAGAGCGCGAGTACCACCCGTTATGAGAAATCGTATGATGAGGGGTAGGTTGTTGTCGCCAAGATTGCATCGGATGATGACCTAGTAAATCCATTTACAAGGACCTTAAGGCGAGAGCTTTTGATGGTCGTGTAGTGGGAGTGGGAATCAGATGTATGGCAGAAGACATGACAACATAGTCTTTTAGTATAAGTGGGAGATTGTTGGATTGTATACTAAAAGTCTTGTTTTAGTATGAACAATGTTATAACAATTAATTTGAAATGAGAATCATATGATCAAATGATTGCGTCTTATAATTTATTTATATGGACGATGCAATAGTCCACTTACTTTATACTGTAGATAATATGTTGTGCGACAACACGCGAAAAATCATATTATCGGTTTCCTTATAAAGTATAAACAGATGCTCACAACCGAGATAGACGGGGACTCTCTATCGGGATGGTTGTAGTGTGGTTTGGTATTAGCTTGTCTTGGCTATAGAATCACATTAGTGCATTTTTGTGTATTGAGTAGGACCGCTTGAGATCATTCGACTTATACTGACTAATAGGAGAACTTGATCTCAGTTATTATGGATGTTCGTGCTCTTAATCCCTATACAATAACCTCGACATGTAGGGCAATATGTTTTTCTTTGATTCATCAATGGGTGAGATTTACATGTAATTAAATCAACAAACTCGGTGAGTTGGGAAGTAGTGCTGTCTCTATGGTTTGCTGTTGATTGTAGAAGGAATCCGTGTCCATCATAGGTTGATGATGTCCCCTTAAGGAGCTCATAAGGATTATCATGTAAACCCTGCAGGTGGATTTATTCCGACATGATAATGAGGTTGAGTGATACTACTCTTGGATGAGATATTAATTAATGAAGTTGTCAGTAACTTAATTAATTAATGGATATTATATATCTTAAACATGGGGAGATTAACATGCTCATAATAAGAAGGAGCCCATAATGTAATTATGGGATTAGAACGGTAGTGCAATAATAATATTTTAGTGGAATATATTATTATTATTGGACTTAAGTATAAGCTTTGGGCTAAGCTTAGATACTTAAGCCCAATGGAGGCCCAACTCTAATTTCTCCTCCTGGTCCCTATTGTAGCCCTTATATAAGTCATCTCAACTGTTTTAAACCTAACTCTGCGTCTAACATTCGTGAGATAGAGAGTGAACAACAGATTAAGAAGATCTCAAGGATCGTCGCCCACACGACGTCGAGATTGGACTTGGGAATATAGTAGAAGACTGGAAGGTTGTTTGCTGCTGTTGTCCGCCACGTTGTACAATTTTTATAAAATCTCACAGACCTTGGAATCAAATGTTATACTGACAAAAAGCCACGAAAAAGATGATTGTTTTGCCGCATTGATAACTCAATTCCGACATCGAATGAGAGAGTTATTACCAAAACGGTGGGACTGCGCAGTCTGCCGGTGAGATTGTATCTTCTCCAACATACCCTGGTGAAAGGTAATACGTTTCTTGGTTTTTCTTGCTTCCGCTGAATTAAAAACATATGGAACCCTAACAGGTCACGTTAACCAAACGATCGAACATCAACAAGAATTTCTTCCCCCTCCTACTAGTGAGAAGGGGGTGAGATCGTTCTTAGGTCATGCGGGCTTTTATAGACGCTTCATTAAGGATTTTTCAAAGATTTCTGAACCTCTTTGTAAATTACTCAAAAAAGATTATCCATTTAACTTTAATGATGAATGTCGTGTCTCATTTCAGGTGCTCAAGGGTGCTCTCACTTCCTTTCCAATACTCGTTACCCCGGATTAGAGCCTACAAGTTAAGTTGCATTGTGATGCTAGTGATCAATATGAAGGAGTGGTGTTGGGGCAAATGAGGGAGAAAAAGTTTAGAGCAATCTACTACGCCTCAAAGATATTGAATTCATGCTAAGTTAATTACACTACAACAGAGAAGGAGTTTTTGGCAGTAGTGTATGCTTTTGAGAAGTTTCGACCGTATTTGGTTGGAACACAAATTATTGTCTATACGGATCATGTGGGCATAAAATACCTAATGAGTAAGAAAGATGCTAAACCACGTTTAATCGGTTGGGTGTTACTTTTGCAGGAATTTGATGTGGTGATCAAAGATAAAAATGGTGTGGAGAATGTGATCGCAGATAATTTGTTTAGATTAAAAAATGGAGGAAAGAATGAGGACATGAAGCCGATTAGGGATGAGTTCCCGCATGAGGAAATTCTTCAAGTTGAAGTTGAGCAAGTGTGTACTCTTATGGTGAATATACCTTCTTGGTATGTCGATTATGTCAACTTCCTTGTGTGTGGAATCAAGCTCACGTTGCTCAATGAGTATAAGGTAAAAAAGTTTTATGTTGAAGTAAAGAAATATTTGTGGGATGAGCCCTATTTGTTTAAAATTTGCAATGACGGAGTAATAAGAAGGTGTGTGGCTAATGAAGAAGTGTTAGGGATTCTTGATCTTTGCCGTTCGTCTTTGTGTGGGGGCCACTTTAGTCATCAAAAGACGGGGGCTAAGGTTGTACAATCGAGTTTCTATTGGCCCACATTGTTTAAAGATGCAAAGAAGTTTATGGCGAAATGTGATATGCCAAAGAGAAGGGAAAAGGGGGATAGGTAAGAAAGATGAGATGCCCATGTGTTTAAGAATTGATGTGAAGATTTTTGATGTATGGGGTATTGATTTCATGGGACCATTTCCTTCGTCTCAAGGATATATGTACGTCTTGCTAGCCGTGGATTATGTGTTAAAGTGGGTGGAGGCAATCCCCACTAAGACAAATGATGCTTTGATTGTTCTAAGGTTCTTGAAAAAGAATATTTTTACTAGGTTTGGAGTTCCACGTGCACTAGTGAGTGATAGAGGATCTCATTTTGTAAATAAGTTGATGGAAGGATTGTTGAAGAGATATGGAGTAAAACATCGAGTGGCTACAACGTACCACCCTCAAGCGAATGGATTGGCGGAGGTCTCAAACCGTCAAATCAAGTTAGTTTTGGAGAAGACAATCAATGGGGGAGCAAGGATTGGTCGGAAAGCTTGACTATGCCTTATGGGCATATCGTACGGCTTTTAAGACCATTCTTAGTGTGTCACCATATCAATTGGTTTATGGTAAGGCTTGTCATCTTCCCGTAGAATTGGAGCACCGTGCATTGTGGGCTATTAAACACCTTAATATAGATGAAGGGGAGAGTGACAAAGCAAGGTTGTTGCAATTGGTTGAGCTTGAGGAGTTTAGAGGAAGAGCATTTGATAATTCCCTCATTTACAAAGAGAATATGAAAAAATGGCATGATGCTAAAGTGAAGGAAAAATCATTTGCTCCTGGGGACAAGGTTCTTGTATTCAATTCAAGGCTTAAGTTGTTCCCCAGAAAGCGTAAGTCTAAATGGATGGGGCCATATGAAGTTCTTGAGGTGTTAAGTGGAAATACATTGAAGCTTAAGGGTCCTAATAATGAATTTGTGTTGAATGGTCATCGGGTGAAACAATACCTATCTCTTCTCAAAAGGAGATAGTGTGTGTGGGCACCCTCTCTTCTTGAAACTCTTTGATTGTTTAGTAGAGTAGATTTTATTTTATTTTTGTTGTTAAATGTTTTCTTGTAGATTTGGTATGTAGGTGGAGAAGCTCATTGAGAAAAGTGCATGTGAAGAAAGACAAGGGTGCTAAAGTTAGAACGAAGATGTATGCCACACCACTCTTTACAAACTTAAATTTTAACACTTGTTTTAACTTAAGTTTTGGGGGGGGGGGGGAGTGTAGTGGTCATACTTGGATTTTGAAAGCGTACATTCGTCATCACAAGGTAATTTCATGAAGATCATTGGTGGAAAATACAAGGGTAAGTCTCACCACTTTTTGCAAACTTAATTCTCAACTTGTTTCGATTTAAGTTAGGGGGTAAGTGCATGGTGTGACTCATCACATGTATATGATTGATGTATCATGTATTGATAGATTGTCTTGTGTAAAATGGGTCAATTTTGAAAAATTTCTTGTGAGAATGTTCGTTTTGATTCGTTTGGTGGTGTTAAAGTACATGATAGTCCGTTATTTGATCATAATTGTGAAGCTAATGCGGTGATAAATTTTTGAGCATGAATAGGGTGTATTAAAAGTGCAAAAACAGGGTAAAACGAGGTGTAAAGTTTGAAATTTGGAAAAACAGGAAAAATATCTACACGAGCCGTGTTCAGTACAAAGCCTTGTAAGTTTTGACCGTGTACTGAAATCAGAAAGTGCTACTCGCCCAGGACCAAGGGCGAGTTCAGAACTCGAGCCGTGTAAGAGGTAGAAGCACGGGCCGTGTGCTGCGCACGACCCTGTAACACGAAGCCATGTTCGAGCATCAGAAACACTTACACAGCCATAACTGAGGCCGTGTTCCGAACACGGGCCTTGCAGATGCCAAGTACACGAGGCGTGTAGCAGAGCACAACCCGTGTCGTGTTCAGAGTCAGAATTAAAAACCTATTTCAAGAACAGTTTCAAACACGCCCTTCACTCCGCACGCACTGAGAAACTAGTTTCCGAGTCCAAATACACTTCAATCTCCACCCATTGTTTGTAAATCTTCCTCATTAAGGTTAGTTTGAGTGAGTGAGAGTGAGTTTCTTCAATCTTCTACACCAAAAACACTTCTCAAAATTAAAATTATAGGTATGATCTTTGAACCCTAGTTTTTTAATTTTAGGTTTGAATATCGAAATTCTTGTATGGGCTTTGAATAAAAGCATGATTAAAGCATGACTAGAAATGAGAAACAAGGATTTACAAGTTTTAATTGATAACTTGATTGGGAATGTTTGTATGATGATTGTATAAATTGTATGATGTAATATGGCACATTGAGTGGGAATGTTTGTATGATGATGGAATTGACATGAAATAGGGCTTAGGTGTTGAGGATTTGGGCATGAGGCTATGTTGATTTTATTTTGAAAGCATATTGAATTGTTGTGCATGTCAAGTGTTTGATGAAATGCCTAAGTAATAATTTTGTGTAATTTTGAAATCATTTATGTATATAAAGAAGTGATGGTTTAATTGAAGATTTATATAAGAAGAATGTGTGCATATGTAATGTGGAAGTGAGGTGTAAATCTATGATGATTGAAGGGATTGATAGGTTTAAATAGAAGCATATGATTGAAATGAGTTGTTTGTTTGGTTAATTGCTTTAAGATATCTTGAAAACTCTTGAAATGTAATATGTGATAGCGATGATTGAAGCTATGAGGATGAGATTATGCAATGATGATGTATGATATAGTTCACACTTAGTTGAACAACAAGTGATGATTCTAATCCTAATGCATTATCATTTCTATTAATGAAAATGAATGTAACTTGAGCATTGTTGTAAATTGTAGATGGCCGAGAGAAGAGTGAGAGCAAGGAATGAGGATTTCATCATCATTACCGATTCGGGGAACTTGCTAATCTTGATGCTCAATTAGTGGAAGATGAAATTCATCCGGACTACTTTGGGGTAGAATTTGAGGAGTATTTGGGAAAGTTTGTACTCCGTTGGCAAACACTTTGTCCAAAAATTAAGCCAACCCGATTCCAAGATACAACTACTATGGAAGGGTTAGGAATAGAGGAAGATTTGAGGAAGTTGTTTAGGTTTGCACAAATGGAAGGGTTTTTCGATAAAAGGACACCTACTTATCTTTATCTCACTGCCGAGTTCATGAGTACACTCGAGGTAAAGAAAGATAGAAAAAAGTTCCCCATCTCCATTACATTCCAGTTGGATAACGTGATGAGAAGGAAATTCCTCTACATGTTTTGAATGAATTCTTTGGATGCCCATCGTGTCGGGGCCATAGCAACTTCTATGAAGGAGGGGGATTTAACCAGCAAGATTGTTGGAAGAGATTGGTAAATGATGAGACAGAACAGACAAGATACATTCCCAGTTCTTCAAAAGGTACAGCGATAAGGAATGTCTTGACTATAAAATTGCACTAGTGCACTTTTTTGTGTATTGAATAGGACCTTCATGAGATCGTTCGGTTTATACTGACTATATAATAGAACTTGATCTCTGTTATTATGGATTTTCGTACTCTTAATCCCTATACAATAACCTCGACACATAAGCTAGTATTTATTTCTTTGATTCATCAATGGGTGGGATTTAATTATTAAATCAATATTCTCGGTGAGTTAGGAGATGGTGCTGTCTCTATGGTGTGCTATTGATTGTAAAAGGAATCTGTGTCCTAACGGAACTGGTTGATGATTTCCCCTTGAGGAGCTCATAATGATTATCATGTAAACCTTGCAGGTGGATTTATTCCGGAATGATAATAAGGCTGAGTGATAGCACTCTCGGTAAATGAATTAATTAATGGAGTTGTCAGTAACGTAATTAATTAATGGGCATTGAATCTTAAACACGGGGAGATTGACGGGCTCATAATAAGAAGGAGCTCATAAAGTAATTTGGGATTAGGGTGGCAGTGCAATAATATTTCTTTAGTGGACTGATTTATTATTATTGGACTTAAGTATAAATTTTGGGCTAAACTTGGATGCTTAAGCCCAATGGGAGGCCCAACCCTAATTTCTCCTCCTGGTCCTTGTTGTAGCCTATAAATAGCCAATCTCAGCAGTCCAATAATCATATTTTGACATGCCCAAAAATATGAGATAGAGAGAGTGACTGCAGATTGAGTCGTCTTGGAGATAGTTGCCCACACAACGTCAAGACGTGGCTTAGGAATACAACAGAAGATCAGAAGGTCATTTTCAGCAACTTGATAGTCTACTTCCATGATTTTTCTGAATTTTTGTGGAACTCAAAACTGGTGGTGTGATACATGGATGAAAAGGCACATAAGACAAAATCATTTTGGTGCAAAAATCACTCGAATCGAAGATTGGATGAGGAAGTTATGCCCAAAGTCATGAGGTCGCGCAAGCTGCCAGCGAAAATTTAAAAAATTTTCATAAATTTCATCTTCTTCAACATACCCTGGTGAAAGGTAATGCATATTTTATATTATTGCTTCCACTGATATAGAATTGCTTGGAACCTTAACGATTCACGTTAACCAAACGATTGAACGACAAAACTTCATGGTCCTGACCTTTGCCCTGATTTATAGCTTCGACCTTCTGTTTGGGCCAAAAGGATCTTGGTCTTCTGGACCTCCATCCTCCGCTCCTTTGAGTTTAAGGATGATTTTTCTTTATCATTTTCTACTTCCTTGGACTTCTTCCAGTGATGGTTGGAATATCGTTACTTTCACAGCGTAAGGGTATTGTCTTGTTGAATTCCCCTTAATCTTTTGTAGTTTTTGTGCAGTGATGCTTGAATCCAGCTCATAAGGTTCATATTCTCTGATCCACATTTCTCTCCATGGACTTGGAATCTTAGCAAAGAATAGGTTGAATATTTCCTCCTCCTTGTTCTTGGATTTCTATCTATACCCTATGAAGAGTTTGATGTACTCGTCTACATGACAGATGTCAAGTAATTTCAGGTTGTATAGGGTATTTCTATACTTCTTATTCTTTTCTTCTTCCATCCCTTCGAAGTAACCTACTCCGATGAAGTGGATCTTAAAGATTTTGACCATGCGATCAACAATATTACCGAGATCTTCGCCTTCCATGGCCTCCTTCTTGACTTCATTTGAGATTTTCTCCCAGGCGCACTTTACTGATCCTTTTAGGCTCATAGTTAGAAATCTTATGAACCATTTTTTATCTAGCTCTAGTGCACCTCCTGCAATCTTCATTGCATTTGTCCACTCGTCGATCAAGGTCTCTCTGTTTTTTAAGTCCAGAGTGTCGAGGTTTAGGATCAACCTGTATTGATTTATTAGTTCAAGGTGAGATCGACTATATGGGGTGTTTTGTAGACTAGATCCTCGAACTCGGCTTACTCCTGTTGGCAATCCCATCACCATCATCTTGAACTTTCCTTAGTTTTGGGATGTCTCTTCTTTTCTTACTTCATGGACTACATGTGATCCAGAAGTTCCTTCATTTTAGCTCAGATCATGTCGCATATGAGGAGCCTGAGATTGCTGTTGAGAGTTTGAATTTTATCCAACATTCATCTTTAGATCTACGATTGATAGTCCTCGGAAGGACTCATATAGATCTTGTAGATCCTCAAGATTCTCTCTTTCCATCCAGGAATGTGGATTCTCCTCGAAGGATAACAATCATCTTCTCACTCTCCGTCTTTGGTCTTGTGAACTATGTCGTCTTTCCATTTTAGTGTAAAAGGGGTTCTATTCCGAAGGTTGGTGGCAGCCTTCCTCCTAGTCTTCTCCTAGTCACTTTATTTTTTAGGTGTTCTAATTGATTTATCAACTTCTTGATGAGGTCAAGTTTTTTGTTCTGCAACGTCTACACCTTATCCATCTTGAGGCTGATTTCAAATATCGTCTTGGACATGTTTTAGCAATATTCTCCAAAGAATTTCACCGTCTTTTTTAATTCTCTAAGATCTTGGTTCATCTTAGAGTTATCTACCTCGATTTCTTTCCACTCTATCATTTTGACCACCATGAAAGGTGATAGGGCTTGCAAATCTCTCTTGGACCTTGATTTGGTCATCTTCTCCATTGTTCGTGTCTCGGGACACATCCATGGATCTCAGTGAAACTTTGGAGTTCCACTATATTCCTTGACACCACCTGGGAATATCTTATTTCATTCTGGCGGGCTTCTTCTAAATGTTCTTCCTTGGTGTAACTGGCACGAGCCTCTGCCCGTTTCCATCCTTGTCTGAGACCTTTCCAGAATCGGTAGTTGACATCAACTTTCTTTTCTGCTTGTTGGCTATACAAAATAATGTAGTATTGTTGTATAGAGCTGCTCGTTTTGTCATATCCAATGGGCCAGAAGGCGCTGTTGCTACAGTTTTGAATAGGGCTTATAGTCCTGTCACACTCGGATGTCAAACTTTCGTTTGGATCCATATGTCTTTAAAACTCTCCTTTCGTTAAGTGACATGAGTTTATAATAATTTTTCCATTCATAAATAAGTAAATATATGGCTTTAATACCATTTTGAAGCGTGAAAATATGGTGAAGATTGTAAGAAAATTGAAGTATATAGACGGTGTTGTAAAAAGTGCGTTGTTATAAGGTATGTTGTTAATGCTTGGCTTGGATATAGCGAATTCTACCTTTTTCCAGTAAAAAGGACCATTTCGGCTAAAATTTTAAGAGTTATGGGAATATTTTGGTAACTTTAACTTTTCTGGGACTAAAAGGGACCATGGACGAAGTTGCGGGATGAAATCGGTTTTTATCCCATTTATAACATAAATTATATATTAGTTAAGTTGGTAGATGATATGCTGATATACTTAAGAGGTCAAGGTTTCAAATCTAAATAAATGTATTTTTTTATCATTCGAAAATTCTAATGGAGTTTGAAGATCGTTGGTATTTATTCCAACGGTAATTCCAAAAGAAAATTCCATTGAAAAAAAATGCTTGAATCACTTTTAGATAAAAAAAATTCCAACAAAAAAAATATTATTGGATTCATTGTTGAATTTTAGAAAACATTGGAAATATTGTTGGGAAAATGACATTCCAACGGCCACTTTTCCAACGGAAAAAATTCGTTGAAATATTTGATGAATCATGAATTCCAACGGTATTTTTGCATATTTTAACGATTTTTCTTAATTGAAATTCAGTAGTTTTCTTGTAGTGACTGTTGATGTGAAGTGTTGAAACCATGATTATAACCCGAGTACCCATCCAAGAAATAATAAAACTCATACCTTGCAAGACGATCAAGCATTTGATCCATGAAAGGAAGGAAAAAATAATCTTTGCATGTATTTTCATTCAGTTTTCTGTAATCCGTACACACACGCCATCCCGTAGGAATCCTAGTGTCTAATGACTCTCCATCTTTTGATTTCACAATTGTCATGCTTCCTTTCTTAGCTACAACATGTAATGGACTCACATGGGGACTATCACTAATAGGATAAATAATTCTTGCATCAAGCCACGTTACGATTTGCTTTCTAATCACTTCTTGAATAGCGGTATTCACCCTCCGTTGATTTTGAATGCTACTCTTAGCCTCATCTAACAACCTTATTCTATGCATGCAATAGGAAGGACTAATCCCCTTTAAATTATCAAGAGACCAACCAATCGCAGACTTATACTTTCTAAGAACATCTAACAATTCCTCAAGTTGGTCATCATTAAGGGAAGAAGATACAATTACTAGATATTTTTCATTGTCACCCAGGTAGGCATACTTCAAGTGTTCCGGTAGCGGTTTCAACTCCTCATTCTTCTCCTCTTGAGGTGCACTCTCTCTATCCAATGGCAAGTACTTCCTAGTCCACTTGACCTCTTCAGTTTTGGTCCTTGTCGACTCATACCTGTCATCACCCAAAGCAAACAAGTTATCAAGAAATTCAATACATACCTCATTGGAGAGTTCATCTAGCTCAGTAGTGGGAAAAGTAAGAGACTCCGCCAAACACGTCTCAAGAGGATCCTTCGACAGAATCAAAGACATGTCTTCCTTCACAATCTCCTCCACTACATCAATATTGTGACACTGCATCTCCATTGGCATCTTCATTCCTTTGTTAAGATTAAATAGGACCTCTTCTTTATCCATCCGTAGTCGCAACTCACCCTTCTGCACATCTATCATGGCTCCCGCAGTAGCAAGGAAAGGTCTCCCTAAGATAAGAGGAACATTATCCTATCATCTTCCATCTCTAGGACAAGAAAATCTACAGGAAAAGCCAAGCTTCTCTACTCTGACAAGAACATCTTCAATAACACACTTCGAAAAAGTTATAGACCTATCCGCTGATTGTAGAGCAACTATTGTGGGAGTTAATTCCCCCAAACTAAGCCTTTGAAAAGTGGATAACGGCATCAAGTTGATGCTTGCCCCAAGATTATACAAGGCTCTACGTGTCGGCCCCTTTCCAATCTCACATAAGATAGTGAAGCTTTCCGAACCTTTCAACTTAGCTGGCAGCTTCCTTTGAATGATTGAGCTGCAGTTCTCAGATAAATTCACCATTTCAATTTCGTTCAAGCTTCTCTTCTTTAACAGAGTATCCTTCAGAAAGCAGGCATAATACGACATCTCCAATATTGCTTCAGAGAAAGGAATGTTCAAGCTTATTTTGTTTATTATTTTTGAAAACTTCTTGAACTTTTCCTCCAATCCTTTCTTAACTAGCTTGAGAGGAAAGGGCGGAGGTATCTTAGTTTTGGGAATCCCTCATTAATCACGTTCAGCCTTCTCTGCTTTATTCTTTTCGGCTCTCAATCTCTTAGCTCTTTCCCACTTTTTTTCTACTATAATCTCAGTATTCTGCTCTTTGGATGACACTGGAGTAGTTTCAACATCATGTGGAGCATTTCATGCGGAAAACGGTACAGAACAGGCGAGTTAGACCTGAGTTCGACCTGGGTAGGTGATCGAACTCGGTGAATAATGGTCGAACTGAACATCTGAAAGTTCGTTCTCCCCTTATAGGTAGGTTCAACCATGATTCGACCAGCAGGGTTGGTCGAATCCAAGCGATCGTGGTAGAATCAGGCTTCAGACAAAGCCGAGTGCTCTGGACAGTGGAGTTCGACCTCAGTTCAACCAGAGGCCTTGGTCGAACTCACCTGTTTTTGGTCGAACTGACCTTCTGACTCCTCAGGACGTCGTCCAGGTACCCTGTTCGACCTCCCCTGCTCAGTTCGACCTTGGTAACTGGTCGAAGCGGGCTCCTGCCACTTCAGAATTCGATTCCAGCTTCATCGGTCCCCCATATTGCATTCCAAACCTCAATGTAATGGCATGACAAGACGTTGGATTCTCAATACTTTGAGACAGAAACTTTCCTTTCTCAATAGTTTGAGTCAATTTGTTTACATTTCCAGCCATCTCCCTCATTAACAACGTAAGGTCTTTTACTTGTGTAGTCAAATCCTTATGTTGATCATCAATCTTCTTCTCTAACTTGGCCTCAAGACAGTCTACTCTTGCATCATTCCTCCCTATGTACCTATTCACAGTATCCTCAAAGCCAGGCTTTCCTTCTTCCACCTTAGCTCCCGGATCAACACCGATAAGAGGCTACACCGCATTATTCGGATTGCTCCATGAAAACTCCGGCCTCCTATATATCTTACCCTAGTTCAAAAAATACAAGATAAATTAGAAAACGAACAAACCCTAGATGTGGGCATCGTCGCATCCTTCTCCATCTTGAATCCTCCTCTAGATCCCACAAACGAATCTTCAAAGTGATGAATGGATGGAGGAAAGGATGTGGATAATGGTTGGGGGGTGATCCCCCTTGTGGGGTGTGGTATTGTGTTGTGGCCTCTCTCTAATCTAATCTCTCTTTCTCTCTAATCTAATCCAATTCTTCGTGTGATCTACTTCCCCTGCACAATTTAAGCTCAAAAAACGAACATTAGGTACCAAAATAGATCAAAATTAGCTCGAGAATCAATCTTAAACTTGATATCCATGAGTAACTCCGCATATGACACGAAAAAACAACACCAAACACCATAAAATATTAGACAAATTGTAAAAAATCGACACACCGCAACCAGTAAAAGTTTTGATATACCGCAAAAAATCAACTCCCCTAACAAATGTCACAAAGAAAAGATTATACTCTCCGTGCTTCAATGAGATAAGTACATAACACCCCCAAACTTAGTAAAAACTATAGTGAAAACTAAGTTTGCAAAGAGATGTAATTTTCAATAAGTAAGCACGTCAAATATAAAAATTTCTTACTCACACAAAAGAAATAATAAAGCAATAAAACAGAAGGGAAAGCCCCCAACAGGCGCTCATGTTTAACTTCGGAGAGTCACGATGGTACCAATCTAGTGCAAGGTATCCTCAAAGACGACGCAAGCATAATCCGGCGACTTGTAATGCTTCAATCGATGCCCATTCACTGCGATAATGTCCCCATCTTTGTCCATAAGCTCAAAACTCCCCCTCCACAGGCTTGATGCACATTTTTTTTTGCACGTAAAATTAATCCCCAAGTATTATCAGTTGTAGCTTAAGCAAGCGACCAAGTAAATGTCGAACCCAAAGGACGACGTATTATCATTTTAATTATTATCTAAATTAATTAAGACAAGATGACAATTAAGTTTGAGGTTTGACTTATTAATCTACTAACAAATATATAAATAAAAATTAAAATAAATAAACACTAGAAGAATTACGAAAGTGGATCAAGTAGGAGAATAGGTAGCTCTAAGATAATTCAGTTTCACTCATTAATTTCTCTTTCGTGTGTTGATGTCCGACTATGCCTTGTGGAATATGGACGCATCACTAAGCATACATATTTTCTCTATAGACACAAGTGAACATGCATGTAACACATGTGAATAACCTTGGAGCAAGAGATATAATTCTACCCCCTTTTATTGGTACTATTAGTATCAATTATTTCCCTGGCCAATTGGTACTCTAACCCGATATGATCTCCCTTTATAGGTATTATAAAATTATCCTCTTTATCCTACTTAATAATCCGAATTCAATTTAATTAATAAGTATTCATATATGATAGTTCTAATGAAGCTTCGGAGTCCCCTCACTTAGAATCATAACATGGAATCCTGCTCAACAGTGAACACACTCAATCAATAACCAAGATATGTATTCAGACTCTACATAACCGTTAATGATGCATAAAACGACTGTGAGTAAGAATTAAAAAGGCACAATCATATATAAAATAAATCCACAAGTAGTATTGTACGGAGTTTACACACGAAAGTTCAATTAATTGGTAAAAACCTTCACAACCCTAGTTCTACCAAAAAGGCTCTAGCCCATGATGTTACGAAGAACAATCATGAGAGTTGGATAGATCTTACCCATATGTCCAAAAATACAAGATAAATTAGGAAATGAAGGAAACCCTAGATGTGGGCGTCGTCGCATCCTTCTCCGTCTTGAATCCTCCTCTTGGTTCTCCTTTTGATTCCACAAATGAATCTTCAAAGTAATGGATGGATGGAGAAAATGATGTGGATGATGGTTGGGGGTGAACCCCCCTTGTGGGGTGTAGGATGGTTGTGTTGTGTTGTATCCAATCTGTATCTCTCTTGTGTTGTGTCTTCTTGGTATGATCTACATCCCCTTTTATACTTGTAAGCTGTCCTTATGGACCTAGGATGGACTTTTTCTTGGAAAGCATGAAATTTCATGAACAGGGGGTGAAAATCCCAATTTTGCGCTTGTTCAAGCTTCTGGTTCGACCACGACAGTGGTCCTACCGAACAGAGGAGGTCGAACTCTGGTCGAACTGCAGTGCGCAGTCTCACCGCTTTGAGCTTAAATTCTACATCAAAGCTCCAATTTGAGTGATTCTTACACTAACGTGATCCTCTCTTCCTTGGCTTTCTATCCATATAACTCATAAAAAATCCAAGAATTGAAGGTGTAACAAGCCATGCAAAGTAACACAGTTGTTCTGTTCGGCACAGCTCGCGCGACGTCACCACTTTGATAATAACTTTCTCGTTTGGAATCCAATTGGGGTGTTCTTTAAGCCAAAACAACCCTCTCTTCAGTAGAATTTCAACCATGTATCTCTACACTAGTTTTAATCTCTATACAAACACAAAAAATTACACAAGTTGGACGTGCATTTTTTATCATTCAACGCACAAGTTGCACCTTTTCTCCAACTTTGCACTTTTGATCATTTTTCCACCTAAAACACAACAAAACACCTCAAGTGCACCTTTTTCTGACATATAATGAATATAAGACACTTGTGCTAATATATGACAACAATTCCAATCAAGAAGGTGTTAAATTCGACACTATAACACACTTATGTCCATTGTCATCAAGGCTCTATGGATAATGAACGGCCCCGTCCACCTTGATTTCAATTTTCCTGTGAAAAGTTTCAAACGAGAGTTAAAAAGTATTACCTCATCACCTTTATTGAACCCCTTGTATGAGATCTTTGAATCATGCCATTTCTTCATTCTCTCCTTGTAGATCTCTGAGTTCTCTTAAGATCGATTTCTGAACTCATCCAATTGATTAATATGAGTCATCCTCAACTCCTTTTGATCCTTTAAAGATAAGTTCAAACTCCTCAATGCCCAAAAAGCTTTGTGCTGAATCTCTATGGGTAAGTGGCATGGCTTCCTATAGACGATTTGATACGGTGACATATCCAACACCGTCTTATAAGCAGTCTGGAACCCCCACAACACAACATTAAGCTTCATTGCCTAGTCCTTCCTATTGGTTCTGACTACCTTTTCCAAAATTTACTTCACTTGTCGGTTGGAGACTTCAGCTTGCCTATTTGCTTGAGGGTGATAGGGTGTAGTAACCCTATGCTTAACTCCATAATCCTTAAGCACCTTTTCAAGAAGCTTATTGACGAAGTGAGACCCTCCATCACTCACTAGTGCTCTAGGAACTCCATAGCGGGCAAAAATATGTTTCTTCAAGAAAGATAAAACAGTCCTTGAATCATTCACACGAGTGGGAATGACTTCCACCCACTTAGAAATATAGTCCACTGCTAAAAGGATGTAAAGAAATCCATTAGATGGAGGAAAAGGCCCCATAAAATTGATTCCCCATACATCGAAGATCTCAACAACAATGCTTGGCTGAAATGACATCTCATCTCGTCGACTTATGTTCCTCATCCTTTGACATCTATCGCATGTCGCCACATAGGTTTCACAATCTTTAAACAAAGTCGGCCAATAAAGAGCATATTGAAGTACCTTTGCTGCATGGCAAAAACACACTCCATCTCCATCTCATGCACACACATACGGACTTTGGAATCCGTACATATCTTGTAGACAAATGGATCATACCATATAAATGTCTCCACATCCCTCTTGAATTTAGCAAGTTGATATCGGTTGATATCTCTCAGAATTTCTCCTACGACAATGTAATTCACGTAATCCGCATACCATGGATCCATCCCTTGGGCAACCACAACACAGGCTCTTTCTGCCCCTTCAACAAGCATTATCTTCTCATCAGGGAACATCTCTTCAATGTAATCAAAAGAATCATCACAATGCTCCCTTGTCTCCAACCTTGATAGGTGATCCGCCAAAACATTCTCAGTGCCCTTCTTATCTCGGATCTCCATGTCAAATTCATGTAGAAGAAGAATCCATCTAATGATCCTTGGCTTTGTTTCCTTCTTCTCCATCAAGTATCAGATCGCAGAGTGATCCGTATACACTATCGTCTTCATGCCAACCAAATACTGTCGAAACTTATTGAATGCATACACCACAGCTAGAAACTCCTTTTTAGTCACTGTGTAGTTCTTTTGTGCAGCATCAAAAGTCTTAATCGCATAGTAATTGGCACAGAACTTCTTATCCTTCAACTGCCTAAGCACCACTCCAACTGTTAAATCACTCGCATCACACATAAGTACAAACGGCTGAGTCCAATCCGGTGTGATCAAGTTAGGTGCAGTAATAAGCGTCTCTTTGAAAACCTGAAAAGCTGTTAGACATTCTTCATCAAAAACAAAAGGAACATCCTTTTCAAATAAATGAGATAAGGGCTTGGAGTATTTTGAGAAGTCTTTGATGAATCTTCTATAATAACCTGTGTGTCCATGGAAGGACCGCACTCCCCTTTCATTAGTAGGTGGAGGAAGCTTCTCAATTGCCACAACATTTGCTCTATCCACTTGCAATCCCTTGGCCGAAATATGATTGCCAAGAACAATCCCATCTCTTACCATAAAGTGACACTTCTCCCAATTCAAGACAAGATTAGTATCTTGGCATTTCTTCAAAACAGTAGCAAAGTTAGACAAACAAACATCAAAAGAGGAATCAAACACAGAAAAATCATCCATAAACACCTCCATGATCTTTTCTATCAACCCATCAAATATGGTCATCATGCAACGCTGAAATGTAGCAGGTGCATTACATAATCCAAAAGGCATCTTCCTAAAGGCAAAAGTTCCGTAAGGGCAAGTAAAAGTAATCTTTTCTTGATTCTCGGGTGCAATCATAATTTGATTATAACCCGAGTACCCATTCAAGAAAAAATAAAACTCATACCCTGCATGACGATCAAGCATTTGATCCATGAAAGGAAGGGGAAAATGGTCTTTGCATTTATTTTCATTCAGTTTCCTGTAATCCGTACACACACGCCATCCCGTAAGAATCCTAGTGGCTAATGACTCTCCATCTTCAGATTTCACAATAGTCATGCCCCATTTCTTATCTACAACATGCAATGGACTCACATGTGGACTTTCACTAATAGGATAAATAATTCCTGCATCAAGCCATGTTAAGATTTGCTTCCTAATCACTTCTTGAATAGCGGGATTCACCCTCCGCTGATTCTGAATGCTACTCTTAGCCTCATCTAACAACCTTATTCTATGAATGCAATAGGAAGGACTAATCCCCTTTAAATCAATAGACCAACCAATCACAGACTTATACTTTCTAAGCACATCTAAAAATTTCTCAAGTTGATCATCATCAAGGGAAGAAAATACAATTACCGGATATTTTTTATTGTCACCTAGGTAGGCATACTTCAAGTGTTCCGGTAGAGGTTTCAACTCCTCATTCTTCTCCTCTTGAGGTGCACTCTATCTATCCAATGGCAAGTACTTCCTAGTCTACTTGACCTCTTCAGTTTTGGTCCTTGTCGACTCATACCTGTCATCACCCAAAGCAAGCAAATTTTCAAGAAATTCAATACATACCTCATTGGAGAGTTCATCTAGCTCAGTAGTGGGAAAAGTAATACATCAATATTGTGACACTGCATCTCCATTGTCATCTTCATTGCTTTGTCAAGGTTAAATAAGACATCTTCTTTATCCATCCGTAGCCACAACTCACCCTTCTTCACATCTATCATGGCTCCCGCAATAGCAAGGAAATGTCTCCCTAAGATAAGAGGAACATTATCCTTGTAATCTTCCATCTCTAGCACAAGAAAATCCATAGGAAGGACGAGCTTCTCTACTCTGACAAGAACATCTTCAATAACACTCTTCGAAAAAGTCATAGACCTATCCGCTAGTTGTAGAGCAACTGTTGTGGGAGTTAATTCCCCCAAACCAAGCCTTTAAAAAGTGGACAACGACATCAAGTTGATGCTTGCCCCAAGATCACACAAGGGTCTATGTGCCGGCCCTTTTCTAATCTCACATATGATAGTGAAGCTTCTCGGATCCTTTAATTTAGCTGGCAGCTTCCTTTGAATGATCGAGCTGCAGTTCTCAGACAAATTCACCATTTCAATTCCGTTCAAACTTCTTTTCTTTAAAAGAATATCCTTCAGAAAGTGGGCATAATAAGTCATATCCAATATTGCTTCAGAGAAAGGAATGTTCAAACTTATTTTGTTTATGATTTCTGAAAACTTCTTGAACTTTTCCTCCAATCCTTTCTTAACTAGCTTAAGAGGAAAGGGTGGAGGTATCTTAGTTTTGGGAATCCACCATTCATCACGTTCAGCCTTCTCCACTTTATCCTTTTGGGCTCTCAATCTCTTAGCTCTTTTCCACTTCTTTTCTGCTATAATCTTAGTATTCTGCTCTTTGGAAGACACTGGAGCAGTTTTAACATCATGTGGAGCATTTAACGCGGAAAATAATGTAGAATATGTGGATTTGACCTGAGTTCGACCTGGGACAAACTCAGTGAATAATGGTCAAACTGAACATCTAAAAGTTTGTTATTCCCCTTACATGCCGATTCGCCATGGTTCGACCAACAGGGTTGGTCAAATCCAAGCGATCGTGGTCGAATGGGGCTTCTGAAAAAACTGAGTGCTCTGGATAGTGGAGTTCGACCTCAGTTCGACCAGAGGCTTTGGTCGAACTCACCTGTTTTTGGTCGAACTGACCTTCTTACTTCTCAGGACCTTGCCCAGGTACCCTGTTCGACCTCCCTTGCTCAGTTCGACCTTGGTAGCTAGTTGAATCGGGCTCCTGCCGCTTCAGAACTCAATTCTCAATACTTTGAGATGGAAACTTCACTTTCTCAATAGTTTGAGTCAGTTTGTTTACATTTCCAGCCATCTTCCCCATTAACAACGTAAGGTATTTTACTTGTGTAGTCAAATCCTTATGATGATCATCAATCTTCTTCTCTAACTTGGCCTCAAGACAGTCTACTCTTGCATCATTCCTCACCATGTACCTGTTCACAGTATCTTCAAAGCCAGGCTTCCCTTCTTCCACCTTAGCTCCCGGATCAACACCGATAAGTGGCTGCACCACATTATTCGGATTGCTCCATGAATACTCCAGCCTCGTTAGTTGTTAATAACCACCTGGGGGATCACGATTGTTGTAGTTCCCTTGATAGTTCCGATTTTCTTGATTTGAGTACCTAGTTCCTTGAATACTTTGACCCATGGCGTAATTTGCCTCCTTGATCTCCTCTTGGCTAGCTCCTTCAAAGCCACCATCCTGTTGTATCATTGGTACTTTCTTAGATAAATCTATGATCTAATTTTGCTGAGACTCTAGTAGCTTGCTAATGTTAGTTAGACTAGAGACGATCTCATCATCTCTTCCTGGCTTCACCATAGTATGCTCAACCTGTGCTACTTTACCAAGGATATAAGTGCCTCTCACTCTATCAGTCGGCCTCATTGGTGATTTTGTAAGTAGTGCTCCATTAGAAGAAGCATCAAGTAAAATACGAGAATCACAATCCAACCCATTGTAGAAAATATTGATATATTGAGCTTTAGATAGCCCATGCTGAGGACACTTCCTGAGCGTGTCCTTGAATATGTCCCAAGCTTCATGAAACTTCTTATTATCATGGATAGAAAATTGATTGATTTCTTGCTTCATCTTAAACACCTTTGAAGGTGGCATGTATCGCTCCAAGAATTTCACTTTCAACTTCTCCCATGTATCACATTCAGCAGCATCAAGATTATCGTACCAATATCTCGCATTTTCATTCAGCGAGAACTTAAACAATATGATCTTCCTCGCATCCTCATGAGCTCCTGAATCTTTTTGTGTGCTTGCATACCCAAGAAACTTGTTAAGATGTTGCTGAGGATCTTCAAATGTTCCCACAGAGAGGGGACTTCTTTCAATCATGCTGATAAGAGTAGGGTGTAAATCAAAATCAGCTCTAGTTCCCCTTGTTCCTAACAGTCCAACATTGCCAGATCCGTTGTTTTTAAAGACTTCCCAGATGGCAAGTGTATCAGGATCCGCTGCCATGTTGATTGCTTTTACTTCCAAATTTACTTCGGTTGCAGCTTCAATCGTTTGCGAATTCAGCACGTCAACTTCAACTTCTAAGTCAAGAGCTTCAGTTAGGTCTACTTTCTTGTTCTTATTCTTTTTTTTCTTTCTCGATGATGCTCCGATCTCTGGATTATACGGTGTTAATTCACCTGTCTTTGATCTAGTGAGCATACACCTAAGAAAACTAAGAGTTAGAAATTAAAGACAAGAATAATATAATCTCAATTAAACTAGAAATAATCAAAAGATAATTAATGTCATCCCCGAAAATGGTGCCAGGAACTTGATGAGCGTTTTCGCAATACACAAAATTAAACCTCAAATATAAGGATATCAATTGTAGTTTCGATAGGTGACCATGTGATTATCGTACCCTAGAGAAGGATTATTATCAATTCAAGTATATTCTAATTAACTAAGACTATATTGGCAAATTGGATTTGGTTGGTTACGAAACTAATTAACATATAATTAAGATAGCAAGAAAAATAAACAAGTAATAGAGAAAATTCGGTTGTGATCAAGTAAGTAATAGAATAGTTCTTGAGGTCATCCAGTTTTACTTATTAATTTCCTTTCCATGTGTTGATGTCCGACTCTGCCATGTAGTTTATGGACGCATCACTAAACTATGCAAGCGTACTCTATAGACACAAGTAAACAAGCGTATGACACGTATGAATATCCTCGGAGCAAGAGATATACTTTACCCCCCTTTTAGGTACTATCATAATCAATTATTTTCCGTGCACTTAGTACTCTAACCCAATTTGATATCTCTTTTTAGGTACTATAAAGTTATACTCTTTATCCTACTTATTAACCCGAATAAGATTCAATTAACAAGTATCTATATAAGATAGTTCTAATAAGACTTCAGAATCCCTTCACTTAGAATTATAATATGTAATCCTGCTCAGCGGTGAAGGCACTCAATCAATAACCAAGAGATGTATTCAGACTCTACATAACAGTTAATGATGCACAAAACGACCGTGAGTATGAATTGAAAAAGCACAATCTTATATAGAATAAACCACAAGTAGTGTTGTACGGAGTTTACACAAGGAAATTCAATTAACTCATAAAACTTTCATAACCCTAGAACTACCGGAGTGGTTCTGGACCATGATTGATCTAGGAAAAATCATGGCTAGTTGGTATGATCTTACTTGACTCGCCAGACGAACCTCTCCTCACGACTCCTTTGGATGATGGTAGGGTTTGGTGATGGATGGATGATGAATGATCTCCTGCGAAAGCTCTTCTTTTATACTTGTAAATTCTCCTTACGGGCCTTGGATGGACTTTTTGAGAGAACACATGCACTGAAGGTGTAAAAATACAAATTTGGTAAGTTTCCGTACATCAGTTCGACCAAATAAGTTGGTCAAACTCGCCCAGGCCGGTCGAACTCTAGGTCGAATCCGCCTGTAACTCGACTTCTGATTTCTGATTTGACCAGAGTCCTGGTCGAACTGGATACTTTCTGGTCGAATCGGTACTGCTTCTGTTTAGGCTTCGAGTTCGACCACAGTTCGACCAAGTGGTTTGGTCTAACTCTCCTATCATGGTCGAACGTCACTTTTCCGTGCTCAGTTCGACAAGTAGTGTTGGTCGAACTCACTCCTTCTTGGTCGAATCTAACCCTGCTTGGTCGAATCGCATGCCTGCTTATTCCTCTTTCCAGATCCAATCACTTCCAACTCGTTTTCCATCGAAAATCAACTCAAATAGCCTTGTATACACTTGATTCGTGCATTTTCACCATGCATATCGATTCACATCGAATTACAACCATTTAACACACCATAAGTACACGAATCTGAGTTCGAAACTAATGAATTTACACACTCATCAAACCAGTGTCATCACATCTGAAATCACATGACGTTAGGTTAGTAAACAAAACTCTACGTATGCTTCCAAGGATATTTATTGATAAAATAAGTGCTATAGAAGAATCAAGGAACACTGATCTGTTGAGTCGTAATGAACTGATAAGTATCTTGAAAACTTATGAAATTGACTAGTCTCAACAAGATTCTATTTATGATAGAAAAGTTGTTGTCATTTTTAAAGGTGAAACTGGAGTTTGTTCTAGTTTTAGTTCTGGTGAGACGTCTACCATAATTGATATTAAACAAGTTGATAAAAAAATTGACAACATTCCTGATGACACTAACAGTATTGCTTTACTTTCTAAGAATTTTGAGTCTTATCTTAGACAATAGAAGAACAAGTCTAAAGCAAACATTCAGCCTAAGGTAGAAAATTCCCCTCATAATCCTATTCGTAAACCCATTCAAAAGAAAAAAATTTAAGTATGATCTTGAATTTAGGAAAAAGATCATTTGTGATGAATGTTCTGGTTTTAGTCATTATGCAAATGAATGTGCTAACACTCTTTTGAAGAAAAGGATGAGCTTAAATGATTGTTAGAGTGATGATGGTTTTGAAGGAGATCTAGATGCAAATGAAGAAGAACTTGCGTTCTTAACACAATGCGTGAAGGAATATTTCTCTCAGAGCGACTCAGATGTTGAGTCTGGTGTGCCAACATCGAAAACAACGTCGTGCAGGTTTATGTATAGAGCAGGTACAGTTAGATTGTATACTAATAGTCTAGCTTTTTGTATAAATAATGTTTTGACAATTTATTTGAAACGAGAATTATATGATCAAACGTTTTGCATATTATAATTTATTTATGAGTGTTTCTATTTGCACACCCCTCCTTATTAAGTACACTTTTTTTATTAAATACACATCATTTTAATTATATTTTCTTCATTTTTATTATATACACATCCCTAAAATTTCTAATTTACCCTTTTAAATTTATTATTTACACACTTGTACATTTTTTCTAATTTACCCTTTTAAATTTCTAATTATTTTTTCTTCATTCTTTCTTCCCCAACAACGCTCATCCGCTGCAGATCTACCCAAGCAAGGAGCTGCCGACTGATTCCTGGTTTCGGCCGTAACGATTTCTCCTCAGCCAATTGGCAGCTACTCGCGATATTTTCGTCGTTAGAGTTTATAAAGCTTTCCATTTTTGGGCCATCCCAGATTTTTGGCTGGGTGCTTTTTACTAGTGGTGGGCATCGGGTCAGATTTTTAGTATTTTGAATTTTTGGATCGGGTGCCCAAAAATTCGGGTTAGGAATTTCATTATCCGATACTGATCCAAAATTTCTTAGATCCGAAAATTCGTGTACCCGATGCAGGTACCTGAAAATACCTATTTTTTTTTAAAAAATTCTTTTTAAGTATTCTTATAATAAATTAATTTGGTGTGATTTAAATAATTTTTTAGTGTTCAATCTTTGAGGCAATATTATATTTGATCTATTTTTATCATTTTTTCTTCATTTTTAAATAATTATAAAAGAATATAATAAATTCATATCACATCATAATAATATTAATTTTTATACTAATTTTAGGATTTAGATAGTATATTTTAATTATGTTGTAAGATATTTAAATTTATACATTAAAGTATATGATAACTTAAATCATATTAAAATTAATGATATAAGGCAATTCAAATTTAAATTTGATAATATAAGGATGTAATAATACAAAATTGTGTTTTTATTATGTAAAAATAATTGATAATTTAAAATATAAATAAATTTAATTATATAATGTTTAAAGGATAATAAATATATTTTATGACTAAAAATTAAGAAGGCATCAAAATTTTAATATTTCATGAATCAAATTAATTTTTATAATTAATATAAGAGTTTGAAAAAAATTTTGGGTACTTGATCGGGTAATTCGGGAACATTTTCAATACCCAAAACCTGAAATTACCCGAAAAAATTAGATTTTTCTGTTAATTTTTTTCGCATTTGATCGGGTATTCGAAACCCGAAAAAATGCCCACCCCTACTCTTTGCTCCAGCCACCGGCGTTTTACGCCCTGTGCTGCGGCTCTTCCCCTGACCTAGGTCCTCCTCTGCCAAGTGCAGTTATGCCGCCGACATTTGCGTCACCACCAGTGTGAGTACGTTGCGCCACTTGCAGAATCTGGTGGCTTAAGCTTTTACACTGTTCAAATCTATGAACAAGCCTCTATATCTTGTTTCCTATCAGTCGGAATATCGCCTGAGGAATGTCTATGATATTGAAAATTGGCAGATGAAGGTTGTTCGGAGGAATGAGGTATTGTTGGTAGAGGTGTTCGAAGATGATACGACTGATAGCAAAGATTTTAGTCAGTTGCTCGGGGAGGAGTTCGCCCCATGATCAAATTGGAGAGGCTCAACGAGGTTGCTGCTCTTGGGTAAGTAGTATGCTGATAGAGTGTTCTACGTATTGCCTAAGGGAGTTAAGGTTTATAATTTCTATCCTTGGAAGTTTAGGGTTATTGTTTTTCTGAGGAATGTCGGTTGGTTGAAAATTGTGTGGGTTATCTTTTACTATATGTATGTTTCAACTGTGCTGTTCATGCAGTTATTTGAGACCATGAAGCTTAGTGGACGAGATCATGTGCTTAACTTGTGAAATGCAAATTGTCTCTGTTTTATGAATATTGGCAACTTATCGAGGTATTTTAATGATTGAAATCAATTTTGAATTAAGTTTTCCCAATTTTATTTTACTAAAGCTGTCTCAATTTGCACAAGAACTTGTGTTATAAAATAAGTGCTAGTTGGTCTTGAGTGTATATGCTACAGTCTTAGTAGATATGATACCTTTTACAGGTCTTAGTAAATATGATATGAAATAATCATTTGGGATTTGGTTTTGCATCTTTGAATTTCTGCAAGTTGTTGCTTTCGGGGTCAGTTTTTGTATCCTAATCTTGTAAGGAACTCGTGCTGGTCTTACATTTCTTTGCAGCTTATACGATTGTCATGGCTTAACATTTTGTCCCTGCCAAAATACTTTTTATGATTTGCTTAGCTGAATTTGCTTGGGTCATGTTCATGTTCCATGGTGTGGAGTGTTTTGAGTTTATTTGGTTCTTAATTGTTATAGCCCACATTCGTTGGTTCTTTATCTCTTGTTTTAGGCTTATTTGCCCTTCTTCATGCTTAAATTAGGCCTGGCTCATGTCCAGGCTTTCTATGTTCCAGCCGCTTCTCTGGTTGTTGCTTCTTTATCTTGTTTGACTTCTATCAGCAGTATGCACTTTTGTTTGGATGTACTGATTCGTATATATGGTCCCCCTTCCCACCCCAAACCTTGTAATCGTGTGCTTTTTTCATTTGAGCTGGCAGGTTTCATCCTCAATGTTTAAATATGACAATAGAACAAGTAAACCAGTTGGATAGTTTTGTTTGCTCTGATCACGCATCTGATGAAGAATCTACTTAGCACCTCACACGCTAATAGCTATGTTAGACTCATTTTGCGTAATTTCATAAAAAGTTACTTTATTTTGTTGCATCTTATCATGCATTTTGATGTGAAATGGTATAAGAATTTGCTTTCGGATGGTTTTTTGAGGAAATCATGAAATTCTACACATCTAAACATGTACAAACCCCTAAGAAAACAAAAACATGAATATATATATTTTTTCTTAAATGGAATTATTGAGTTTAATGTTCTTTAGAGCAATGCATTAAAAAATTACCGAGTTACTTTTTGCATGACACTATATCCCCCAAAAAAAGTATTTCTGGAGATTCTTGATATGGTAATTCAAGATTTACTATCTTCTTCTCTTACTATGTTTGTGATACTAAAAACTTCATACAAAAGACTAGAGATAGTGTATATACTTCATATTTAAGCTATGCATTAAAAGAATTGCCCATGAACTTCTCAAATGCACAACAACGTAGCCCCTAAGAACCACTTATGCAGATCTTTTATACTATGACTGCAGATTTTACCCTACTCTAGTTGCATAAAAACTTAATCGAATAGTTATAGACTATATTTTCTGTGCACATAATTCATTATGAACAACAATTGTTGCACTATCTAATTTAATTTTTCTGATAAGAGTTTTTGTTGGTCCTGCAGAGAAATTTCAATCACCACAGGAGATAATCCATCATTGGCAAAGGCTAGGCTTGCTTCTGATCCATCTTCGTGTTTTTAGTATAGTTCGGAGAAGTACTGGTCCTCTATTTACACACTAATCTATGAATATTATTAGCTGGCCTTTTGGGAATTATGTAGTTTATATAGATGATTACTAAGTTTATCTTATCCAGAAAGGCATCTTCCTACTTCCAACTCTTGTTTTTATTTTTATACAAGAGTTGTCAATTTAGACTCTCAATACTTTTCAACCTAAAGATTAATATATTACAATCATATATTACTCTGCATTACATGTTGGCTTAGAACTCATATTATGGTCAAAATTACTACTCTACTTTTTAATATGTGGAAAATGATAACATAAGCACAACACTCTCACATGCTCCCACAAACAAACCTTTGACAATAAGTTGGCTCCCTTGAAGGCTCAAGGCAATGTCTAGAACATGATGTAAATAGAACAATAGGCATTGAATATTTGTATTCTTGTGGTAAGCACTCATAATAATGTTGTATAAAGCAAATTAATTAAATATTCAATATTTAATTAAATAAATATTAATAAATTTCTAAAACATGTGTGTAAATCAATATTACTACAACGTTGATTAATAAAGAAACATATTCCTTTCGTCTTCTGAGTCGCAATAAGTTGCTTCATTTCCCTTTGACAATAATCATTGTTTGTATAAGGTTTCCCATCCAGTGGCTGCTTTAAGATGATTTGTAAAATAATTAATGGGAACATTTGGCAATGGCGTGTCTGGTTTTAGAAACACCTACATGTTGATAATACATTACATTATATCATGAGTAATAAATATATAATAAATAACCGATAATGTACTCGTTAAATAATTACCTCTATGAAATGATATCCATTAATTAAAGCGATACAAATCACTCTGGGGTTATCGGAAGACGTTGTTCTCAATGGTAAATATGTAAAACTCATTTGGGGCATTAATGTAACCAATGCCACATTAAAGCATGATGCAACCATATGCCCCATTTCAGGCAATGAAAACCAATATGGCTTTTCAGCCGGTCCTTTATAATAATTCAATGTTGTCTTCATCACATCTACACGCCCATGTTTGATAAAAATAGCATTGTACAACTACTCATGTACTTCTAACTCTCTATAAAGTTCACCATGTACTCTACCCCACGAATGCTCTCCATAACCCATAAGATCTGCAATTGCACGATAGCCACAATTGCCATCTCCCAAAACACCCAGAGACATATTCTTTGTAATCAGATAGTAGAGAATTAACTATCGCCCCATATTTCTCAAGAGTCTATGTTTTTTTTTTAAAAAAACACTATAGAGTGAGAGAATAATTTTAAACTAAAATGTAAGTTTCATCTTAATGATTGAACTTGTACCTGTTTCTTTCTCTTGCGATCATCAGAGAATGTTATTTTCTTTGATGCATCTATAACCTTCTTTTCGTTAGATTTTAGGCGACCACACGTACGTACATAAACCTTGGGCTCTAATAATGGAGTGGTAATTGAATTTGATACCTCTTTTATTCGCTTCAGAATGAGCTCCCTCTTTGACTTGTTAAAAATTTCAAATATATTGTTCACACAATCAAAACCCCTCTTCAGTCGAATGCGCTGCTCACTATCATCATCTCCATAAATTGAATTTGGCAACATGTCAAGCTTTCTCCAGAATTTATCAATCAAATCTAGTGTGATCGGAGTATCAAATTGAATATGTCTTTCAATATCGTGCACACAAGGTAAACCACAAACTATTTTAATTGCGTATACATACTCCTCATAGTGGGCATATCCCTCTTTCACCCGCACAAACTCCATATAAATTTTCTCCAAAGCATATATCGACAATGTACCTTGTATCAATTTGAACACATTTGAATTGAGCTTGTCCAATGCTACGTTGATACTTTTTCAAATGAATGTTTTATTGCATTTTGCAACGTTTCAAACAGGGTGTGAATCCTGGACCAATTTGTTTCAAAATTCCCTTTGCAAGATTTTAGTTGTCTTTTCAATGCTGAATGATGGCTTTCTACCCCGAAAATAAATAATAAACCAGTTATACTAAACTTTATTATTACAAGTGAAATTAAACTATTCAACCACATATCTACTTGTTGTTGTGTTGTCAAAATGCTTGACTTGATTCGTCCAGGCTAAGACAAATCTCTCTTTTTAAGGAACAATCCAATGATCCATCACATACCGAACAACCTGGGGAAAGTCTGCAAAATCAACTTAGAAAATGGCCTATTGTTCATGAAATGTCAATTCTGCAAAAATCAGCTGATTCCAAGCTCAATTGAATGTTGTCCACTGTACATTTATACTAAACATTTTCTTACATGTGACCATCATGTTTCTGTTTATATGTCCCTTACAAAGAAAATGATGGGTTGTGGGGAATGTGGATTTAATTGCTTTCATCAATCTCTATTGTAACAATCACATTTGGAAAAGATCCAACCATCAAATCTTTCAAAACTCCACATGCCCACGTGTAGTTATCTTCTCTTTCCGACTTCAGATAGACACATGCAACGTGAAATGTCATGACAGTTGATGTGACATCAACAATCTCCATCAAAGGCAACTTATACGTATTAGTTTTTGCAGTCTATCAACAACACACTTGGAAAAGCATGTAATAATTCAATGTTAGTTGGATGTGCATAAAATAGATCATTTACAGTGTTTGAGCCTTCAATTTTTGTGTCTTTGAAGTAATATGCGTGATCTTTTAGTCTCTCCATAAGAAACTGCATTTGTGAGCGACCTTTCTGCTGGCAATCTTGTTCTTTGCTCTACAATTACATATAGCACTTATGGTGGAAGTGTTCCCGGAAGACATTTCTTTAAGACCGAGCAATATATCCTTCGGCGCGGTGTTGATATTTGAGCGGGATGTATCTCAAAATCATCATCTTCCCCCTTGCTCCTATCAATCCCATGTCGCCAATCCCATAGTTCGTGAAAATTTTACGTATGGCAACATTGTCCAGATTCTGCCTTGCTCCGGCCATATTTAGCACAATGTGTTGTTCCTTTCTTTCCTTCATATCCTTTTCCTAATGCACAAGTACCTCAGAAAAATTTAAGGTTAGATAGAAATAAATAATCACAAATAAAAGTCCCTTTGCAAGATTTTAGTTGTCTTTTCAATGCTGAATGATGGCTTTCTACCACGAAAATAAAATAATAAACCAGTTATACTAAACTTTATTATTACAAGTGAAATTAAACTATTCAACCACATATCTACTTGTTGTTGTGTTGTCAAAATGCTTGACTTGATTCGTCTAGGCTAAGACAAATCTCTCTTTTTAAGGAACAATCCAATGATCCATCACATACCGAACAACCTGGGGAAAGTCTGCAAAATCAACTTAGAAAATGGCCTATTGTTCATAAAATGTCATTTTTACAAAAATCAGCTGATTCCAAGCTCAATTGAATGTTGTCCACTGTTCATTTATACTAAACATTTTCTTACATGTGACCATCATGTTTCTGTTTATATGCCCCTTACAAAGAAAATGATGGGTTGTGGGGAATGTGGATTTAATTGCTTTCATCAATGCTAAATCTCTATTGTAACAATCACATTTGGAAAAGATCCAACCATCAAATCTTTCAAAACTCCACATGCCCACGTGTAGTTATCTTCTCTTTCCGACTTCAGATAGACACATGCAACGTGAAATGTCATGACAGTTGATGTGACATCAACAATTTCCATCAAAGGCAACTTATAAGTATTAGTTTTTGCAGTCTATCAACAACACACTTGGAAAAGCATGTAATAATTCAATGCTAGTTGGATGTGCATAAAATAGATCATTTACAGTGTTTGAGCCTTCAATTTTTCTGTCTTTGAAGTAATATGCGTGATCTTTTAGTCTCTCCATAAGAAACTGCATTTGTGAGCGACCTTTCTGCTGGTAATCTTGTTCTTTGCTCTACAATTACATATAACACTTATGGTGGAAGTGTTCCCGGAAGACATTTCTTTAAGACCGAGCAATATATCCTTCGGCGCGGTGTTGATATTTGAGCGGGATGTATCTCAAAATCATCATCTTCCCCCTTGCTCCTATCAATCCCATGTCGCCAATCCCATAGTTCGTGAAAATTTTACGTATGGTAACATTGTCCAGATTCTGCCTTGCTCCGGTCATATTTAGCACAATGTGTTATTCCTTTCTTTCCTTCCTATCATTTTCCTAATGCACAAGTACCTCAGAAAAATTTAAGGTTAGATAGAAATAAATAATCACAAATAAAAGTCTTAATCAACTAGAAATAATAAACTAATAAAATCAGTCGTCCCCAGCAACGGCGCAAAGAACTTGATGCGCGTTTTCTTTGGACGCAAATTTAATTCCTAAGTATTAAGGATATCAATTGTAGCATAAGTAAGCGACCAAGTGAATATCGAACCAAAGGACGGCGTATTATCAATTTAATTATTATCTAAATTAATTAAGACGAAAGGTAATAAAGTTAATGGATTTAATTAACAACTACTAAAAAATTAAATTATATGCGTTGTGGACTTAAGAACCAGTTTTACTACTTAACTTCCCTCTCATGTGCTGGCCGATTCTGCCTTGTGGACTATGGACGCATTCCTAAACCATGCAAATCTATTCTATAGATACAAATAAATATGTGTGTAACTCATGTGTATAAACTCGGAGCAAGAGACATAATTTCACCCCCCTTTCTAGGTACTATCAGTATCAATTATTTTTCACGTCTGGAATCTAACCCGATATGATCTCCCTTTAAAGGTACTATAAAATTACACTCTTTATCCTGCTTACTACAATTCAATTAATAAACATTCATATATGATAGTTCTAATGAAGCTTCAGAGTCCCCTCACTTAGAATCATAACATGGAATCCTGTTCAGCGGTGAACGCACTCAATCTACATCCTAGATATATATTCAGATTCTATATACCAATTGAAGATGCACAAAACAACCGTGAATATGGATTAAGAAAGCACAATCATATATAAAATCAATCCACAAGTAGTGTTGTACGGACGACACACAAGATAGTTTAATTAATTCATAAAACCTTCAAAACACTAGATCTACCAAAACAGTTCTAGCTGATGTTGAGAAGAACAATCATGGGGGTTGGATAGATCTTACCCATATGTCTAGAAAATACAAGATAAATTAAAAAATGAATAAAACCCTAGATGTGGGCATTGTCGCGTCCTTCTCTCTCTTGAATCCTCCTATTGGTTCTCCTCTTGATTCCCCAGACGAATCTTGACAGTGATTGATGGATGGAGGAAGGGATGTGGGTGATGGTTGGGGGGTGATCCCCCCTTGTGGAGTGTAGGATGATTGTGTTTCGGTTCCCTCACATGAATAATGATGTAAAATATATATAGATGTAAAAAGGGAATTAAATAAGGAAATAAAAGATATGGGTGAATCATGGAGGATTATGTGATAAGAAGATTAATAGTTCTCCAAGAAATAGGTAATTTTCGGAAATTATTGAAAATTCTCACTGGCAGTTGCGCGACTTCCCGATTTTGAGCATAACTTCCTTTTCAAAACTCCGATTTAAGTGATTCTTACACTCACGCGATCCTATCTTCCTTGGATTTCTATCCACATAGAGAACTCGCAGTAAATCCAACATTTGAATATGTATCAAGTCATGGAAAATGGAACAGTCATGCTAAACAGGAACAGCTTGCGCGATGTTACCACTTTGATCATAACTTTCTTATTTGGATTCTGATTGAAGTGTTCCTTATGCCAAAATGATCCCCTCTGTCAATCATTAAGTTTCTAGAGTCATACAGATACTTTTTTTGCCTCATAGGCTCCAATTTATCATCTTTTCATGATGGTGTCCGAAGTCTGAAATATATTTCTATATAACACTCCTCCACATTATGGCTCTACTTCCTAAAATTAAACACATAACCTTCGAGATGGATTTACTGTTGTCCCTATTTGATTTGAAAATTTTGAATTTATGTAACCCATAAGAATCAGTGAATCTGTTCGGTATGTCCATATATAATTTCTGGTCCTTTTCAGGTTCTTTAAAATTATGCGTTACCATAGTTCAACATTCATATTTTGGGTTACCTTGATAGTTACTGTTCATGCCTTCGGCAAAACATAAATCCATTCTCGTGCATAACATTCCTTAGATTAAGCTTGCTTATTCGACGAAGCATAAGAAACCACTTTCATCACCTTTATCTTCTTTTTGTGTATCAAGACACATTTCCTTAGATAAAGTCACACGCTAAAATAAATAAGGATCGTATCATCTGATGAAGCTTGAGACAAGCATAACATCCTTTCTTGTGATCCGTATTACCATGATTAAACATATATTTTTTCTTCTCTTAAGTCCTTCATCTCATACCGCTTTATCAACCATACCCATACGCCCGACGATACTCTTTCATTATCTACAATGAGCAATATATCATCTACGTACAATACAAGAAATATCACCACGTTTCCATCACTCTTTTCAATACACAAGACACATCTGGACATTGAATAACTCCAAATACCTGGATTTCCTTATCAAAACGGATGCTTCATGATCTTGAAGCTTGCTTTAGTCCATCGATGGACACTTTAAAGCTTACTATCACAATGCTCTTAGCCCTTTGCAATGAATCACTCTGGTTGCTTCATATAGTTGTTTTCATCAAGACTTCCAATCAGGAAACCTGTCTTGACATCTATTTGCTATTTCTCATATTTTATATGAGTAACAACAGATAAAAGAGTCCGGATCAACATAGGAATAGCTATCGGCAAACAGGTTTCCTCATAATTGAACCTTTCTGATTAAACATTTTCGCAAACTTCCAAGGTTTTCACCTTACCGTATGATCCTCTTTTATTTTTATGACCACTTCCAATGGCTTTCACACCATTTAATGGTTCTACAAGCTCTCAAATCTAATTTAGAATCCATTGATTCTATTTCAACATTCATTGCACTTTGCTAAGATTTCGCATTTCTATCTTGTAATGCTTTGTCGTATCCGTTGGTCGATTCCATGTTTACTAAGGACCAAGTCTCACGATTCTCCTAAAACATATATCTTATCAGGTTGTAGAACCACCCTCCCACTACGACAAGGCACTACACACAATTATGTATCAGACGTGACACGTGTTCCAGTTTACCTTGTGGTATCTCCTCTTGTACAATTGGTACTTATACTTTGTGTTTTCCCTCTCACTTCCTTTAGAACAATTTACACATAGGTTTGTGATTTATTACATAGTCCTTTTCCAAAATCTAGTGTTTGTGTTAACAATCACCTTTCAATCTTTTGGACTAAATAAATCAACACCCTTCATATTTTTAGAATATCCCACAAACAGACAAACGTTACACGACATGCTGTTTCTAGGGCATACCCATAAAATAAATTTAGTAATTCCAAATAATTCATCATCTATCTAATCATTTCCATAAGAGTCTTTCTCTTATTAGGATTAGAAAACGCATTATTAATTACTATTTTTTCCATCCGTGAGATAAACATGATTTAAGAGTGTACAAATTGTCCACCAACGTATCTCATCAGATTACAACTCTATCCCTCATTACTATGATCATGTCATTTAAATAAAATAGAGTATCCATCCATAAATGAATAGAAACTGAAATTAAATTCTTTCTATGAAAAACGTACGTAAAGACAATTTCTCAAAATCAAACGTTTATTACTATCATAAGATAAATAAACAACTCCCACTACTTTTGTAGCATTACCCATGTACATAATAATGTCATCATCACTAAGTTACAAGCTTTTAGTGATTCTGGTATCTACACACAACCTGTCATTAGATGCCTTCCCTAATAATGCTTCAACAACTAGTGAATGAGATTCTAACCTTGTTCACATCTTGATGGAATTAGATTTCCTTCGCCACATGTTTTGTCAGAAATTCCCACCATATACGACCTATCGTATTTCAGGTAGAACTTGCTCAAAACATCCAAGCAAATTATGAAGAATAAATTGATCTAGGTTTCCATTTCAATTACTATTCCAAGCTTTCCCAATTCATTCATCAACTTATCCATGACCTCTTGCCTTTATAACTTACTCAAGTATCTGAAGAGTCGCATGAGACCATCATATTTCTATGAACCTCTCATCTCTTCACTAGAGACTTTAAAAGGCATCATGGGACTTCCTTAGTGAGAACACACTTATATTTTACTAAGTAGTAAAATTTGAAACCTAGATTCTTTTCTAATCATCAAATTTTAGACAAGTAAATATAATTTCTTTCATTAAAGTGAGATAAAACCATTTGAAATTCAGAGAATCACAAATAAATACACTGATCAAATCTTCAAATTTATCCATTTATATTGATTCCCTCATAATAATATAAAAATAAATTCACCGACATCTCAAGCACCGTGAGTATGCAAGCCACGTTAGTGTGGACGTTTACAAACCCGAACATTTACAAGAGAAGGTTTTACCCATTAATTTCATTTGTCAACCTAACTTCATGAAAAAATAATTAATAGTCGGATCCTCTTTAGCCATGCAAATAATAGCAGTGACTCCGTTGGGGAGGATACTAATTATTTACACCTAAGTATACGCCATTATTTGATCCCAAGTCCATTGTGGGAGCTTATGTACCTTACAGTTGGAGAAGTACACACGCGCTCGGATAACTTCCTACAATCATCAATTATATTTTTGTACTAGTGAACCGCACATAAACTCATCCGTTAGGGAGGAAGGTCTATGCCAACACGCAAGTTCATGTGTGGCATTACAAACAATAATTATTTAATGAAGTCTGTACCAATGATCCGTTAACAAACTCATCCGTTAGGGAGGAAGGCCTACTGCCAACACGCAAGTTTACTCACATTACTTACAAACCAATAATGGAGGCCGCATGAATTAATTACCAATCTCCTCTCCCACTTAGTAATTTAACACCGAGGGATTTTTACATGCATATAATATTCAGAATAAAATACGCAACTAAAACATGCTATTATTACGGCAAATAAGGCAGTAAATTATATAACACATGCAATCAAAATATATAATAATAATTGACAAATAAAACAATTATAACAATTATATATAAGGAAAAATAAACAAATAAATTGACTTGGCCAACAAACATGAAGCATGTGACTTGTCCAGCAAGAAGAATAAAATTTGGGCCCAAAGCCAAACAACCCACATACACTGCAGGAACCACTGACGTACCGGCCCAGAACTTCCCTGCCTAGTCATCATCATCACACAGATTCACTTGCCAGGAGACCGCCGTGAAAAATTACCTGCTCCAGCCTTGCATCTGCCATTGGAGAGCAGCCGTTCCCTGGAACCCCGTAGCTCAGCTGCATGCAGCCGCCATACCAGCCCAGCAAAATTCCTGCTGACGACATTATCCGCACACACCGGGGCAGCTACCTGTAGTGGATCGCGTCGTCCGCTGTCGGCAGTCATCCCGATAGTGGCTTTTGGTCACCTGCTAGTGACCCACGGCAGATCTTCTTCGCTGCATACAACCATGCTTCAGCGACTTCCATAACAATCCTCTTCTGCACCGTCCGACATAGTCCTTGCCCAGTACGCCAATGGGAATTACCTAGAAACACGTTGACTTCTTGCTGACTCATTTGGAGACAGCATTGACTCACCCGGAACCAGGGTGAACCGATCGGAAAACTTAGCAGACTTGACTGGAATAACAATGGACTTGTCCAGACTCGATCAAAACCGCTGCAAACCCACTTAGAACAAGTTGAAGTCCCGATCAAAATTTGCCAACCCCGCAATGAACAGCCATAGAAAATGCATCACGTCTCAAGCCTCCAAGATTCCAGCCAACCAGCAGTGCACGTCGTCTATTCCGTCGACTTTAAGCCAACCAGCAATTGCTATCACGATGTCGAGTGAAACCGTCGCCATCTGAGTTTTGCCGCTGCTGAGCCACCCTGCTCATCGTGCCCAAAAACAGCCTCCGGCTATCAATAGCTTCACCTCTCCGACCTTGCCTTGACAACCCTAACAGTGATGATTATTTCCACTGAATGTCGATAGGGTCGATCATGCCCCAGCTAAATTTCCCATCATCACCATCGTCATTAGTTGCCAACCTACGATCATTAACTTGACCGCCACTTGGACGCATGGTATGAGCACCGACAGCCAGCCGCGTCGTTCATCATCCTCTTGCTGGCCTGATGGTTTTGTCTATCACCAGGATCCCATCGCCGGCGAGCAGGTCACGCCATCCTGCCGTGCAGCTTCATCGATCGTGCAACCCACCGTGCGTGTCAAGCAATCCACCGGGCTACATGCTCGGTTCTTCGCACGGTACCGTCGATCCACGACCAGCAGTCCTCCTACCCTTATGCGCATCCAGCACGCCATCGAGCAAGACGCTCGCCACTGGGTTTCATCACATGGCAAACCGCTTGGAGACTCACCCGCCTCTGACAACAAACATGCTTGCGTGGAATAACAATACATAACCACAATCCCATCACGTCTTTATCCAGCGCGTTCAACAACCTACTGACGATGTCTTTCACTGGCGCTTGCCGCTATGCATCCACCGAGCAACACCCCCGATGACCCATCGTTTGGTGACGTGTGTGTGTTGTGTACAATTAGGGTTTCAACAAGTTCAAGCATTAAACCTAAACCCCAATATCACATATTCCACTCAAACCCTAGCCTAACATTTCATGCTTCACCACGAAACTGAAGCTCTGATACCAATTGTTGGCATTCGATCATTTGGTTAACATGATCCATTAGGGTTCCATACATTTCTAACAGTCAGTAGAAGTAAGAAAACAAGAAACATATTACCTTTCACCGGGGTACGTTGGAGAAGATGAATTCTCGCTGGCAGCCTGCGCACCCTCACTCTGCTGGGAATAACTCTCTCATCCGATATCAGATTTGAGTGATCTACATGCCAAAATGATCCTCTCTTTCGTGGCTTTCCATCAATATATCACACGTTGAATTCTGAGTTCAGCACAATTTTATAAATATCGTGCAAGTTGACAGACAGCAGCAGCAAACAACCTTCCGGTCTTCTGCTGTATTTCCAAGTCCAATCTCGACGTCGTGTGGGCGACGATCCTCGAGAACTTCTCAATCCGCTGTTCCGTCTACCCTCTTTACGTGTTAGGCGTATTTCCGTTAGGGTAAGAACAACTGAGATGACTTATATGTGGGCTAAAACAGGGACCAAGAGGAGAAATTAGAGTTGGGCCTCCATTGGGCTTAATTATCCAAGCTTAGCCCAAAGCTTATACTTAAGTCCAATAATAATAATATATACCACTAATATATTATTACTGCACTACCGTTCTAATCCCATAATTATGTTATGACTCCTTTTTATTATGAGCCCGACAGTCTCCCTATGTTTAAGATATACAATGTCAATTAATTAATTAAGTTACTGACAACTTCATTAATTAATATCTCATCCAAGAGTAGTAATACTCAACCTCATTATCATGCCGGAATAAATCCACCTGCATGGTTTACATGATAATCTTATGAGCTCCTCAAGGGAACATCATCAACCTATGACGGACACTGATTCCTTCTATAATCAACAGCACACCATAGAGACAACACTATTTTCCCACTCACCGAGTTTGTTGATTTAATACATGTAAATCTCACCTATTGATAAATCAAAGAAATACATACTGCCTTGCATGTCGAGGTTATTGTATAGGGATTAAGAGCACGAGCATCCATAATAACTGAGATTAAGTTCTCCTATATAGTCAGTATAAGTCAAATGATCTCAAGCGGTCCTACTCAATACATACAAAGTGCACTAATGTGATTATATAGCCAAGACAAGCTAATACCAAACCACACTACAACCATCCCGATAGAGAGTCCCCGTCTATCTCGGTTGTGAGCATATGTTTATACTTTATAAGAAAATCGATAATATAATCTTCCACGTATTGTCGCACAACATATTATCTACAGTATAAAGTAAGTGGACTATTGCATCGAACATATAAATAAATAATAAGACGCAATCATTTGATCATATGATTCTCATTTCAAAAAAATTGTTATATCATTGTTCATACTAAAGCTAGACTTTTAGTATACAATCCAACAACTCTGTCTCCAGTTTTGCCCACTGTCATTATTGGACCTTCGTATTGCGTTCCTGACCTCAATTTGATGGATTTGCTCTCTTTTGGGTTCATTATGCCTTGAGACAGGAACATTCTTTTCTCCAACATTTGTGTCAATTGATTCACGTTCCCGACCATTTGTACATTATAAAGGTAAGGTTCTTCAACTGCTTAGATAAATCTGCATGATTAGCATTCATACTCGCTTTAATGTTGTCAACCCTTGCATCATTCCTTGCCATGTATCGATTGAAGGTATATTCAACACTCTTCACTTATTGCTGTTGCATACTAGGCACCCATTGTGTCAACTCTATAATCTACTTCTGCTAAGACTCTAACAGCTTGTTGATGTTAGCTAGACTAGAGACAATCTCATCATCCCTATTTGGCTTCACTACTTGATGTTCAACCTTCGCCACCTTACCAAGTACATATGATCCTCTTACTCTTTCCATAGGCCAGTCACGTGAATTCATAGAGATGTCTTCAAACAACTTTTCTGCTTCAAGTGTTGTCTTAGATAATAGCGCTCCTCTTGATGATGCATAAATAAGAATAAGCGAGTCACAATACAATCCATATGAGAAGATACTTATGTACTGAGCCTTAGACATCCCATGATGTGGGCACATTCTGAGCATGTCTTTAAACCTGTCACACGCCTCATGCATAGAACTTCTCACCCTGGTTCTGAGAAAATTGAGTGATGTCTTGCTTCATTCTTAAGATCCTTGAGGGTGGCATTTATCTCTCCAAGAACTTCTGCTGCAGTTGGTCCCATGCGGTGCAATCTGTGGCATCAAGAGTCTCATACCAATCTTCTACCCTATCAATCAAAGAGAACTTGAATAAGGCAATCCACCTAGCATTGTCATTAGCTCCAGCACCCTTTTGAGTATTTGTATAACCAAGGAATCTTTTGAGATGCTGATATAGATCTTCAAAACAATTTCAAGAAAAGGGATTATTCTCTACCATGTTGATTAGAGTGGGATGAATCTCAAAATCATCATCTTCCCCCTTGCTCCATCAACCCCATGTTTCCAATATCATAGTTAGTGAAAATTTCACGTATGGCAACATTATTTGGATTCTGCCTTGCTCCGGCCATATTCAGCTTAATGTGTTATTCCTTTATTTCTTTCCTCTCCTTTTCCTATTGCACAAGTACCTCAAAAAAATTCAAGGTCAGATAGAAATAAATAATCACAAATAAAAGTCTTAATCAAGCTAGAAATAATAAAATCAATAATAGAAACCATCCCCGGCAACAACACCAAAAATTTGATGAGCGTTTTCTTTGAACAAAAAATTAATCCCCAAGTATTAAGGATGTCAGTTGCAGCTTAAACAAACGACCAAGTTAAATATCGAACCCAAAGGACGACGTATTGTCAATTTAATTATAAGCTAATTAATTAAGACAAGTTGGCAAATATATATGAGAATTTAATTATTATCTACTAACAAAAATATTAAATAAAAATTAAAATAAAATAAGCACTAGAAGTATTCAAAAGTGTCTCAAGAATGAAGAATAAGTAGTCCTATGGTAATCCGGTTTCACTCATTAATCTCCTTTTCATGTATCAATATCCGACTATGCCTTGTGGAATATGGACGCATCACTAAGCCATGCAAATCTACTCTATAGACACAAGTAAATATGCGTGTAACACGTGTGAATAACCTTGGAGGAAAAGATATAATTTTACCCCCAATTCTAGGTAATATCAATATCAATTATTTTCCCCTAGGATTGGTACACTAACCAGATATGATCTCCCTTTATAGATATTATACAATTAACCTCTTTATCCTACTTACTAACCCAAATTCAATTCAATTAATAAGTATTCATATAAGATAGTTCTAATGAAGCTTCGGAGTCCCTTCACTTAGAATCATAACATATAATCCTGCTCAGCAGTGAACACACTCAATTAATAACCAAGATATGTATTCAGACTCTACATAACAGTTAAAGATGCACAAAATATCTCTGAGTATGAATTAATAAAGCATTTTTTTATATAAAATAAATCCACAAGTAGTGTTGTACGGAGTATACACACGAAAGTTCAATTAATTCATAAAAACCTTCAAAGCCCTAGATTTACAAAAAAGGCTCTAGCCCATGACGTTGCGAAGAATAATCATGGGGGTTGGATAGATCTTACCCAAATGTCTGGAAAATATAAGATAAATTAGGAAAGGAATAAAACCCTAGATGCGGGAGTCGTCGCGTCCTTCTCCGTCTTAAATCCTACTCTTGGTTCTCCTCTTGATTTAGCAGAAAAATCTTTAAAGTAATAGATGGATGGAGGAAAGGATGTGGATGATGGTTGGGGGGTGATCCCCCCTTGTGGGGTGTAGGAAGATTGTGTTCGGTGTCTTTGGATCGGTATGATCTGCATCCCTTTTTATACTTGTAAGCTCTCCTAATGGACATTGGATGGGCTATTTCTTGGAAAAAAATGAAAATACAGGCTACTGGATGTATGGAATTACCAAAAATAGGATTCTGTGTCCCCGCTCGACCAGAACAGTCTTGGTCGAGCGGAATTGACTTTGGTCAAGCAGAAGTCGAGTGACATACCTATTTGCGAAACCGAAAATTTCACGCCGCTTGACTGTTGCTCGACCAAAATGTTTTTTTGAGTGGGATTTCTTCAAGTCGAGCGGGGTTGCGCAGTCTGACCGTTTCGCGCATAACTTCCACATCCAGACTCCAATTTGAGTAATTCTTTCGCTCACGCGATCCTCTCTTCCTTTTCTTTTTATCAATATAAAAAAATCTCAGAAATTACAACATTTGAAGGTGTAAAAAGTCATGCAAAGTGAAATAGTTGTGCTGAGTAGGAACAGCTTGCGCGACGTAACCATTTTAATCATAACTTTCACGTTTGGACTCCGATTGAGGTGTTCCTTATGCCAAAATGAACCTCTCTTTTGTGGCTTTCCAACCATATATCAAACATTCAGTTCAAAGCACCACTCGAACACATAAAAACTACACAAGTTGGATGTGCGTTTTTCAGCATTCCTGCACAAGTTGCACCTTATCTCCAACTCGGCACTGTTGATCCTTTTTCCACCTAAAACACAATAAAACACCTCAAACGCATTTTTTTCTTATATATATCGAATATAAGATATTTATGCTAATATATAACAATAATTCTCATAAAAATGTGTTAAATTGGACACTAAAACACGCTTATTTTCACTCTCATAACTCGCCACTACCATTAAATCGTAATGACGATATATTTCCCATGACGCTGCACCGCATCAGCCACGCATTTCTTGATTTAATCATAGTACTCAGACTTGCAGTGCATCAAATAAATATATCGTGTTTCTAGAATAATCGTCAAACAAAGTGACAAATATTCATAACCACCTCTCGTCAGGATAATCTTAGGACCGCTCAAATCATTATGAACCAATTCCAACATATCTATACATGGCTCTATACCCTTTTGCCTTGAAAAAGCAATTAATCATTTTCACTTCCAAGTAAGACTCGCAAGTTTGATAGTTTCCACTTCCAATAAACCTAACAGTTCATCGGCTATCAACTTTCGAATCATGCTTAAGTAAAATGATCTAGTCTTAGATGCCAAAGGTATGTTTAGTTCGTCTCCGAAGGTTCCTTTCTCTTATTTATGATTAGAAGACGTATTATTAATTACTATTTATTGCACCGTGGGATAAACATGATTTAAGAGTGTACAAATTGTTACCAACGTATCATAATAGATTATAGCTCCATCCTTCATTATAATGAACATATCATTTAAATGCAATAGAGTACCCATCCTTAAATACATTGAAACTGAAATAAAATTCTTTCTATGAAAACGTACATAAAGATAATTTCTCAAAATCAAACGTTTATTACTATCATAAGATAAATAAACAACTCGCATTGCAACAGCCACTACTTTCGTAGCTTTACCCATGTCCATAGTAATCTCATCATCACTTAGTTGTAGACATTTAGTAATTTTGGTATCTACACACTATGTGTCAGTAGACGCCATCACTATTGATTCTTCAACAACTAGTGAATAAGATACTAACATTGTTCACGTCTTGATGAAATTGACTTTCTTTCGCCACATGTTTTGTCAGAAGTTTCCCACCGTATACAATCTTTAGTAGTTCAGGTATTACTTGCTTAAAACATCTAGGCAAACTATGGAGAATTAAATTGACCTAGGTTTTCCCTTCAATTTTACTCCAAGTATTTCCAATTCATTCATCAAGTTAAAGATTGACCTGGGTTACTAAAGAGACCATCCTACCCACTATAAAGTATCCTGAATTTCATCAAAACAAAAGTGGGAGCATCACTAGAGCATCATTTTTTGCCAAGTTGGTATCAACTCTGATACCATTTTTCTAAATCCAAATCCTAAAGGTTTTGGGTCCATAAGACATATATATGTATTTAAGCTCCATTAAATAGCTATGCAATTTTAATCTTGCATGCATAAATTCTAACTCAACACATTGTCCCATCTGCAAAATATCTAATTTCTTTAAACAAGAGTGAAAGTTTGCATCCTTACTATTTTATCCCTTGAAGAATACTTCAAATTCTTTGAGATCTTGAAATCACTCACTTAAGCACCAAATCCAGTGTACAATAAAGAGAATGCACCAGTGAACAATCAGAAGATAAACATCAGACAAGAGCCCAAATAGCAGAAAGGAACGAAATAACTACCTTGACTTGTAGAAATACAAATACATGGCCCATTTTCATTCTTGGATAGAATCTGAACACATGCACAGCCAGGTTATTTAAGTTACAAGCAAAAAAAATGTCTAGAATAAAAATAAACACAAAGAAACCCAAGAACAAAGCATCAAATATTAGAGAAATATTTTATTTTCATCAATGTCAACAGGAAATAGCATTAGTATTCCATGACAAGTTCCTATGCATCTATGAAACAACAACATAAGCTAAGGTTGAATTCGTGAGAAGATTGGTCAAAGCAATTAATGTGGTTTTATATTTGAGGCAGGACTAATTTGGAGTTCGTGTAACATTGTTTTATTGCGCTCTCCTTACTAGAAAATTCATAACTTCTTAAGAGCCATCATCATCAGGTTATACACCAAAAAACTATCCAAGTACCTACTAAAAAAGAATGATAATAAAGTTTGAAGAGATCTTCAGTCACAGATGCCCCAATCAAAATCTATACAGTTAGTGGTTTCCTTTACGGCTGCAGAACCAGTTTAAATTGGAAAGCTTTCAAATAACTTTGAACTTTTTATGACATGATAAGCTGAAATTATAGAACCAAACCATATAAAATGGAAAATATAGCAACATCATATACCTTGACATGATTGTGGAGATAACTAAAAGAGAACAGCTTGGCTCTGCAACAAATTCTGGCGCACTAAAGTTGCTTGCAATCTATACATATCAGAAATTTGGAGAAGTACATCTAGTCGTACGTGAAATGAAAATAGTATGAAATAATAGACAATATTGACCGACCTCCTTTGCCAAATTGATGAGCTCTTTGGACTCTCCATCAGAAAACCAGCCATGTTGACAAGCTCTCTACATATAATTTACAAATTAAGATAAATAATGAAAGAGAGAAATAAAATTAATAATTATGTCTAGCATTACAAAAAAACTGTTTTTTACCAACGGAATATCCCGTTGATAAAAGTCTTAATTCCATTATTAAATTGGTTTACAATGGATTAACAATGGAATCCTTTGGTAAAGTGGTGGTTGGTAAATTTTTAGCAACGAAAAATCAATTCTGTTGGTAATCCGTTGCTAAAAATTCCATTGATAATTTATATAAAAATTCCCTTGGTAATCTGTTGGTAATTATCAACGGATTGAATTCCGTTAGTAAAATAGAGAATAAATCCGTTGTTATTCCATTGTTAATAGAAAAATGTCATTTTGATTACTAATCCATTGGTAATTATCAACGGATTGAATTCCGTTGGTAAATTCCATTGCTAAAAAAAATTTTTTTTTTTTTGTAGCGTAGGTAAATTAACACAAAGGCAATAGTACTGGATTCATGTAAAAATGGAAGGTCATTGAATGCAACAAAAGCAAAATAGCCATTGGGAGATTCAATTGCAAATTTTACTACAGTGACCTTGATGTACCTATATTAGTACCTCCAGAAAGACATTCTACAGGGTACAACTAAATTCTGATTTCAGAAGATGAAAAAATTAAGAAGTCTACCAACATTAATTTTCTGCTTCATGTTCTTTGAAGAAGTAAACTAGATATGCCATGCTCTTGATAACTAATAATAATCATATATTTTAAACATTAACATGGTTACTTGGAGTTTGAACCTTAAAGCAAGAGTACTGAGTGCCTACTATTTCACTCCCTCATAATTGTTTCATCACAAAAGCTTTTACAGAAAACGGGATCTTACACTTTCAATATTATTGAAGATTATGCTTCTATGTTTGATAGAATCAATAAATTATGTCAAAAATTAAATTTTTCTGAAACAGCGTGTAAGAGTAAAGGTGAATGAATGTTATCACTAAATCCAAATGCTCAATTAAAGGATGAAATCAGTTGGACACACCACATAGACTAGTTGGAAGACATTTTACCTTAACTGAAAACATCAGAACCATTATTGCTCCTTGTAGGCGGGTGTCACTCTTATTTTGGAACACCTAACAAAATATTACAGGTAGAGAATGAAAATAATTAAGTTCTGATACATGACTAGCAAAGAAAAAATATGAGATTTGCCTAAAAGAGAATAAAACATCTTATAGATGATCAGGAAGAGAAAATATCAAAATTGTTTCTGGCCTATTCAAACTTTAGTCATTTTTCATTTGCAATTCTCAATTTTGGTACTTTTTTTTTTCCACTTTTAGTCCTTTTGTCCAAATTTAGTCAATTTCTAAAATTTAGTTTTTTTTCAAATTTCGTCATTTATGTTAAAAATGTCCAAAATTAGTCCGAAGTGTATAACTTTTGGACCAAAAGTTGACTAAAAAAGGACTAGATGTTGAAAAAAGGACCAAAATTGGACAAATAGAATTAAAAGTAGACAAAAAAATACCAAAATTAGAATTACAGAAAAAATGACTAAAATTGGAATCGGTCATACTTACAGGATTAATTTTGATATTTACTCTGGTTAGGAATGCAAACGAATTCATACACACAAGATGGAAGTAAAAACCTTATATGCATTTTCATTGGGACTGTTGGAAGACAATGGGCTTATAGCGCTAAAATTAAATTGGTAAAAGAGGAAGCCAAGTCATTTTCAATGCAAACAGACAAGGGGTTGAATGTTATATTGTTTGCTTCCTATTTTTTTCATGACCAAATAGAAAATGACATTAAAAAAAAAAAAGTGTTCAATTTTATTTTTCAAGACTTGATTAAGTTTTAAGAGCGTGGAATGAGTTTAAGATGTACTAATTCAATTCTATCTGATTTATAGGATATATCTTTAAGAGAGGGATTAGGGTGCAACCGATTGTATCAGTTGAATTGGTATAACATTGATCCTCACCCTTCTTAACTAATTTCTGCTCCTTTATTAATGTTGTTTTTTATTTTATTTTTAAATTTATTTTATTTAAATGACTATTAAACCCTAAACCCTAGGGATAATTATACCTAAACCACAAGAGTAAAATTACAATTATACCCTAAACCCTAGGGGATAATTATACCCTAAATCACAAGGGTAAAATTACAATTATACCCTAAACCTTAGGGGATAATTATACCCTAAACCACAAGGGTAATATTACAATTATACCCTAAACCCTAAACCCTAAACCCTAGGGGATAATTATACCATAAACCACAAGGTAAAATTACAATTATTCCAAAAAAAAAAAGAGGAAAACACACACTGAAAGTGAAGGAAGGAGATTGTACCGGAGGTTGTACCAATTGAAGGTTGTACACCCGTCTTTGTCTATCTTTTAAAATGATTAAAGAGAAGTTATAATTACCTGCTTCAAGAGTGAAGGGAACTCTAGATATCTGTTAGGAACCTCAACGTTTGTAACAGCAAAATCAATGCGTCTGCATTGCCACCAAATACAAACTTCTCATTATATTTTACAAATTAATTAAAATTATTTTATTTAGTTGCTAAATAAAATAATAATTAGAAAGCCAAACTATAATCCCTAATAACTCTAAAACAAAAAAAGAAATGGTGGAAGTATTAATTGTAGGAAATAAATTAATAAATCCTAATACCTTAAACCCTATTACGATTAACGAGATCAAAATTATAATGCGGAAGCGTATCTGATCCAATGAGTCTCTAGGCGGAACACGAACTCAGGATCAGTGGTTATATGGTCTTCCTCAACTAATCCCTCCTAATTCCTTTATGGGGACCGTAGTAATCCCTCCCGATGGGGAGAAGGGAAGACCATGTGCGGCTTAGTATATTGGGGACCATAACCTGGGAGTCTTTATATACTACTTGACTAGACCACCCATAATCACCTAATCATGTAGTATTGAGTATCTACTCAATAAGCCCATATCATTTATTATTATAGCCCATGGACATTTAACCTTAATTGAATCACTTAATTAAGTCTATAATATGATTGAATAGCTAATATAATTGCATAATAATATATTACCCACAATAACATTATATTGGAAATTAAAAATTTCCAACAATCTCCCACTTGGGCTATATATTTTCCGTTAGCAATTATATCAAGAGTCTTTAATTGCGCAACTTTATGCTATTCCTCTTCAAGCTATACTTAACAATCTAGTACATCTCATATACTAATATGGAACTACCGCGACATTCACCACATTATAAATCGTGATTAAACCCCGACAATCACCATATCAATATACTCAATGACATAGATCAAATATGGTGAGTAGCATGAAAATTACATGTCAAATGTGATCAACATCATATCTATTTCCAACTGGTCCAACTTTAAACTTTAGTGAGATCAATCCATAATTTAAAATATTACAAAATGAAATTACTTAAGTGAATTCACAATGAATTCAAAGCCATGAACTTTATTCTACAGAAAACTGAATTATTCAAATCAAAGTGTTTTGAAAACTTTAAAGAACAATAAATATAGACTCCCACTGAACTAGTGTATTCTAAAACCATATAACACCTACATGATTAGCTATCTCATAAAATTGCAGGGCGTTGAATACATAATTAGTGGATCCATATTTAGAGTTTATCATAATATGCTCTTCTAAAATTTTATCTACACAAAACACTTTCTTTAACAACCAAGAATTATATTTCAATATGCTTGACTTGTAAGTACTTTTGTTGTTAATACTTTACTGCGAATTAACTGTCACAATGAATTTTATGTGACAAATCTTCGCAACCTTTATTTCATGTTTGAATGCCCTTAGTGTGCTACTAATTCTGTTGTCATGGTTAATGAGCTAAAGTGTTTGCTTAATACTTTTACTTGTATAGAAATCCGACCAACAGAAAATATAGCCTGAAGTGGATCTTATACTGTATTGACATCCAACAAACTCAGAATCAGAATTCCTCATGATCTCTAACAAATCTGATCCCTGATGTACATGCATATTATTCTTAGTTCTCTATACATACTTTATAAAGATCCATACTAGAGTTACTTAAATGTCTACTTAATATACCAACAACATAAGTCAAATTAGGTCTTGTAGAGACCTCATCATACAACAACTTCCAACAACCAATGAATATGGAATGTTTCTACATTTCTTAAATCTTTAGTTTAACTTTAGGTCACCTGATTGAGACTGCACTTGTCTCCCTTTGTTTAACTTAAACATTCTCCCACTGAATCACATAATCATCTACATTTGTCTCAAAACCAAATGAGACACTTACTTCATGATGATACTTGTGATTCCTTTACGAAAAAAATTTGCTTGAATGCATAGATGGATTTCCTATTAGTTCTTAAACCATTTAGATCGTATCATCAGTGTTGCGATCAAGGAACTTTATTTTTACATCCATATAATATGATTCAAGATCAAAATGTGCTACTAATGTCACGATTATCTTATAATAATGACTTCCTTCCCTTTTGAGTATAATCCTATATCAAGATGCAAACCTAATCATCTTGTATTGATTTATACTCATAACTTATAGCATTAACACACTTTAGAGTAATTGGACCTTTCATGGTTTTATGAACATTGTTTGAATGTTCTACCATTAATTCTATAGTGTCCTCATTATTTAAGAGAAAAACTACATAATCATTCGAATTGTCTTTCACCCAACTCTAGTGGTTTTCATAGTGACATTAATTCTTGAGGTTGTTGAATTTGTTATTCCTTAAATATTATTGACATTGTCATATCATTATTCTGAATTTGCACCAATTCTTTAAAGCATAAGTGGGGATCGAATCGACTCCCCTTAAGGACAATGTCTCTAATATTATTCTTCCCCCAAAATCAACATCCTCACATAATACCGTATTACCCGTCTCAAATATGATCCGATCAATTGGATCATAAACTTATTATCTTTATTTAATACCAATAAAGTAGCTTGTATCTATTTGAATCCAATTTTCTTTAGTAGATCTCAATGATCTAGCCTTAGTTGGATGTCACCATATGTGAAACTTAAAGAGTTCTCACAACTACTTTGGTTGGAACTTTATTGAGACCATAAGCTGCAATCTTTAGTATTTCTCCAATTAGTAACCATATATTGTGGAGTACTATTTTTGTCTTTTAACTACACCACAACACCATTCATACTAAGTAATCTTAATGTGGTGTATTATAAAACAATTCCACAAGCCTTTAGGAGAAAACGAAAGGTTATACTTTAGTTTCTTTTTAACAGCTTTCCAAACGAGTTTTTCTTTGTTGCCCTTATACTTTATTGAGACAGAGTTTATTAGAAACTTATTAGTTCATCCTTATTATTGAAGTTCTCATCATGTATAATTTTGTTGTTGACATAGGTTAAACTTAATTAACAGACTTCTTAATTGTACAGAGAATTAATCCAAAATGATTATCATGCTTGCACTAAACTTTATAATCTTTCAAATTTTAAATAGTTTAGAATCATCTCAAGGAATCGAGCACAACATTAGTATCAAGTCCAATGACAACAATACTAACTTGTAAGTGACACCTCTTTGTAGTAGTCAAATACTGACAATAAAACTGTCAAGCAATAGCCTTCCTGTGGGCCGACTTATTACTCACATGTTAAACAAATAATCGTCATATATTTACCACCACAGGTGCTTGTGTATTTCTGCCAAATATTAATCTACCTATAGGCCGATCAATACCCGCATGAAAATACACTCGCACAACATTATTAATTAGGGACCCATCACAAGACACCTTGTGCAACATTAACCTCGTCTATGGACAAAAATTAACTGCAGGGGTAATCTTGGTGTAACAATCAAGTATTGACAATAAGTTCTGTCAAACAAGAGTCTATCTGTGGACCGACTCATATTCACATGAAAAATCCAAATAATTATCACATACTTATTATCACATGTGTGTTATTATTCTGTCAAACTGTGCCTACCTGTGGGCCGAACACAGAACATATAAATAATACCACACCCATCTATGTAATTTCAATAAAGCTTTTCTCCACATACGATATTGCTGTGGCAACATGGTGCTTCAATTGACTAGATTGAAGGTTTACTAGACCAATTAAATAAATATTAAAATATTTAATTTAATTAAACGAGATTTAACTGTCTCCCCAATTTAATTTTAATTAAATTCTACTAACCAAATGGGAATATTAGATAATTCACACTAATTTAAAAGATAATGAAAGATTTCATATCTTAATTAAGGATTCCAAATCCTTTATCCAAAATACAAACTAAATTGTGGTTCAAATTTTTAATAGCCACATAAATCAATTAACATGAAACAATAGCTCAATAGATTAAAATAAAATGAAATCATATATGCTATTGGATCCCAAAATTAAGTCGCGGTAATAGATTAAAAAAAAGGCAATTTACTGCTATCAATCTCATGCGCTGCCGACATCCAAATACATGGAAATTATACTCAAAATTAATAAATTAATAAATCCTAATACCTTAAACCCTATTACGATTAACGAGATCAAAATTATAATGCGGAAGCGTACCTGATCCAATGAGTCTCTAGGCGGAACACGAACTCAGGATCAGTGGTTATATGGTCTTCCTCAACTAAGCCTTCCTAATTCCTTTATGGGGACCGTAGTAATCCCTCCCGATGGGGAGAAGGGAAGACCATGTGCGGCTTAGTATATTGAGGACCATAACCTGGGAGTCTTTATATACTACTTGACTAGACCACTCATAATCACCTAATCATGTAGTATTTGGTATCTACTCAATAAGCCCATATCATTTATTATTATAGCCCATAGACATTTAACCTTAATTGAATCACTTAATTAAGTTCATAATATAATTGAATAGCTAATATAATTGCATAATAATATATTGCCCACAATTATATTGGAAATTAAAAATTTCCAACATTAATGCTATAGTACAAATTAAAATTCTACATTCACAACATACACCGTTCAAAATCAGATACACCAATCGGAAATTTTCTCAAGGGAAAATCATCACAAATCATATATAACAACAAACTGTTAGATTTCCACCGGTTGCCTTTACAATCCTTTAATTAATTTTTTAATTAACTATACTGAAAAAGGTTTAATTTTATATAACTCTTACCTAAGATTATTTAATGAAATAAATTTTGTGATACAAATAAAAAAATATTAATAATCTTAATAATAAGTGATATTTGATTTAAAAGATATTATATTTATCTAATTAAACTATTTGTAAATAAATTATAACAAATAACAAAATAATTTTTTTTAATAAGTTGTATTAAATAAAAAAAATTAAATGGTTCCTCATGAATTTTGTTTTTAAATTTATAAATAAATATATTTAGTATAATGATATATTAAATAAATTAAAAATAAAAAAAATCTTAACAAAATCCGATTAGACCGCATCATTCTCAAAGATAATACTCCATAAGATTATAATCTTTTTTTGTTAGTGTTATTTACAGGGTAAAATAATATAAGATTAGTTACAGGTAATCCCCATGTGACAAACTTAACTGAAAAAAAAAATCCCCAGACACAAAGATAAACACTCATAAACACAAACTGCACAGCACATTCATCATCTACTGACACTATAAAAATGATAATTAGTTTACTACATGATAAAATGCCAACTAAAGATAAACTTTGGAGAATTGGAGTCATAAGGGATGAACTTAGACAGGAAATGTGCATTTTGTGGTGAGGATGAAGAAAATTCAGAGCACTTATTGGTAAGATGCAAAATATCATATCAAGTTTGGAGTAAGATTTATGAGTTGCTAGATATTGAAATGGTGGCACATTCAAATCCGATTATTCACTTCTTACGGCATGAAGAAGTACTTGGGAGTGGAGATAGCATTCGTGTTGCTTCAACGATTTGGATTTGTACAAATTGGGTGATTTGGAATCATAGAAACAATGCTATTTTCAATTTGGAAGTTATCAATGGTGTGAAAATGATAAGTGATATTAAGGCCCGAACATGGAACTGGATTTCACCAAAATCTAACTTCCTTCAACATCAGAACTTCTCTGAATGGTGTGGAAAATTCGGAGCTGCAAGAACTAGACCAATGTAAGAGAGATACATACATGCAGCCGCCCGTAAAGATTAAAGGTGGGAAATGGAAAGAGAAAGGATGCTTGTGTATGGAAAGAGAATGGAGATTGGTGTATGCGGTTTGTAAGCTGCTGTCAAATTCTATTCAATTAGGAAGTGGAGATGGGTTTTACTTTTTAATGACTTCAAAGTGAAAAGGAAATGACTGTAAAAATTCAAAGCACCACTGCCACTGGTGCTAATTTTGCCTCTATAATAAAAATCATTTGCTTGAAAAAAAAATAATAAAAAAAAAATAAAAATTAGTTTACTACAAAAATGAAATATATATACTAAAAAATGGGTTTAAGGAAAGTGGTAAGAGTGCAAAGAGGAGTGCCTGGAGAGTGATAGACAGAGGTCGACGGGGTTGGTTTTGTTGGCGTTAAGCTCCGACGCCTTCCGCCCTCCTCCGTTCCTGTGCAGCCGGGTGACCGGTGATGGCGTTACCGTGGCTCCGTACATGCTTCGCTTTGAAATTATAATTTCCCTCCGTGGGTTTAAGAAATACTTAAGCTCCGCTACCTTTTTATATAAGTTGTGATATCCGGACCACATTGCACGGGACAATTATTATAATCGATCAAGATTGAGGATTGAAGATTGAGAATTTCGTTTATTTTTATATTCAATTTTTCTCAATTATTTTTCTGAAGCCATTCAATTTCATTTAATATTAATTTTGATCTCAGTAATTGATTCTACTAATCAATGAATATACTAATTTTTAATCGATATATATATATATATTCAATTAATATAATTTAATTTAATTTATAAAAGAATTAAATTTTGATAATTTATTTTTGAAATGATCTCTTGTGTCCAAGTGTGTAAGAGGACATTATTTTGTTCTAAAATGGAATACACTTTAATTAATAAAGGTATAATTTTTTCAATTAAAATATGGGGTGAAACATATTAATTAATAGTATAAATGTTAGATTAAAAATTTTTATTTTATTTTTTCAGAAAATAATAAAAGGTACACGTTTAGGGTATTTTAATCTTAATGATCTTAATATATATATATATATATATATATATATATATATATATAAAGCAAAATTGGTCCATTTTTGGAAGTTATGAAGTTTCTCACTCAAAAAGTCTGTCTACCAAATTATATTATAATTTAATCAAATCTTAATCATCTATTTTCTCAAATCTTAGCCATGCACCATTTTTTCAGTAATAGAATAGATTTTTTTAATTTTTAATTAACAATAAAAATTTGATAAATATTGGACATATTTTTTCATATGCTACTAATTATTAATAAATATATTAATTTTCAATCAATAAATTTTATCTTATAAAATTGCAGAATTCTTGGATGTAATTTTGAGAATTTTTATTAGGGCGGCTATTCGCACCTCCGAAATAATTAAACGAATCCCATAATTTAAAAGGACTAAAATAACCTGACATACAATTTTTAAAATATTATTAACTTGACATTAAATTACTTTCATAATTTCTAAAATAGTTTGCCTACTGCTGATCTTTCTACATATAATGTAATCTTACGTACACGTCGCCATGGCTTCCAACGACCACCGCTTCACGGAGTCCGACACCACCTCCGCCAGCGGCATCTGTTGAGGCCTCTCGAGTTCTCCGCCGCCGCCATCTGCCGAATTTTCAGCCTCAACTGGGGCGACTCGGATTTGGACTAAATTGGATCCGGGGAAGAAGTGGGACGGGCCTTGGATATGGGTTTCAATTGGGTGGGGCGGCGCGACCCGTTACTGGGGGAAGAGACGACCCGAGCGAATTGTTGGATCTTTTGAGCAGACGGAATTGATCTTCCCATAAACCTGAGAAAGAAATTGTTCCCCCCCTGCTGTGTCGATAATGCTTTCATCAAATTTAATTTCTGAATTTTAGGGTTTTAGCCATGAATGCATTGAGGAGGAAGAGAAAGAAAGGGGGAGATATTTTCTAATTATTTTATTATAGTTATTCATTTTCTATCCTCCTCATCATCCATTATTTATCACTTGCATTATTTTAAAATTTTAATAGGGTAAAAAATTGATATTCACATCATCATTCATTAATAAGGTGTTAAGGCCATTACCTGCTGCTGCAAGAGGAAATTCAATAACTTGAAATGGTGAAGCAGAGCTGTGATGATGATAACTGGAGGGTGGGTTGGGGTAAGGTTTGGGTGTTGTAATTAATTAATGTGTATTACTTATTAAGGAAGTAAAATGCAAGGGTTAAGGGTCTTGAAATGGGATGTATTTAGTAATATGTATATATATTATATATTTATATTGGGATATGTTCAAAATTGGGGTACGTTTAATTACTTTGGGGTGCGAATAGCTGCTCTCATTTTTATTTCCTATAAGAGTTCATTTTCTTTAAGATTGACGGTTCTTCACACTATTATATTAGTTAGTAGTGTTCTAGCAAATTAATATTTGAACAGCCTTATATATATGATTTATAATAGATTTTTTTTTAATATTTTTGTGGTAGGGCCCATTGGGCCCTAGAGTAGGCCAAGATCACACCCCTTAATCTGAGGGGAGTTAACACTATCACTCTTTACCCGCTTGCGAAAGGTGGCGTTACAAGGAGAGGCGAGCGACTGGGCAGCACGCGCTCGTCCCATCCCTGGACCCGTGGGAAGCAGGAGGGAACACTTCTCTCCCCATTCTCTCTATTCTTCCACTATTCAAGTGTCCCACTTAAACCTGAAACCCTATATGCCTATTAGATATCCCCTACGATATCTAACAATAGGATAATCCTAAAATAATATCTTCAAATAGCCTCATGAGGCTATATATTTAATGCCTACAATATTTCTAATAAATGTGATGTGACTTGTCAAGAGATTCCTGGATACGGATGACGATAGTCACACATTATAAGGAGTTTGTTTTTAAATAGAAGATATGAATACACACACATAATTTTCCACCTCCGAAAAGGTAAGTGTATTATGTTAGATTAGTGTGGATCATCCTTCTCATTCTTCTAAAACAACCTCATTAATATACAGTTAACAGAGGATAAAATCCGACTATTTACAATTTTAATTAACAATATAAATTAACAAAGATTTGTAAGCATAATTTCATAAAAAATTAATTTATTAATTGAAATAGATCTTCATGATTTTCACACCCCATCAACACGATTAGAAGACTTACCTTGAGACGTCATTAATGGCGGTCCTTCTGTGATACGTTCCTACGAATTGCACCGGGAAGTGGTTTCTCTCTCCTCACCGCTTTCTTTATGGCACAGTACGTAAGACTTAATTTGATAGAGAATTAATCAAACTGTGTCTCTTTATAGATGGAGAGAGGACTAGATCGGATATTAAATCTTTATCAAATCACATTCTATCAATGTGATTGTTATCCATAAATATATATGACCTTATTTATCTCATATATATTATTTATTTAAACCATATATTTATTTAAGATATTTGATCATAATAAATATCTTATTTATTTAATTATTAATGGCACTAGGCCATAATAATCTTACATTCTCCCACTTGGCCGAGTGACAGAATTAAACATTAAACGTAAGGATTTAAATAATTTATATAATGTGAGCGATATAAGATAAAGTAATTGGTCAACTCATTAATGTCAATATTAAGTATAGACTAACACAAGTCATGGCGGTTCTATATCATTTACTCGACATAGTTCCTTCCATGTACTATGATATTCATCAACCTAAGGATCAATAATGGTCCACATAAGTATCTCAATTCGAGATAAAATCTTGTTTGATTAATGTCAACATTCATGTGTACTAAAATTACAAAACAAGATATATCAATTAGAAACAAAACATAATGAGCACTTAATGTCATTTCTTCATCATAAGTTTGTTACAACTTTTCAATGATCTCATATTCACGTACATTCAATGAATATCTTTAGAGAAGATCATTTGTGTAACGGATCTGAAATCATAAGATTGGTGTCATTATGCTCAATTGACATATTTGTTTCTAAAATTCTTCGTAACGACAAATACTTTTATTCTGTATGTTTTAGCAACTTTGGAATATCTATCTTTTTAGAGAAGAACAATGCAGCGGAATAATCATAATAAGTTTTCAGCAACTTGACATTATTGCCAACTTATTTCAAGTCCTGAAATTAAGTTCCACATTCAATTTACTTAAATTGTAGCTTCAAATCATGTCACAAGTTAACTTTAATAGTGAATGTAGTTTTCAAAAAACTTTTTCACACTTTGCATGACACAATATCTCTGACTAAAAACATAAAAGTCGAAGTGAACTTTCTTACATCATATAATCATCTTAATCTGAATCTGTATTTAATTACATTTAAGTAATTAAAATTTCGATAAGTAAGCACGGGTGCTTCATTTTATATAAATACACCATAATATTTCCTTATGCAACATTATGGTCATCCATTATGAATCACTTCAATAATGACCAAGCATTTTAACAGCAAGGCTGATATTTAGTCTTCATACAATTTTGTATATTTTAAGTTACTAATAATATATGCATAAGGAATATTATAGTACGTTCCAATTCATTATTACATAAGATTGAACTTATAATCTTCCTTCCGGATTGGAACGTGCTTTACAAACACCTTTCCATCCATAATCTTAATTGAACTTTAATAACATATACTTACTGAGACATCGTAATCTTTGTGATATGTACTAAAATATTTCTATCTCAATCACATAAGTTGTCTCATCATATATTTCATTTCAAAGTTCTTTAAGAGAAATAATTTAATGGTTTCACATAATAAACCAAGATCATCAGTTGCAAGCAAGTTTATCATCAAAATATAGAATTAATGTACTCCCACTGATTTTCAGATATTTACACCGATTTACGATGTTTTCTTTAAATCCAAAACATATCATGAAAGGAAAGCATGCTTAAGTTTGTAAGTTGATTTTTTAAGTTTACACGCCATGTGATATTTTCCTTCAATGTAAAAATTTTTGAGTTGATCCATTTAAATTCTTATAAAAAAAGCAGGCATAACATTTATTTGGTGCAACTGTAAGTCATAATGAGTTACAAAGCCATGATAATTCTAATGGAGTCCTGTATAGAAATAATTCGTTGTATCTCTTTACAATTATGCCATCTTTTTGAGTAAATTTTTAGCAACAACTCTAGTTTTATATCTTTTGATATTGCCATATGTTCACTCTTGATCATAAAGATACATATGTATCCAATTCTTTTATACCTTTCTGGAAATTCTTATAGGATATAAACTTCATTATGAGTCATTGATTTCAACTCGTCTTTCATAGCATTTACTCATTTAATAGAATTAGTATTTTCCATGACTTATTCCAAAACTAGAATTTTATAATGTCAAATTTTAGCTCATTTTATTATACCACATATGCAATCGTTAGATATAGCAGATATGTTGTCCTTAAGACATTCTTAATGCTATTTGACGTGATATATCTAATGAAAGCTCATTGACCATTGATTTAGTAAAATTAGATTCATTAAGAGAGTTGAATAATTTATATGTTGTCCTTGAAAGTTGTTTGGCTATTCAACAACTATATAACAACTTTAGAAGAAGTTTAGATAAATGTATTTTCAAATTCTCCACCCAACTTCTTCAATAACCACATTTCATGGTTTCATAATCCCACTGATTTTACAGTTCTTAATAAATTTGACATTCCACTTCTAAAATTTTCGTACTATGGTTAAGACCATAAAATCCATACCCTTTAGACTTGGATAATTTATAAAGAAATAATTTAAGTTTCTTATATCCAATTTCTTTTCATGTGGTTGTAAAACATAGTCTCTCCCGGGTAAATTTAAAACATGCAACTGCCTAAGATCGAGTTTTCTATCAATTCACAGTTGTGTTTTGAAAACTTCTTTACTAGAAACTCGATCATTAAGTAAGTGGTAGTTTTAAGTGCATATATCCACAAGTTATAGATATAGATCATTCAACATGCTTCTAACAATATTCAATAAAGCACGATTATATCATTCTACAACAGCAATATATTTTTGGTGTGCAATATTAAGTATAAATGAAAGCTTTTCTTGTAATTTAGTGATTGAGCTTGATAATTCATCATACTTTCCATAAAATTCATCACTTCTTCTAATCTTTATAATTTTCACTTTTCTATCTAATTTTCTCAACATCATTAATAAATGCTTATCAAGCATTTATAGAATGAGAATTTTTCTTGCAAAGATAAATATAACCATAATGTGAATAATTAAAATTAAAAAATGATGGAATATTATTATTCCTTTAAGAAGGGTATTATATAAGATTCACATTTAGCAGTGTAAACTATTATAAGAAGTTGTGTAGTTATCGTGATTATATTCTTTGTGTGTTTCATTTGCTTTTCTTTAATGCAATTCACACAAATATGAAGATCAGTAAAAGCCTATATCATGAAAGACTTTTTCTTAATTAATCTTTTTTTTTGGAATAATTCTTTTGGAAAGTTACCCCAAACATTAAAGCCATGTTTAGTTCAAACTTTATTACTTTTAAACGAACATAATGTTTAAATTTAAATTGTTTCTTAAACCTTCTTTCCTTTTGAACCATCATTAATTTAAGCATTACGTGAATTTAATTCACATTTCATTCGTCTTTCTTATGGTTCATTTGGAACATGTCATACTTATAAGGTAGTGAGTTTGTAAACTGTACTAATAAGTTTTAATCACATTCATTATGGAAGGTTTAAGTCTTGCTGAAAATTTCATTAATGATAAGTTCATGTATGTCATCAGAACTATCAAACTTTATGGTGATTAAAATAGCCATTAGTATCTCATCAAGAGATTTATTAGTAATTTAGGTATGATAGACTTAATTTATTTGTCACATTTATTCGCAAAAACATAAGGCTCAATCTGTTTGATCTAACCTAAGCATTATAGTCAGATTACTTAGCTTTATTGCTAGTACAAGCAAATGAACAATTTATCTTTAAGTGACAAATAAAATCTAAAACACTTTGGTGAAATTAGATTTATTCGCACTATTTAAATTATTTTAATTCATTTTGTAATGGAACAGACGCATCATGCGAATAGAGACTAAATAATATAGGTAATTTTAAGAATAAGAATAATATAATTTATTCCTATAAATACCTTAAGTAATTTAACAACAGATTCGGGATCGAATGCAATAAATGTATATTGAAGTTTTTCTTTGGGCGATACAACAATATATCATCATAATCATAATGATGTTTGCATATTTAACATAATTTGATAATTAAATATTTTCATTAAAACTATTTGTCATCTTTGAACATACAAAACAATTTGTCATAATATATTAATTATCATTTTATCACATTCATATTCATGAATTATAAAGACTAGATATCACCTTTGGGTGAATTTAAAGTCTTATAATTATGAAATTTTTAATAGCCCATATAATAATTCCTCATTCAAGCATCACATAAATATGAGAAATTAAAATTTTATTATACGATTTATCATTTTAATCTTTCAGGTCAGACCACTTTGGTGATTAACAGACCAACATTAAATAAATTCAAATCGTAAAATCATCCATTATAATCTTATCAAAGATTCTCATAATAGATTATATTCAAGATTAATAACTAAATCATTATTTAATAAACATTCATAAATCACAGTCAAACATACCTAACATAAGTAAGATATTCTAAAATCATATATCCCAAAATAACTTTAATTATTATTAAAATAATATAAGTCATAAACATTAGTGATGGATTGATTTCATTAACATTATTAAATCACTTTAGTTGGAAAGTTACAATTATATTAATAATTGGGCATTAAAATGTGACACTCAAGTCATATGAATTAGGCAGATTGCTTTATTGACTGTAATTAGTTGTCATTATTCTTAATCAGTCACTCCCAAAATTAAAGGGAGTCACGTAATTTTATATTAAAAATCTCATTAAAATCTCATGACATAATTAACTTCCATAATTAAAGGGAGTCACGTAACTTTATATTTAAAATCTCATGCTGACATAATTAACTCCCATAATCAATCTTTTAATAGTTCAGTCCAAAAACTAAATAGGGCAGTTATTATTTTTGTCATACAACATCAATTTATCACAATTAATTATACATAGTATAATAAATTCATGTTATATCAATAATATGTATAAATACATAATACTGTTAATTAATATCAGAATTCTTCAAAATAAGTAATCATCATATTCTAATTAAATATGACATTACTACTTTATCATAATATTTTTAACAGGATAGTGCTTAATTCCCAAAATAACTTTAATTATGATACGAGAATCAATTCCAACTAATTTCATAAACATAATTCCAACTAATTTTGTAAACATAATTTTGCCCAAAATTCAATAATATGATCGAGATCAATTCATCATCAATTTTCTCATATAAATTGCAGCGGAAAAACATATATGCATGTTTTGATAATCTCATTCAATTAGTCATATGATAAGTGGATTCATTCAATCATATACAGATTCATATGCAGATTCATAAAATATTAATTGATGAAAAATCATGAGATCCAAAATCATGCTCTGATACCACATGTAAGCATAATTTCATAAACAATTAATTTATTAATTGACATGGATCTTAGATCTTCATGATTTTCACACCCCATCAACACGATTAGAAGACTTACCTTGAGACGCCATTAATGGCTGTCCTCCTGTGATACATTTCTACGAATTACGTCGGGAACTGTTTCTCTCTCCTCACCCCTTTCTTTATGGCACAGTACGTAAGATTTAATGTGATAGAGAATTAATCAAACTATGTCTCTTTATAGATGGAGAGAGGACAAGATCGGATATTAAATCTTTATCAAATCACATTCTATCAATGTGATTGTTATCTATAAATATATATGACCTTATTTATCTCATATATATTATTTATTTAAACCATATATTTATTTAAGATATTTGATCATAATAAATATCTTATTTATTTAATTATTAATGGCAGGGGCCATAATAATCTTACAAGATTTGTGTAAGACCGTCTCACTGATCTCACCAAATTTCAAATGACCCCGCACGATTTACTGCTTTAATAATTGGAGTATTATTCAATATATTTACGAAACTATATTAATTTAACGAAAAATATAAACTATCACCACACAACACTCTTTTAATACTTAGTAATTACTGTGCAATTTTTTTCATTAATTTTTTTAATTACCGTTTAAATTATATGCAGGTTGGCTATTGCTTTATTTCATAGACAAAACAAAAACTTATGTAATGATGGAAAAGTTGAAAAAATATATTTTTAATAAAAACTATATTTAATAATAGAGAAACTCTCTTGTGATAAATGTTTTATGAGATAGTTGTGAGACGGGTCGACCCATTATTAAAGTATATCTATTATGTAGATAAAGTATGTTTATTTGTAATTAAAGTATATCAATAATGAATCATATTATAACACCATAAAATCTTACTTTAATTCACCATTTATCATACTTTAAAAAGCATACTTTAACAACCATTAGACATACTTTATCTATATAATAGACATATTTTAACACATCTCACACACCGTCTCACATATATAATATCTTACAAGGGAATTTGTCTTAATGATTAAGAGAATTTTTTTATATGTGTATAATTATTTTTATTATAATTTATCTTGAAAATAATTTAAAATAATATATATCTTATCTTATCTTACTCTATATATAAAGAGTGAGGCTTGCGTGCGCCCGGGCGCACGGGAACACATTCCGTGCACCTTTAGAAATTTAGTATTATGGGTAAGGGTACATTACTTTGGTCTAAAGGGTACGCACTTTAATTAATAAAAGGTATACCATTTTATTCTAAAGGGTATACACTTTTCATTAATATTTGTTTTCTTTAGAAAAGAAAGGGTACACATTTTTATACTAAAGGGTATACAATTTAACACAAAATTTTAAAGGCGCAATGAGTTTTGTCCATGCACCCAGATACACACAATAATTTTATATAGAAAATAAAAAGTACACATATTTATACTAAAGGGTATACAATTTAACACAAAATTCTAAAGACGCACGGAATGTGGTCCGTGCGCCCGGGTACACAGAAGTTTTTGCCATATATAAAAGGAATTCACTGCAAAACGAGCCTATTTTTGTTCCGTCCCTGCTTTGTCTCTAATCTTACGCAAATCTACCATTCTTTCACATTTTTATAACTTCCGCTTTTGGATACGATTTGAATTTATAATATTCTCTACTTTAAGGTAATCAAGCTGTGTGAACACCGACTGAACTAAAATCACACTCTGGTCGCCGCTATTGCTATAGTCGTCATCACCGCTTCAATTGCAGACATATAGGTAATACCCCCCTTCTTCAATGTTACGTTTGACATTTTTTATTTCAACGCATAAGTAAATTTAAAATTGTGTACACGCAAGATGTTTGGATGTTTGATAAAATGCTTGAATAGAAACTTACGTAAGATGTTTGGTGAAATGCTTGAATATAAACTTGTTTAGAAATCATATTCTCTGGCTTCAAGTCACCGAAACTGGAATTGCGTAGCCCTATAGGTATGACTCATACTTCCTTTTAGATAAACACTTCAAAAATCTAATCAAGACATTTCTTTATGCGATTTGTGTTGCTTAATTATTTTTCATTAGGGAGTTCTTGTTGCCGAGTTGATATTGTTTTTGGAATAGGACAAAACGATCGAAATAGCCTTTTTAATTATTCAATGTTACTGTTGCGAAGATGAAAGTAATTGGAAATTCAGATATGGATTCAATAATTGATTTAGTGGAGAAGATATAGAGTTTATAATGGGTATGGTATCTTGATGATGAGTGACCATCTGAACTCAAGTTTAAATAATAATTACATTTGCTTGAGGACAATTCAATAATACAGGATTTGTTTAATTCCAAGTTATTTGCAAGATTCATTTTCTTTGGAGTTTGCTGTTGTGGGACATAGAAGGTAAGTACATACATTGGTGTGATTGGATTTACAGTTAGTACCACATACATAATGTTAATTTGCACAACCATAACTTGTGAAAAAATTCATTTGAACTCATTGAGGACATCGGCCAAAACATCAAGATCTGATATTAGTATTGTTGGCAAAGATTTCACTATATGTCATTATATTTGATTTCCATTTGTATTGTGAGATGCTATTTAAAATGAGTTCTCTTTGGATAAAGTTCTATTTGTGGGATATAATTTAAGTTGCGACTCTGCTTAATAGTTCTTTGAAAATATTTAAAATTTGCACATCACACATCATACTATTTACATTTCCGTTTAGGCGATATTATAATACCAACATTGTTTCCTAAAATCAAATAATTGTTTAATGAGTACTACCTTCAATATAATATGTTATTTGCCCTAAATCCACGTTTCATCGGTGTAGGTTACAGTTCAAAATTGAACTAACTGACAACACGGTCACCTTAAATGTATATGCAGAAAAAAAAAGAAGCTGAAACAATCTTGGGGATACCAGCTGACTTAGTAATGGTAGCTGAAGAACGGGTACAGACTCTACAAACTTACGACTTTCTGATAACAATAACTTCCCCACGTACTAAGGTAAACTTTCGTGTAGTGAAAAACAATTAAGACATCTATCATCCACCCCAAATCAGCTCCCAAATTCAGATGTAAAATTATTGAGTATATATCAATAAGTAATTCAGCTCCAACGCCATCATTATCTACTAAAACTGGAACTTAGTTGGACACATCAACTGCAGCACATTCGAGAGACATATTCATGGAAATGAGAACCTCCCAGATATTGCAGATAAGGTATTTTTATCTCTCTGACGAATATGAACTCTATTCTTCAAGTATTCACTTTGAGCTAAATTTCAAATATTTTTTTGATATATGTAGTCAACAGAATAGCCTGGTGCTTTGTGATATTTTCTTCATAGATTTATTATTAATATTCTTTTTTCTTTTCAAGTATCTATATTGACATGGATTTTGAATACTATAGAGTGGCTTCACAAAATTGGATCCCGTGCAAACACCTTTTAGGATTATACCAATACTATTACCCTCCCCAAATAGTTTTTCCCCATTTAAATTCTGGTTTACTTTTGCCAGCACCTGGATCCACGGATGACCATTGAAGCCTAGACTTTTTTTCAGAAACCATGATGATGATTAGGTTTTTAAGGACAATGATTTAAATTGAAGTAAGGAAATATTTACATTTTGCGAATACAAAATGATTCACATTCTATTTTCACTGTCATTATCTTTAAAGATACTAAAAAAACGAAGGTATAAAGTGAAGTAGGAGAGAAAGATTAAAGAAAAATGAGGTTGCGATGAAGTATGTTAAAGAAATTCCTAATAAGATAGCAGACTAAGAAATCTGTTATTATTACTTAAGAGGGGCCACACTATAAACAAAAAACTCAGCAAATCTATTGGTTGATGACAAATGTACATGAACTACATTATCTCAGAATTAGTTAATGCGTCTACTTTTGAACTCATGGTATTCATGAGTGTCACTTTTATTAATACTAACGTTCAAGACGTGCATTGCACGTCGCATGCACGCTGTAAGCAGTTAAAATTTACAGTCCAATTAAATGGCGACACGTGGATTTTATTAATTAAGTGTTAATTTATTTTGGAATTTAAATTAATTAATTTCTAAAGTAAATTAATAAATAATTTGAGCCCAACAAATTAAATGGGCTTATATTAAATAAAGTCTGGCCCAAGTCAAATAAGTCCAAATTAAAGGAGGCCTGACTGAAGTCAAACAAGCACATACAAATTAAATCAGGCCCAAATAAAATAAGTCTGATTACAGCCCAAACAAGTGGAGATCCAAGCCCGCAGGATTTGGCCCAAATAGAGTGGACCAATCAGAATGCAAGACATTTATGAGGGTGTCTTCACCTCTCACCTATATAAAGGGGCCTCCTCCCTTCATTTGACACACACTCAAATATCTGAAGATAAAAGCTCTGAAGAGATTAAGAATACGAGCAATGCACCCTTGAATACTTCAAGCATCTTCAAGCGAAGAACAGCCGCCAAATCGAAGAGCAAGGTTCTAAACCCCGACGTTCTTCAAAAGTAATAGCCACCAATTGGAGATCAAGGTGCCAAGCCCCCCCGATCTGGCGTTCTTCAAGTCAAGTGAAGATCCAATTCAAGTGAAGATTCAAGTCAAGCGAAGATCAAAATCTAAGTTAAGAGAAGATCAAGATCTAAGTGAAGATACAAGTCAAGTGAAGATCAAGATTCAAATTCAAGATCTTCAAGTCAAGAACACTCAAGACCTTCAAGTCAAGTTCAAGTTATATTCAAGTCAAGAACAATAGCCGATCAAAGATCAAGGTGCTAATCCTCTTCGATCTGGCGTTTTTCTAATCAAATTCATTATCCGTGAGTCAACGTTCTACCAAATTGAGCAGCATACTTCACAACAAATTCAAGTCAATGTTCAATCCGAACAAAGGTTCAACACCTCCGGATCAACGTTCAAGACTACACACTCGAGTTCGGACAAGCTTTGTTCGAAGATCCAGCTCAACTCGGCATACGCAGTCAACATAGTCAGCGTAGTCAACACACAAGTCAAAGTTAAAGCCAAATTGGTTCGAGAGAAGAATCAGAGGATAGATAGAGATTGTTTCCTAAATTATCAAGTTCAATCCATCTAGATTATCTTTGTAATACTTTTGTATTTATTTTATAATAAATATAAAATTTGTTGTTACAAATTTTGGCATACCCAGTGGGACCATCTCTACCTCTCATCTCTTCTCTATACAAGCTTGAAAATACAACATGACTCCTATTAAGATCACAGTAGGAAGGACCGCTGCTTCCAAGCTCTCCGATTTATTAAATGAATATGTTGCTGTTGTCACAAGGAGTATGTCAAAGAAAGCTCAGTCGGAGGCCTCCTCTGGATCCAACTCTTCGGTCGAAGTGGCATCGAGAAAACAGCCACCTATGAAGGAGGATAGTGATGAAGACTCTGCATGCTCACACCCTCATTTATCTTCAAGCTCTTCGTCTGATTCAAGTGCAGCTCCAGTAATGTTGGCAGGCACTACAACTATTGAGGAGCAACTAGCAAATATGATTAAAGCTATCGAAAGGCTTACAAAACACATAGATGCTCAAGATACAAAGATCTCCCAATTGATGGAAAAAAGAGACATTGCGGAGACTAGCCGTGCAAATGAAAAAGGAGTTGTGGACGAAAGTGAGGTGGAAGAGTTCACAAGACACCAAACTACTAAAAAAGGAAAGTTTGAGGAGACTTCCAAGCCTACCGTCGGTTATGTCAAGCCAAACACGAAAAAAGTGAATGACTTAAAGTTGCCAATTGGTTACTAGCCTCCTAAGTTCCAATAATTTGATGGCAAGGAAATCCCAAGGCAGCATATAGCACACTTCATTGAGACATGCAATGATGTTGGTACTTATGAAGACCATATGGTGAGGCAATTTGTTCGCTCTCTCAAAGGAAATGCCTTTGATTGGTATGTTGCCTTGCAACCTGAATCCATTGACAGTTGGGCACAAATGGAGCATGAATTTCTCAATCATTTTTATAGCACAAGGAGAACTGTTAGCATGACTGAGCTAACTAATACTCGCCAATTAAAGGAAGAACCTGTGATTGATTATATCAATCGATGGAGAAATTTGAGTTTAAACTGCAAGGACCGATTATTCGGAGAGTCTGTTATCGAAATGTGCATCCAAGGGATGGAGTGGAATTTACTCTGCATCCTCAAAGGGATTCAACTAAAGACTTTTGAAGAGTTGGCTACGAGAGCACATGACATGGAATTGAGCATGGCTGCCAGTGGAATCAAGCACTCGCCAATGTCGGATTCTTACAAGTCCAGAGATAGACAAGAAGCTAAGAAAGGAGGCAAGCCTTATGCCAGAAACTCCAACAAAGAATCAATGGCCACAAATACTGCTACTGTCAAGGTTCGAAAGAATGGAGGTGACAAGAAAGACAAGGGGAAACAAGTTGCTCAAGATTGGGGGCAAAGAAGGTTAACCCTGAAGGAGATGCAAGAAAAAAGTACCATTCCTGAACTCTAATGTTTATGGTATATTCGATGATCTGATAAAAGACAAACTCATCGAACTCCCTGAGATGAAACGCCCAGATGTAGCCAATCGAACCAATGATCCAAAATATTGCAAGTACCATAGATTGATGGGCCATCCCATTCATGATTGCTTCATCTTCAAGGAAAAGATCATGCAACTGGCCAAGGAGGGGAAAATTGTGTTGAAAGATGAAGCAGCCGCAAACTTCACTTCCGTAAAAGAAATTCATGATGAAAGCTCTTGTCACGTGGTGAGTGAGGAGGGCAGTGAAGATGAATGAGTTGAGGATAAGGAAAATGCTTACTCTATGAAAGTGTCCTTCACAGATGAAGACATGTTGTTGGGTTCACAGCCTCACAACCGACCTCTATTTTTAACTGGTTATACGCAAGGGCTGCAAGTAAAGCGTATACTTGTTGACGAAGGCTCAGCAGTGAACATCCTATCTTTAAGGATGTTAAAGAAGTTAGAAATACCAACAGATGAACTTAATCATAGCCGGTTGATGATCCAAGGGTTCAACCATGAAGGGCAAAGAACTCTCGGCACGATTGTTCTTGATTTGTTAATTGAGAAAATGAAATCAACGGTGCTCTTCCATGTCATCGATGCAAAAACTTCATACAATATGCTTTTGGGGTGCCCATGGCTGCATGAGAATTGTGTGATCCCTTCTACATTACACCAGTTCTTCAAATATAGCAAAGGCAACAACGTGAAAAGGGTATTCGGTGATGATAAGTCGTTTACTGAAGCTGAAGCTTACTTTGCAGATGATAAGTATTTCTTCAATAATACAAAGGAAGTGAAGCGCGAAGAAGCTCCAGCACAAAGTGATGGGGGCAATAAACAAGTAAAGGATGAAGGTAGCACATCATCTACCGCTCTCAAGAAGAACATAGAGAAGCTTGAGGCCTTGATAGAGTTGACGTTGCCCTTAACAAAAATTGATGAAGGTAAGACTCCTTCTCCTCCACTCAAAGGATTTGTACGCCCTGTTGAAGGAGCAAAGACCGAACACGGTGAAGTATTTGAGGCAGAAATAGCAAAGTCATATGGCCCACAAGCTTTCAAACTCCTCAAGAAGGTCGGTTATGAACCGAAGAAGAAACCGATGACAAGCAAGCTGCCTCAATAGACTATCAACCCATCTGAACATGGGATCAATGCTACTCAGAAAGTGTTGAAAAATAGTGGCCACATTGTCAAAAATGCTAAGCCAGGTTTGAGATATGTTCCTCAAAAGCCAGTCCGCATAGGAATCAGAAGAGCAAATGCAAATTATATCACAGAGGGAGAAGCTTCGTCCACAGAAGACATATTTGATGAAGGAGGAAGAAAAATCAAGAAAAGCTCTGTCTTCGAAAGGCTTGGAAGTGTTTTCGAAAGGCTCGAACTGTGGAAAAGAACAAGTGTGGGAATAAAAGTAATTTCAAGTCTCCTAACTTCCCAAAACTCCGAAGTCGAATTCCTTCTCGCATGAAGAGGTGAAATATCTTGACAGTCTCATGTGGAAGAGTGTTGAAGGCCAAGATGCTGACAATTGTTTTACTAAAGAAGACAATGATGATGATAAAAAAAGTGTAGCTTCCACCAACCATATCACTACTTTTGAGGATTCTCAAGTGGAGGAAGTGGATGCCGAGGATGCCCCTCCACAATTTGAGAAGGGTGTAAAAGCCACTGTTGATGAGTTGAAAGAAATCGACTTAGGTGACAAAAGCGACCCATGTCCTACTTACATAAGTGCCCTACTAAGTGTTGAGGAAGAAGAACAATATATCAGCCTTTTGTGGGAATTCAGAGATGTCTTCGCATGGTCGCACAAAGAAATGCCAGGCTTGGATCTAAAAATTGCAGTGCATCACTTGTCCATTAAAAAGGAAACTCGACCAATTAAGCAAATGCAGAGTCGATTTCGACTAGAGATGATTCCATTAATTGAGGATGAAGTTAATAAGCTTCTTGAAGCAGGCAAGATCAGAGAAGTCAAGTATCCTATAAAGATTTCTAACATCGTGCCAGTGAGAAAGAAAAATGGGCAAATCAGAGTATGTGTTGATTTTTAGGATTTGAACATGGCGTGTCCGAAAGATGACTTTCCACTGCCAATTGATGAGCTCATGATAGATGCAACAACTGGGCATGAGGTCCTTTCATTTATGGATGGGTCATCTGGCTATAACCAAATTGGTCTGGCTCCTAAGGATCAAGAGAAGACAACCTTTCGTACTCCAAAAGGAATATATTGCTACAATGTCATGCCATTTAGGTTGAAGAATGCTGGTGCCACTTATCAACGAGCTATGCAAAAAATATTTGATGACATGCTTCATAAGATCGTTGAATGCTATGTTGATGATATTGTGGTGAAAATAAAGAAAAAGAAAGATCATCTCCATGATCTAAGGCGAGTGTTTGAACGTTTAAGGGAGCATCAACTCAAAATGAATCCACTCAAGTGTGCATTTAGAGTTACATCCGGAAAATTTCTTGGATTTATTGTTCTCCGTCGAGGAATCGAGACTGAGAAAGCAAAGATTGATGCAATCATGAAGATGCATATGCCTCGGAACATACATGAACTCAAAAGTCTGTAAGGAAAGTTGGCATACTTGATAAGATTCATATCAAACTTGGCTGGTCGATGCCAATCGTTTAGTCATCTCATGAAGAAAATTCGAATGGGATGAAGCTTGCAATAATGCTTTCAATAGCATTAAAGAGTACTTGATGAAAGCACCAGTGTTGTGTGCACCAATACCCGGACGTTAACTAATTCTCTACCTAGCTGCTCAAGAGCGTTCTGTTGGAGCTTTACTTGCACAAGAGAATGATGATGGCAAAGAAACTGCCCTCTACTATCTAAGCATAACCATGACTCCAAACAAGTTGAAATATTCACCTATTGAGAAGAACTGCTTAGCTCTTATCTTCGTGATTCAGAGGTTGAAACATTACTTTCAAGCTCATACAGTTTGGCTAGTCTCGAAAGCCAACCCCCTAAAGTTTGTCATGTCAAAGCCAGTACTCTCTGATCGGCTTGCCAGGTTGTATCTCCAACTCCAACAGTTTGAGATTGTATACGTCCCTCAGAAGGCCGTAAAAGGACAAGTGTTGGCAGATTTTCTAGCTGATCATCCAATGTCTGCTGAATGGGAACTGTCTGATGAACTCCCTGATGAAGATGCTTTTGTTGTGGAGATAGCTTCTCCTTGGAAGATGTAAATTGTCGGAGCTTCTCATAGAGAAGGAGCCTGTGCTGGAGTCGTGTTTGTAACATCTAGTGGTGAAGTTCTACCATATTAATTTTTCTTAACAGAAAATTGCTCTAACAATATTGCTGAGTATCAAGCACTCATACTTGGTTTAGAGATGGCCTTTCGATACAAAGCAATTACACCTTAAGGTGTATGGTGATTCGCTGCTTGTGATAAAACAACTACTTGGAGTGTATGAAGTAAGGAAGCCTGAGTTGCTCCCATACCATAAGTATGCTCAAAAGCTGATGGGTTGGCTCGGTGATATTGACATCGAACATTTGTCTAGAAGAGAGAATAAGCAAGCTGATGCTCTTGCTAAGCTAGCATCAACTATAGCTATGCAAGAGGTGCAAATTCAAATTCCGGTGTGTAAAAGTTGGGTTGTACCACCAATCTTCGAAGATGAGGATTATGAAGAAGTTGAAAATCATGTGGTGGAAGTCTTCGAAATTGAAGAAGAGGATTGGCGCCAACCATTAGTGGATTATTTGAAGTATGACAAGTTGCCCAGTGATCCACGCCAAAGGGTTGATATTCGGCGTCGTGCACCTCGTTTCATCTATTTCAAAGGGACACTTTATAGAAGATCTTTTGATGGAATTTTCTTAAGATGTCTGAGTAAAGAGGAAGGTACTCAAGCAATGGAGGAAGCTCATTTCGGAATTTGCGGTGCTCATCAGTCTGGGCCAAAGCTGCACTTCAGAGTCAATAGGATGGGCTACTATTGGACCACAATGGTGAAAGATTGAATGGAGTATGCACAAAAATGTCATGCCTGCCAGTTCCATGGGAATTTGATCCACCAACTTCCAGAGCCTCTACACCCAACGTTCTCTTTATGGCCTTTTGATGCGTGGGGATTAGATGTGGTGGGCCTCTCACAAAATCTTCTGGTGGTCATCTCTATATCCTTGTTACCACCGATTACTTTTCCAAATGTGCAGAAGCTGTGCCTTTAAGGGAAGTGAAGAAAGAAAATGTTGCTGATTTCATTCGAATCAACATCATTTATAGATATGGTGTTCCTCGCTACATCATCACAGATAATGGGAAGCCATTCAGCAACAGTTGGATTGATAAGTTGTGCGAGAAGTTCGACTTCAAACAAAGGAAGTCGTCAATGTACAGCGCAGCTGCCAACGATTTGGCCGAAGCATTCAACAAAACCTGTGCAGTTTGTTAAAGAAAGTTGTCTCCAAGTCGAAATGGGATTGGCATGAAAGAATAAATGAAGCTTTATGGGCGTACCGCACCACTTATAGAACGTCCACTCAGGCTACTCATTATTCTTTGGTTTATGTTGTTGAAGCTGTGGTACCTCTCGATAAGCAGATCCCATCTTTGAGGATGGCCATACAAGAAGGTTTAACCGAAGAGAAAAATGCAAAGTTGCGCCTTGAAGAGTTAGAGGCATTAGATGAGAATAGATTAGAGGCACAACAAAAACTCGAGTGTTATCAATCTCGCTTATCCAGAACATTCAACAAAAGGGTGAAAATACTTTCTTTCCAAGTTGGCGACTTGGTGCTTGCCGTGAGAAGACCTATTGTGGTCACACATCGAGTTGGGAATAAATTTCTCCAAAAATGGGATGGCCCCCATGTTGTAAAGGAAGTATACACAAATGGCGTCTACAAGCTGATATCAGAAGTTGGCGTGAATATTAGCCCCATAAATGGGAAATTTTAAAACGCTACTACGCATGAAACTAATGCATACACCATGCTCCATGACGCATGAGCCTAAACTGCATGTTACTCCTGATCCGCATGAGTATAAACTGTGCACGACAAACTCCTGGTCCGTATGAGTAAACTGTGTACGACAAACTCCTGATCCGCATGAGTATAAATTGTGTACGATAAACTCTTGGCCTGCATGAGTATAAACTGTGCACGACACCATTCAAACCAAATTATGTCCCTTTGAACTACGTAATAACTTGATCCTCTGCAAAGAGGTAAGTAGGCAGCTTAGCATTCTGCTAAGTTCAGTCATGATTCGGGTTATTCCCATCAAGTTTGTCAGGCATGTAATAAGATGAGAAATAAATGAATTGAAAAGGAAAAGGGTTGATAAGGAGAAGAAGGCGGTGCAACGCAAATTTGGGTAAAGCAATTCAAATCATCATTAAAGTGGTAAAGGAAGTTCAAGGATCTTGGAGTGATGAGATAATTCCAAATTTTCTCGAAAGCACTCTGCTTGGCCGATACTGATACTGAGAGACAAAAGCCAACTATACAAGAAAATGAATGAAAGTGATCCATGTTGTCACATAAAATTTGCAAGTGGATTAAATGATTGATCCACTCCGAATCAACTTGGTATGAACATAAGTCCACATGACTTATTTCCTAAATGATTGAGTCATTCCAAGTCAAATTAGCATGAACATAAGTCCACATGGCTTATTTGCTAAATAATTGATCCACTCCGAAGCAACTTGATATGAACATAAGCCCACATAGTTTATTTGTTAAATAATTGATACATTCCAAAGTCAAATTGACATGAACATAAGATCTCATGACTTATTTGTTAAATAATTGATCCAAAATGGATAAGGGGCACAAATGCCTTAAGGAATCAAATTAATCTCAAATTTGAAATTCAAAATATAAATGAATGGATCATTTTTCTCAAAAAGCTGTACATGATCAGATTTTGATGGGAACCGCCTTTTCTCTCCTTAGAAATCACGTGAGTCTCTCCTGACCAAAAAAAAAAAAAAATCCAAACCAAAAGAAGCCCACTAGTGTTGCAAGGGAGTATTAAAAGGAAAATATGAGCCCATATAATTACATAATAAATAATTCCATAATAAAGCCAAAGTAATTGATCAGCATGCAACTAAATGAATTAGGTCAAATTAAAGTCAAAATTGGCCCACATGAAGTCAACATTGGTGGGTGATGGTAATCAAAATGCAGTCTCCTTTGTTCAGCAATGACACAGATCCCGTCGCCTGTTCTTCCGCAGCTATTCGAACCGGAGAATGTCGCCACAGTCCAGCCGCTTCCGCACGCGACTCCACACCACACTGGCCAGATCTACATCACGGTCGCCCATCAACCACCACTTCGCTGCCGGAAATGCGAGGCTATCATCTTCGTCAGGAAAGCTGCTACTTCACGGCTGCCAAGGTCGAGAGCACCGCCGGTTGTCGAAATCTAGCGCGTTGTCGCCGCTGTTTCCCGCCGAGATCAGCCACCCTGTCAATCGCCGAAGAGGAACCACGCAGGCTGCGGGCCTCCGAGTCGTCAACCTCTCGTCGACTGCCGTCTGCCGGAGTCAACTACTGTGGTCCACACCGTACTGGAGTTGCTCCAGTAGCTGAAGCTGCCGGAAAATCGCGACCACACCGCCGCGATGCGCCTCCAGTATCTGTCGAGTCACCACTGCTCGCCATTGACCTCCACATGCAGGTCATTTGCCGCTGTTCACCACCCACACAGCCGGATCTGCTCACCGTGACACCGTTCCTTCACCGTTTTTAGTCAGAAATGCGAGCCTGTCATTGTTGTTGTTGAGGGTCGCAAACACCTAGCTGCAGCTCGCTGTCAACCGCCGAGTGCACCCATCCGCCGCCATCAGCGAACACCGCTCGCACTCTTGGCCGGAAACAGCCGCTAGCATCGCGGGTTTGTAAAACCGCCGCCGGATCATTCCTTGTGAGTTTGTAACACCACTGTTGTCGCAGGTTTGTAACACCGCGCCGCCGGATCTTTCTTCGCGGGTTTGTAACACCGCGCCGCCGGATCATTCCTCACGGGTTTGTAACACGCGCGGGTCTGAAACACCGCGCTTCCGTCATCTAAGCGGGTTTGAAGCACCGCTGCTGCAGTTTGAGGGTTTGTAACACCTCAGCCGTCGTGCCATCGCGGGTTTGAAACACCGCCATCGTGGTCACCGTGGGTGTTACAGGTCACCGTGGGTTTGTAACACAGCTGTTGTCGCAGGTTTGTAACATTGCTGTTGCTGTTATCCTTGTGAGTTTGTAACACCGCTGCGGGTTTGCTCGTTCACTCGACAAAGAGCGGGTTTGCTCGTTCAGGTTTGTAACATTGCTGTTGCTGTTATCCTTGTGAGTTTGTAACACCGCTGCGGGTTTGCTCGTTCACTCGACAAAGAGATGCCGCCATCTGCCATGAAGAAAAGAAAAGGAAATCAAAACTGTAAATGTTTTACAGTCGGTTGGTGTAGAAATCAAAGGTACTGAACCCCACATTATATAGTGGGAAGATTGCAGCAGATTATGGAAAGTATTTGCATGATTGAAATCTCTCAAGATTTCAATAGATTTCTTTTATTAATTTTGAGCAAAGATTTGCAAATCATATTGATGAGCTCCTTATTTCCCAAAGTCATGAAATTAAGCAGAAAAGGAAGTTGTTTTGGGCCTAAGAAAATAAATTGAGTCACTTGAGAAATAAACAAATCGGGCCACATGAGAAATAAGAAAAAAAGTTGGTCCAAGAAAAAAAAATGTTACAAAGGTTAAAAAAAAGGAGGAAGCTTTTGCGATTCCTTCACATCAAGACATGATGTCCGTGAACAAATCGTAAGGGGGCATTTGTAAGCAGTTAAAATTTACGGTCCAATTAAATGGCGACACGTGGATTTTATTAATTAATTGTTAATTTATTTTGGAATTTAAATAAATTAATTCCTAAAGTAAATTAATAAATAATTTGAACTTAACAAATTAAATGGGACTTATATTAAATAAAGTCTGGCCCATGTCAGATAAGTTCAAATTAAAGGAGGTCTGACTGAAGTTAAACAAGCTCATACAAATTAAATCAGACTCAAATATAATAAGTTTGATTACAATCCAAACAACTGGAGACCCAAGCCCGCTGGATTTGGCCCAAATAGAGTGGACCAATCAAAATGCAAGGTATTTATGAGGGGGTCTTCACCTCTCACCTATATAAAGGGTCTTCTCCCTTCATTTGACACACACTCAAATATCTGAAGACGAAAGCTCTAAAGAGATCAAGAATACGAGCAATACTCCCTTGAATACTTCAAGCATCTTCAAGCGAAGAACAACCACCAAATCGAAGAGCAAGATTCTAAACCCCTTCGATCCGGCGTTCTTCAAAAGTAATAGCCACCAATTAGAGATCAAGGTCCAAAGCCCCTCCGATTCGGCGTTCTTCAAGTCAAGTGAAGATTCAAGTCAAGTGAAGATTCAAGTCATGCGGAGATCAAGATCCAAGTTAAGTGAAGATCAAGATCTAAGTGAAGATACAAGTCAAGTGAACATCAAGATTCAAATTCAAGATCTTCAAGTCAAGAACACTCAAGACCTTCAAGTCAAGTTCAAGTTATATTCAGGTCAAGAACAACAGTCGATCAAAGATCAAGGTGCTAAGCCTCTTCGATCCAGCGTTCTTCAAATCAAATTCATTATTCGTGAAGTTAACGTTCTACCAAATTTAGCGGCATACTTCACAACAAATTCAAGTCAACGTTCAATCTGAACAAAGGGTCATCACCTCCGGATCAACGTTCAAGACTACACACTCGAGTTCGGACAAGCTTCGTTCGAAGATCCAGCTCAACTCGACATACACAGTCAACATAGTCAGCGTAGTCAACACACACAAGTCAAAGCCAAAGCCAAATTGGTTCGAGAGAAGAATCAGAGGATAGATAGATATTGTTTCCTAAATTATCAAGTTCAATTAATTTGGATTATCTTTGTAATACTTTTATATTTTTTTTTATAATAAATACAAAATTTGTTGTTACACACGCCATACTTGGTAATATGTTTTTTGCATTTTTTTTAAATTCCAAAAATCTTTAATGAATAATTTAAGAAGATCATCTATTTATTCATAATATTAAGACTTATTTATTTACAACTAGTTTTTTGTATTATCCATGAGCCTTATTTGTTGTATTGCAAATTAAGTTTTCGGCCTGATGGATATTGGCAAGGCAGAAGATTCTTATCTTTTCCGAGTGTCCCCTCCAGGTCATGGGTGAGATAGAAAATTTTACAACATTATTTTATCTTTCCTGGAGTGACTGTGTTGCTTGGTTTAGAAATTCCTTTGCTACTTTGCTATTTAGATAAGTATTATTTTTCCTGCCTTGCATACTAAAGCAATTATCTTTCACTTCACTAAATATGTATACTTGTTGCTTTCATGCAAATATACTCCCAAAAAAGGAAAAAATGGATTGTTGGCACTATTAATTGATCATATTCCATAATAAAATTTCACCTTTGCTCCCCTCACCCCATTTGTTGCTATATCCTATCATAATATAGAGTATATAGTTACATTAAACAATTAGATTAGCTAAAATGAAAAAAAGAAAATGTAACACCATAAGATCGAAAAAGATATATTACTTAGCCATTATATTTCCTATATCTAACATACGCATAAAAAGATGTATACATCATATTCAACATACTTACAATCATCATATCATCCTAGTTAAAAAAAATGGTGTATAGTATTAAATATTATGTTATAAGGATATGTGTTATAATAAATGAAAAAAAATTGCACCCTGTAGGCTGTATCCCTTTGTTTCAAATCTATCACCTTCAGTTTCAAGGCTAGCTCTAGATTCCTTGCCAAATCTAATATACTTGAAGATCTTCTTAGATTGCACTTCATCGATATAGTGTTTGACAAAAAATAATGCATCAAGTTTTGTTGAAAGTAACATAGCAAGTAACTTGGATTTCTCGATAAATTCATCGTAAATCTTTTCATATACATACGTCCTATAGCCAACACAACAACATTTTCCATACAGGTTTGGACATATATTGTAAAAATCTTACCAGATTATTCATGGTCGGAAAGAGAAGGAGATGCCTTTTTGAAAATTATACAACAAACTGTGCCAGCTCAACGGCTTACAATTAGCATCCTCACAGGCAATTAACGGTGACTTCCCCAAGTTCCAGAGTAGCTGTAGAAGCAATCTGAAGAAGCAGATTAGAAAACACTAAAACGCAACGATTGTGGTATGTTAATTCAGCTAGTTATGTTGTTGCCTAGATGATATGATTTTTATTCATTAATGTTGTAAGCTCATATATCATTCAGCAAATTCATCAAAATTATCTGATATTAATAAATTCATGACAAAATAAGAATTTTCTATTATCTTGTTACATTGTCCATGTCTATATGGTTGCAAAGAACAACAACAGTTGTTGGGCCAAATCCAGAAACAATATTCAATACATAATAAGGAAGGCCAGGCTATTTGGATGCAAAACATGTATAAAATAGGCTGCACACCCCTAAGTGATACCTAACCACAACCAAAACTTTTGACATGATTATACGTTCTCTGCAAATACAGCTAAGGTAAACACCACCTAGAATACCTATGAAATAGGCTACTTATTCAAATTGCAATCGTAAATGATTGGTAGAAGGACTGACCATCAATGATATAATCAAGGAATATCTAAGCTAATAGTGATCTCATCAAGGAGCATAACCTGATAACAACAAAGTCATAACATAATCAACTATAGTTACATAAGGTGTAGATGGACTAACGTAACAGGCTGATAGCTGATTATATACGTTATATACCTTGAATGGCTTTAGAAGACCCATAAACATCTGAACCCTCCTCCTTTGACCATCAGATATTTTATGCAGTCTCCAGGATAGGTTGATATCCAAAACCTATGACCATAGTAAAATATATATGATCGTTCTATTAAATAAAGATAATGACACTGAATATCATCAGTTCAGTAATTTATCTCAAACATCTTCCTTCACAGAATATCATAATCCTGTTTTAGATAACTCTTCAATTGTCTTAGTTTGTAATTAAGAAATGGCCCGTGTTACGAATCTTTATCAAAGATGTCAACACATATGGCACCAAGAGAACTAAATTCATACAAAGTATCACAATTTAAAGCAGTAATACTAACCTCTTCAAGATGACTAAATGGAATCAGCAATCAATCATCAAATTATCAACACATCTGACTGAATATATCAAGTTTCTAAATCAATACTACATCAAAAGATAAAGCAATAGTCACAATGAATTAAAAATAAAAAAGCATTGTAAAGCACAACCTCATGAACTCCATGGTAATGGGCCGTAGATACAGACCGGTTATCTCTCGTGTTTGAAAATCAGGTGAAAATGTATAAAGGCGTTATCATCGAGAGGGAGGTGGGTTTTTTCAAGAAAAAGCAGTGACTTTGTGGGAGTGGGCCTATGCCTCTTCTGGAAGTGGAATTGAAGGCGAGATGTAGCCATTTTCACATAAGCCCCTCCCTAAATCCAATGGAGAGAGAAATGAATTGAATCTAAAACTGTTCCACACACACATGTTATTGCTGCCCGCCGACTAAGATAATACACTACAACTCCCTCCTGAATCCCAAAAGGCAGTTGTTGTTGTCGATTCCATTCTTCTTCTCAAAATTGATGAATTAAATTAACGTCATCAAGTTACTTGTTGATCACTCAGATGAGTAGTATATTTAATTATTTATGGTGATTAATATTAATAAATAATAATGGTGGTCAAGGATGTAAAAAGTGAAAATTAGTAGGGATAAAATAGGGAAAAAAAGTTTGGGTAAATTACCAAAAACCCCCTGAGGTTTGTCCAAATTACCAAATAAACCCCGTGGTTTGAAAAATTACCAGTTACCTCCTTTAAAAAATATTTTTTTTTTAAAAAATAGTGAAACTTAAAAATACAATGTTAAATATATGGGTCTTGATTTCATTTCCATCATTCTTTATTTTAAGAAAAAGTGTATTTTTATTAAAGTTCAAATAAAAAACAAGTTAAAGGGGGTAATTGGTAATTTTTCAAACCACGTGGTTTATTTGATAGTTTGGACAAAACTCGAGGGGGATTTTGGTAATTTACCCAAAAAATTTCTCATATCCTTTGTACTTTTAATATATCATAATCATAATCATAATATGGAGTATTAAAAGTGGCTTAACAAGTGTTAACATTTTTTCCCCATTTTATCCTCACCTATTTTCCTTTACTACACTTTTAGCCTTTGTTTATCACATTATATTTTATAATATATTAAAAATAACAATTAATTACAACACAGTATGCGAATGAACCGAAGAGACTAATCAATTATTATAAAATGTTTATCATAATTTTTAGTTAATTAATAAACTTTATTAACACAACTTTTTAACTTCAAAGCAATAAATTTTATAAAGTTATTTAATATGTGAATGAACTAAAACGACTAACTAATTATTATAAAATGTTGGATAGCCTTTTGTGATATTTTCATTTGAAAAATATTGTTCATTTTCAATTAAACACGAAAATTCCTTGAAGACGTATGAATGCTAATTTGATGTATTGAGGTGTTGTGATCTACTCTCAAGTGCATATTCAACAAGATTGTGTAGGTTACTTCAATTCACATTTCACACACATTTGTCATCATGGGTTTTTAGTTCTTGATAGTTTAGAAAAAATAGTTTGTAATCAATAGATTTACTAAGTCCTCCAACTGCTTTTATATGTGGAGTATTAAAAATTTCAACTGTATGTATGTTTAGAAATAGTATTATAGAAGTTTAATAAAAAGTGTTCATGTATTGTTCAATATATTTGAACATAACTATAGTTAAGTTATTTCACTCCTCTATGCATTATTTGATAATAATAATAATAATAATAATAATAATAATAATTATTATTATTATTATTTTAAATTTTGTTTTGATCAATAGATTCAAATATGGGACAACTTTATTAGCCCGTTGTTTCTCTAAAAAAAATGGTGCATAAAAGAAAGATTATTCGCAAGAGTTCAAAAGAAATATATTATAAAACGAAAAACTAAAATTAAAAAATCCATATCAATTCATGAAGACTGAGGTTAGTTCTGTGAATAAAAAAATCACATTGCATTAATAAAGTATAATCATCACATAATATAATATATTTGTAATTTATATAGCAAATGTTTTATTATCAGAGAATAATATATATATATATATATATATATACACACACACACACATAAAACACCATACAAAAGGTCCTCTATTTTTATCACGATAAAAAAAATCAAAATATTAATATTTAGAAACACCCTAACAAAAAATGTGTACATCTTTCATCCTAATCAATTAATTTAACCGATTGTAACTTCATTAATTTCTTAAGAACACACCATGGAGAATAATTCTATACGATTAGGAATATCATTCCTATACTTCTATTAAACCGTGGTATACAAAATGAAAAGGTTACAACAAATGAGACATGAAGGAAGAAGTTATAGGGCAAGTAATAATTAGGAACATTACTCCTATTAATCTTGAAATTCTAAGAGTTTAGAAATAATAATTGATAGAGTAATTCTTTAAATTTTCTATTGCATGTATGTCTAGAAATAGTATTATAGAAGTTTAATAAATAAGTTGTGAACAAAAAGTTAAAATCACAATTAAAATTCACTTTAAATTAAAATTTCCTTACCTTGAAAAAAAATTATAAATATTCTCGATAACTATTATTTAAAAAGATTTAACATCAAAAGTAATTAAATAATTAAAATGTTAAACCATTTAAGTTTTCTTTTAGAGTATTGCGTGACTTCTCATTTTCTGTGCGAAAACCTATCCATTTGTTTATGGATTGACACACGCCTAGCAACATATATTTTGATGAGGTATTTTCCTCCCATATACTTTGTTCGTTGCTACTATAAATTTTACTTATAAAATGTGGAGTATCTATTGAAAACATGATAAAGACTTATTTGCATGATTCCGTTATTAATTATAATGTTTTGGTTTTTAGATTTCATTACATGATTTTCTCAAAATTGATAATCTGATGAGCTTACTGATGTCAACATTTAATCTGCATATATGTTGTCCGAAAGCTGAAAGGGAAGCAAGAAACAAGAGCGTGTATAGTAAGATATTTCTTTATTTCTTTTTCTTTTACTTAATTAATTGCTCATGAAAATCACATATTTCTATGTGAAAATTTTGTTTTAAGACATTGTTTCTTTAAGTATAAACCCTCTTTGCATTATATTATAACATTAATTATCAACATATTTCTTTCCAATTGATAGTATGCACCCTCTCTTTCATTATAAATTCTTTACCCTACTCAAAATCTTATCTTTCATTATAAATTCTTTACCCCACTCAAAATCTGAGTGCACATTTAATTTAGGGTAATGAAGCATTAAGGAAAGTGGAGGTGAGAAGGTGTTTGGAATCAGCGATGGAGAATGGCTCTTCGCGAACATAATATGGTGGAATGGTTGCAATTGGAATTTCAATTAAATTACCATAAACAATCTTGACAAGAAATTCGTATTATTTGATTGATAAATCCTTGATTTTCGGTTTAATGTTCATCACTCTATGTTGAGCTAGGAGAGTCTAAAAAGCTTTGAATGTTCATGCTATGGTTGGTAGTATTTTATTTCCTCTAATTTATTAGGAAATGAAAATCAAAGAGGTACTGATCCACATGACTTCATTTGTACCTCATGTAATGTTTTTACCAAATCCATGTTGTTGATGTCTGTAAATCTCATGTTATGTACCTGTCCCATATTTGTTTGTGCTGTGGAGAAACTATTTGGATTCTTATGATGCCTATTTATTGAGTTGAGAGACAAACTCATATTAGAAATAGATTGAGAAATAAAAAAATAAAGTGCCCTTGGAAATTCAAAATCAAAACCTTAAAAAACATTAACCACACCACTTCACTTTTGAATCTTCATGAATGACCAATTAAGTATCAACTAAATGTTAACACCTTACATTTTTCAATGTTTTAAAAATATCAAATTAACTATGACACTCCATATTTTAGAATTCCCTTTAAAAATACGTACCTTTAAAGTTTAATGGTATAGAAGATTGTGCTGAAAATTAATATTTTTAAATAAGAAAACTACATTAAAAGAAATGAAAAAATATCACACTACAAAGTATGACGTGCATGTGACGCGTGCATCGCACGTCTATAAAACTAGTTAAGATAAAAAAATAAGCCAAAAGAGACATTAACTGAGTTATATATCATATAGATAATTGAATTAATGCCTCAATTCTCTTTGTTTTCTATGTTACTGCAGGTGAGCTTGTTATATAATTCATGTGTGATAGTTCGTGCAACAAAGTATCTCCTAAAAAGATTTTATAAAATGTATAATAACGTTTAAAATAAAAATTCAAAATATTGTAATAATAATATACAAATAGAATTAGCTCAGATACCAGATGCCCATCTTAATGTAGAATAGTGGATTTTCCACAGGTTTCATTGATCACTAATCACATAACAAAGTTTATGATTAGATGATTTGGTGATATAAACTTGTCGGGTACACTTCAAGTCCTTCCCTCTCACCACGAATTGATTACATGTTGTCTCAATTTTCTTTTGCATAAAAAAACAAATATTACTATTTAACTGATGTAATAGTTGATTTATTGTGACCTATATATCTGCAAAAGATTTTGTTGGTGAGGGAGTGCAGATTTGTACTTTGTTCACATTCTTTTTTACATCATGAAGTTAACAAGGCAGAGTCAGTGGCTTTTGTGCTACAAAATACCAACAATTGCAGTATGTAGAGCATCTTCTGAGTTATTGAAACTGAAAACTTTACTGCTTATTACTTTGTCATTGTAACTTTTCATTGAAATTATTGACGGATCCTACAAAGTATAGTTCTGAGTCCTGGTGTAGTAGAGTTTCGCTATTTCAGTTCAAGCAACCTATATTACCCTCTCCTCATTTACTTCTTTTAATTTCTGACCTTGAATGAACTTTTCATAATTATTGAAAGTTTAGAGGTAGTGAGATATTTTCACTGTATCCTATGATCGTGATACTTCTACGGCGTCCTTTCCTCGCTAGATATTGGGTACATCTGAATAACAATGAAACATACAGGAATACTTGATGGATTAGAGCATTGTTAAGAAACTTATGGGGGACCTGCACAACTTCATTTACATGTTTCTTGAGCTTTAAGTATTTTTTATTTTTTAATGCCCAACTTTTACACCCTACACTATGCTTTTACCATTACATGCTAAAGAGTGTGGATAGTCGTCTGTGAGTGAGATGTTGACTTGATTCAGATTTTTTTCCTCCTAAATAAGTTCGAGCTAAGTCAAAATTTTCCCAAATTTTTCTTTTATACATATAAAATTGCTTGGGCGTCATATAATTTAAATTCTGGCTTTCTTTCTTTTTTAACAGCTCATTCAGATCTACAAGGTAATATTTTGCAGCACCAAACAATTTTCATCCCGTTTTGACAATGCTACGAAAAACGCAGTATCGGACAATTTTCATCAACTTCTGCCCATGCTACAAAAAAGGGCTTCTTCAAATTTCGCTTGCTTCTTTTTCATTTTGATAGGAATAAATTGTAACTATTCCTTGGCTGCCTACTGAATGAACATGAAAACATATTAGCCACTGCGAATGTATAGGTGCACTTCATACAGGTGGTAAGAACATACTCCATCTGTCCCCTTAAAAGGTATCAGTTGACTTTTTGCACATAAATTAAGGAGTATAATAATTTAATGTATAGTAAGGTGAGAGAAATAATATTTTAACGTGTAGTGGGTAGTTGTATTAGTGTTGAATGTGGGGTCATGTGTAGTGGTTGTAGGTCACATTAATCCAAAAAGGAAAATGAATATTTTGTAATGGGACGGACCAATATAACAAAATGGACACGTATCAAGGGGACGGAAGGAGTAAATTATTTGGCACAAGTTTTAGGCTTTTAGCCACCACATCTGTATAATCATATTTTGCGCCAATGGCCTCTTGACAAAAAAATGTCACAGTAAATACAAGTGCTAAAAAGTCACACAAAAAACGGGATAACACCTCAAATGTCCCCCACTATTATGTATATATATATACTCCCTCCGTCCCTTGGTAAGAGTCTTATTTATTTTTGGGCTCGTGAATTAAGGAGTATTATTATTTAATGTGTAGTGGGTAGTTGTATTAGTGGGTGTGTGGACTCCATGTTTTAATTGTATTAGTGGGTGTGGGTGGGTCCAATATGTCCAAAAAAAAAATGGGATCCTTTGGGTGGACAACCGAAATGGTAAAATGAGACTCTTATATAGGGAGCCCTAGTATATATAGGGTAATATATATATATATATATATATATATATATATATATATATATATATATAAAAAAGGTCTTGGCTGCAAAACGGGCCTGTTTTTGTTCCGCTGCGGGTCGCCAAATCACACGCGTCAACATTTAATCACCCTAATTCACACGTGTCTCACGGCTGAAGGAATACATACTTTCACTCACCTCCATCTGCCCAATTTCTGTTTTCTCTCTAATTCTCATGAATATCAACCCATGTTTCTTTTCTTTATTTCCAAATCCACTTCTGCTTTACTTGCTTTCTCTCTAATCTCACGAACCCCATCTTAATTTCACCTTTTACCAACTTCAGACATGGTTATCATTGGGTTTTCCCACTCTGATTTTAGTTGGTAGGGCGCTGTTTCGCGTACCCCATTCGCCTCCGTTTCGTCGCCTTCTACAGGTAAGCTCTCTAGCCGTGCGTTCTGTTGATTAAGCATGGCTTCCAATATTTGCCATAGTCGCTCGTAGGTTACTGCATAGCATGTGTATGATAAATTGCCCCAAAGAAAGTACCTTTCACACTTACACACCTACGTTATGTTTTTTCTTGGTTCTTCGTGTCGAAGATTTTAAGGGGTAGACGTGTTTACTCGAAAAGCGCCATAATTTTCCTTATATATACGGCATCGGAGTTAGATTTTTCATTGTTGTTTTAATGATTTCTTCATATGCTTCCCTTCGCTTATGTTTACCATTACTATGCCTAATGAAGCTGTGCTTATGGACTCGTGCAGTGCTGTAGCTAACGCGTTAGTGGCCAGTCACCCAAATCGCACCTGGCGGCCTCTAATCACGCTCTCTGGTATGTGTTTCACTGTTGAAGAGAGAGACACCGCCCTCCTCATCTGCTGGTTTCTTTCTTTCCCACTCTAAGTTACGCCGAGTTTACAGAAATCTATCTCCTTTCTTAATTTTCTTACAGCCGCTTTGGATACGTTTTTAATTTGTTGCCCGCTGATTTCAGTTGCCCTTCCTTCTTCTTCGTCATATAGGTAAGCTGTCCATCCCCGCCTGTTGTGCTTTTCATTTATTACAGAATTCTCAGTCCACCGCGTATGGCTTCCGATTAATTCATCTATTTGACTAAATTATGTGATGATTTTTTCTTCCTTTCTTTCATTTCATTTCTTGTTAAGTGTGTCTTTCTTTGTGAGAAAGAAAAGTGCAAATCTTCAATTTAGTTGATGTGTCCTTTTAATTACTTTTGCTCGTGCGTCTGCCATCCCCTTGAATGGATCACTGTAGTTTCTGTGATCCTTGTGATGAGATTATATGACATGACAGAACATGGTAGTTCATTATGAAGGATTTCCCTGTTTTAAATCATGCCTATGTGATGCTTGAATAAATGCCTAAGCGAATTTCTGAATGCGGTTTCTCTACTCATTCTCTTCCGTAGAGATCAGTCAGCAAAATTAAGTCATACTTTTTCCCCCTTTTACTACCGCCTTGAATTGTGTGGTGAATACCACTCCACCCTTCTCCGCATTGAAATTGAAAACGTTGAGGCGACTCATGTGCATTACATCTATCTTTGAGGGTGTGGCTGGCCATTTTTTCACAGCTTACCTGCTAATGCTTATGTGGTTCCATGTTTCTATTGATTTGAAAACAGTTATATCTTGATAGAAACTCCAAATTATAGTGCAATGTATTTAGGAAAGAAAAACTCCTCATATGTCAAGGTTTCTGTTTTCTCTGCAAAAGTTGTATATGAGTCCAATCATAGAATCGTTCAATCAAATAGCTCACTGGTTGGTATTGTGTTCAATGCCGAGTTTAATATTACGATGAATTTGTGAGTTCAAATTAGTTAACGAGTACCACTTCCATCCATTAATTATCACTTGTTTTTACACCGTCATGTTTAATATTACGATGAATTTGTGAGTTCAAATTAGTTCACGAGTACCACGTTCAATGCCGAGTTTTATATTACGATGAATTTGTGAGTTCAAATTAGTTCACGAGTACCACTTCCATCCATTAATTATCACTTGTTTTTACACCGTCATGTTTACTTGGTTTTATGAAAGAAGAACGACCTTATCCATATATTGCTTTTTTTCCGTGGTGGAATTTGCAGTCTTTTCAAATATTTCTTGAAAAATAATTCTGAAATTTACAATGAAACTGGTTCTCTTGAGTTGGCAGTGCCGTAATTAACTTATTTATGTTAATTGCACAAGAAGGGCAACTATCTTGTTACTCATACTCATCTTTATTTCATTCCCTTGTAGAATTTACTTCAGTCGTAGTCATCTTTTCTTAATTTCGTTTTCTTGTTGAATTCAGAGAGCAGCATGTCAGCGTATTTATTTTTCAGGTTCGAGATTTGTTTTCATACTTTCTATGTAGCCCATGTGTGTGCGCGCAGTGCTTCTACAATTTTATATCGAAGCTGCCTATCCACATCTGGATAATTTTCCTTCTCTTTTTGCCATGATATTATCCCTAATCTAATTAACTCTTAAACCTGTAACTATGAACACCGTGTTCTCTATTTTTATTTCCTTTTGAATTAATTTCATTACACGTGTCTAATGATTAACATATGTTGGAAATAGAAGATGCTTGTATTGATGATTTTAAAAAGTGGAACGTATATATGGACAACAGAACTTCTTAGTTGGTGAGCTAACAGCTTCATATTGAAGCCATGGATATGGATGTACCATTGCATATCCTCTTTTATTAATTCCTATGGAAAAAAATCGGATAACTTCTTTCCTACGTGGTTATTATCTCTAATTTATACAGATATCTACGACCATTATCACCACATGTAAGTGATAGTTGTTTACTTTTTAATAATTTCAGTAGAATAATTGAATAGACATATTCTAAGGAAGCTACAAAATCACAAAGTGGCCTCTACTCCTACCATTCTTTGTATTAGGGCATCTATGGTTTCCTTTTTAATTCATGGTTCTGTAGAAAAAGTCGATTTATACTTTAAAATAGGGTTTATCGAGTTTTGGGAGTGTATTTTACAAGTCAAATTTTGTAATTAATTATAATTTGACTTACAAAACATTCCTCTAAAGATTAATCATATTAACGTAACATGGATATTAAAAAAAAAACTTTCAATTAAATTTATTAACTTTAAAGGGGGTATCGTGATATTTTTTAATGTAATAAATAAAGTTTAAAGTACAATTATGTGGGATGAACTAACAAAAAAAGAATGAATAATATGTAAGATGTAAACAATGTACATCTCTGTGAATTTTGGTATTGCATGTAGACAGGAACAACATTGTTCTCCAATACAATAAATGCACCATCTATGTACATGGGATCTTTCCTTGATGAAATTTTATTCCCATTGCACAATAAAAGAGCAGGACCATGAACCAAGCTGTCTCTTCTCTTCTATTATTAAGCCGGACCAGATTACTCCACCAATATTATTTATGTTTAAAACTTTTCAGAATTGGAAATATCAATTCTTACCAGATTTTTAACTCTATTTAATTAAAAAACTTGTTATGACTTTGTAATTTAATCCAAATAGGTCATTTTTCCTTTTTTCTTTCATAAGTCTAGCTGTTAATGTATTTTTATTAAATTATCGGGAAACCTGATGTATTATAATTTATAATCTACAATAAAATATAAGTTAATATAAGGGCTTAAGTGAGGTGCGCTTAACTAGTATATATTTTAAGCGGCTTGTAGGGGGAGTGGCCAGTTTACCTCCGGTGGACGGTCATCCAAATCATTACGTCGCATTCCAAGGAACTTTGCCACTCCAGATGTCTTAGTCCTGTTCTTCTTGCCTTCCATTCCTTCGACTACGCAATTAGAATCGAGAAAACCCCAATTCCATTTCTCTCTCTCTTTTTCTTTCGTTGCCAATTGCCATCACTCTCCGTGCTTTTACCTTTTCTCTGCGTTTGCTTGATACACGACGGCGTTGTATTGGCGGGCGAATCGGTTCGTCGGAGTCTGATTTAGGGGCGGGAATGCTTTCGGAGCTGGTGGGTGAGATAATGCAGGGAGTGGAAGCGAGTGAGGACAAATGGCCATAGCGACAGGACGACGTCGCATGTGGATGCGTCTGCAAACCATGGGATAGACGCCAGCACAAAGGCCGTCGAGAACGCCACTCTCCATCGACCTGGAAAATCTCCTTCTTTCATTTTAAAGGTTCCCTTTACAGTGTTCTCTCATACATTTTCCCCCAATTTTCAAAAGCTTAGATGATTAGCTGAGAATTTTTTAATTTGTCTTGTTCTTCTTCTGGGGTTAAGTGGTTTGTATCTGTTTGACGATTTAGACTTCAATTGCGGCGGGAAATTTGAACTAGCGCGATTTTATTCAGCGAGAATTTCCTTTAAAATGGAATTGCACTATGTTTATGTTTGCATTACATATACAATTTACATTTACATATGTTTTTCCAATTAGGGGTATGCTGCTGCTATTGGAGCTTGCCGTACGAGACATACAAAGGGATTCATGTGCGTCTTAGGTGAATTACTTGTACTTAATGATTATCAATGCACCTCTGGTATCCTTATCTTCTTCTAATACATGCGATGTCTCTTCTAGTTTCATGCAGCAATGCCAGCTTAATTGAAATCCATATCCATATTTACTGTTCTGAAAATCTGGTGTAACACAATTAAGATGTGATGGCCATGATTATTGTTATAAGGGTCTCATTATCTACAAGGGTTTGGGATGTGAAGGGTATCCTACCACTGTTTCATTGATGGTCTAGACATAAAAAATAATTTTACACTTTTACTGCTACTGTAATTGGTGTTCTGGCAGCCTAATGGAATAATTGTAACTTTCTGTTTCATGTTTGGCTTTTCAAAAGTACGCTGTTAGTTTGAGATTGAAATAATACGGAAACTTAGAGACATGCATTGATAATAATCTACTGCACTAAAATCAATCATTTTAAAAACACAGCTACAGTATGGTAATTGTGATGCTAGCTATTGGGCATTGGCTTTTTCTACATGTATTTATTTAAATCAAGCAGTATGCCATTAATTTTGCTATGGAATATGAGTCTTTTATTTTGTTTTGTGCAGTGTCTTACAAATTTAACAATGTTTTGAGATTCGTGCGAGGAACTTGACCCAGATGAATTATCCTAGGAGCTAACTTTGCAGTTAGCATACAAAAAGCCCCGTTCTAATTCATTTCAAACCAGTTTTACTTTATGTTGATGGTTGGTTTTATAATACAGGAGTTGCTTGCCTTCGGTGAAGTTGTTGGGACAGAGAGCAGGGGCTTTCTATATACATAATTGCTTCATTGCCTTCAATCAAATAAAATTCACAAGGGATTCAGGAAGGGATTAGTGGTTTGTCGCTTGATTCTTTCTTTCTTTCTTTCTAACTTACCTTAGATTTATGTAGCTAGAGGAATTGTGGTCAAGCCTATCAAATCTGCTTCTTTAATTTTTACCATTTGAATTACTCATGTGCATCAATGGATGCAGACGGTGGGATCTGGTAAGATCTTTGTATCTAAGCGCGAAAAAGCCACACAGCTGAGGAAAAGGTAAAAGGCTCCAAATATTCAAATTAATTCAAGATAAGGAGTTGTAATTGAATCTATTGCAATTGGAGTTCTTTGAATTCTTAATTAGACAGATTGAAATTATTCTTAGGAAACATGAGTCTATGAAAGTTTTGGAAACTAACTATATCCAGTGAGGGCATGATTGGTATGATGGGATAGGGGTGAGAATGAAATCGTCATTTCTAAAAACTAAATCCTAATGATCTGCCTGTCATATCTTCGCTTTGACCTTGGGCATGCTTTGTGGTCTATATATAAACACGAAGCTTCCTTCTCGCAAGTCTCCTGTGAGTTTATGCGCTTCTTACATGGAAAACATGTTAATGTAGAATAGTCCTGTTACTCATATAATAAAATCATCATCTACTTTGTATAAAGTTCAATCATTATTCTTACGCAGTAATGAGGTGCGCCCTTTGCCGAGTATATATATATATATATATATATATATATATATATATATATATATATATCCCTCCGTCCCGTTTCAATGTTTACATTTGCTTTTTGCACGTTGATTAAGTAGTATAATATTTTAATAGATAGTGGGTGAAAAGTTATAATATTTAATGTAAAGTTGGTAGGTGTATTAGTATTAAATGATATATTAATTGTTTTAGATGAGTCTCATATTCCAAAAAGGAAAACGTAAACATTGAAATGAGATGCGTAAAATAGAAACGTAAACATTGAAACGGGACGGAGGGAGTATATATATATATATATATATATATATAATATAATATGACAACTCTAACAAAAAAAATTTTATGAATATAATGAATCGTGCATATATAAATGTAATTATACATGTAATTGAAGTGATAGAATTTTAATAAAATATTATAATTGTCTAAGTGAAAAAAAGAGTGATAACTAATTAAAAATAAATAAAATTTTTTCACCGCTGTAAAAAATAATTTTACATAATTGAAAAGTAATCATATAATTAATTCATAGGCTGAAACTTGTGTGTTCCGGGGACATCGTGCGTCCAAATACAGTTTAGTATTAAATGATATACCCTTTGGTATAAGGACGTGCGTCCAAATACAGTTTAGTATTAAATGATATATCCCTTGTTATAAAGACGTGTACTCTTCATTTCCTGAAAAAAAAATTTAATGAATGTTTATACCCTTTAGAACAAGGGTAGGTCTTTGGTGAAACCGTATCACGGATCTCCTTACGTGGGACGGATCTTATTCTACTCATTAACTTAAAATTCAATATTAAAAAAGACGGTGCACTGGTATAATGACTAATATGCCATCCATCCTTCGAATTCTAAAGCGGATTTCAAACGTGGAATTCTATTAGACTCGCTATAAAAAACCTCTTTTTTAACAACGAAATATTTAATTCTATTGTTAAATTGATTTATAACAGAATTTGTTGGTAAATTTTCATTGGTAAAATGGTGGTTGGTAAATTTTTAGCAACGAAAAATCAATTTCATTGTTAAATAATTCCGTTGGTAATCCGTTGGTAATTTATATAAAGATTCCCTTGGTAATCCGTTGGTAATTACTAACCGATTGAATTTCATTGGTAAAATAGAGAATAAATCCGTTGGTATTCCATTGCTAATAGAAAAATATCATTTTGATTGCTAAAAAATACTTTTTTTGTAGTGACTGATTTATTTTGATAGCAATTAAATTTGACTGATTAATCATTTCAATTAAATTAAATTGATATAATTTATAATTAAAATTTATCATCACTTTTTAGTCTTACAAATGATTTATTAAATTATTTCATTAGATAGTTATAATATTTTCATGATTTTGAATCACTTATCATTTTAGATATTATCACTTTTTAATTGCCCAATAAATTGTTCATTCATGAAGTAATTCAATGGATGATTTATCGCTTTTTTTTTTTATTAAACATTATCTTTTATTAAAATTATTATCACTTTTTATTCATCATACAAATTGTTTAAAAAATAGGTTAATGAGACGTTTATCACTTTTCCATAATTAATGAATTATTTTTCATTTAAAATATTATCACTTTTTACTTGTTCTATAAATTGTTTGTGCGTGAAATAATTAATTGACAGTTATCACTTTTTCTTGATCAAGTATTACTTTTTTATTAAAAATATTATCATTTGTTATTAAAATATTATCATTTTTTATAATATTATCACTTTTTATTCGTTCTACAAATTATTTGTGAGATAATTAATTAAATTGACATTTATTATAAAAAAGTTTCATGAATCACTTTTTTTAGTTAGGTATAGATTTTATTAAAAAATTTATCACTTTTTATTTATCTCACGAAATTATCTGGTTAGAATAAGTATCATTTTTTCTTGATTAAGTATCACTTTTTATTAAAAGTATTATCACTTTTATCCATTTTTTTTTATATTGGTTATCATTTTTTTCTTAATTAAGCATTATTTTCTAAAAAAATTATTATCAATTCTTATTTATTTTATAAGTGATAAAGTTTTTTTTTTAGCCTAGAGTGTTATTTTAAAAATATTATATTGAAATAAAATTAATTAATGGCAGAAATTTAAAATTAAATGATAAAATAAGAGCATAAAATAAATTAAATAGTTTATTGGCAGTTCAATAATTAATTCATCTATTAAATTCATGGCAAAAACTTGTGTGCGCCCGGGCGCACGGAAGCACATTCCGTGTGCCTTTAGAATTTTTGTGTTAAATTGTATACCCTTTAGTATAAAGATGTGTACCATTTATTTTCTGAAGAAAAATAAAAAAATATTATTGAAAAGTGTATACTCTTTGGAACAAAATTATGTACCCTTATTAATTAAAGTGTATAACGTTTAAAACAAAATAATATACCATTATCCATAATACTAAATTCTAAAGGCGAACGCAAGCCTCACTCTAAATTCATTCCATAAAATTAGCTCATTCAATCAAAATTAACTTACAGAGTTCGCGGGTAGGCTAATGGATTTGATGAGATACACGTCACATAATAAGATCCGTGAAACGATCTTATACAAATTTTTGCCTTATAACAAAATATTGTATACTTATATTAATTAAAATATATACCAAACACAATGTTGTACGTTATTGTGCATCTGGGAATACAAGAGACCAACTCTAATTCATAAAGCATATTATAACAATATAATATATGTATAATTAATTTTAATTTTAATAATAGAATAACATGCAAGAGTTATAAATTCTGTTTTTATTGTTCAAGTTAGTTGCACACATGATACTCTATCATATATATATTTGTGTGCCAAAATTATTATTATGAGCAACATTTGTCTACTAATGTTTCGTATGTCATATTTTTTATTAAGGATTTTATCAAATTTTAATTATATTACGAGTGATTAAAGTTTAATTAGACGATCATTATTTTTCATAAATTAAATTTTTTTTTGTTATTAAAATGTTATTAAATTGGAATTGCGATATATCAAGGGTACAAAAGGTAACTTATCTAACAGGCTGTCACAAAAAAGATGTCACACCAAGTGGCAAAGAAGAATCAAACCCGAATACTACAAGGACTACTTTACCCGAACACTACAGGTACTACTTTAAATTTAGATATAGGTTTTCGCTACTACTTGTAATGAGTTAAAATAATTTTTCGTCTCATATCAATATGAAAATTTTGATTTTGTCTCAAAAAAGACACTTCATCCATCCCACAAGATTGTTCACTCTTTCCTCATTTGTTCGTCCCACATAATGATTTACCCCCAAAAAAGGAAATATCCTTCTAATCTAACACCTCAAAAGTACACATTAATTTCAAAAATGCAATCCCTTCTTTCTACACATAACATACTTTACACTTTATTTATTATCTAAAAATACCACATTACCCCTAAAAGTCAATAAAGTTAGTCAAAAAGTAACATTTTCTTAATATCCGTGGTACAGTAAAGGTGAACCATCCTCTGGGACAGAGGGAGTATTATTTTCAATTTAGTCCTATAACTCTCAATATTGGCCAATTTTGGTCCCAAAATCTCCAGAAATTAAAATTTTCACCGGAATTTTGCATGTACGCCGCACGTGACCCCTCAATTTGGGGTTTTCGGCGATTTGGGACTAAAATCGGCCAATGTTGAGAGTTACGAGACTAAATTGAAAATGATATTTTTTTGCGACAAAATAAAAAATACCTATTGTTATGGGACAAAAATGATTTTAACTCTATCATAATATTTTTTAGTATATTTTGTGAATTTTTTTTAAATATGCTCCACCCATCTCACTCCAATCTTTACATATTTCAAATTTGAGCATCCAATTTCAATCTTTACATTTATTTTCTTGGCTCATGGGACTCACACAAAATAATTACTCCTTCCGTCTGCCCAATAGGTATATAGTATTTACTTTTTGTACGTGGATTAAGGAGTATTATTATTTAATGTGTAGTAGGTAGTTGTATTAGTGTATACCTTTCCGGAGGACGGAGGGAGTAATATAACTCCATGCAACTCACACACAACAATAATACAACTATCCGCTTTACATTAAACTATTATATCTTCCAATCCACTGCACATTAAAATACTATATTAATTCATTAATCTACACGAAAAAAATAAATGTAAAGAATGAAATGGGACGGAAAAGTATGAAGTAAATATACACACACCCCAATTGTTAAGAAAAATAGCGATATTTAATTTTAAACTCTCTCCATTCTCGAAATAATTTAACATGATATTGAAAAGTTAGTTTTTTTTTTCAACTTTGTTGAATAACATAAAAGTAGTAGTAATGTAATTTTTTTAGTATTAATAAATTGTAAAGGGATAACTAAAAAAAATACCCATGAACTTTACTCCTACTGCAAATTAATTAATATCTTTGAAAAATTGCAAATGAATCCCCACCTTTAAGCATTGTTGCAAAATGCACCAAAATTAAAAAAACCCAACTTTTAGTCACAAATTGGATGCGTTTTGCAACAATGCTTACATGTGGGGATTAATTTGCAATTTTTCAAAAGTATGGATTAATTTGCAATAGGAGTAAAATTCTTGATTTTTCTTGCAATTAACCAAATTGTAAAATATAATATACTTAGTGTTAAATGATTATGAGAAAATTGAATTCACAGCATCTTTTTAAAGTTATTTGTTTAGAAAATTTCTATGAAATAATAATAATAATAAATAAATAAATAGAATTGAGTCCAAATCCGATATAGAGATAAACTAAAATGGAAATGATTTTCATTAAAGAAAAAGAGAATGAGTGTAAGATAGTTTTACTTAGTGGTGAAATCAAATTAAAAATAATTGGTACTCCATTCGAGATCTTTCGTTAAAAGCTTGTTTGAACTTGATATGATAAAGATATCAAGCAAGTTTAATTATGTTTTTATGTTCAATAAAATTAAAATCTCGAGCTTAATTCATTAAAATAGGTAAAGTAAATGTAAAATTATTAAATTCACTTTTGGTCCCATAACAATATGTATTTTTGATTTTGTCCAAAAAAAATATCATTTTCAACTTAGTCCCGTAACCCCCAACATTGGCAGATTTTGGTCCAAAATCGTAGTCCCGTAACTCCCAACATTGGCCGATTTAGTCCAAAATCGCCGGAAAGCCCCAAATTGAGGTGTCACGTGCGAGGCACGTGCAAAATTCTGGCGAAAATTTTAATTTCCGGTAATTTTGGGACTAAAATCGGTCAATGTCGAGATTTATGGGATTAAATTGAAAATAAATAGTATCTTTTTTGGGACAAAATAAAAATTTATATTGTTATGAAAACGAAAATGATTCTAACTCATTTTTAATTTTCGGTGCCAGCAAATATCAACAATTATAAGACTATTATGCAACTTTTAATTAATTAGTTGCCATAAATTTATACTACTTTCAAAGATACACTTATAAGAACAAGTTAAAATTTTTTTTTGTTCAGGCAGCAACATTTCAGTCATCATCCTTTCGTTGAATTTTTTTATCCGGGCACACGAGATGGAAGATACATCACCACTTTTCACTTCTCTTCCATCTGGTTTGATGGAACATGTTGTGGCCTGTTTTGATGAACACACATTTAAAACAGGAAATCTGGCCTCGAATGAACATAACTAACATCAGAGAGAAGCAACATCCTCTGTTCCCATTCCGAGAGTGTTGAGAGAGACGAGGGTTGGGGTGTAAGCGAACGCAGTGACACCACCAATGTTAAAATTCATAGCACACCCAAATTTTCTCCTCTTGGAGTAATAGAAAGGGTGGTCGGGTTCCCACATCATCAACACGTCGCCATGCGATTATAAACACCTTTCTCATTTCGAAAGAAGAATTGTTTACCCCAAGAATTCTCGTTTCCGTATTCCTTCATCAACCACACAGCTATTGGCTACTTATCTTGCTCGTTCCAAATCCATATGTGTCTTCTCTCCAAGTGTAGACAAAGTCTTGAGCTAGTCAATATACTCAATTGAATATGTATAGAGAACGGGGCTTGTCCGATACAGCACGTGAGTAGCAAACCATTAAATGAACACGGTATCCGTCCACAAAAATGGAGAATGAACTTGGTGATTGATTTGTAATGAAAATCATGGTATACAAGATCAAGGACCTTATGCCTGGGATTACATTGAGAAGATGGGCCGGAATTCTTTTTTTTTTTATTAGTAAATGTTAGTTGTTAATATAGTTAGTAGTTAGTTCAACAAGCACTCATGTTCCACCTTTCTCCAGGCCTCTTGAAAGCCTCCTTAACTCTCCCTAATTCGTTCCACCCAAGGGGAATTCTCTAAGCCTCCTTATAACTTCCCTAATCTGAGGGTGGGAATTCTACAACCCTCCTTATAACTTCCCTAATTCGAGGGAATTGAACCTGGGTCAGTCAATAAAACTTTATTGAGGAGCCCGGTGGCTTGGTCCACCTGATTGAGGGGCCGGCATTTCGAGCCAAGACTTGCAAACAGACTTGCAGCAAATACATGTAATCCCAAAAACAAAACTGATGACAATAGATACATGCATGAGGAAGTTCTACATGTGGAATATGTTCTTTAGATGCTCAGCAATGTTGTGCACGTGTTGCATGCAAGATGGAAACGGTTAGAGTGGTTACAACAACTCCAACAACACACACCTGTCAAAACTGCCAGAGTGGCCAACTTTGGAGTGGTTTTTGAGCGGTTTATCAAGCTACTTGGAATTGGCTAGATGGTTGCATCTCAACTACTAAGTGAGGGCTTTCTAGTGGAAGTTTAACTGGATCAATAGGTTAAGGGAGTAGCAAGACATAAGGGCTCAAAGTAGCTTGATCACAACAGTTTTTGCATTTGAGTTTTACAGTTTCTGCTGCTTCGTTTTCATTCTTCTTGTTGCAGATTGAGATCAATCCAATCTGGCGTGTAAACATTGAGTAATAATAAGAGTTCTTCTCCTCAAGTGGATGTAGGTTATTCAAAACCAAACCACTATACATCCTTGTGCAAGATTACTTTTCATTTCAAGTTCTATCATTTTATGTGTTTTAATTCTTGAGTGTTTGTGAGGTTTTGTGTGTTCTTCACAATAATTGGCGCCGTCTGTGGGAAATCAAGATATACAGCAAGCATTCAAGATGAATACTACAAGATTTGATATTGAAAAGCTCTCAGAGAAATCAGATTTCAATCTATGGAAGATCAAGATGAAGGCAGTCCTAATGCAGCAAGGTTTGATGGATGCTCTCAAACCTCCTCCACCAGTGAAGACTGAAGTTATCAGAGATCCTCAAGCTGCAGCAGGTCCTATAAGAGCACAGGTGGATGATCAGGTACTTCCAAAGGCAAACTCTACAATAATTCTATGTCTAAGTGATAAAATACTCAGAGAAGTATCAAAGGAGACAACAACTATTGGGGTATGGAATAAATTAGAAGCATTGTTTATGGTTAAATCATCTGCCAACAAGATGCATCTGAGGCAAAAGCTTCATGCATTCAAGATGACTGATGAAAGGTCTCTAATAGAACAAGCTGATGAATTCTGCAAGATCACAGATGATCTGGAAAGTGTGGATTTCAAGCTGTGCAGTGAAGACAAGTCTATCATGTAGCTGTCAGCATTACCAAGATCACAAAGGCACTTCAAGGATGCTGTTCTCTATGGAGGGAAGGATGTAGTACTGCTTGAAGATGTATTGAAAGCACTTAGATCTAAAGATCTAGAGGAAAGGGCTGGCAATAAAGAAAAATCTGGAGCAGACAGACTCTTTGCCAAGAAAGGACACCAAAACAAGAAATGGAACAAATGAAGTAACTCTGATCAAAAGAAGGGTGCATCAGGTCAGTCAACTGGAAAGAAGTGTTACTACTGTCATGAACCTGGTCACTTCAAGAAACAATGTGCAAAATGGAAAGCTAACAAGTCCAAAAGGGTTTATGCAACTGCTGGAAATCAGAAGAATCAAGTCAATCAGGTTGGTGAATCTCAAAATAATGCTGGTATGGAAGGTATTGAAGCTCTGGCCATCACATCATCAGATGTGTCTGTTGAGTGGGTACTGGATTCAGGGTGTACATTCCATATGACACCTATGAGGCATTGGTTTGAGGAATTCAAGCATCAAGAAGGAGGATCAGTATTATTAGGCGATGATCATTCTTGTGAAATAAAGAGGGTGGGATCCATCAGACTGATTATGTTTGATGGAGTTCAGAGGCTTCTGAGGAATGCTAGATATGTTCATGGATTAAGAAGGAACCTCATCTCCCTTGGGATGCTAGATACTCAAGGGTATGATTCAAACTTGAGGAAGGGAGTTCTCACAGTGACTAAGGATGATAGAATAGTCATGAAGGAAACTAGGAAATTTGACTTGTACTTTCTGGATGGGAATGTTGTTGAAGGACAGATACACAACACTGATCAGCAGGATGATGCCAAGCTATGGCATGGTAGGTTGGGACATGTTAGTGAAAGAGGAATGCAAGATTTGGCTAAACAACAGCTGATCAAGTTTAATGCTAATGATCAGATCAGACAGTGTGGCATTGCATTCTTGGTAAGTCCAAGAGACTTAAGTTTGGTGAATCAGAGCATACAACCAAAGGAAGGATGAATTATGTTCATTCAGATCTCTAGGGACCTTCAAAGACCATAACCAGAGGTGGAGGAAGATACATAATGACCATCATTGATGATTATTTAAGGAAATTGTGGGTATATGTTCTGAAAACGAAGGATGAAGCATTTTCTACATTCAAGGTCTGGTTAACAGAAACAGAAAATAGCACTAGGAGTAGTTTGAAGTATTTGAGAACAGACAATGGATTGGAATTTGTGTCTGAAGAGTTCAACTCATACTGCAAGGAAAAGGGAATTAAGAGGCATAAAACTCTCCCTGGAACTCCACAGCAAAATGGCATTGCAGAAAGAATGAATCAGACACTTTTGCAAAGAATTAGATGCATGTTGAGCTGTACAGGCTTAAGCAAGATGTTTTTGGGAGAATTGGCTGCAACTGAAGCTTATTTGATCAACTTATGTCATGCTACAGCTTTGAATTTTAAAACTCCAGAAGAAGTCTGGTCAGGTAAGGTTCCAAGCTACTCTCACCTTAGAGTTATAGGCTGCCAAGCTTATCCCCAGGTGAAACAGGATAAATTGGAACCTAGAGCACTTAAATGTGTTATGATTGGTTATCCAAAAGGTGTAAAGGGGTATAAACTGTGGTGTTATGAAGAGAACAGACTCTTGGTTAGTAGAGATGTTGTTTTCATTGAAGATAAGATGCTTTTGATCAAAGATGATCAGAGAATAGAGTCTGAGCTTGAGGTGGAGCCTCAAAATATGAACAGATTAGGTGAAAGTGAAGAGAACTTCACTAACAGAGATACAGATGAAGTATCAAGAGTTAAAGAACAACCTAATACCTATCAGCTTGCAAGGGACAGACATAAAAGGACTATAGTGCCACCTGCAAGGTATGTTGAAGCTGATATAGTATCATTTGCACTATATACCGCAACTGAAATTGAAGCTTATGAACCAAGAAACTACACTGAGGCATTGGCAAGTCAAGATATTAATAAGTGGCTGGTAGCCATGGAGGAAGAGCTATTGTCTCTGAATAAGAATGGGACATGGAGAATTGTTGACAAACCAAAATCTCAGAAGCTAGTTGGATGTAAGTGGATTTTCAAGAGAAAACCAGCATCTGCAGCTGAAGGTGGAGTCAGATACAAAGCTAAGCTAGTAGCTAGAGGTTTTTCACAGAAGGAAGGAGTGGATTACAATGAGATCTTCTCACCTGTGGTTAAACATTGTTCAATCAGAGTATTACTAGCATTATTGGCTCAATATGATCTGGAGCTTCATCAGATGGATGTAACTACTGCTTTTCTACATGGTAAGTTGGAAGAAAGCATATACATGAAGATACCAGAGGGTGTTACAGTTGAGAGGGCTGATACAAAGGCCTGTTTACTACTCAAGTCTCTGTATGGACTTAAACAAAGTCCTAGACAGTGGTACTTGAGGTTTGATGAATATATAATTGCCAATGGATTTCAAAGAAGTCTATATGACAGTTGTGTATACTTCAAGGAAGAAAACAACTGTTATACATACTTAGTACTCTATGTGGATGATATCTTGATTGCTTGCAAAAGCTCTCAATGCATTGATGTAGTAAACGAATTACTCAAATTGGAGTTTGAGATGAAGGATCTTGGTGAAGCTAAGATGATACTAGGTATGGAAATAAGCAGAGACAGATCAGCTGGAATACTTGTGTTGAAACAACAATTTTATCTTGTTAAAGTACTCAAAAGGTACAATATGGATAAGTGCAAACCTGTTACAACACCTGTTAAGCAAGGATTAAGTTTGTCTCTACTTGGTGGAGCTAAAACAGACAGAAAAGTAGCTGAAATGAGCATAATTCCATATGCAAGTTCAGTGGGCAGTCTTATGTATGCTATAGTTTGCAGTAGGCCTGATCTTGCTAATGTAATGAGCTTGATTAGTAGATTCTTAAGTTGTCCAGGTAAACAACATTGGGAGGCAGTCAAATGAGCATTAAGATATGTCAAGGGAACTGAACAACTTGGTCTAAAATTCCAGAAGAAAGAAGCAATATCAGAAGCTATCATTGGATATGTTGATGCTGATTTTGCAGCAAACTTAGATTCTAGGAAATCTCTTACAGGATATGTGTTTAATATGTATGGAACATTAGTGAGCTGGAAGGCTAGCCATCAGTCTGTGGTGGCATTATCAACTACAGAAGCTGAATTCATTGCTTTGACAGAAGCAATTAAAGAAGGGATATGGCTTGTTGGTTTGCTGAAAGAATTGGGAGAATATCAGGATGCTGTAGTCGTATATTGTGATAATCAAAGTGCAATACACTTAGCTAAGCGTCAGGGATATCATGAGAGGACCAAACATATTGATGTCAAGCTATATTTTATAAGAGATATGGTGGATAATGGATCTGTTGAAGTGAGGAAGATTGATACATATGTAAATCTAGTAGATGGACTTACTAAAGCTTTGCCAGCAACAAAATTTGAGCTGTGCAAGACTTTAGTTTTGTATGGTTTCAAAGTTAGAGGTTGCTGCTCCTTAAAAGCAGCAAGATGAGGAGGAGAATTCAAGTTTGAGCATGCATACATCTAAGGTGGAGATTGATGACAATAGATGCATGCATGAGGAAGTTCTACACGTGGAGTATGTTCTTTAGATGCTCAGCAATGTTGTTCACGTGTTGCATGCAAGCTGGAAATGGTTAGAGTGGTTACAACAACTCAAACAACACACACCTGTCAAAACTGCCAGACTGGTGCAGTGTTTGAGTGGCCAACTTCGGAGCAGTTTTTGAGCGGTTTATCAAGCTACTTGGAACTGGCTAGATGACTGCATCTCAACTACTAAGTGAGGGCTTTCTAGTGGAAGTTTAACCGGATCAATAGGTTAGGGGAGTAGCAAGATATAATGGCTCAAAGTAGCTTGATCACAGCAGTTTTTGCATTTGAGTTTTACAGTTTCTGCTGCTTCGTTTTCATTCTTCTTGTTGCAGATTGAGATCAATTCAATCTAGTGTGTAAGCATTGAGTAATAATAAGAGTTCTTCTCCTCAAGTGGATGTAGGTTATTCAAAACCGAACCACTATACATCCTTGTGCAAGATTACTTTTTATTTCAAGTTCTATCATTTTATGTGTTTTAATTCTTGAGTGTTTGTGAGGTTTTGTGTGTTCTTCACAATAAAAACTACTAATGACAAAAAATCAACCAAGGTTTGCTTAGAAAAATAGAAGAATGCGAGTTGAATAATTAAGTAGAACAAGAGAAACAATTAAGCAAAACTTATCTTAGGATCCAGTGATAAAGGATAGTGGTTGGTGCGGCAGAGATAGGGCAGCGAGCGAAAGAAAGTTCGGAATGTGAGGAAGAGCGTATAAGAAGCTATCATCAATGATCCAAACTCTCTTAACACTTTTCGTTTTCTCTGAGTAGTACAAAAAACCGCCACCGCCGGGTTTCATTGCCATCAAGATATCACCATCTTTGAAGATTTTAATAACCTCAATCTCTCCTGCAATCTTCATTGACAAATCCAAGATTTTTAATTTCTTGGTCCAAGAATTCATGTCCTCCATCAACCACAACACTATTCTATCTTCAGATGAACTATCACACAACCCTAGCCGATCCTCCGAAACAAACAAGGTCACGTAGCTTGATGTTGATGTTTTTCGGATAAAAGGGGGAAGAGGGAGCCGGCTGAAATGTTTAGTTTCGAGATCAAAGCAAGATATCGACAGGATGCAATGAGACACTAACCAATGAAGTTTTCCATTCAGATATACCCCTCCTCTTGCTTTACAGTAAGTACAATTCTTCCCCAACTCCGGATTTATTTCTTTTATTTCTATTCTTCTTCTTGATCTGGTCACCACGGTGTACACGTGGCACTCTCCATTACCAATGACAACCACCTTAAGCAGTTCCGTCGTCCGACTCACTCCAAGCCCATAACTGAGTCGTCGTGGAGGTTGCACATCCAGGAACTGGAGATCGAGTGATTCACGAGTTATTGGATTGCATAACCGGAGACAGTGAGTCATTCGGTACAAAAGTAGGCCACGGGTTGAGCACACTGGTCCCGAAACAGGACTAGACAAGTTTAACTCTGCTGCAACATTGTAGTGGAAGTCGTGGTCAGATTTAAATATTTCGATGAACTTGAATGATTGCTTATAAATATTGTGTTTCTGGAGCACCACCAATTCTGGCAGCATAGATATAGAGAAATGGCGGTCGGCAAAGTTTCCACCGCTGATCAAATCTAGCCACCACTTGCAAACACACCTGCACCTTTTGATTGATCCCACCGGGAGTCGACACAGGATATGGATCATCATTTCTGATGGTAGATCTGTCATGTTCATCATTCCAAGGGATTAATCCAAAACACCACTATTTGTTTTACAAAACGGCTACTAAAAACTGTCCTTTTGGATTAGAGAGCACTTTACGACATCTGATAAAAAAACACACAATTCTCACATTTTTCTCACACATATTTCTTCTCTATATCTCTATCTTCAATCCATCTCATTTCTCCATCAATTTTCCATCCAAATCCATAAATTATTCCATACATCTTCCACCCATCATCCTTCTAAGGAGGAGAACAAGATTTGAAGAGGAATTGACATGTTGAAGGAATGATCTCTCCAATTGACAAGGAAGAAATTCATCCTTTAAATTGTTCTTTTTCTCAATTTTTTGCTTCAATGGAGTCTTGTAAGACATGTTGTAATGAATTCATGATGACATTTGTAGGCTAGTCTCATTAGTGAGACTAGCAACATGATTGGTTAGGGAAATTAAGGTTTGTGATTTTGCAATGGTACAAATTGAAGGGATTATGTGTATTTTCTATCATGAATGCTTATTTCTTAATTCATATGTTAATTTGTGTGGTTAATTCTCCATGTCATATTGATTAGAGTATGAACTCAATTTGTGTGCTAGATGTTAATTGAATCATGTCTTTGTATGAGTTAATTGTGAAGACCAATGCATGCTTAGAACCTCATGATAGGATACTATATTACTTGTGAAAGTGTTTAATATAGTGAAGGGAACCAAACCAATAGCCATAAAACCTTAGAAAGGGAACATATGCAAATGTCCCTTTAGCCATTGTACCTGTAGGAATTGTGAGTATTGGAGACACTCATAAGAGCTTTTAAGGGATTACCTTTGTAGTCTACATCCTATTCATCTTTTGAAGAAGTTTAGGGTGGAATATGTGAGTGCCCTTAGTGCCTTGATCCAAGAAAATTACCATAGAAATTTCATAAGTCTAGACATACCCTTAACCATAGTGTTACAAGCCTTGCTCACCTATATCCATTCCATCTCTCATGATTGTTACATTTTCTTACTTGTATTTTATTTGTTATTCTTATTAGATAAGTGTACTCGTATTACTTGATAACATTCATTCTAATTTGAGCACTCTTATAAAGAATAATTGAGCGAAGATCCATATATACTTAATGTTGACATCTTCTGTGGGTTAGATATTTTATTACTTGGTCATCTGAACTGCACGATAAAGTACACTTACTCATATCACCTAAAGAATTCACCGATCACCTATTACAATTTGCCACAAATTTCTTTGCATTTCAAAACAATGTGGGCCAAGAGAAGCCCGACTGAAGAGTCTTCACCCCTTGTTTTGTTATGCACAGAATGACCTCCACATGACGATGAATGACACATCTCCAAGATGCCATCTTTCTCCTCATCGGACACATAAGGTCTGTTAACATTATTTGCACAAATTTTAAACAAGTATACATGACTCATCCCAAAAGTACTTCTTCACCTCAACATAATTTTTTTGACTTTATACTCACTAAGAAGCATAGGACAAATACCACAAGCAAGTGATTTACAAAATCTACGTACCATGGAGATGAGTTAACCATTAGAGCAAACACTTGATCAACCTCGAACTTGAAAATCTCCTCATCTAGGAATACATCCAAATGAGTTTCATATCTTCATCCCCCTTTTCTTTTTCCAAGAGAGAAAAATGGTTCGCTATCACATTCTTCGTGCCCTTCTTATCCATGATTTCTACAAAGAACTCTTGAAGCAACAAAACCCACCGAATCAATCTTGGCTTGACATCCTTCTTATTCACAAGGTACCTTATGGTGGCAATATTGGTGTAGAAAATCGTCTTTTATCCCATCAAATAAGGTACGAACTATTCAAATCCATAGATCACCGCAAAGAACTCTTTCTCTGTTGTGGTATAATTCCGTTGAGCATTGTCCGAGGTCCTAGATGCATAATATATTACCCAAAATTTCTTTTCCCTAACTTACCCCAACATTACTTCTAAAGCCATGTCGCTTGCATCACAATGGAGCTCGAATGGTAAACTCCAATCGGGTTTAGTCAAGATAGGAGAAGAAACGAAAGCCTCTTTAAGCACCCGAAAAGGATAAAGACAATCACCATTAAAATTAAATGGGGTACCTTTTTCTAAGAGTTTATACAAAGGCTTAGCAATCTTAGAAAAATCCTTAGTGAAATGTCGATAAAAGCTCGCGTGATCTACGAACGACCTAACCCCCTTCTCACTAGTAGGAGGAGGAAGGCGTTCTATAGCTACGAATTTAGCTCTATCAACTTTTAAACCCCTTTCTGAGATATGATTCCCTAAAATGATCCTATCTTGAACCATGAAGTGACACTTCTCCCAGTTTAGCATTAAGGTTGGTATTCATAACGCTGCAAAACAGTAGCCAAATTAGACAAGCAAACATCAAAAGAAGAGCCAAAAATAGAAAAATCATCCATAAAGACCTCCATAATATGCTCAATAAACCCATCAAATATTGTCATCATTAATCTCTGAAATGTAGCGAGAGCATTACAAAACCCGAATGGAATCTTTCTAAATGCAAAAGTACCATAGGGACTAGTGAATATTGTTTTCTCTTGATCTTTTCAGGCTATCAAAATTTGATTATACCTCGAATACATGTCAAGAAAACGATAAAACTTGTGCTCTGCGAGTCTGTCTAACATCTGATCAATAAATAGAAGTAGAAAATTGTCTTTTCAGGTATTATCATTAAGCTTGCAATAATCCACGCAAACTCTCCAACCATTGACAGTCCTTGTGACAACAGTTCCATTCTTTTTAAATTTTACAGTAGTCATGCCACCCTTTTTTACCACCATGTGAAGAGGTCTTACGTAAGGACTATCACTAATAGGGAAAATGATAACTGAATCAAGTCATTTAATTACTTCCTTTCTAACTACCTCTTGCATAATAGGATTAAGACGATGCTGATTTTGCACACATGACTTTTCCTCATCTATCAATTGTACTTTATGCATGCATAAAGATGGGCTAATCCATGTCAAGTCTTTTATGGACCAACCAATAACAATTTTGTGCTTTCTCAACACTCAACACTTTTTCTAGCTCTAAAAAATTTAAAGTCAAAGATACAATTACCGAAAATGTGTCATTTTTCCCTAAATAAGCATATATTGTTGGCGTTCGATCGTTTTAGGGTTCCATACGTTTCTAATAGTCAGTGGAAGCAGAAAAATAGGAAACGTATTACCTTTCATAGGGTATGTTGAAGACGATGAATTCTCACTACCAGCCTGCGCAACCTCACCGTTCAGGGCATAACTCTCTCATCCGATATTGAATTTGATTGATCTATATGCCAAAATGATCCTCTCTTCCGTGGCTTTCCGCTAGTATATCACACGTCCTGTTCTGAAGTCTGTACGATTTTATAAGAATCAAAGAAAGTGGCGGACAGCAGCAGTAAACAACCTTCAATTTCAGTCTTCTGTTGTATTCCCAAATCCAATCTCGACGTCGTGTGGGCGACGATGTTCGAGATCTTCTCATTCTACTGTTCCCTCACCCTCCTCACAGTGTTAGGTGTGATTAATCTCATAGATTAGGGTTTCTGGACAGCTGAGATGACTTATATATGGGCTACAGCAGGGACCAGGAGGAGAAATTAGAGTTGGGCCTCCATTGGGCTTAAGTATCCAAGCTTAGCCCAAAGCTTATACTTAAGTCCAATAATAATAATATATACCACTAAAATATTATTACTGTACTACCGTTCTAATCCCATAATTACGTTATAGGCTCCTTCTTATTATGAGCCCGTTAGTCTCCTCAAGTTTAAGATATACAATGCCCATTAATTAATTAAGTTACTGACAACTCCATTAATTAATATCTCATCTGAGAGTAGTACCACTCAACCTCATTATCATGCCGGAATAAATTCACCTGCAGGGTTTATATGATAATCCTTATGAGCTCCTCAAGGGGACATCATCAGCCTATTTAATAGGATACGAATTACTTCTACAATCAACAACACATCATAGAGACATCACCATATCCTAACTCACCAAACTTGTTGATTTAATTACATGTAAATCTCACTTATTGATGAATCAAAGAAATACATACTGCCTTACGTGTCGAGGTTATTGCATAGGGATTAAGAGCACGATCATCCATAATAACAGAGATCAAGTTCTTCTATATAGATAGTACAAGTTGAATGATCTCAAGCGGTCCTGCTCAATACACACAAAGTGTACTAATGTGATTCTATAGCCAAGACAAGCTAATACCAAACCACACTACAACTATCCCGATAGAGAGTTCCCGTCTATCTCAGATGTGAGCATCTGTTTATACTTTATAAGGAAACCGATAATATGATCTTCCGCGTGTGGTTGCACAACATATTATATACAATATAAAGTAAGTGGACTATTGCATCAAACATATAAATAAATTATAAGACGCAATCATTTGATCATATGATCTTCATTTCAAATAAATTGTTATAACATTGTCCATACTAAAGCTAGAATTTTAGTATACAATCCAACATACATAAGGTGCTATGGTAATGGTTTAAGCTCCTCTCTATTCTCTTCCTTCAACTCCTTTGGCTCCTCATTGACATCCTTCAACAACACTTCACGTGCTTCTTCCAAATTAAGCTCCATACAAGCAATTAGGTGAATTGGAAAATTAGGAATAAAAAGTTAAAGAGTTGCTCATGATGATTTCTAAAGGATCTTTAGGATGGAGGTAATTGATGGCGTTTGGATCTTTCGATTAACGTAAACCGTTAGGGTTATATTCAATTCTACAGCAGCAGAAGCATAAGTGCAGAATTGAATTACCTTTCACTAGGGTTGGTGTAGAGGTTGAACAGCAGCAGCAGGAACAAATGATCTTCCGATCTTCTGTTGTATTCTTAATCCACGTCTTGACGTTATGTGGGCAACGATCTACAAGACGATCTCAATCTATAGTCCTAATTTGATTTTCATGATTTTATGCATGTGATACAGTTATCCGGACTGCTGAGATTGACTATATATAGGCTACAACAGGGACCATGTAGAGAAATTAGGGTTTGGGCCGTCATTGGGCTTAAGCATCCAAGTTTATCCCAAAACTTATACTTAAGTCCAATAATAAAAAATCAGCCCACTAAAGAAGTATTATTGCACTGCCACCCTAATCCCAAATTACGTTATAGGCTCCTTCTTATTATGAGCCCATTAGTCTCCCCGTGTTTAAGAATCAATGCCCATTAATTAATTAAGTCACAGACAACTCCATTATTTAATATATTTACCGAGAGTAGTACCACTCAACCTTATTATCATGCCGAAATAAATCCAAATGCAGGGTTTACATGATAATCATTATGAGCTCCTCAAGGGGACATCATCAACCAATTCCGTTAGGACACATATTTCTTCTACAATCAACAACACACCATAGAGACAACACAATCTCCTAACTCACCGAGCATATTGATTTAATAATTAAATCTCACCCATTGATGAATCAAAGAAATAAATACTGGCTTATGTGTCGAGGTTATTGTTGTTGGATTGTATACTAAAAGTTTAGTTTTAGTATGAACAATGTTATAACAATTAATTTGAAATGAGAATCATATGATCAAATGATTGAGTCTTATAATTTATTTATATGTCCGATGCAATAGTCCACTTACTTTATACTGTAGATAATATGTTGTGTGACAACACGCGGAAGATCATATTATTGATTTTCTAATAAAGTATAAACAGATGCTCACAACCGAGATAGACGGGGACTCTCTATCGGGATGGTTGTAGTGTGGTTTGGTATTAGCTTGTCTTGGCTATAGAATCGCATTAGTGCACTTGTGTGTATTGAGCAGGATCAGTTGAGATCGTTCGACTTATACTGACTCATAGAAGAACTTGATTTCAGTTATTATGGATGTTCGTGCTCTTAATCCCTATACAATAACCTCGACACGTAAGGCAGTATGTATTTCTTTGATTCATCAATGGGTGAGATTTACATGTATTAAATCAACAAACACGGTGAATTGGGAATTAGTGTTGTCTCTATGGTGTGTTGTTGATTGTGGAAGGAATCCGTGTCCGATATAGGTTGATGATGTCCCCTTGAGGAGCTCATAAGTATTATCATGTAAACCTTGCAGGTGGATTTATTACGGCATGATAATGAGGTTGAGTGGTACTACTCTCGGATGAGATATTAATTAATGGAGTTGTCAGTAACTTAATTAATTAATGGACATTGTATATCTTAAACATAGGGAGACGGGCTCATAATAAGAAGGAGCCCATAACGTAATTATGGGATTAGAACGGTAGTGCAGTAATAATATTTTAGTGGAATATATTATTATTATTGGACCTAAGTATAAACTTTGGGCTAAACTTGGATACTTAAGCCCAATGGAGGCTTAACTCTAATTTCTCCTCCTGGTCCATGCTGCAGCCCATATATAAGTCATCTCAGCTGTCCGAAAACCCTAATCGATGAGATTAATCATGCCTAACACTATGAGGAGGGTGAGGGAACAGCAGATTGAGAAGATCTCGAGGATCGTCGCCCACACGACGTCGAGATTGGACTTGGGAATAAGCAGAAGATCAAGAGGTCATTTGCTGCTGCTGTCCGCCAGCTTCTATGATTTTTATAAAATCGTACAAACATTCAACCTAGATTTTTAATATATCGATAGAAAGCCATGGAAGAGAAGATCGTTTTGGCACGTAGATCACTCAAATCAGATATCAGATGAGAGAGTTATGCCCAAAATGGTGAGCCTGCGCAGGCTGGTGGCGAGAATTCATTGTCTTCAACATACTCTGGTGAAAGGTAATACGTTTCTTGTTTTCTTGCTTCCCCTGTATGTTAGAAATGTATGAAACCCTAACAGTTCACGTTAACCAAATGATCGAATGCCAACAATTGTATAGGGATTAAGATTACGAACATCCATAATAACAGAGATCAATAACTATTATATAGTCAGTATAAATCGAACGATCTCAAGGCGGTCATGTTCAATACACACAAAATACACTAGTACAATTTTATAGTCAAGATAGACTAATGCCAAATCATACTACAACCATGTCGATAGATAGTTCTCGTCTATCTCGGTTATGAACATCTATTTATAATTTATAAGGAGCCGATAATATGATCTTCCGTGTAACGCCACACACCACATTATCTACAGTATAAAGTAAATGGACTCTTGCAAGAATAAATAATTATACAAAATGTTTGATCACATGATTCACATTTCAAATATTGTCTAAACATTGTTCATCCAAAAAGCTAGACTTTTAGTATACAATCCAACAATCTCCCACTTATACTAAAAGACTATGCTGCCATATCTGCTGCCATACATCTGATTCCCACCCCATTACTTGACCATCAAAAGCTTTCACCTTAAGGTCCTTGTAAAAGGATTTACTAGGTTATCATCCGATGGAATCTAGGCAACAACAATCTTTCCCTCATCATACGATTTCTCGTATCAGGTAGTATTGGCTCTCAATGTGTTCAAGTACCTTATGGGCTCGTGATTTCTTCTAGTTTGCAATTGTACCAATATTATAACAATAAATTGTGATAACCTTGGACAAACTCAGAATTACATCTAAGTCCATTACGAAGTTTCTAGAACCATAAAGATACTTTGGCTGCCACAAGGCTCCAATATTATCATTTATCCATGGGGGAGTCCGAAATATATTTCTATATAACACTCCTCTATACTATGGATTTACTTCGAAAATTAAATACATAACCTTGAGGTGGATTTACTGCTGTCCCCATGATTTAAAAACTGAATCTATGTAACCGTCAAGAAGTAATGATTCTGTCCGATAAGCCTACATATAATTTTCAGTCCTTCTCAGGCACTTCAAATATGTCACACCACAATTCAATATTCTTGTTCCGGGTTACCTTGATACCCACTGTCTATACCATTGGCAAAATAGATATCCAATCTTGTGCATAGCATTCCATAGATTAAGCTTTCTTATTGCCGAAGCATGAGGAACCGCCTTTATCTATTTTATCTTCTTTTATGTCTTAAGACACAAATCCTTAGATAAAGTCACATGCTAAAATGAGTAAGGATTGTATCATTTATATGAAGCTTGAGATAAGCACAACATCATTTCTTGTGATCCTTATTACCAAGACCGCAAGAATATATTTTGCTTTTCTTAAGTCATTCATTTCATACTGCTTTATCAACCATACTCATAAGTCCGACAATACTCTTTCACTGTCTTCAATGAGCAAGATACCATGTACGTACATACAAGAAATACCACCACATTTCCGTCACTCTTTTCAATACACAAGACCTATCTGAGCATTGATATAATCCATATGACGGGATTTCCTAACCAAAACAGATGTTCTATGATCTTGAAGCTTGGTTTAGTCCATTGATGGACACTTTTAAGCTTACACTCAATATACTCTTAGTCCTTAGCAATGAATCACTCCAAAATTTTTTAAGTATACTGTATATCGTACCGAAATATTCGGCATTAAAAAATACATACCGATACCGTACCAAAGTTTCAGTTTACCGAATTTTGATATACCAAAATTTCAGTACGCTAACAATCCATACCATCATTTACTGTATACCAAAATATTATTTCATACCGAAAATAAAAAAATACAACTGCTAATCTATTAGCATTTGCCCAATTATCTAGTGAACATCTCAAAAAGGAATAAAATTCAAACAAAAAAACCAATATTTCAACGAATCATCATTACTCAAACCTCCACCATCTAACAAGGTATATCAAAACACAATATCATCATTAATAATTTTTTAAAAAATTAAAAATATCTTGCCGGTAGTATAGGAGGCGAGCGAGTAAAGATCGCGAAGACATGGAGGGCCAATAATGGCTAGCGACTGAGAGACGGTGGAGATCGGTAGGCAGAGGTGTACATCAGATAGAGATTCAAAATAGAGAAAGAGAGAGTTGGGATCGGCATTCACAAGAGGAGCTAGCGGCTTAGAGATGGCGGAAGTCGGTGAGCGGTGGGCGGAGGATGGAGGTCGGTGGACGGAGGCGTACAATAATCAGCAGATGGAGATTCAAAATTAAAAAAAAAGAAAAGAAAAAGAAGAAGAAGAAGAAGAAGAAGAAAGAGTTGGGGTCGGCGCCCCAGGGGTCTGGGGTTTGGACCGTTTTGTTGCAATCTCAGTTGCTATTTAATAAATGAGTGCTCAGTAGCCACATACCCACATTAACATATTTAATTACTTAACTTTTATTCTAGTAGGCTTCAATTAAGAAGTTTAAATAAAATTTTATATAATTATTTATCATTATAATTAATATTATTTTAATTAATAGTTCGGTATACCGGTATATACCGAAATACAGAATATTATTTTAATTAATAGTTCGGTATACCGGTATATACCGAAATACAGATATTTCAAAACTAGCTTATCGTTACCGTACCGAACTGCGGTATATCGATTTTTTTGTATTTTCATCCAACCCTAGTCTTGACATCTATTTGCTATACCTCATATTTGAAATGAGTAGCAAGAGATAAAAGAGTCCAGATCTACATAAACATAGCTATCGGCGAACATGTTTTCTCATAATCGAACCCTTTCTTTCTGAGTATACCTTTCGCAACAAGCTTTGCTTCCAAGGTTTTCACCTTACCGTATGATCCTCTTTTATTTTGTATGACCACTTCCAATGGCTTATATATCATTTAGTAATCCTACAAGCTCCCAGATTTGATTTAGAATCCATAGATGCGACTTACTAAGATTCCGTATTTCGATCTTATAGTGTTTCGTCGAGTCCATGGCCCGATTTCATGTTTACTAGGGACCAAGTCTCACTACTTTCCCAAAACATAAATCTATCGTGTTGTGAAATAACTCTCCCACTACGACAAGACACTACATGCAATTGTGTATCAGATGTGACACGTGATCCACTTTACTTGTGGTACATTCTCTTGTAGTCTTGATACTAAAATTTGTGTTTCCTTTCTCACACCTTTTAGAACATTTTATACATGCCTTTGTGATTTATTACATAATCCCTCTCCAAAAATCTAGTGTTCGTGTTTAACAATCATTTTCCAATCTTTTAGACTATTTAAATAAATCACCCTTCATTTTTCTAGGATATCCTACAAACATCAATACGACATGTTGTTTCTAGGGCTTACCCATAAAATGAATTTAATAATTCCAAATAATTCATCATCTATCTAACCATTTCCATAAGAGTCATATTCCTTCTTTTCGTCACACCATTCCGTTGGGGTTTGCCCGGTGCAGACAACTTGAGATTCAATCTCATCCTTTGATTATTAGCTCCTAACTATCCTAAGAGGTACTCGCCATTACGATTAAATCGTAATGGCTTGATATATTTTCCATGACGCTTCACCATATCAGCCATGCACTTCCTGATTTAATCATAGTACTCAGACTTGCAGTGCATCAAATAAATATATCTTGTTTCTAGAATAATCGTTAAATAAAGTGACGAATATTCATAACCACCTCTCGCCCGGACAGTCTTAGGACCGCATAAATCAAAATGAACCATTTTTAATATATCTTTACACGGCTCTAAACCCCTTTCCCTTGAAAAGGCAATTAATCATATTCACTTCCAAGTAAGACTCACTAGTTGGATAGTTTCCACTTCCAATAAACCTAACGGTCCATCGGCTATCAACTTTCGATTCTTACTCAAGTAAAATGATCTAGTCTTAGATGTTAAAAGTATGTTTGGTTCATTTCCGAAGGTTCCTTTCTCTTACTAAGATTAGAAGATGCTTTATTAATTACTATTTATTGCATCCGTGGGATAAACATGATTTAAGAGTGTGCAAATTGTCTAACAACGTACCTCAATAGGTTATAGCTCCATCCTTCATTATAATGACCATGTCATTTAAATGAAACAGAGTATCAATCCGTAAATACATAGAAACCGAAATGAAATTCTTTCTATGAAAACGTACATAAAGACAATTTCTCAAAATCAAACGTTTATTCCTATCATAAGATAGATAAAAAAACTCTCACTTTAACAGCCACTACTCTTGTAGCTATACCCATGTATACAGTAATCTCATCATTACTTAGTCATAAATAAATATTTAGTGATTCCAGTATCTACACACAACGTGTCAGGAAACGCCATCACTAATCATGCTTCAACAACAAGTAAATAAGATACTTATAACCTTGTTCACATCTTGATGAAAATTGATTTCCTTTTGCCACTTGTTTTGTCAGAAGTTTTCCACCATATACAACCTCTTGTAATTTAGGTGAAACTTACTCAAAACATCTTGACAAATTGTGGAGAATAAATTGACGTAGGTTTCCCTTAAATTTCTATTCCAAGTATTTTCAATTCATTCATCAAGTTTAACCATGACCTCTTGCCTTTCTTAACTTAATCAAGTATTCGAAGAGTCGCATGAGACTATCATATTTCTATGAACCTCTCACCTCTTCACTCGAGACTTTAATAGGTACTAGAGGGCATCTTTAGTGAGAACACACATGTATTTTCCTAAGCAGTAAAATTAAAACCAAGATTCTTATCAATCATTTATTTTGGACCAGTAAGTATGTTTTCTTTTAGTTAAGAATAAGTGAATAAACCATTCGAAAATTCAGAGAATCAAGTATACAAATACAACGATCAAACTCTTCAAATTTAAATTTTATGTTGATTCCCTCAATAAATAATATAAAATAAATTCACCGACATCTCAAGCACCGTGAATTTGCATGCCACATTAGTGTGGATGTATACAAACCTGAACATTCGCAAGAGAAGGTTTTACCCATTAATTTCATACGTCATAATTAACCTTATGACTCAATGATTAATAGTCGATTGTCCTTTAGCCATGCAATTTAATAGCAGTGACTCCGTTGGGGAGGATACATATTAATTGCACCTAAGTGTATACCATTATTTGATATTAAGTACCTTACCCAAGTTTGTGTGTCTTACAGTTGGAGAAGTCCACACGCCCTCAAATAATTTCCTATAATCATCAATTATTAATTTGTACCAGTGATCCACAAATAAAACTCATCCATTGGGGAGGAAGACACTATAGCTGACTCATAAGTTCATGTGCATCACATTACAAATAATAATTATTTAATGAAATTTATTCAAGTGATCTAAAAATAAAAACTCATCTGTTGGGGAGGAAGGAACTATAACCGACTCATAAGCTTACTTGCATCATGTAATAAATCAACAATGGAGGTCGTGGGATGTATGATCAATCTCTCTCCCACTTAGTTATTTAACAAGAGGGTTTTTGCATGCATATAATATATCAAATATAATACGCAACGTAGCATGCTTCTATTACGGCAAATTAAAGTAGTAATTCACTTAGCACATGCATCCAAATATATAACAATAATAGGCAAATAATGCAATTATAGAAGCTATATATAAGGAAGAAAAAAATTGCAAAAAATAAGTTGACTTAGTCAACAATTCAAGCAATTAAAAGAAGTGACTTGCACAACAAGTAGGTAAACTTGTGCCCCAAGCCAACCACCCCACACACGAATTCGCTTCATACAGAAAACCGCTCATGTACCGGCGCCACAACTGCCAACTTCACCGCTATCGGAAAGTGCCGTCCATCGGAAATCCTAGACGACCGCTGGTCATGCAGCATTGCCTCGCTGGGTTCCAGCATTGCTCAGCCGCCGCCAACCAGAAACTGCTGTGTAAAGCAGGCCACTCCAGCCGACTCACTACCCACCGAAAAAGTGTCGATCGCTGGAAAAACTGGATGACCCCTGATCAGACCAGGCTCTACGGCGTGTCCAGCAGGTTTACAGCATGCGGCTGCCAGCCCCTACACAATCACTGGTCGCCATTCCTTGCCGCCGTTTGCTAACGTAAGTGGCTCCCTGGACGGTGCTTCGACGACACCGCTCACCTTGCAGGTCAACGCCATGCCAAGCCACCCCGATTGCCTTTAGCAGCAGTCTCACTGCCCTGCGACTTGACCGGAAAAGGAGCTATCAGTCCCGCTTGTCTATCTCACCAACTCAGTCGACCATTACGCAGACCCGACCAAAAAGTGCCCAGGACTTGATCGGAATCTTCGCAGACTTGCTCGGAACATCATCAAGCCCGCCAGGAAATTCCTACCGACTCGCTCGAAAGTGCCATCAGACCCACTCGAAACCGCCGTCGACTCGCTGGTCCTGCCCTGAAATGCCGCTGAGATATCAATACCCACCGATCATGCTGCATGGTCGTGCCGCCATCGTGCCCTTCCAAACACGGCCAAGTGACATCGTCATGCAACCTGCGCTAGTGTGACTTTCCAGCAGCTTTCTGACAATTGCGCCATCCACCATCAGCAACCCTTTCCGTCGTGTGGGTTCATCGAAGCCCTAGCGTGTGTGAAAAGGTTCCATTGATACACGAGGAGTCCTTGTCGACATACAAAGGTCACACTGCCATCACATCCGTTGAAGCCACCGTTGGTCCAGAAGCTCCATGAAAATCGTGACGTGAAACCCATTCACCATACATCATCACTTTCTATTGATGCCCAGCCACCAACCCTAACGTTGCTACTCTCCGTCGCTGTCGATCATCGACTTTCCCGACAAGAGCAGTCATCAACGTTGGGCCTTTTCACCCCATCACGACATCATCCTTTTACTGCAACAACCCACCGTCGACTATCAGCCACCGTCGCCTTGCAACCGCCGCTCAATACCCCAATGAGCGATCGTGCGGTGATGTGTGTGTGGTGGTGTACAATTAAGGTTTCAACAAGGATTAAGCATTAAACCTAAACCCTAATATCACATATTACACTCAAACCCTAGATTAACGTGTCATGTTTAGCCTTAGAACATATGCTCTGATACCAATTGATGGCATTTGGATCTTTTGGTTAACGTGAACTGTTAGAATTCCATTCAATTCTACAGTAGCAGAAGTATAAGTGCAGAATTAAATTTTCTTTCACCAGGGTTGATGTAGAGGTTGAACAGCAGCAGTAGGAACAAACGACCTTCCGATCTTCTGTTGTGTTCCTAAGCCACATCATGACGTTGTGTGGGCAACGATCTACAAGACGATCTCAATCTATAGTCCTAATTTGATTTTCATGATTTTATGCGTGTAATACAGTTATCCGGACTTCTGAGATTGGCTATATATAGGCTACAACAGGGACCAGGAGGAGAAATTAAGGTTTGGGCCTCCATTGGACTTAAGCATCCAAGTTCATACCAAAACTTATACTTAAGTCCAATAATAATAAATCAGCCCACTAAAGAAGTATTATTGCACTGCCACCCCAATCCCAAATTACGTTATGGGCTCCTTCTTATTATGAGCTCATTAGTCTCCCCGTGTTTAAGAATCAATGCCCATTAATTAATTAAGTCACAGACAACTCCATTATTTAATATATTTACCGAGAGTAGTACCACTCAACCTTATTATCATGCCGAAATAAATCCAAATGCAGGGTTTACATGATAATCATTATGAGCTCCTCAAGGGGACATCATCAACCAATTCCGTTAGGACACATATTTCTTCTACAATCAACAACACACCATAGAGACAACACAATCTCCTAACTCACCGAGCATATTGATTTAATAATTAAATCTCACCCATTGATGAATCAAAGAAATAAATACTGGCTTATGTGTCGAGGTTATTGTTGTTGGATTGTATACTAAAAGTTTAGTTTTAGTATGAACAATGTTATAACAATTAATTTGAAATGAGAATCATATGATCAAATGATTGAGTCTTATAATTTATTTATATGTCCGATGCAATAGTCCACTTACTTTATACTGTAGATAATATGTTGTGTGACAACACGCGGAAGATCATATTATTGATTTTCTAATAAAGTATAAACAGATGCTCACAACCGAGATAGACGGGGACTCTCTATCGGGATGGTTGTAGTGTGGTTTGGTATTAGCTTGTCTTGGCTATAGAATCGCATTAGTGCACTTGTGTGTATTGAGCAGGATCAGTTGAGATCGTTCGACTTATTCTGACTCATAGAAGAACTTGATTTCAGTTATTATGGATGTTCGTGCTCTTAATCCCTATACAATAACCTCGACACGTAAGGCAGTATGTATTTCTTTGATTCATCAATGGGTGAGATTTACATGTATTAAATCAACAAACTCGGTGAATTGGGAATTAGTGTTGTCTCTATGGTGTGTTGTTGATTGTGGAAGGAATCCGTGTTCTTCTACATTTAATGTCAATGTTAACCCTCCTTTTTCAACATCTATTAGTATTGCCTTTCTGGTAGCTAAGACTGGACTACCAAGTATTAGAAAAACATTAGAGTCCTCATCCATGTCCAATAAAACAAAGTCCATCTGGAATACAAACTTTCCAACTTTTACCAAAACATCTTTTACAACTTATTTTGGATGTCATAAACCTATTGGCCAACTGGAGAGTGACCAAAGTAGGCCTTGTTGGATTGTATACTAAAAGCCTAGCTTTAATATGAAAAATGTCTTAACAATATCTGGAATGAGAATCATTGATCAAATGATTACGTCTTATAATTTATTTATATGTCTGATGCAATAGTCCACTTAGTTTATACTGTAGATAATATGTTATACGACAACACATGAAAGATTATATTATCAGTTTCCTTATAAAGTATAAACAGATACTCACAATCGAGATAGACGGGGACAATCTGTCGGGATGGTTGTAGTGTGATTTGTTATTAGTGTGTCTTAACTATAAAATCACATTAGTACACTTTGTGTGTATTGAACAGGACCACTTGAGATCGTTTGACTTATACTGACTATATAGAAGAACTTTATCTATGTTATTATGGATGTTCGTGCTCTTATTCCCTATAGAATAACCTCGACACGTAAGCCAATATGTATTTCTTTGATTCATCAATGGGTTATATTTACATGTATTAAATCAACAAGTTAGGTGAGTTGGGAAATAGTGATGTCTCTATGGTGTGCTGTTGATTGTAGAAGAAATTCATGTCCTATTAAATTGGTTGATGATGTCCCCTTGAGGAGCTCATAAGGATTATCATGTAAACCCCGTAGGTGGATTTATTCCGGCATGATAATGAGGTTGAGTGGTACTACTCTCGGATGAGATATTAATTAATGGAGTTATCAGTAACTTAATTAATTAATGAACATTGTATATCTTAAACATGAGGAGACTAACAGACTCATAATAAGAAGGAGTCCATAACGTAATTATGGGATTAGAGCGGCAATACAGTAATAATATTTTGTGGACTATATTATTATTATTGGACTTAAGTATAAGTTTTGGGCTAAACTTGGATACTTAAGCCCAATGGAGGCCCGACTCTAATTTCTCCTTTTAGTCCCTGCTGTAGCCTATAAATAAGTCATCTCAACTTTTTTGGAACCCTAATCACACGCCTAAATACCGTGAAAGAGTAGGGAGGAAAGCAGATTAAGAGGATCTTGAAGATCATCGCCCACACTACGTCAAGATTGGACTTGGGAATACAGCAGAAGATCAAGAGGTTGTTTTCTGCAGTTGTTCTTCTTTAACATACCCTGGTAAAAGGTAATACATTTCTATGTTCTTGCTTCCATTGATTTAGAAACGCATGGAACCCTAACAGTTCTTGTTAACCAAATGATTGAACACCAATAATTGGTATCAGAGCTTCGGTTTATGGCTAAACTGACATGTTAGGCTAGGGTTTATGTGCCAAATATGGACTATGGTTTAGAAAATTATTATTTCTTTTGAATGCTCTATCCGAATACGATGGTACATTTAATTATTGATGAACATCGGTGTGTTGTGGGACGGTGGGGCTGGTGGCGGCACTCGGCAATGATGGCGCAACTAGTGGCAAGGGACTGCACGAGTCGTGCCTTGTGGTGGCACTAGTCGTGCCACCTGGTAGGACTTGTTGCGGTCGTCGTCGCAAGGCAAATGGCTAGGCGAAGCGACACTGGAGGTGTCGCACGAGTCGTGCACGTGTGTGGCATGACTAGTGGAACCATTGTAAGATGACACAGGGCTGACGAGACGGGCGGGGTGGACAGGCGGCAGGCCGTGTTGAGCGCTCATGGAGGCTGGCACGAGTGCGCTAAATGATGGCACGAGTCATGCTAGCGGGAGCCGTGGACGGCACGACCTGCAGCAGATGTGTGCTAGCAAGTGGCACGACTAAAGACAACAGCATTGTAAAACCGACGAACGTGCAGAACGATGATCGACGCAAATGGTGCTGCTCGGATTGAGCCTCTGGATTGAGTTGAGTCTTGATGTGCATCGATAGGCGCGATCGGTGGTGCTACTGGCGGGGATGTGTCGCGACGACGAGGCATGGTGATGTTAGATTATATACTAAAAGTCTAGCATTTTGTATGAACAACGTTTTAACAATTTATTTGAAATGAGAATTATATGATCAAACGTTTTGCATATTATAATTTATTTATATGTTTGTGCAAAAGTCCATTTACTTTATAATGTAGATAATATGTTGTACGACAACATGCGCGGAAATCATATTATCGGTTTCCTTATAAAGTATAAACAAATGCTCACAATCGAGATAGATGGGGACAATCTATTGGGATGGTTGTAGTGTGATTTGGTATTATTTTGTCTTGACTATAAAATCACACTAGTATGCCTTGTGTGTATTGAACAGGACCGCTTGAGATCGTTCGACTTATACTGACTATATAGGAGAACTTGATCTAAGTTATTATGGATGTTCGTACTCTTAATCCCCATACAATAATCTCGACACGTAAGCCAGTATTTATCTCTTTGATTCATCAATGGGTGAGATTTATATATTAAATCAATAAACTAGGTGAATTGGGAAATAATATTGTCTCTATGGTGTGCTGTTGATTGCAGAAGGAATTCATGTCCTATTAAATAAGTTGATGATGTCCCCTTGAGGAGCTCAAAAGGATTATCATGTAAATATTGCAAGTGGATTAATTCTGGCATGATAATGAGATTGAGTGGTACTACTCTCGGATGAGATATTAATTAATGGAGTTGTCAATAACTTAATTAATTAATGGGCATTGTATATCTTAAATGCGGGGAGACTAACAGACTCATAATAAGAAGGAGCCCAAAACATAATTATTGGATTAGAGCGGCAGTGCAGTGATAATATTTTAGTGGAATATATTATTATTATTGGACTTAAGTATAAGTTTTGGGCTAAACTTGGATACTTAAGCCCAATGGAGGCATGACTCTAATTTCTCCTACTGGTCCCTTCTGTAGCCCATAAATAAGTCATCTCAGCTTCCTAGAACCCTAATTTGATCGCCTCTTTTGACGTGAAACACAAGGAAGGAGCAGATTGAGAAAATCCTGAAGATCATTGCCCACACGACGTCAGGATTGGACTTGGGAATACAGCAGAAGATCAAGAGGTTGTTTTCTGTAGTTGATTATCATCAACATACCCTGGTGAAAGGTAATACGTTTCTATCTTATTGCTTCCGCTAGATTAGAAAGGCATGAAACCTTAATGGTTCACGCTTACCAAACGATCGAACGTCAACAATTGGTATCAGAGCTTCAGTTTTGTGGCTAAATGTGAAACGTTAGGCTAGGGTTTATGTGCAATACGTGAATTAAGATTTAGCATGTTATGATATCTTGTTGGACACCATAACTCTACACATTGGATGAGCGACGGTTGCATGATGCTAGAAGGGTGACCGCACGGCACCACTGCACAGACATGGTGGAATTTAGGCACGATACTTGCTTCTAAATGATAGGAGGGCATGATTCGAACGTCCTCGGTGCTGGTTGCTCAGTGCGCGACATGACACAACGCTGACTGGAAGTTGGCGTGGGCTCGCGCACAGGTAGTGGATGGAGAGACGACAAGTGGCACAAGATGATCACTAAGATGCAGCAAGGCAATGAATGGGTGGCTTTGGACGTAAGCAGCAACTGTTAGAAGGTGGGTTCAGGGTGTATCAGAAGCTGCTTTCGGTCGAGTCTGAAGCCACTTCTGGCAAGTCCATGGCGAGTTCCGAGCGAGTCTATGCTGATTCCGGACGGGACTGATAGATGGCTAAGTAAGTCGACATTTTAGGAGCGAGATGTCGGCACAACTCCGTGGGCTGACGGCACGACCGCCGACAGCAGCCGGCATGAGTCATGCCGGCGAGTACTTAGCATGAAGGGTGTTGTCGTGCCAGACAGATGGTGGTTTCGGGCATGGAAGACATGGCACGGCTCGTGCCAATGGACAACACGAGTCGTGCAGGCACTGTGTGGGCGAGGCGCTCGAATTCGTGCATGGTAGACAGCTAGAATGGCGGGCATGGCGGCAGTGGATGGCACGACTCGTGCTGATGACCTGCACGAGTCATGCAAGTATAATCCGTGGGCAGCCGGGCTCGTTCTTTATGATTCGATATTTTCATCATTTAATTTCGTGATATATAACTGTATTAATTGATTTAATTGTCTATTATTGTTATATATGAGGATGCATGTTCTATTTGAATTTAAATTACCGTAATAGAAGCATGCTAAGTTGCGTATTATATTTGAATATTGTATGCATGTTAAAAACCCTCGGTGTTAAATAACTAAGTGGGAGAGGGGGTTGAAAAATAATTCTCGCGGCCTTCATTAGTGGTTTGTAAGTGATGTGAGTAAACTTGCATGTTGGCTATAGTGCTTTCCTCCCCATCGGATGAGTTTATTCACCGATCACTGGTACAAACTTCTTTATGATGATTGTAGAAAGTTACCCAAGCGCGTGTGATCTTCTCCATCTGAAGAGACACAAGCTCACACAATGGACTTCAAATCAAATAATGGTTAACACTTAGGTACAAATAATAAGTATCATTCTCATCGGAGTCACTGCTGTTATTTACATGGCTAAAGAGGAACCGACTATTAATTATTTTGTCATAAAGTCAGGTTGACAAATGAAATTATTGGGTAAGACCTTCTCTTGTAAATGTTTGGGTTTTTATACGTCCACACTATCGTGGCATGCAGACTCACGGTGTTTGAGATGTTGGTGAATTTTATTTTCAAGAATATGTTGACTTGAAACAAAACATGGATATTGTTTTAACTGCTAAAGATTACATCTTTGTACTCACTAAGGAATGTCATGTGGAGCCTACTGATGACTCTGCTGAAGAGCAAAGAGTTGCTTATAATAGGTGGCTCAAAGCTGATAGGATGGCTAAGTGCTATATATTGGCTTCAATGTCAAGTGTGCTTCAGCATCAGCATCAAGCTATGAACACTGCATGTGATATGATGCAAAATCTTAGAGAACTCTTCGGGCACCAGAGTCATCCCGCTAGGTCGGAGGGCATGGCTGTACTGATGAACACTAAAATGGCTGAGGACACTCCCGTAAGGAACATGTTCTTAGAATGATAGGCCAACTCAATGAGTTGGAGGTCCTTCGAGATGAAATCAATGGGGAAACCCCAAGTCGACATCATACTCCAAAACTTGCCTAGGAGTTTTGAGCAGTTTTATTTTAACTACGGTATGAACAAACGTTTGTACTCATTGGCGAAGCTTCTGACAGAACTTGTGGCAGCTGAAGGGCTGTTTCCTCATGCTCCTCAGGTTCATGTTGCTGAAAATGCTGATTATCCTAGGCAGAGAGGCGGTAGGAATAAGAAGAAGTAAGGAAACTCAACACCGGTGAACCAAGTGAAAGCAAAGGGTGGTGCAGTCAAGAAGCTTAAAGACAAGTGCTTCAAAATGCAAGCATCCGGGACATTACAAGGCTGACTGCCCCTTCTTGTAATAATAATTATAATTAAAATTTTGAATTTAATAGTAATTTCCATATTTCAAGTATTAATTATTAATAATTATCAATCAATATTTTTTATTTTAATTAATAAATTTCAATAATCATTAATCAATGCTAAATAAATATTAGACTAATTTTAATTAATTACTCTATTTACTTTCAGTTATCATTAATTAATTTTAAATTAAATAAATTATTAATTATTAATTTTTATTATTTAATATTAATCTATTAGTCTATAATTTGATTTGGATTAATTTAAAGAAAAATAGGAAAATAATGAATTATTTTTTTTTATTTTACTCTAACAATTTATACCACTATATAAATAAAAAATAAATAATTCATTTACATTTCACTAACTATTCACTCACATTTATAATTTATCAGTTGAGTAATTAATTTTCTATATTAATTAATTTTTTTTACTTTCAAGATTTTATACTTTTTTCTTTGAGCATGTTTGAAATATTGGTATGTTTTGAATACTTGATTTAAATTTATTATATTATTTTGACTTTCATGACTTTATCTTTTGAAGTTAATTTAAAAAGTAGTATTATGAATTTAAATTAGAAGAATTATTATAATTTAATTTAGATGTTGATAAGGAAATATCAATAAATAAGTAAATAAATGAATGTTGAGTTTCCTTGGATATAATTATAAGTCAATTTATTATTTAGTAAATAGCAATTTATGACCATAAATTTGTAAGCATATTTCATAATTTTGAAACTTAGGAAAAATTCAAGTTATAACTTTTATATAATTATTTTGATGATAATACTATTCATACTATTATTATTTAAATAATACTTTTCATATTTATTATCATTCAATATTTATCATGATGATTTTCATTTTAAATTTAATTATTCATTTTAATTATTATAATATTCATATTTTGTATTAATATATATATATATATATATATATATATATATATATATATATATATATATATATATATATATATATATATATTACTAGAGTTTTTTAAGTTGATGTTACTTACATTCTTGAAAGCCATCCTTTGATGACATGGAAATTTATGAATTTTATGAATTTTTTGAATATTTTTATTCATGAAATTTTTTTTATTGTGGTCAATCAATTAAAAAATGGCTAATTTCAAGAGGATTAATTGTCATTTAAATTTAATGCTATTTATTATTATAATTTAGCAGCATTAATTTTTGTGTAATTAACTGTTCCACAAAATCCTTCACATTTCTCATTTATTTGTCCCACAAAACCCTTCATACCCCCAAAAATGGAAAATAACTTTATCCAACAACATCAAAATTTACTTTATTTTCAAATTTGTCACTCTTTTTTCGCACACATATCATTACTAGTTTGTTGGCCCGTGGCTACACGGGATTTTTTTCTCCAAAAATTATATTAACATAATTATAACAATAATTACATTATTATAGATAATATAATATGTATTGTTCCTATATTTAATAATTGATTTTATTTTATATTATTTATAATTATATTTTTTATTATTTATTATTTATTTTATTTAATCTCGAATCATTTAAAAATTTATAAAATTGATATTGGTTTTCTTTGTTCAAAAAATTAGCTAAAATTATAGCTAAAAAATCCAATTCATTTGCAATATAACTTTTCATTAAAAATAATATCATTCTTTCATGCATTGTCCAAAATTAAATATTTCTTTATTCCTTCAAAATAAAATATACGTATATATATATATTTTTGAAACAAAGGATCGCGCATCCATTAAAAACACTAGAACAAGAGATATCGAGTAGGTCATCTATAAAGTTAGGAGTCTCTAACCAACAATGGGGGCTTGCAAAGTTTCGTGAAGCCCGAGCAATACAATATTGCTTGTTTACCTTTTTGCGTGTCCCCAAGTGTAGGGAATCAATTGTAGCTCAGCGTGTGACCAAGTAAAAATATCGAACCCAAGGAATTAAAGTTAAGCAAGATACACACTAAATAACTGTCACCACTAATAATTAAGACATAAAAACCTTTTGTGATTTGGAATTATTAACTAATATTCTAGAAAATAAATACTAAATAAAATAAATAAATAGAAACCACACTCAATCACAGGTATTTCAAGAGATAAGAACAAAATAGTTTTAGGAAAATCCAATTTATCATGCGACATAAGACAAATAGACAAGTGAATCAAATCATGCAGAATTTTATAGGAATGATCACTTAAGCATGCTAAACCACACATGGATAAGTGAGATTTAACAATTTTAAAGAACATAAATTCGTAGGACCAAATTAATAAGATAATTCTCTATTCTCTTTAGGTACTAAGGAAATTAAATACCCACAATCCCTTATTCGCTTTCAAGGCGATTCACATGCAAAATTCCATATAGGCTAGTGCAAGAGATCTATCCTGTATAGGTACTTAAGGAATTGGATTAGGGCTTCCTTACCATATTTCTCTTTAACAATGTTCATGCAAAGATAATAAGGTATCCTATATTGATGTCAAACAATCAAAGGCTATATATTGGTCAATCCCCTTCAATTGTCACGAAATAACAAATATGATCATGAAACACATTCAAACTCAATCATACATCAATCAATGATAATATCATAAAAATTAAGAAACAAGATTATATAAGTCTAAAATAAAATGTCAATAAGGAATAAATATTTTGCAAAAATTATAATCATAGATGTCTAAAATCTCAAATCAACATGATAAACTTTCAAACCCTAAAACTATCAAGAGGAAAATAGATCATGGTGTTACAAGCAACAACCATAGTAAAAGATGAAAACTTACCCATGAGTCTATAAATCAACAATAAGAAATTAAAGAAAGAAGAAAAACCCTTGTCTGGAATAATTCTCTGTCTTCTTTTTCTGTCTTGATGATCCTCCTCCGTTCTCCTTCTCAAGTAGCAAACACCATGATCGAGTGTGTGGGATGATGGATGAAAGGCGGGTGAAGGATAGAGATGGATGACGAAAGGTGATGGATTAGGGTTTAAAACCCTAAGTGATGTGGTGGTGTAGATTATGCGGTTTCTCCACACTGTATGTGGTGGTGAGAATGAAGTATATATAGGTGTGAGAATTAAAAAAATATATGGAGTAAAAGGATGTGGGATCTTGAAAGTTCAGGAAAAATATAATTATGAAAGATATAGAAGGATATTAAATTAGGAAATAACTTGGCCACAAAGAAAATAGGAAATAGATGGTAATTTTCGTGAATTTTCGGAATTCTCGCTGGCAGCTACGCGACCTCACGATTTTGATCATAACTTCTTCATCCGAATTTCGATTGTAGCAATTCTGATACTCACGCGACCTTCTCTTCCCTTTCTTTCTATCCATATAGGAACTCATAAAAAGTCTAACATTTTAAGGGCAAGAGTCATCCAAAAGTGGAACGAGTCGAGCTGGGTCGGCACAACTTTGCGCGACTTCACCGTTTTGATTATAACTCCTTCATCTGACCTCTAATTGAGGTGTTTCTTGAGCCAAAATGACCTTATCTTCTGTAGAATTCCAACCATATATCACATGATCAATTTGGGCTTCTACACAAATATAGAAAAATTATGCAAATCGAACATGTGTTTTCAGCATTCTTTCACGATTTCACTATTCGTTCCAACTTTGCACTTTTAATCCATTTTCCACCTAAAAATACGAAATAACACCTCAAATGCAATAATATCTTAAATATATAAAAAGTAACCATTTAGTACTAAAATACGAATATAAATTCCACAAAATGGTGCTAAATCGGACCCTAAAACATGCAGATTTTCACACTAAATAAACCCCCAAACTTGAGATGTTGTTCGTCCCCGAACATCGAAATCGAACAAAGAAGAAAGATAGTGTGTAAATCAATTGTCATCAACTTCAGTCATGCACTCTCATTACATGCAATAATTCATTCATAGCATACAAGTTAAGACAATCACCACCAATTAAAATGCTCCATCAACTTATTCTCACGGGAAGTATATCACTCGCACTCAAGTGTAAAACATGTACACTTATGGGGTATGGTGTTTACGCTCAAAGTCAATTCAAGTGCGTGCGTAACCATAAGCTTGTCAAACGTCTCAAACTCTCCACCACAAAAAATATGATTCGATAATGGGATCAAAAAGGACTTTTATTTGGATGTAATATTGGCTCTTTAGCTAAGGTAGAAAATATATGGATAAGTGACTCAAACTCGGATCAATCAAGTAGCGACCAATCATGATCTTCATTCTTCATACTCACTTCAATTAAGCACATCATCCTCCTTAACTCTTCAATTTTTCTCTTCCACGTACAACATGTACATATGTTTTCCCCCTTTTTTTTCTTTTTCTTCTCTTCTTCTTTTTTTCTCTCAAGGTACTAGTTTCGGGCACTATCTCTTACATCCTCTATAGGGTACCCGTTTCGGGCACTACCCTAGGGTGTTTGTTTCATGAAGTACTAGATTTAAGCACTACTCCATGAATTTTTTCTTTTCTTTTGATCCTTCCTTCATCGTCATTCTTAACCCACAGATTAACACTCTCTTCAATCATGCTTTATTGGCTATCAAAAGAATGGATTTAAAAGGCTCAATGGGCTGACTAAGGATTTAATGAATTCAGGTAAAGTGTATGGGAAAATATGGGTTATAAATCAAAGATGGCCTAATATCATCTCCCATCATCTAACATAACATGTAGTCTCAAGTAAGACAAGAGGCAAATTCTAGAATACATGTACAAGAATGATACTCACCAGAAAGAAACATCATGTGTTTATGTACATGATCTAAAGGCTCAAAATCTCACATGGGTTTTTAACAAGTAACAGAACACTCTTCATGGTAAGCAATATCCCACAAGTACACATAGAACTTCATATCACAATATAACTTAAGTACACTTCCTTCATCAATTTCAAGAGCATATGAATTTCTGGCAGAAGTCTAACAAATAAAATCAAAATAAGCACACAACCAGAAACTCAAATTTCAACACCTCAACTACTTAAAAATCAAAACAATCTATCACATCAAATAATAAAGAAACGAAAGCACCTAATTTATCTCCTCCACATCTTGCAAGCTCCTCGAGTTATCCAACTCGGTCAGGCGTAGGCCTCAGATAGAACCTACTTCTTGTTACTACTCCGATATCCTTCAAAATCATAAAAACTCAAACACATCTCATAACCAATTAGAACTCATCAGTAAAATCATGGAGAAACTCAAAGATTCAAACAAAAATTAAATCACTCCAAATCAAGAAAAAAATAAACAAGACAAACATAAGTCGCAAAAAAATCGAAAAATCAAAATAAATTCCAAAAATTCTAAAAAATCGACCTCCAAGCATCACACACAAGTGAAGAAAACTTACCTCGGTGCTTCAAGACATTGGGATGCACGTCCACCCCCCAAACTTAGTTCAAACTAAGTGAGAAATTAAGTTTGTAAAAAGTGAATATCATAGACGAATAAGCACCTAATAAAATTTCCTACACCAAACAAACACATAAAAAAATTCCTAATTAAAAGTGATAACAAATAATTTAGTGGTCTCCTATTTAAACAATCTAATCCCTGGCAACGGCGCATTTGCTTGTTCACCTTTTTGCGTGTCCCAAAGTGTAGGGAATCAATTGTAGCTCAGCATGTGACCAAGTAAAAATATCGAACCCAAGAGATTAGAGTTAAATAAGATACACACTAAATAACTGTCACCACTAATAATTAAGAAATAAAAACCTTTTGTGAATTGGAATTATTAACTAATATTGCAGAAAATAAATACTAAATAAAATAATTAAATAGAAACCACATTCAATCACAGGTGTTTCAAGAGACAAGAACAAGATAGTTTTAAGAAAATCCAATTTATCATGCGACATAAGACAAATAGACAAGTGAATCAAATCATGCAGAATTTTATATGAATGATCACTTAAGCATGCTAAACCACTCATGGACAAGTGAGATTTAACAATTTTAAAGAATATAAATTTCTAGGACCAAATTAATAAGATAATTCCCTATTCCCTTTAGGTACTAAGGAAATTAAATACCCACAACCCCTTATTCACTTTCTAGGCGATTCACATGCAAAATTCCATATAGGCTAGAGCAAGATATATTTCCTGTATAGGTACTAAAGGAATTGGATTAGGGATTCCTTATCATATTTCTCTTTAACAATGGTCATGCAAAGATAATAAGGTATCTTATATTGATGTCAAACAATCAAAGACTATATATTGGTCAATCCTCTTCAATTGTCACTAAATAAACAATATAATCATGGAACACATTCAAACTCAATCATACATCAATCAATTATCGATAATATCATAAAAATTAAGAAACATGATTATATAAGTCTAAAATAAAATGTCAATAAGGAATAAATATTTTGCAAAAATTATCACCATAGATGTCTAAAATCTCAAATCAACATGATAAACTTTCAAACCCTAAAACTATCAGAGAAAAATAGCTCATGGTGTTACAAGCAACAACCATGGTAAAAGATAAAAACTTACCCATAAGTCTATAAATCAACAATAAGAAATTAAACAAAGAAGAAAAACCCTTGTCTGGAATAATTCTCTGTCTCCTTTTTCCGTCTTGATGATCCTCCCCCGTCTCCTTCTCAAGTATCAAACACCGTGATCGAGTGTGTGGGATGATGGATGAAAGGCGGGTGAAGGATAGAGATGGATGGCGGAAGGTGATAGATTAGGGTTTAAAACCCTAAGTGATGTGGTGATGGTATATTATGCGGTTTCTCCACACTTTATGTGGTGGTGAGAATGAAGTATATATATGTGTGAGAATTGAATAAAATATATGGAGTAAAAGGATGTGAAATCTTGAAAATTCAGGAAAAATATAATTATGAAGGATATGGAGGGATATTAAATTAGGAAATAACTTGGCCACCAAGAAAATAGGAAATAGAGGGTAATTTTCGTGAACTTTCGGAATTCTCGTTGGCAGCTGCGCGACCTCACGATTTTGAGCATAACTTCTTCATCCGAATTCCGATTGAAGCGATTCTTACGCTCACACGACCTTCTCTTCCTTGTCTTTCTATCCATATAAGGAAATCATAAAAAGTCTAACATTTTAAGGGCAAGAGTCGTCCAAAAGTGGCACGAGTCGCGCTGGGTCGGCACAGCTTGCGCGACTTCACCGTTTTGATCATAACTCCTTCATCTGACCTCCAATTGAGGTGTTTCTTGAGCCAAAATAACCTTATCTTCTGTAGCATTCCAACCATATATTACGTGATTAATTTGGGCTTCTAAAAAAATACAGAAAAATTATGCAAATTGGACATGTGTTTTTCAGCATTCTTTCACGATTTCATTCTTCGTTCCAACTTTGCACTTTTAATCCATTTTCCACCTAAAAACACGAAATAACACCTCAAATGTACCAATATCTTAAATATATGAAAATTAACCATTTAGTACTAAAATACGAACATAAATTCCATAAAACAGTGCTAAATCAGACCCTAAAACATGGAGTTTTCACACTAAACAAATGTGTCAAGGTATTGACAGTACGACGAACAAGTTTAACAGAATAAAGCCTATTCAACTGGAGTAAACTTTTACAATATGATATAAAATCTCCAAACACTGACGCAACCACTTCTGATTTGGAAATCGAATCATAGACATTCTTGGCATCAATTTCAAAAATAGCGCATTGAAGTCATAATTTCTTAATTCATGACATTGCCTCATAGAGACCCATGACTTCCCCTTCATCAACCCGAAGATTTCCTGGGATTACTAATGTTCTGCAGGCAACTGAAGACCCTTCATCATCTCGTATAATCATTCCTACTCCAGTCTCCGAGGTCTCAGTGAAAAAAGCGGTATCCACATTAATTTTCACAAATGAGGTTGGTGGTTTATGCCAAGAAGTACACGTTTTCTCCGTATTTCTAATGGTTGGCCTTGATCTTACTACCTTCCACTCATGGAGAGAATTATTGGCAGCGTAAACCATCCTTGCAGCTGTATAACGATTCCCATCCCAAACCATATGATTTCGTTCTTTCCAAATTTGCCAAAGAACCATTGCAATCACCACTCTCTTCTCCTCTGTTAACTCATGTAATAGAAGTAAAATAAGATCACATAACGAGTCGACTCGAGTGGTAGCTCCTTCTATATGGTTTGAAATTCCTGCCCCTATCCAACAATCCTCAGTAAAATGGCAGGATACAAATAAATACCAAGCACTCTCATTATCCAAAGAACAAACAACACGCATATTATCATCTCCTACCCCCTCTTGAAGAGATTAACTTTGTTGGAAAGCAAATCTTTGCATATCCACCATAAAACAAATTTTCACTCTAGGCGGTATTTTTAAACTCCACAATGTTTTCCAGATTCCTTCTATTCCAATGATGAGTCGAATGTAAGTGATGAGACTAGTTTATAAGCTATTTTCACTGAATACTTCCCATCTCGTGAATAGTGATAGATAAGTTTATCAGAGGTTTCTGCCAGAGGTAAAGTCGTGTTTAGAATTCCGTGGACATCCTCTGGAATGAATAGACTTTCCAAGAGTTCAACATCCCACTGTTGGCATCCTGGATGAGTAGATCAGACACTGTCAAGTATGCAAGTAGAGGATTTGGATTGGTACGAAATATAAAAATTATCATGATCACAAAGCTGATCGTTGTCATTTTCACCTAGATTTATGTGTATTTGTTTGTAGATTTTCGTATGTTTTTATTCGTATTTGCGTGACTTTTGGTAGAGCTTATGTAATTATGAGAAATGTGGTATGGATTGATAGAAATGTGTAAATGAGCTTAAATATGTGCAAAATGAGTTAAGAAATGGAGAAAAACGGAGTCGGGAGCAAAACAGAGAAGGAAGAACAGGGCGCGCTCGGACACGGGCCCTGTGCGGAACACGGGCCTATCCGAGGTGGCCGTGTTCGAGCATCAGAATGTCGAGCTCGCTCAGGAGAAAGGTCGTGTTTTGGCACACGAGCCATGCGCCAGCGCACGCCCCGTGTGTGGAACACAGACCTGTTAGAGAAAGTCATGCATAGTCGTCAGAAAATGCTACACGCCCATGGGAGAGGCCGTGTGTGGGAGCACGAGCCGTGTCCAGGAGCACGCACAACACGCCGAATTAGGTGTGCACTAAATGAGTCGTGCTCTGCTACACGGCCCGTGTAGGTGCAAAAGGCAGTGTAAATTTCAGAATGTTTCGGAAGCTTCTAGAAGGCACCTAAGTGATATAAAAGGCTGATTTGTGCGAAATTTGAAGGAGAGATCAGAATTAGAGCAGTTACACACACTCCACACCATATTTTCACACACTAGATCCATTTCCTTCATCTCCATACATTTGATCCATCCATTTTCACTTGATCTTCAACAATCCATCCATCAATCCATCCTTCCACCACTTAAGAAGAGGAAAGCATCAATGATTGAAGAAGTTAGCATTTGAAGAGAATGAAGGTTTTCTCCATGAAAGGAAAGTCAATCTACTTTTCAATTGTTGATTTTCTTCTTATTTTGGCTCAAATGGAGCAAGCCTTTGATTGTATTGATTTAAACACAATGTGTAGTGGCTAGTCCTATAGTAGGCTAATCATATGATTGGTTGAGAAGAATGCTAGATATGTAGGATTTTAGATGTTGAATTGAGTTAATTTTGGACTTCCTTTTATGATTAATGAATCATGTTTCATTTCAATACTTGTGTGATTAAATCCTCTACTCATAGTGTGAGGATGGTCATTCCAATATTATGATTAGATGTTTAATTGAATCATATATTAAGATGAGCATTCATGTTAGTGTGAGGGGAGGTAACTCATACCCTTCTTATGCTTAGAACACTCATAGGGGGACACTTAAGGAATTGAGTGAAAAGAACCAAACTTATGATCATAGTACCTTAAGGGAATTGAGATGAAGAACAATCCTAGGAGATTTAGACTTGTAAAAGAGTCGAGAACCTAATTGCCTTGGCCATAGGGATTAGGGTAAAAACGTGATTGCTTTTAGTCCACAATTAATGAAGTTCACCTCAAGAGTTATGCATCTCTAGTTAGATTCTTAACCATAATTATGATTAGTCTTGCTCCATTCTTAAGTGAATTCTATCTACATTTCATTCATCATTTGTTCGATATTTGATACGTTTCATTGTTAGTTTAATTCTTAGTTAATTGATTAGAATAATAAGTAGTCTAAATACTAAACCTTCAATCTTGTCACTCTTACAAAGCATAAATCAATGACAAATCCGGATATAACTATGAGTTTACTTTCCCTTGGGACGACATACTTATAAATTTTGTTGTTTTGTCACACGTGTACTCGACGATAGAGTCTCTTACTCTTAAACATTTTACTAGAAATGCGACTAAGAATAAAAGCCACGGGTAACCCCAACCCTTCACATTTGATCTGTTTCCCACCTTCCATCTAATGCCTCTTCTAATGACATCCTTGGCCGACCAAATACTTCTCCATGTGTAGTTAGGACTGTGTCTAATATCTACGTTGAGGAAATCTCTCTTTGAAAAATATTTAGCTTTGAGAATTCTGCTTACTAAAGCTTCTTGATCGAAAATAAGTCTCCATCCAATTTTTCTGAGTAAGGCAAAATTAAAAATGTGAAGGTTGCGGAAGCCTAACCCACCCGCCTCTTATAATATGTTTGTAATGATAATATATTTTGAAAAATTCATTTATATACTCAAAAAGAAATGATGAAAAAATGTTAATATTTTCTTCAATTTAATTAGTTATATATTTGATAATAAATTTGTTATAATTTTTTTAAAGAATATTGATTATTATATATATTCTAATTTTTTATCTAATAATAGTTACAAAGTAAATATTTATTTTTTAATATAAAAATAATAATTAATTAAGAAAGATGTGTGATTAAATAATATGGGTCACAAATTTCTAATTATTAACTCAATTGAATTTCTTAAAAATTTGTACTCTGTAAATTATATTAAAATTTTTATTAATTATATATATTATTTGTATAAGCAATTGAAATTTTAAAATACATTTAAAATGAAGATTAGATTAAACGAAGCTTTCTTATACATGCCTTAATTAATATTTCGAAGTATTAAATTAAATGATAATAAATTATGTTCGACTACTAAAAAGTTAATATATGTGTTTTTAAAATGTACTCCATTTTATTAGAAAGTGACACATGTATTTTTGAAAAACTTATATAAAGAAACTATTTTATAATTATTTATATTAAGATTTTATATTTTTTTTATTAACTAAAAATATTACAATACCCTTTAAAGTCAATAAAATTTTTCAAAAAATGCAACTTTTCTTAAACAATGTTGAACAGTAAACGTGAAGTGTTTTATGAGACAGAGTGAGTATATATTGGAATCAAATATGAGGTAAAATCTCAATTTCATGTTTCATTTTTTATCTTCTCTCTCCCTTTTTATAAATTACTATTACAATTTTCTTTATTTGTTTTTGAATATTTATGTAGTGATATACTAATTATACTATACATTTTTTTAAAAGAATCATCTGATAATCTCCACATTGTTTTAAAATATTTTTATATTGATATTACTCCTTATACCATTAGAATAGGAAGAAAGTTTATTTATCATTGTACCCTTTCTCTTCTCTGTATAATAAAGAGTGGGAATACTAGGGTTTTGTACACATTGATACACCATTGTTAATATAAAATCTCTCTTTCTCTCTACTTCTTTATTCTTTTCTCCTCCTTTATATTTCTCTTTTATACTTTTATAAAATATACTTTACAACACGTTATCAGCACACTTTAACCAACTGAGCAATTGATCAGTATACTGAGCAATTGATTTGTAATCGACGGGAGAGTAACTACTGCTTGAGAAATGCCCAAGAAAAGAATCGTGTCTTTTCTACAAGGTATTTTTTATTTGTTACGGTTCTATAAAAAAATTATACTAATGAATTAAATGATTAGAATTGGATCTAATTAATATTTTATAATAGTTAATATCGAGAAAGAAAAGAAAAAATTATACTTGTAACAACTTGTTACGTTTCTTTTATTTCTTTACGTATATACGCATGGACAGATTAATTATTTTGGGAATGAACTGATATAGAAGATTTAAAATTCTTTTTATTTGATCATTGCGATTTTGTATAAATTTATTTTGTGTAAATTGATTTATCATTTAAGTGTATAAATTCTGAAATGAATTCATTACCACGGATTATGATATCTTTATTTTATATGCATACATTAATTATTTTGGGCATGAATTGATCTAATATTTATATATTAGTAATATTTAACCCTTCTGATTACACATACTATATATGCTTAATGAATTGATTTAAGCATAAAAAAAATTTGTACAAGTGTATTAAGTCTACAGTAATTGAATTTTTTTTGTCGGCATATTATATATGCATTGTCAAAACATGAAAAAAAGAAAAATGTTCCATGTGTTTAATGCATCAGTTTTAAATTGATTTTTAGAGATTAATATGGCCCTAAAAGGATTTCTATATGATTTTATGATTGTTTGTGTTTGTTGCATAAGAATTACAACTTGATTCTCTATTCTTATGTTCCAAGTAATGTAAATGGGCAATGCATTTTCAAATTTCAATTATTAATTTTACCTAAATATGTCAGATTTGATTTGGTTTTTACTAATATGGAAATATATGCTTTCCAATCTTATGCACATTTCTGATCCATCTTAAGCTCGTTTCCATTTTTTTCTCATCTTTTGATTCTATCTCCAAATTCATTTGCATCTGGAGTATTACTTTTTTTGTTTTTATTTAATATAATGAGTCTGCACGTCTATCACAACATTTTAAGTTGATTCCAACAAAACCACAAATAGAAACTTTTGCATGAAAGAGTGGTTTACCAAATGAAATTCAAAATTTTCAAAAAGAAACTGAATTAGCAGAAGCTTACCTTTCTGTTATCCCTTGGGCTTGGGGAGAGTTTGTTCCCATATTTGGCAGATAAAGTTATATCAATCAGTGAGTATTGCTTGTGCGAGGACTTTAAGAGAAAAATTTAATATAGTTTATATATAATGAAAATTATTTTCATGTATATATTTTTTATATAAATTGATATTTATTGGAGTTCATCGAAAATATTTGACATCACTAAAAGGGAATTTGCCGCACTCGCCCTTGATGGCTACAATTTTTTTAACATGGGCGCTAAATATTAAAATTCACCTCGCCTCATATGATTTAAGTGAAACTTTCAAAAGATAAATATACTCCTGCCCAGAAGGTTAAAGCACTAATTTTTCTTCACCATAATTTGAATAAAGTTCTAAAAAAATGAATATTTAACAAAAAAAAAAACCTCTAGTTTTATGGTGATCGCTGAAGGATCGTTTGATTACGAACTGTTATAATCCTCTCTCAAGATCAACATAACTGGCTGAAGCTAAGATTTCAAGATTTTTAATTCACAACAGAATACAATTTCACTATACACCATATTGTCGAAAATCTATAAGCAGTACATTACATAATAAAAAAATGATTGAAAAAACTCTTTCCACCTTCCATGTTGGTAACGCCATACTCCAAAAGCAGTACAAATTTAAAAATTTTACTAAGTATTTAGAGCTTATTTATTCACTATTGATCGAAGAAAAACATAATTACTTGTAAATGAAAAATCATAATGCTAATAAATTGGTTCAGAACTTGTGCTTGAAGTACATTATATATTTTAGAACGAATTATATTTGGTGTGGAAGGGCAGAGGAAGAGTAAGAAATAGTAGTAGTGGGAAAATGAATTTACATTGGCTTCCTCGAGGTGGTTGACAAAATTTGGAATATCAAAATCTTTGTGAAGTAAAAATGGTATAAATAAAAATATTTATTTGTCTGAAGTAAATAAAAATATTGACCTAGTCAATTATGATAATTTGGGACCTTAGCTCTAAAATTATTGTGACCAGTATAATTTCAATTTTGAAATTTTTTTAATTGCTAGAAGATTTAGCTATATTACATTGCATATTTTTTTTAAAGAACTTTATTGCAAAAATATTTGTTCAAACATGATTTCTTTTTTATGACATTATATTTTTGTTCTTGTGTTATATATGTTGTTAGATTATACTATTTGTTAAATGATCTATATTATACATATCTTATAATTTGATAGTTGGATATATATATATACATATACATACATACATATATATATATATATATATATATATATATATATATATATATATATATATATATTATTGTGATATTTATATTTGAAACCCAACAATTTTAAACTATGACATGAGTAATTGGGTTTATTTTGGGCAAATAAATGTGCCTGATAATTTAAATTCTTTTAGTCATGAGATTTGAAATGACACTTTGAAGTTTGTGTGGAAATTTTCATGGTATGATTTTTACATACTAATGTTGGAATTATTCTCCTAATACGTTTAAGAGATCCAAGGAGAAAAATTGGTCAACTTTTTCATGCCATGACCAAAATATTTTATCGATGTATCCACTGATTAAGTACGTTCTTATTCATCGTGCACTAATACAAATGAAATTACATATGAAGAGTTGAATATTTGAGTTAGTTAATTGGAATGAATATCAACTGATAATATTAAAAAGTGGAACATCCAATGTCTTATGTTCACACGCAGTGAATATTTTATTCCAACAATTAATATTCGGGGAACATAGAATAACTAAATACAAATCTGGCTCCTGCATATCATAATTATAACCCCTTTATAACTAGTGCTGCTCAATTATGGCCAGAAGCTTTTAACATTTCCCATCAGCAAATTTTGAGTTGTGAAATTAATATTTTATATCACCACTATAGCGTACTTCAATGGACATTCTAATTATAATTATTGGTTAATCTTTATAAAGCCAAAAATAGTGGATCAATATATATGTTAGTACGCCAACTGCATATTTAATAAAAGATCATTTCACGGCATTACAGGGAGATTTAAGCCCAATATTTATGTGAATGCCGAGAAATTCTATTATTTTGCACTAGATTAACAGAACTAGAAGTTCAAAAGATTATTAATTTGCAATAGCAAATAAACTATCAAACTATCATGATGAAGTGATAAAGTCTCTTATGTTTGTAAATAATGCACCATTGAAAGTGGAGTTCCCAAGGGACATAATATTTTAAACAATTATTGTTTTAACGTTAGAAGCGTGAAAGACTTTATGATTTGAAAATTATATATCCGTAGAAATTAATTTTAAGAATAAATATTCACTTCCAAAATTATCTAAAGAGTTTATTTTGATAATCTTTTCAATATATTTTTCCAGAAGACAAATATCCAGTAAATTGCACGTGCATCAAATAATCAAATTACTGGGCATGCGAAACGACTAGATCCAAATGTATTGGAAAATGACGAGGATATAGTTATATAAATATAGAAATATAGAAATCATTATAAAAGTTGGGAGAATAATATGAATTGAAGTAGAAAGTTGTCGACAACACATTGCCTCTTTGATTGCTTTTACTGTCTTAAACAATAATCTGGATCCAAAACTTATATTTGATATCAAAGTGCAAGAAGTAAGAATATTTGGTAAGACGGAATAAAACATTGAGGTCGAGCTTAACTCATTAAATATATATTTGAATGTTATTTGAAATGATATAAATATTTGTCCCAGAAGGACTTATATATGAATGATAAAGCGGTGGTCAGTTAAAACTCAAAGGGTTTTTGCAAAGATCCAGTATATAAATGATACATACTCTCTCATTATACATTACGTTTCACTACTTAATTTATATGACAGTTTCAATATATTTAGATATGTAGTAAATACACAACATACATAAAAATCCACGAGGATTAAATCTTCTCAATTTGGATGAGAATAAAATATCACAACATATAGCTACAATATTGGTCATTGCAAGACCTTGAAACAATTAATATGAATATGCTACATTTTAATTTATTATGTCTTCCTGAAGAAGAATAAAAATTGTGTGTATGTGAATGGTTTAAGATTGGGATGTGTAAGAAATTCATATAAGTTAACTCATGCCAAGATGACGGATTTTTCGGAATGAAAGAACTTGGATAAACCAAAGAAGAGTTGTCTCAACCTGCAATTGAGAATATTTTAGATTTTAAATACCAATTAATTTATTTGATGATTGTTTTAGATGAATATTTTATATATCTATTGATGTTGTATGCCAATTGTAGTTTTTATCCCTTGAAGTGGAAAACTAATGTCTATATACGTGAAGTATATAATGAGGATATTTAGGGCTAGAAGTCCATCCATTCAGTGCCTTTAAAGCACATGTTTTCTCATAATTGTATCAGTTCTTATATGCACTTGTGATGAACTTGCTAGCAAGATATTATAACTCTCTGATAAAGAGAAGTTACATGAAATTTAACAAATCCTCAAGTATTACGTAAATACAAAATATATTGGTTTATTTATAAGGAACCAACGTGACATTGGCATATTGATTTACATGTTAATTAAATGATCCTCATAATGTTGAAGTTTAAAACTGGTGTAATGATTAGATTGTTGATATAATAAACTTATAGCTCATGGGGCATTATGAAATATACATTTCCCCAATCTTCAGAAGAGCAATGAGATATTATACATAGTATTTTCTTATGTAAAGATCTAAATTATTTATCGTTGTTTTGTTTACTTCCAAATTATATTTTAGTATCTGCTTGTAGTATTGTGTAGACCCAGAAGATTGTCACCTTCAGGGGGAGTGACGATTCCAAGTAAATTATAAAATTTCGATCTTGAAGATTAACAATTATATTACAATGTATCCCTCTTTTCAGGGGAGCGGTAATTTCTAAACAATCCAGAAGATTAGGTCCTGATGACCAATAGTTGTACTATTTTTCTCTTAACTAAAATTTTCTCATTGAGTTTTCCTAGTCTAAGATTTTTAATGAGACAACTAAAGCAACACATGAAAATTGTAAGACATGTACTCTTTTTCCTTAGCTAAGTTTTTTCCTAAAAGGTTTTCTTAGTTGAAGGGTTTTAATGAGACATGCAAGCTAAATGTCTTGGGGAAGAAATAACATCCAAATAATCCTGAAGATTGGGTCCTAAAAACCAAGTTGTACTCTTTTTCTTTAACTAAGTTTTTACCTCCGATGTTTTCTTAGTTACAAGTTTTTTAATGAGGCAGCTATTATGAAATGATAAGACATGTACTCTTTTCCTCGACTGGTTTTTCCAAAGGGTTTTCTAGCGAGGTTTTTAACAAGACATGCATATAATATTGTAATGTCCAAGGGGGAGTGTTGTGAAATATTTTTATATGGACATTACTCCTTATATCATTAGAATAGGGAGAGAGTTTATTTATTGTTATACCCTTTCTCTTCTCTATATAAAGAATGGGAATGCTAGGGTTTTGTACACATTGATACGCCATCGTTAATATAAGGTCTCTCTTTCTCTCTACTTCTTTATTCTTCTCTCCTCCTTTATGTTTCTCTTTTATGCTTTTATCAAATATACTCTACAACACACATTATATAGTAGATATATATTGTAGTCGTAGATGATTTTTTTTCATATTAAATCAATTTTTTTCAGATTCCTTAATTAATAAAGAACTATTCTTTAATTGTCATTTGAATTTAATATTGATTGATTTATTGTAATTTAATAGCATTTAATTATATATATATATATATATATATATATATATATATATATATATATATATATATATATATATATATATATATATATATATTACAATCAAGTAAGAAGTAAAATCAGTCTCTCATGTTTCATTTCTCATCTACTCTCTCTTTATAGATGATCATTACATTTTTTTATGTTTTTATTTTGTTTTTCAACATTTATATGGCGATATAATTCTATTATACGCTTTTTTAAATAATTATTTTTATATGCTTCATTTGATTTTCTCTACATTTTTATATATATTATTATACCTAATTTAGTAAAATATGTGTTGTAGTTGTAGATAATGATTTTCATATGAAAGCAAAACACGACAACAAAATACTAATAGACATTGGTTAAATAAAAGAGAACGGAGAATAAATTATAAATAGAAGAACAAATCAAAGTCAAACCCGAATAAGTTTTTTAACTTAATTTGTTGGTTCTAGAACTATCTTTATATTATAATTGTGTATTTTAATTTTTTTTGGTTAATAGTGATTGATGCACTTCTTTATTCTTATGAGTTTATAGTTTTTTAATCTCTCATATTTTGCAATTTATAATTATTTTACTTTTACAAGTCAATGATTTTTTTTGTCATCAATAAGAAAAACAATTAGAAATTTCAAATTTAAATCACGACAGTCCTTTTACTAATAACCAACTTTCTAATTATATTTTCATAACAGTATTATCGCCACGTAATTTTTCATTAATAGACTGATTTTATACTTTGATTTCTCATCGAAGCTTGCGCAAACCAGCACCGAAAACACTTTGTAAATTATGTGTTTTATCTCAAACAAGAGTAATATAATTTTGATTTTAATTTAAATTTTTAATCATATTATTATTTTTAATGCTTAATATCAATTCCATATAAAAAATACTAAATTATCATGATTTAGATGGAGTTTTTCACTGTTGAATTGAGAGTATACTAACTTTATTATGTTCGAGCCACATAAAACTATTGACAATTGAAGATAACTAAAAAGTACAGTACAACATAAAGCTTACACATAATATCATTTAGGAAAATTAATAAATAAATTAAATTTTAAATATAAATTTTCATAAAATAAAATTATGATACAAATTTAATATGAAAATATTAAATAATTTAACCACCTCGTGCCATCACAATACTACTCCCTCCGTCCGCTTCAAAGATGGTCTTTTTTTTCATTTTGGGCGTCCCACCCAAAGAGTCAAATTTCATTTTTTACACACATGGGACGCACACATACCCACTAATATAATTAAAATATGGACCACACTTCCACTAATACAACTACCCACTACACATTAAATAATAATATACCTTAATCCACGTGTCAAAAAACAAAAGACCTTCTTAGTAAGGGACGGAGGGAATAGTTTTTTTTATATAACGAAACGTGCAAGGAGGGCGAATTACTAGTATACTCCCTCCGTCCCAAGCAAATAGGAGTATTTGCTTTTTGCACGTAGATTAAGGAATATTATTATTTTATGTAAAGTGGGTAGGTGTATTAGAGAGATTTGATAGGTAGTGGTGGGCCATTGGTATGCCTTTTTTACTAAAATAGGAAAATAGTGTGATGAGCGTTTTCTTTGCACACAAAATTAATCCCCAAGTATTAAGGATATCAGTTGCAGCTTAAGCAAGTGACCAAGTTAAATATGGAACTCAAAGGACGACGTATTATCAATTTAATTATTTACAAATTAATTAAGACGAATGACAATAAAAGTTGGGATTTTAATTATCAACTACTAAACAATTAATTTAAATAACAAATAAAATAAATAAGAAACTAGGAAAATAAGAAAGTGAATCAAGTAGGAGAATATGTAACTCTAGGATAATCCAGTTTCACTCATTAATCTCTCTTTCGTGTATCAATGTCCGACTCTGCCTTGTGGAATATGGACGCATCACTAAACCATGCAAATCTACTCTATAAATACAAGTAAATATGTGTGTAACACGTGTGAATAACCTTGGAGCAAGAGATATAATTTCACCCCCTTTTTAGGTACTATCAGTATCAATTATTTCCCTGGCCAATTGGTACTCTAACCCGATATGATCTCTCTTTATAGGTACTATAAAATTATCATTTTTATCCTACTTACTAACCCGAATTCAATTCAATTAATAAGTATTCATATAAGATAGTTCTAATGAAGCTTCGAAGTCCTCTCACTTAGAATCATAACATTGAATCCTGCTCAACAATGAACACACTCAATTAATAACAAAGATACGTATTCAGACTCTACATATACATAACAGTTAATGATGCACAAAACAACTCTGAGTATGAATTAAAAACGTATAGTCTTATATAAAATAAATTCACAAGTAGTGTTGTACGGAGTATACATACGAAAGTTCAATAATTCATAAAAACCTTCAAAAACCCTAGATCTACCAAAAAGGTTCTAGCCCATGATGTTATGAAGAACAATCATGGGGGTTGGATAGATCTTACCCATATGTCCGGAAAATACAAGGTAAATTAGGGAACGAATAAACCCCTAGATGTGGGTGTCGTCGTGTCCTTCTCCGTCGTGAATTCTCCTCTTGGTTCTCCTCTTGATTCCACAAATGAATCTTCAAAGTGATGGATGGATGGAGGAAAGGATGTGGATGATGGTTGGAGGGTGATCCCCCTTTGTGGGGTGTAAGATGATTGTGTTGTAGGTTGTATCCCTTCTTGGTGTGATCTACTTCCCCTTTTATACTTGTAAGCTCTCCTTATGGACCTTGGATGGACTTTTTCTTGAAAACACGAAAATACACACACTGGGGTGTAAAAATACGGATCTGGAACTGTTCAGGCTTTTGGTTCGACCTTTGGGCTTGGTCGAACTAGATCAGGGAGGTCGAACCACTCTGTAACACGTTTTCAGGTTCCTGGTTCGACCCATACAAGTGGTCGAACCACAAGCTTCTTGGTCGGACCAGCTTGCGCAGTCTCACCGTTTCACGTATAACGTCAACATCCGGACTCCAATTTGAGTGATTCTTGCGCTCACGCGATCCTCTCTTACTTGACTTTCTATCCATATAAAGAACTTACAAAACCTCCAACATTTGAAAGTGTAACAAGCTATGGAAAGTAGCACAACCGTTCTGTTCGGCACAGCTTGCGCATTGTCACCATTTTGATCATAACTTTCTCGTTTGGGCTCCGATTAAAGTGTTCCTTATGCCAAAACGACTCTCTCTTCTGTGGCTTTCCAACTATATATCAAACTTCCCATTCAGAGCTCCACACAAATACAGAAAAATTACACAAGTTGGACGTGCGTTTTTCAGCATTCTTGCACAAGTTGCACATTTTCTCCAACTTTGCAATTTTGATCATTTCTCCACCTAAAACACAATAAAATACCTCAAGTGCACCTTTTTATTCACATACTCCCTCCGTCCCTAGGTAAGAGTCTCATTTTACCATTTTGGTTGTCTCACCCAAAGGATCCCATTCCCTTTTTTGGACATATGGGACCCACCCACACCAACTAATACAATTAAAACATGGAGCCCACTTACCCACTAATACAACTACCCACTACACATTAAATAATAATACTCCTTAATCCACGTGCCAAAAGTAATTGAGACTCTTACCAAGGGACGGAGGGAGTATATTGAATATAAGATACTTATACTAATATATAACAACAATTCCCATCAAAAGGTGTTAAATGAGACACCCAAACACGCTTATTTTCACTCTCATCATAGTGCAATTTGGACGGGATACCAAATATATAGTAAAATGATGCTATTTGGGCGGGACGGAGAGAGTATACTACATCAATTAAAAATAAAGAAAATAAAATTAAAAAATAAAAAAGAAAAAAAAAGGAGACGAGGGAAAGTTGAAGTGAAGAACAAGAAATTTCAATCGGGAACCGCATTTGGTAGTCTTTTGCCAATTTGCAAGTGTACTATCCGTATCGTCTCCAGTTTTTTCACTTCTTCATTCCCATCTCTCTGTCCTTACGAATTCTGTGATTAACTGCTCATTTATCACAACTGAAGCTGCAAAAACCAATCTTAAATCTCACCTAGGGTTTTTGATTAGATCACTGGGAATTGTTATTTATTTCTCCACCTGTGCTATTCAATGAAACCAATAATGCTTCCGGAGCCCCCCGGGAGCCCCAAATCGATGGACGGAGTTCCTGACATATTCGAGGGTGGGGTTTACGGCGTCGTCCGCCGCGCAGTCATAATCGGAAACGGTTTTCCGGCGTCGGAAAATCAGAGCATCGGATTGGTTCGCGCACTTGGTTTATCTGAAAAACAAACTCTATACGTGAGTTCTCAACTAACTTGCGGGTTTTTTTTTTTGGTATATTTTGTCATGTGTCTACCTAGTTATCAGATGGAAGTTTTCACTAATAAAATATGCATGCTCTAGTTGGCTCTTCCAGTTGGAATTTATGGTTGATTTTCAGCGTGAAGGGTTTGGAGGGTAAGGCAAACAGTAAAATTAGTCGTGGGAATGAATTGATGATGGGTTCTGTTCTGGTTATGGTGATTTTAACTTTGCTTGAGGATTGCACGCTTCTATTAGTCATCTTACAGGGACAGCCTGGATTAATCAGAGGATATGTATTAATTAGTTTATTTATTTTAGCGAGGCGTTTGTCGGGGAAGGGTAGGGGTTATAATTGAACAGGATAACTGGCTGCCTCTTTTTTCACTTTGAAAGTCATTTTGTAGATCAAAGACCAAGAGAAAACATGGTAGAGAACGAAGTTAAATGATTTTTCAACTGTTCTCTTGTGATATTGCTTGAAACAGTAAATTGATCAAGAAAAACAATCAAGTCTCTTGGAAAAATGAGTTTTCTGCATCAGCATCCTGTTACTGTTTTCTTGTTTCTTGATACCTATTTTTCTGCTCACCTGCTAACATCAACTGTTTATATTTTTTACTCTGAATGGTTTCAAGGGCTAGCTGAATCAGTTTTTTATTTTTATGAAGTATCTGTTCATAATTTCTCTTATCTTCTGCTCCTGCATGCCCTTCTCTTCTGACCACTCTGTCGCTTGAAATCCATGATCTATGAGCTAACATGCAAGCTAATGTTGGGAGTACGGCCATAGCTGACCTAATTGAAGTTTTCTATCTGAATTAAGAAATCAATGCTTAAATCATGTTGGAACTTTATATTTCAGACCTTATTAATTGGTTGTTTTACTTTGATGTTTATGATGTTCAGCGGGTTACAAGACCCACAGGAGGAATCAATGAGTGGCTTCACTGGCTTCCAGTTTCTCTCCATAAGAAATTGTATTATATCATTAGCCGTATAAGTCGAATTCTGATTACTAAAAGTGGGAGGATAACACCGTCTTTTCAGAGGGAGAATGGAGTTTCTGTAGGCTTGCGATCAGTGATGGAAGCTGATGTAAGGAGTATTGTCAGAATGGCTAAAGAAACTTATGAGAAGTAAGTTCCTCATTCCTCCTTCTCACATGCCTAAAACAGATGTAGAATGACTCCCTTGCTTAGATTCCTGACCCATATATGCTGTTTAGCATGAAGTTGAGTTGTTTATTGATATAAATTTGATTTACTGATTAGTTATGTTACTGCTTTGAAGGATGGGCACAATGGGTTAGTTAAGTTAAAATATGCCTTATGTTCAAATGTATTATTTAGAGAAGATACAAATCAATCGGCTGTCTTTCCATACTCTGCAAAAGAATGTATGGGGGCGCATGGTAGATGTTGACGAAGCGAATTAAGTCATTACCAGAAGTCTGATTGTTCCAATATAAAGCTTGTTAGTTAAAGTTTTAAACTTAAAATATTTACTTCTTCCTACTTTTGAATTTGGCAGAGTACATCAGGGTAGAAGTGAAGTTTTCTTTGTCCCTTCCCTATGGACAAACTTGAATTTTTCTTTTTGATGTTGTTCTTTCAATGCCTTTGGGAGACTTTCATAATTGTTATATACTCCTTCCGTCCCGGATTTTGTACACACCTTTGTTCCACATTGTTTAAGAAGCAACTTTATTGACACTTTTTTACTTTTTGAGGGTAATGTAGTCTTTTTCAGTGTAAAGTATATTATGTGTGTTAGGTGATGAGGTGACGACATTTTTTAAAATAAGGTGTATTGAGGGGTTATTTTTTTTTAGTAATTTTTCCATATTTGTGAACAAAGTTTTGAGACGGAGAAAAGAGGAAATGTGAACAAAGTTTTGGGACAGAGGGAGTATTAGGTAGTGTTTGCAACATGTTGAATTTGTTCAAATGTAGATTAGCAGTCGTGTGTTCCAAAACATTTGTGTACATACTATTTACCGAGTAGTATGAAATAGAAAAGGTACTGAGGAAGAAACAAATCCCTGCAGATTACTTATTGGTGAAGTTTCTGAGGGATGGTGAGGGTATGGGTGCAACCCACTAGAGTATAATACAATGATTTGATGTTTGGTCAAGATGGAAATGACATTTTGTTTTAATTGCTGAAGTTAAGTGAATTGTTACATTCTTTATTACGCTCTTCATCCCGAAAAAATACACATTTCAAAATCTAAAGTTGGCTATCAACTTGAAAGTTCTATAATGCCCTTATAAGAAATTCCTAAAAGTCTAATGTGATTGAATAATTCAAACTAACCTTTGAATAAAGGGGAATTAGTGAGAATTGATGATTAATTAGTGGTTGTTCCTTTAGTTAGCTGACTAAAACTAAAAAGTTGTACGTTGGAGATGCAGGACTCCATGGGACCGAGGGAGCACTTATGTCAGTTATTGATAATAGTATTTAAACAGATATCTGCATTTGTACAAAATCGTCATTTACAGGAAAAAAATTTATTAGAAAAAATCAGCTGACAGTTTGTGTCATAAAACATTTACTTTTGTCATGTACTTTTGCCTTTGTGATTGCTATTTGTACCTTTTTTTTCTTAAATTTTGTATTTATCATTCATGACTTGGTCGTTTGATACATGAATATATTCTACTGTTTCCAGGGATGGTCCACTACTTGTGGTTGCATCTGGCAGAGATACAATTTCGATTGCAAGCTCTATAAAAAGATTGGCATCGGAAAATGTGTTTGTTGTCCAGGTTTGATGTTGTCACTTCATCTAAGAGATAATATTTGTTTCGATTTTCTGTTTTTTTTTTAAACACTAAAGATATTCCTATTGGAAAGATTTTGGTGATGTCTACCTTCTGATTTCTGTTTTTTAGCTTTAATCTTATAGGAGTCATGTTATGGTCATTATATACAAAACTTGGTAAATATTCCTACTGATGTTTGAATGCTGATAAGAGTAATTTTTCTTATATCGGCTGCATATTATGTTATGTCAGAATCAAGTTGAAATAATTGGCAATTTATATATTTGAACATCTAAGTGCATGCCTTGCAACCTATCTATTCTCTTATGATTAATTTGTTAAGGTTGCATTTGGATTAAAAATTTGAGCTGTGGGTGTCAAATCAATCAACTTTGCTCGCCGCTCGGTTAGACTCATTTATACACTGGGTTTGAAAAATCCTTTAATTCTCATTTTGCGGTATTTATTTTTAATTTACATATATGTATGTATGTTTGCATGTTTATGGTGTATTTATATTCTCACTGCAAGGAGTCATTTAAAGCTCTTCACCAACTCTTCTTCTCAAGTCAAAGCCTTAAAAAGCAACCCAAGGCATTTCATTAGCCTACTTATTTTTTCACCAGTAATGGAGTTGAAGCATCTCTATAGAAGTAATTGAGTGTGTAATTAGTATTTTTGGCTGTGGAACGTGATAGCTCATGTATGACAGAAACTTTCATGCGATTCCTAAAATGTTGCATGTATAGACATGATGTATAAGATAAATTTTAAGTTTAGTGCAACGCTATTTGTTAACAGTTAATTAGTTATAGGTGCATTCATTAACCTTGGCTAGGTAGGTGTAGGTGTTGATGTTTTGTCTGTTTTGGAAGTATACTAGAACACAATTGCACATGAGACGATAGACAGATTAATACTAATGCATGCTTGGTTGCAGATTGTATTTTGTCCTCTTTAGAAGTTTTCTTGTTTGGCATTTGGTGGGAGAGAGAGATTATTAAAATGGCTTCAGCATGTATTTAAGTTATTTTTTTATATGCATAGAACTAATTTGTTATTATGCCTTCCCTTATCAGATTCAGCATCCGAGGTCTCATTTGGAAAGGTTCGATATGGTGATAACCCCACAGCATGACTATTATCCATTAACCACCCATGCGCAAGAGCAGGTGCCTCGCTTTCTCAGGAAATGGATAACACCACAAGAACCTCCTGACAAGCATACTGTATGTAGATTCTAGATATATATTTTATACTTTTTAAAAATTTATTATTATACTTTTCCTTGAGTTCTCCAACTGACTACTGGCATAATGTATTGGCGCACTTGCTGTCATTTCTCAGGTCCTTACAGTCGGAGCACTTCATCAAGTAGATTCGGCTGTACTTCGTAGTGCAGCTGCTGCTTGGCATGATGAATTCGCACCTTTACCGAAGCCTTTGCTTGTTGTCAACATTGGTGGGCCCTCAAGTAATTACTCTTCCTTTATCTCGGTGATGCAGCCATTTCATTGTTATAAGTTGGTGTGATCATAGAATCTCAAAAACCTCTGAAGCCATTTTGCCTTTATTGGCATTAATTTTTGTACAATCCGTGGTTTAAAATTTAATACGAAAATCACCATCTAATTGAACTGTTTTTATGACAAAACTACTTCACTAATATTTAAGTTGTATTTATAAGGTCTTTGATTATTTTATGTCCTATCTTCCCTGATTTTGTGGAAAGATTTGTCCCATGAGTTAGGTATATCAATTATTTGATCAGCTCAAGTCAAAATCAAATGAAAAATTAATTGAAGCTTGTCGAAGAGTCATTGTATTGTTACTATTATAAATAAAGATAACATAATATGATTGTTTTTAGGATTTATATTTATCTAAAAGACTAATTGAAGATTTAGAGTAAAAACAAATGCTGAGTGTCATTTCAAGCCTATATATTGTTAACAAATCTCGTTTTTTGCGAAAGGAGGAGAGAGAATTCATGCCATATGCTTGAATTTTTAATTAGAATAAAGTGTTTATGAAATATTCTATATTACTATTTGATTTACATGGTTGTGTGTTTTCTTCATTTTTTCTTTTGGGTAGTTGCTTAAATATTTACAATCTTTAGATGTTTTTTCATATGCTCTTTTAAATTTGCAATTCGTTAAAGGTCGAGATTTAAATTGCAAAATTATCAAAAGTTGTAATTAATGTGCCAAAAATATCACAAGGTTGTGAATTCTTGCCATTTTTCCAAAAAGGCCCTACTGAAACGTCAGCAAAAAAGTTGTCAGATAATTGCTTGGTGATAGAATTAAAAAATACTCCCTCCGTCCCATAATGTGTCTTACTTTCCGTTTTTGTCCGTCCCACAATAAATGTCTCACCCCAAAAGGAAACTTCACATTAACCAACAACCTCAAAAGCTATCTTAATTTTAAAAATACCACTCCCACCTAACACACATAAACACTTTATAATTTATTTATTACCTAAAAATACCACAATACCCCTAAAAAGTCAATAAAGTTGGTCAAAAAGCAACTTTTCTTAAACTCCGTATCTACAGTAACTAAGACAACAATTATGGGATGGAGGGAGTATTATAAGTTGGTGTATCGAACTGCAAATATTATAAAGACGAGGTAGAATTGAAGAATTATTTTAAAAGATTGTGAATCCCAAACAATTATCCTTCTTTTTGCTTTTACTTAATTTTTTTAAAATGAAAACTATGCTGTATAATGCTTAAACCACACGTTTTTTAAAATTCAAAACTGATAAAAATAAACTTTGAAGTAGTGAAAAAACTGCAATGACACATTATGATCACCCATAGATGAAAACAAAACTTACACTGAAATTGCTGAGATAAAATTTATGTGGAACCAATGAATAACTACCTCAATTATTTTTCCATAAATTATTTTCTAAGTTCATTTGATTATTCACTGCGATGTCCGGGTTTATGCTGAAAATTGCTTGATTAATGCTTACTGTAACTACTGTTAATGGGGGCTTGTGCGTTGGCTTTGTGGATTTATTGCTCAGAGTGAAGTGAAAAGGGCTGTGGTCTTTACGTATGAAAATGCTATTCTCATCTGTAATAATATTTGCATAAATTTATCATTTTTTCCCTTATATTTGGCCTATCCTTGGGATTTTATGAAAGAAATTCAAGTAATTTATCCAGCAGACTGGGGGAACTTTTTATGTTCACAAATATCAGTTTTTCTTTGTTGCTTTTTCACTCATTTGTATATGATACATACAATGCATTGATAATTTTACTATATGTTTTAGATTGTGTCAAATCGATTGTACTTTCATTCACTTGCTTTTTGAGAGAATGAAATGATTGCTGTTAGAATTCACTAATATATGTGTCACCATTGAGAGATTCCTTCTCTCTCTTTGGACTATATATTCTGTAAGTTCTATATTCTGCCAATCAAGAAACATATTAGATGTCTCTTCATATTTTTGGGGTTTCATTTATTGATAGGATACTGCAGATATAGTACAGACCTTGCAGAACAGCTAATCTCATCACTGCACAATGTTCTCACAAGCTGTAGAAGCGTGAGGATATCTTTCTCAAGGAGGACACCAGAAAAGGTTAGAATAACTCCAGTTGATTTTCCCAACTCTTCTTCGAAAGTGATGTGTGCAGTCATCCATCCATTCTTTTGTCCTTTCCTCCTATGGTTCTGTTTACTGTTTACTGGTCTTTTTGCTATCAGATTTCAAGGTTTATCTTAAAAGAAATTGGAGCTCATCCAAAAATATACATATGGGACGGCGAAGGTACTTCATATTCATGTAACGTATCGAATGGTTAATTATTGCTTGAGACATAACTAATGAGTTGATTGTCATTCCCAGAACCAAACCCGCATTTGGGACATCTTGCTTGGGCTGATTCGTTTGTAGTTACTGCTGATTCAGTTAGTATGTTGAGTGAAGCATGCAGCACAGGGTAATACTTAATAAATGTTCTTGATAGTCGTGAGGACACAAACTCTCATACTTAATTGACTTCTGGTGATCACAGGAAGCCTGTTTATGTTATCGGAGCCGAACATTGTACTTGGAAGTTGGTGGAGTTCCATAAAAAGCTAAGGGAAAAGGGCCTGGTTAAACCCTTCACAGGACTTGAGGATGTAAGCGATATTTCACATGGCCTGCCTAACATGACACTTTGACCAGATTAGTTTCCTCGTCGCTAACTTGGTTCTTTCTTTCAATGACTACTTGTTATTCCAGATGTCAGAAAGCTGGAGTTACCCGCCTTTAAATGACACTGCAGAAGCAGCAAGTCAGGTGCATAAAGCCATTGCTGAGCGTGGATGGAGATTGCGACCATAGCACCATTTGTACTACCTTTCACTGTCATAAACCTACCTATGTTTCTCGAGTTGCATACGTTGAATAGATGAAGAACCACAGCGTTTATACTTGTTGAGATTCAGTCACCAGTAATCTGCAATTCTTTGCCTACCCGCATTGGGGTTTCGAATAAATGCCTTCTTCAGTGGCTCGGCTTGTAAATTTTGATGAGTTGGGGTATAATCATACAAATGAATTTTGTGTTAATATTATTGTATTTTGGCCTTTTCACGTGTTCTAGCTACATTGATAAAATGGAAGTTCATTTACTCACTATCTGCAATCCTGTCTCCAAATTGGTCATATTTATTTCTCTAGAGAAATTCCAAAATATTAGTTTAATGTAGAATTGCATCAGGAACCGTTATCCTTCTGTTTTACAAATATTTACTCTTTGAGCAAGTCTTGTGAGAAATTTATCCTTTTGTATTACAAATTATTACATGGTGTGATTGTTTACTTATTCTTGATAAGGAGTAAGAAGAATGTTGTCAATTTTTATATATTTATTTTAATATTCTTGAAATATAGTTAAAAAAATCTGATTAACACGGAGTACTCTGATCATTTTTATAACTGAAAGCATTCGTCTAATTAGTCATTCGGCGAGAATACAAATTGATATATGTTACAAAGCTAAACTAAAAGGAGTAGGTGTCAGATTGTTTTATTTCCTCCTTATTTTAATTAAGAATATTATTTTCTTTAAAATCTTATTAAAAATATTATTACTCATTATTACGGTTCTATGAGAAGATCTCATAAAAATTTTTGCCCACTAATATAAAGCCATTTATCTATCTTCAAGACTCAAGAGTTTTGGATTTGAAGAAATATAGTACTGCATTATTTACGTTTCATAAAATGTAGATATACCAATCGCGAACGAGCTAATTGCATATAGTAATATCTTAATAATTTTCTCTCTTGCAATACAAAAAATGATCTACTACTAAAAATGATTAAATGGTGGAGCTAGTTTGCAACAACTCCATTCTTACAACACCAAAAACCTACTCTTCCATTATCAAAAAACTTAAATTAATTCATTCATCCATCTCACTATAAATCCCTCACCCCACTTAATTGCATTCTCATCAAAACTCATTATTCCCACTCTCCATTACCACTCTCACCTCTTCCTTTCTTGCCAATGGAGTCTGCCAGATCAAAGAGCAGCGGCGATGCAGCCATCAACATCCCGGAGTCCAACTCCGGCAAGCACAAAACCGCCACCTTCGCCGCCACCACCAAGGCCATCCCACACCCACAAAAGGGGCTGAAGAGAGGAGTCTCCATCTTTGACTTCATTCTCAGGATTTGCGCCCTGGTTGCCGCCTTGGCTGCTGCCGCCACCATGGGAACCACCGATCAAACGCTGCCTTTCTTCACGCAGTTCTTCCAGTTCCAAGCCAGCTACGACGACCTCCCCACTTTCACGTAACACTGATCACTTGATAGTTAACGTTTCTTCATTTTTGAAAAATAAATATATTTCATTCTCATTATGTCATTGATTATATGTTATCAGATTTTTCGTGGTGGCGAATGGCATTGCTAGCGGCTACTTGGTTCTCTCCCTGCCTTTCACCATCGTCGCCATTGTTCGTCCGCATGCTGCCGGCGTCAAGCTCCTCCTCCTCATCTTCGACACTGTAAGGCTTTACTATCAACAACATATATAGCAAAATATTCTACGTAACAGTTTACATGAATGTTTGACAGACAATTACTCTTCAAAAGATCGACTATTACTCTTCCAAGAAGAGTAAATAATATTTGATGGGAATGGACCCATACTTCCAAATAATTTATACTCATTCCATAATCGTACTTTCCGGTTGTTTTGCACCCAAAATAACAAAACTTTTATCAAATAATTTCAAAAGTTAATTTAATTTCAAATTTGTCAGTCATTTTTCACACTCAAAACATTACTTTACACTTTATTTATTTATTACTAAAAAAATACTAAAATATCCAATCAATAAAATTGGTAAAAGTTACAACTTTTCTTAAAAAAATATGGAAAAATAAATGTAAAGGTTAATATGGGACACATGGAGAATTTTCTCATGCTATATAAATAAGTACAGTATATAGTATGAGAGTTAATTATATATAAATATGGGATGGTGGTGCAGGTGGTGTTGGCTTTCACGACAGCAGCAGCAGCGGCGGCGGCAGCCATCGTTTACTTAGCCCACAACGGGAACTCGAACACCAACTGGTTGGCGATATGCCAGCAGTTCAACGACTTCTGCCAGCGTGTCAGCGGCGCAGTGGTGGCTTCTTTCATCGCGGCGGTCATCCTGGTTTTCTTGGTTGTGCTTTCTGCTGTGGCTCTCCGCAGGCATTAATCCATTTCCAAATTATTAATGTTTAATGTGTATTGTTGTTGCTACTCTCTTCATACCATTGTCTGGTTTGATGTACCTTAATTTCACTTGTGTATCATTTTGTGGAAGAAATTAATTAATTGATTGGTGTGATTTTGTAAAACCCTTCTCTTTTAAGTAAATGTATCTTGTTTGTATATTTACTTTCTTTTTTCCCAACCCCCATCTTTATTATTAATAGCATGTTATCCTTCTAACATAAAGAGGTAAGATTCAAATTATTAAGAGCAAGTTATAGAAATTTTAAGATATTTTTATTACTTATTATCTTTTTATTAAAAATGAAGCACACTTTATTTTGTACTACGAATTATTCTTTAATAATTCACTACATCATTATCACTTTTTATCATTTGAATGTTATTTTACTTTAAAATATTATCACTTTCTTTATCTCAGTTGTTATGGTATTATATCCTCATGCTAACCGGACAAAGCCCAAGTACCAAAAGGCAACAAAGCCCAGCTGAGACCTAAGTCCATGAGTAGGGTGGCCAAGAGGGCCTAACTAGCGGATCTCAGGCACCTACAAAGGACATGCCGAAGCCTAATTAGGAACAGAATGTGAATCCCAACAAAGGCATGAGCCCATAATCGAAATAGTCCGGGAAGCCCAAGAAGCGAGCCTGAACCCCTTAAGTGACTTGGCCGAGGGACTATCTGCGAAACAAGGCCGAGACCCCCCCTGGGCAAAAGGCACAACCCTAATGGCATCAGAGTCCAATCCCAAAGACCAGGGGATTGGAAAGACAAACTCTATCTGACCCGTCCAGTCTGGTGAGGTGTTCGGCCTCGGATCAAGCCCAGGCTAGATCTGGGAATTTAAGAGGGAACAATCCTCACTTATAGCACGAAATGGTCGAAAGGACACAAATAATGATTCAAGCAAGTTGATCTGTACATCCCTCTTACAAAGAACAATGCCCTCAGGACATGCTCTTCTTTTCAACCAATAGAACACTCCCACAGGACAAAATGTTCTTTTACCACCTGCAACAGTCTCCACTGTGGCAGCTTTATGCGTCTCCACTACCACAAACAAACAGTACTCCAGACTAGATGGAAGACTCCCATTGAATGAGCTAGGGCTGCTGTGAGGAGAACATATATAAGGCCTGAGCCTTACTTGGATAGACAGGTTACTCATTAAGCATTTGTCTTCAACATACTGAGAGAGAGAGAGAGAGAGAGAGAGAGAGAGAGAGAGAGAGAGAGAGAGAGAGAGAGAGAGAGAGAGAGAGAGAGAGAGAGAGAGAGAGTTTGTAAATAGAAAACTGTAGTTCTTGAGAGTAGATTCATTAATATTTGAGTGAGCTTGTTTGATCCATCTCTTCCCAATTCTTATGTGTTTGATGTGCTTGTTTTTAGTGCTTTGGTTAATCGCTACTCCAATTTAATCCACCTTAATATAACTTGCTAAAAACGACCATCAATAGTTGGCACTAGAGGAAGGGCAAGGCTGAGGACCCCCGGGAAGGCTGAGGACCCAGACCAAAGGAGGAATATAGAAGCTCAACAGATACCCCATCCTCTAGGAAGGCCGCAATTGGTTCGCTTCATTATAGGCCTTTAAAGGTTTCTCTAAGTGTTCAGGCCCACATTGTCCATTTTTCTTATTTCTAAAATTTTGTCCATTACACCCTGGTGGTGGGTCACTCGTCAAGAAAACCTCAAGTCCATGTAGTGGTGGGGCCATATCCTATACCTTCTGGGATATTCTATTAACTACCAGTTTCATATCTAAGTTTTCCAATTCCTCATGCATCTTGGGGAACTCAACTGTCTTGTTAGCCACCAAATCACCATCGAAAATTACGCCAATGCTCGAACCCCTGTCTATGCCAACTTCATCAGACGCACATACAATTTTACCTTATTTTTTCGGACTGTACTTTGACATCGACAGAGTAACTTTCTTCAAATTAAGATCTCCCTATGATTGACATTCTGATTCGTCTTCCTCCAAAATATTGTTATCCCATGTAGGGAGTTCTTCCACGATTCTGATTTGGAAAATCTTACCCACGATGTTGACTTTGAGCAAGGTGTTTATTTCTTTTACAATTGGAACATCAAGCCTGATTCTGTTTGGTTCTATTTTTTGTAGCCTCATCCATCTCTAAGAAGGACAAGATCTTGTCACTCATAGACTTGAAAAACGGTCCAGATCCTTCTACTAGAACTGACATCTTCTGATTTCCAAGGCCTTATCCATTTGAACCAAAATTGAGCCCACTCTCTCATGTGTGAACCCACATTACCTTTTATATATACATCTTGCACTACAAAAAAGTGTTTTTTAATAACGGAATATTCCATTGCTAAAAGCCTTAATTCCATTGTTAAATTGGCTTACTAACGGATTAACAACGGAATTCATTGTTAAAATTTCATTGGTAAAGTGGTGGTTGGTAAATTTTTAGTAACCAAAAATCAATTCCGTTGGTAAATAATTCCGTTGCTAATAATTCTGTTGGTAATTTATATAATGATTCTTTTGGTAATCCATTGGTAATTACAAACGGATTGAATTCCGTTGCTAAAATAGAGAATAAATCCGTTGGCATTCTGTTGCTAAAACAAAAATGTCATTTTTGTTGCTAATCCATTGCTAATTACCGACGGATTGAATTATGTTGCTAAATTCGATTGCTAAAAAATACTTTTTTTGTAGTGTTGGATTAAAACGAGTTTGTCTCCTATATAATGATGTCTACCAGTTTGCCAACTTAACTCCTGATCTCGTCTCCATTTTCTTCCCAATCAAATTCATCTTACAGAAGGGCTACTTTTCTATTGGTTATACAGTCTTCTCCTTCTCCACCGGGTTGAAAATTAGAGCTACCATTTCGGTGTTGGAGTTTTCTCTTATCAGTGCTTTTGAGACGACTTCTTTAAATGTTAATCCTATCTCCCTTGCGCTCCCATTGATTGGCATATACGGTGTTGCTCTTTCTTCTCTTAGACTCACATCTTCTTTGGGTGCGTAAGCCCGACTGCATTGTTGGGTTTGATCTAAAATCTCCCAAATTTTGGATTGAAGACTCTAATTTTGTGAGAATCAATCCGAGTTGGCCTTGTTCAGAAAAACCACTGTTTCGTCTGGGCATTTGACTCTAATCTCACAAAGCCAAATTTTTTGCCCAGTCTATCCACCTTTCTTGGACAGAAAACGTCCACGACTTCACCCACCTTCCTAAATTTTAGCCACAATTTATTTCGGTGCATTCTTGAGGAATGTTCATGAAGAAAAAAGTCATTATCTCTTTCTTACTAGCCCAATATTTCTCAACCCTGATTGATGGAGCATACCAAGCCTCACCGGTCCTCCCAGCCCATTCACATGTCTACGTTTATGCCTTACAGTGGTCTACTCGGAAGTATTTTCCTTATCATCTACCTATGCCCTATCACTAACCTCTCTCTCTCATCTCTCTCTCTCTTATGAAAATTCTTTTATCTGAGCTAGTTTTTTAAGAGTGAAAGAAGTTAAATGCTACATTCGAATATTACTGATCATGTGTAACAGATATTCTTATTGAAAATATTTTTTATGCAATTGAATAGCTAATACAATTGCATAATAATATTTTGCCCACAATTAGATTATATAGGAAATAAAAAATTCCTAACATTAACTACTTATCTTGAATATATTTTCTCACATAATCAATTAAAACTGAAAATTATAAAAAAATAATTAAGGGTCCATTACTTATATGTATAATTTATCTATCTATATTACTAGCAGGTACAATATCCAAATTAAAATACTATCCACTACAAATTCAAACCATCAAATACCCCTTTTAACCCTATTATAAGTTTAATTATATTCAAAAATTAATTACATTAATGTCTCTATGAAAATAGGAAATAAGTTGTGATAAGTCAATATAATCTGTATGTATGATTGTATATGTATTCAGAAGTATGTTATTCAAATTTATGTATTCAGAAATATTTATGTTCAATATATTTGTATTCAATCTACTAAAATCTATTATTTAGGAAATAGATTGAGATTAGTCAACATAATCTATCACGTTATGATTGTATATGTTATTCAAAGTTTATGTATTCAGAAGTTACTGAACCTTAAATATTCTGAATAACTACTAATTTTTAATACAAAAGCATTTCAATTAATGAATCTGAAATATATCTAATATTGAATACATTATGAATATTTAGTTGAAAACATTTATGAATACATCATTATTGAATATTAAATATTCTAAATACTTATTGATTTTATTGAAATATTCTTAATTTTTAATGTGATTGTAATGAATCTGAAATATATCTAATATTGAATACATTATGAATATTTAGTTGAAAACAATTATGAATACATCATTATTGAATATTAAATATTCTAAATACTTATTGATTTTATTGAAACATTCTAAATTTTTAATGTGATTGTTTTCAATAATATATTAAAATGTAAAGGTATTTTATATTAAAATTAAAAATAGAGTTTATTCCATTTTTTTATCCTAAAAATCCGTTGGGATTAATTCAACTTATTCCACATTTATAGGAAGCGTGAGTTGAGGCCCATATTCTGGGTAATTAATTTTTGAATACATGTTACTAAATGTTAAATATTTTGAATACCTATTAATTTTAAATACAAAAATATTTCAAGGAATGAATCTGAAATATATTGAATACATTCTAAATATTTCGTAGAATATTGAGAAAACAATTTTAAATACATCGTTATTCAACATTAAATATTCTAAATACTTACTAATTTTGAATACAAAAGCATTTCAATGAATGAATGTGAAATTTATTGAATACATTTTGAATATTTTGTGGAATATTAAGTTCTATATTTTTTAATACAAACATTGGAATATCACCTGAAGAGTCGATAAGAATTATTATTTGCAATATCAATTTCTCTATCCACAAACTCAATAATCCAACTCTCATTCCTAAAACATAAAATGAAGATAAACTTCCACTTTTAAAATATATAATATCGTCAATACAACTTGAGAGGTAGAAAACGAGTCATAAGCAATAGATGTGTTCAATAGAAGTTTTATCCACTCAACATCGCATGTAAATAAAAGAAGCATATTAATCATATGCAAACTGTATCTTCCACGAACCAATAAATAATATGCAGGAATTTGAAGGAAAAAAATAGGAGAAAAAATGAGGTGGCATCTTCAATATTGCGCAGACTTTCGCGTTTGCCCTTCTTTTAAAATTCTGCATTAAAATAAGAAAAAATCGATCAAATAGTAATGTAAGAACAACTTTGATATGTAAGTAAGAGAAACAAAGGATAATTACCATTAAACAAGTGTTTTCCTCTTTTTCTTAGGATATTCTCCATAGAAAGGTATTCTACTTTTTTGGGTCAACACGGCGGGCGTTTTAAAATGGGTGCAAGAATCTTATATTCACTTTTAGACTCAAATTCTAGACGATTGGTTTCGGGGATAGGATGTATATCATGCATGTTGCATTCTCGGTATTTTACAATGAAAAAATATTCACTCACATGAATTGGTATTCAGAAAAAATCTTATAACGGTATTAAAAAAAAAGGTAACCATACAGAACGCATACATCAGAACAACAACAGTTGTTATTCAGGAAAATCTTATAATAGTATTCACTAAACAACGTAACCATACAAAACACATAAATAAGAACATAAATCGTTGGTATTCATAAAAATCTTATAATGGAATAAAATAAAAATTGTAATCATACGGAACGCAGACATTAGAAAGTATTAAAGTTGTATCCTGAAAATAATATTAACAGATCTCATAAATTACAGAGTTCCAAAATCATATTAATTAGATAAATTTGTTCACACCATTTTATGTGAAAAAAAAGAAGAGGAAATAGATTGTAAACAAAAGAGAAAAACAACCATTAACTGGTAATTAAATATAATTATGTTTACACTCGTCGAACAAAATCATCATAAAAAGTACTTACAAAATTATGTTTAAACCCTCATAAATTACCGTTGAATGTTAGTGATTATTAACAAAATTAAACAAATACTTACAGGTTTGTGATTTTAAATTGAGATGATTACCGCGGCCAACAATTTTTTACACTTCGACTCTAATATGTAATCACACCGGGGAAGAATTTCACAAATAGATTGATTTGAGGAGAGATAACTAAAATATAGGAAATTAAATAAAACAAGTTTACATGAATTTCTAACTAACTAATTATGAATTATATATTCAGCTGATTATGAAAGGGTAATTAAGACTTTACATTGCATACTTTGTACCTAGTAGTAATTTAATTTATATATTGTATCTAGTAGTAATATTATCTTATAATTTGTACTTATAAGTAATAATTTCAATAATTAATTAGTTATCAAAATCATCTACAATATTATCACAACAATACATATTAAATAATGAGTTACTTCATATAATATCTAGGCAAATAAAATTAAGAGTCCTTCTAAACTTTAATTTTAAAATTTTATAACTAAATATAAATTTTTCTTTCAAGATAAATTTTAGATAAACTTAGAAAAAATATTCTTTTAAAATTTTATATTCCATTATTACAAGTAGATTAGACAATTCATTTACATTAAATTTTTTTAATAAGGTGTGACATGAGAGTTGTGTGATTAGTATGCTAAAGTGAATGTTTTTTTATAAAAAATATTTTATTCATGTAAAAAAATTTACAGAGAAGATATGAATGATTGGAAAAAAAAATTAAGACACTTAATGTTATCACTAAAAAAGCGAAAGATGCAAGATTTAAAGTAGTATAGAATCAAGAAATAAAAGATAAAGAAAAAAAAAGATACATACAATAATTTACTTATTGAATAGTTTATTGATTATTGATAAATTGGATGAAGATTATCAGACAAAAAATTATATATAAAAGAAGTTTGTATGCAATTAATAAAAAAATAATTTATTTAAAGGATTCATTATTATGTTGAAAAAAAAATTTGAAGAAAAAAAATTAAAACAAAAAGAGGAGTGATTAATCTAGAGTGAACCCTATTTCATGTAAATTCTTCCTATTTAAAAATTCTAAAGACAATTATATCTATAAATTGGACTAAAAATGATCTCTTCTCGTGCAAAACTAGTATCTATATCTATATATATACTAGCACCTATTAAGGCACTTCTATTTTCGCGCTCTAAAACCGGTTTCTATCCTCATTTAGGTGTTTTTTATCCCTTGCTTCAATCCCTAATTTTATATTTATATTAAGTAAATAATCATTGAAGGCATAACTATCGACATATCATTGTACGATTAAGTCAAACTTACCAATTTTTTTACATAAATCAATTACGTGAGTGTGTGGCCATATTATCATTTTCCATTCTTCTCCCATTAATCTCAATTCTGCATCACACTCTGATATTCTGAGTTTTGTGAAATATACTTTAGTTAATCTATCAATTCTTTTTTATTTAATGTAGATCCTTTGATCTCTCGACAACAGCGATTGATTTCACTCTTTACACATCATTGTCCTATCAATTATACATAAAATTGTCGAGATTCAAAAACAAGAAAGGTTGGAAGATATTATTAGATAAAAATGAAATCAAGAACAAAGCGATTTGCAAATTATATTTTTAGGGAATATTTAGAAATGTTTGATGATTGTTTTAAGATGTAGGTCCGTGATCGTAGCTATTTTCACCTAAATTTTATTGTCTTTTTATGTGTATTTTCATATTATTTAATCCGTTTTGTGTATTTTTTTTGTTGTATTTTATGTTCATATGGAGATTTGTGCTATAAAATGATAAATGTGTGAAAGAAGCTTAAATGTGCATGAAACAGGTGAAAAATAGAGCAAAACGGAGTTAGGAGCCGAAATGGGAAGGAAACAGGCAGCGTGACACGAACTCATGTCGAGCTCCTGGCTCGTGTCAAGCTCGGTTGCATAGCTCACTGTCGAGTCCGTATAGAAGGTCAATTATACACACCTGCAACATGAACACAGCCTCCCCTGTTCCTCAAGCTCGAGTCGAGCTTCGTCCGACCAGAAAAACTACCGAGAGATCAACGTCTGCTCACATCGAGTCCCGCACTTGAGTCGAGTGTGGACAATTTTTGAAAATTAATTAGTGAGATTTCTAGAAGGTTTCAGTTGTATAAATGTATAATTGACGTCATTTTGACGTGAGGAATCACATTTGGGAGCAGTTACACCTATTCTACACCTTAGAAAACACACACTTTTTCTTCATTTTCATCTTTTGATCCATCTTTCATTTCTATACCTTCCACCCATTCATTTCACTTGAATTCCTCAAGTCCATCCACCAATCCAACAATTCATCAATCTACGAAGAGAAGATCATCAATGAGTGAAGATTGTGGCATGTTGAAAGAAGAGAATGCCTACTACATAAGGGAAGTCAATCAACCTTTAATTTATTATTTTCTTCTTTTTATGGCTCAAATGGAGCAAACAATGGCATGTTTTGAATACTAGTGGTTAGTCCTCTTGTGAGGCTAGAAATATGATTAGTAAGGAATAATGTAAATTTTGCACAACACTTGTTTGATGAAACGATTGTTATGTATATTTTCTATTATGAATGCTTATTCTTCAATTTGTGCAATGATATGTGTGGTTAATTGGTTATGGCATGTATATAGAGTGTGAACTTGTGTGCATGTGATGAGTAGCTAATTGAATCATATTATTCCATGAATTGTTTATATTATAGGTATGGAGTGATTAGTGATATTTTCACCTTGATTTTAGTGTCTTTTTGTATCCATTTTTATAGTATTTTATCTGTTTTTATGTATTATTTGGTGGTGTTATGTGTTATTATGGAAATATGTGAGAATGAGATTAAATGTATTAATAACAGGTGAAAACGGAGTCGGGAGAAAGAAGAAAGCAATGCAGGATAAACACGCCCAGCCGTGTAAGGTACACGAGCCGTGTGCATGCATACGGGCCTGTAAGAGGAGGCCGTGCGCGAGCGTCAGAACATCCAACACGGCCATGTTCAGCACATGAGTCGTGTGCTGTTTGAAGCTGAATGTTGACCAGAAACCCTGACACGACTCGGGCCGTGTGCATGCACACGAGCCGTGTAGGTGCAAAAATTAGTAAAAATTCAGAATTCTTCTAGAAGCTCCCAAGGGGTATAAATACCCAATATTTCAACATTTTGATGATATATCTTCGAAATTCAGTGCTGCACACACAAATCACACACCTTTTCTCCCATTTTCCACCATCATCTTCATCTTTCCATCATCCATTCTATCCATCTTCATCCCACATTAAAATCTTCATCCAATTGAACAAAATGAACAAGGAAGAGATGAGAATTGCAAGGGAAGGAAGGAGATCACCATTGAAGCACTTCAAAGGAGTTTCCATCCATACTTTGTACTAAATTTCATAGTTTTGTCATGATTTGTAAGGATTTAATTGTCTGTGTTAATTACCTTATGAATATGGAAGACTAATCTCCTTTGTGAGATTAGCAACATGATAGTTGTTGGATAATTTTGAGATTTATGTATTTAAATTCATGTGTTGATTAGGTAAATGAATTTTCTACCATTGATGCTTGAGATCTTGAGTATTATGATGATTTGTGTGTTTAGTTGATCTAAATATGTAATTAGATTGAGAAATCAATTATGTGCTTAGGATAATTAAGTGAATCATTTCATCAAACACTTCATGTGCATTATAAATTGTAAAGAGATTGAGAAATCCTTTGGATTTTAGAACTCTTTGATAGAACATGTGATGAGTTAGATTGAGAGGTCAATTAACCGTGTGAAGGGACTCTCTAATTGAACTTAGTACCTAGTTGGAATTGTTTGATTGAGAATCAACCTTAAAGCCTTTTTGAGACCTTTTAAAGGATCTACATCCTATCCATTCTGAGAGGGAGTTTAGGTGGAATTCGTGTTGGCCCTTAGTCTTCTACCCTTGACACATATGAGTTTAATGCATGAATCTTAGAATTACTATTTCTTAGTGTTGTTAATCTCACTTTTATTCAATTTGGAAAATCACCCCTCATTTATCTATTTGTTTTGATTAATAATTGCTTGGTACTTGATTCGATTAATTTTAATTACTAGTTTAAACAACCAACCATTGATGAGATGTGATATCGCTCAAGCTCTAGTACCTTCCTCCCTGTGGTTCGATAAATTGTTGAATTGATCATCCCAACTACAAAATAGCTAAACATGGAGTGAGTTTAGAAGACCACAATATACCTAGAGCCTCATGATAGGACATGTGTATGAAGGGTAGTGTGTGAACACACTTGAATTGTGTGAAAGGACATTTCTATAGGACTCTAGTATCTTGTAAGGGATTGGGAAGTATAGAGAAACTCTCTTAGGTTCTTGTCCGGATTGCTTAGGTGCTAAGTGATTCATATCTACTTGTGTCTTGTGAAGGAGCTTGTAGTGTTATTTTTTAGAGCTTTTGATATCATAACATGATGTTCATCAATGCATATGTGTGTGAGTATATATACCTTTTTTATGATGTTGCTAGTCTTGCATACCCTCAACCATCTTCCATATCACTTGTTTACTTTAGCATTTTACTATTTGTTCTTTTATTTGTACTATTAGTTGGTAATTGTAGAATAATTTTCAACCTTTATCATCGATTCGTCCCTCTAAGTTAGCACTTATTGAATATGGATACACTACCTTTTCTTTTGGATTCGATATTTTATTACTTGGTCACTGACACTACATAGAGTACACTTGCTCTTCATAAAAAAAGTACCGATCAGTCCACTCACAATATTATATTATTTTTAAATTTAATTCTAAAAAAAATGCATTTTCCTTTATATATAAAAATTCAATATAATTTAAATTAATATTATTATGTTTTTAAAAGAATTATAAATTAGATTGTGAAAATCAATTCCCATAAGCACAAGTCCAAAAACTAGTTAATGTCTAAAATATCCACCAACTAATGGCGACTCTATGTCAAAGCAACAACATTAATTTTGCCCCTTCATCAATTTTAAGACGATATTTCTTAGAGACATTCTCTGAGAGATGTTAAAAGAGTGTTTTTATTTACACACCTCCTCTTATTGAATACACATTTTTATTAAATACACATTCTTATTATTTTATTATTTCTTAATTTTATTATATACACACTCCTCCTTGAAATTTCAAATTTATCCTTTAAAATTAAAGTTTCACACACTCTCATATATAACACAAATTCTGTTTTACTAAAATATATAGAATCTTTCCATTGTTAATAAACAGAGCTTCAATGGAAGCCTTCATCGCGAAGCTTTTCGCCGCTGTTTCAAATTCAAAAGCAGCTTACGTTTACCCACAAAGATAATATTTTATTTTGGTTAAAGCGTACCTTCCAAACTCAAAAAATTAAGTTATTTAATTAATGCAAAAGCTTCTGCGCCCTCGGGATACACCGTGCCCTCATGGGCACACAACCCTCCCCCTCTATATTCTATTTAAACTTATGTATTGCTAGGGGTTTAAATTGCAAAGGGGCACGGTGTCTCCGGGCCACAAGAGGCTCACTCTTTAATTAATCCCAAAATTTAACAAATTGTTTTACTCTAAATCATATATATAAATTCGCAAATCCAATTTGGCACTTCCTTCTTCAATTAACACTGAGTTTGATGGCTTTTCCTTCTCCCACAATTTTTCTAAGGCCGTTAAAAACATGTGGAACGCTAATAAATCACCACAAACTCCAAAACCCATATCCGTATTTTTAATATTTAGCATCTTAATTACTGTTATAATGACAATCTTATTGCTCCATTTTCACCTACTATATTTTGATGAACTTAAAGTGATATCTGCGCAAATTCGTGAAGAATCAAATTAATTCTTCATCGCCTCAAGTAATGCTTATACATGCAGAAATTCAAGAACAAGCCTTAAGATTTGTGAGATTACAATGAAGAAAATACTGAATGAAATCGACAATAAATAAACTCAAATGAATTCATTTGTGATAATAATAATTTAATGTGTATAAGATAATGGTGTGTATATGAGATGGAGCCAGTATAATTTAACCTAAGTGTATAAAGTGTATATTTAATTTAAGGGTCATTTTGCGGTGCACTCGAAGTACAGTTGCACCTGCAGTGGGTTAAAAATAGGGGGAGTGGGTAATTTTTTTTGTACTATATAGTAATAAATCCATAAAATAAAATAATTAATTTTTTTTAAAAAAAATTAATTATTTTATTTTATGGATTTATTACTATATAGTACAATATATAAGATAATATTACTAGTAGATACAATAGAATAAAAATATTATTAATAAATACATATATCAAGGTGAAATTTTCAATATAACCTTTAGCACTAATATTCCACGTAATATATTCATCTTCCACCTAAAAATAAGTTAAATACCACGTAAACAATTCTCATTCTGTTCTTTCTCTCAAAACCCGTATCTTAATTTCGAAGAATAATGTCACAGTCAGCGGTGAAAATCCCCTGCCATTAACGCCAAATTTCTTCACTTCGATTGAAATACAGTGAACTATTTTCATTGACTCAGTGTTCATTTTTGCTGGATTTTTTATTTTATTTCGGAATTCAATGAGAGTTAAATTGATTTGTATTAAATTCTTTATATATTTTTAACTTTTTGGTATGCAATTGCTAGAAATTTAAATTTTTTTGGTATGCGTGGGGTTCAATTTGCTAGAGTTTTCATCAACAATTTTGGTATTTAATTTGAGTTCCATTACTTTTTTTTATGTTTTTCGTATATTCAGATTTTCGTGTAATGTGATATGTATTCAAAAATATGATGCGTATTCATAAATGTAAATATATGAGTTTTGTATTTTTCGTATATTCAAATTTTCTTGTATTCTGATATGTATTCAGAAATATGATACATATTCAAAAATGTAAATATATGAATTTTTTGTTTTATGTGATAGTATGTATTCAGAAATATGATGTGTATTAAAAAATCTAAATATATGAGTTTTGTGTTTTATGTATATTCAGATTTTTTTTGTGTATTGTGTGTATTCAGCCTATTTAATTTCTAGATAATAGACTATTTAATTTCTAGATAATAGACATATATTCGGATTTTTTGTTTATTTTGATATGTATTCAGCTTATTTAATTCTCATATAATAGATTTTAGTAGATTGAATATGAATATATTGAATATAAATAAATAAAGATTATATTGACTTATCTCAACCTATCTCCTATTTTTATGGAGAGATTAATGTTTAATTAATTTTTGAATACAATTAAATTTATAATAGGGTTAAAAGGGGTATTTAATGGGTTTAATTTATAGTAGATAATATTTTAATTTGAATATTGTACCTGCTAGTAATATAGGTAGATAAATTATACATATAAGTAATAGACCCTTATTTTATTTGATAGTAAAGATCGAATTAAAATATAATCTATCGGTTAAGATCGTCCAGATGCACCGTTGCACCAGGTGCACAGCAGTCGAACTCTTAATTTAATGATGCATTGGGTGCATATTTGGGAGATGATTAGCGCGAAGTTAATATATGGAACTTCATGTTAAGGGTTGTGGGGAAGAAGAAGAAAGGAGATAACATGTAAATACTCCAAAATTTAATAGACATGTAGTAAATTACGGGTAAATTAAAAAATTAATAATATAAATATATAATAATATATAATGTGTATATTAAATAAAATGAGGTATTTAAATTTTTAAAATGATCATATTTGAAAATAAGGATAATTTGGATATTTTAAACATGTCTATATTTGTAAAATTATAATGATGTGTGTGTACAATAATAAGTGGTGTGCAAATAAGGCCACCCTGTTATATATAAATAGGGTATGTTTATTGATAATTAAAATACGTTTTTTTCTAAAGTATGATAAATCTATACATCTATATGAAAGCAAACTTAAACTTCTACTTTTGTTTTCAATTTTATTAAATTTTACTCTATTTAGAAATAATTCAATATTAATCTTTACCGTCCAAATAATGCTCTGATTTCAATCATAAAATTTAATTATACTAATAATGAATTTTATTATTTAAATTTTACTTTTTTATTTTACAATGTAAATTTGGTAAATATTTTGGCATATTTGACTAATTTTTAATAAGCTTAATATATATATATATATATATATATATATATATATATATATATATATATATATATATATATATATATATATAAACTTAATTTCTATTTTTATCTTCAATTTTAACCTTGACCGTTTATTACTTTGGATCTTAATCATAGATTCTATTTATGCTAATAATAAATTATTTATTTATATTTTAATCAACAATATAAATTTGATAAATATGAAGAATATTATTGGCATATATTCTACTAATTGTCAATCAATATACTAATTTTCATAATATCAAATCTTTTAATGCTATCTTTGATAATTTTTCACCTTTTTCCTATGTCGTTGATTGCTTTCAATTATGATCGTTTATTCTTTCAAATCATTCTATATAGAGTGAGGCTTGCGTGCGTCCAGGCGCACGGGAACACATTCCGTGCGCCTTTAGAAATTTAGTATTATGGGTAAGGGTACATTGCTTTGGTCTAAAGGGTATACACTTTAATTAATAAAATGTACACCATTTTGTTCTAAAGGGTATACACTTTTCATTAATATTTTTTTCTTTAGAAAATAAATGGTACACATTTTTATATAGGTTATACAATTTAACACAAAATTCTAAAGGCGCACGGAGTGTTGTCCATGTGCCCAGATACACACAATGATTTCCTTTAGAAAATAAAGGGTACACATCTGTATACTAAAGGATATACAATTTAACACAAAATTCTAAAGGCGCACGGAATGTGGTCCGTGGTCCCGAGTGCACAGGAGATTTTACCTTCTATATAAACCTTTTCATTACCTAATCAAATCCTTACTTTTTTTTCTTCTTATCTTTCTTCTCTATTTCACTTTCATACTATTTCTAATCTACTTTAATTTGTTTTATCTTTTATATTTTACTTTGATTTGATCTAATGTGCAGGTTCAATCATTTTGAGGTATCATTCTTCTTTTTTATTTTTTGTTATCTTTATTTTATCTTTTATACTTTTATTTGATCTTATTTTTATGTTCAATTATTCTCATATTTGATTTTATGTGCAGGTTCAATCATTCTCATTTGAAGTATCATTCTTCTTTTTTAGTTTTTATTATCTTACTTTCGTTTCTCTACGATTTTTGTATTTTCTTTTTAATTCTATATAAACCTAGATAAGAGTCTCATTTAACCATTTTGGTTGTCTCACCCAAAAGATCTCATTTCCTTTTTTGGACATATGGGACCCACCCACACCCACTAATACAATTAAAACATGGGGCCCACACACTCACTAATACAACTACCCACTACACATTAAATAAATACTCTTAATACACGTGCCCAAAAGCAAATGAGACTCTTACCAAGGGACGGAGGGAGTATATAATAATAATACTCCTTAATCCACGTGCAAAAAGAAAATAGACACCTTAGAACCAGACGGAGGGAATATTAAATAAAATTTATATTGTGAATGAATATTACTCTATATCAAACACCAAAATAAAAGAAAGTGGTAGACATCATGGTGAACTATTTCTCCCATCTTCCATATTCAATTTCAAGTTATGAAACCCAAGTTTACCGAAGCAAAGACACCGCACATATCAAATTCTGCAGTGGGCCTTGTGAAAAAAAAAATTAATATATCAAATTCTGCAGTGGGCCCTGTGAAAAAAAAAATTAATTTGTCAATGGGTGGGAAGTTTCTCATTTAGAGCAGCTACCCTGCTGCATTTGAAATCAGTCAATTACGTCAGCCTACACCTCATCTTACAAAATTTTCAATTGAAGTCAACTATCAATGACCCATGAACCATATTTCAATTTGAACTGAATATTAAAGGAAACATTTTTTATTTATTTGATAATTTCAGTTTGATAACAGGCAATCAAAAGTCAATGAAGTGACAAACAAAACAAATACTACCATCATGAGAGTACTACTAGGATACTATATATAGACTAGAAATATGGATTAAGAGTACTACTAGGATACTATATATAGACTAGAAATATGGATTAAGAGAGGTACACAAAAATCAAGATAATCCAACCAAAAACAAAACCTATGAAAATGCCATCTTCTCTAGATTTGAGATTTGTTCTTGTCCTGATAATGAATATCCTGAAATCCCATATGGCCATGCAATGGGAGTGGGATCCATTTCATGTTGCAAATAATCTCGCTTGGATCAAGTTTGTGCTTTTCACAACTCTTCTTTTCATCTTCTCCTTTGTTTCAATTACAATCCCATCTTTCATTAACATGGGACACATCACCATACAGATGAACAACTTTTCTGCATCTCTTGCACTATCTTACTTGCTCTTAATCTTCACTCCACAGCTTCTCTTTTGGTATCTTTACCCCCTCATTCTGTTTCTCTATTCCTGCTCTAATCTTTGTTGGACAACCCTTTTCTGGATACGAGCTGCACTCTCCACATTACCGGACGTCAATTTGCTTATTATTGCCGTGCATGACGATCAAGAAAATGCGGTAGAGAGTGGGGAGGAGCAGGTTTAGGACTGGCAGCAGCTCCTTGTTTGTATTGTAAAGTAAAATTGAGCATTTATTAGTTTCCCACTTCCTTCTTCCAAAGAAAAATATTATGTTGTGAAATTATGTAAAATAGGAAAAGTAGTCTAATAAAAATGTGTATAATATGTCGTTGTATTCAATATTCTCAACTGCAGATCACCGAGTTATATATCCTTGACTGAATCAGCCTCGGACCATCAAGCATTCAAGAGGTTAACAAAGCACAACGCCACATCACCACCTTCAAGCGTTTTTATATAAAATGGAAGTAAGGTGTTTATATGTTTATTTTTAAGGTTTAATTGACTAAGAAACCCTGAGCTTTCGACATATTTCAAATTAATCCCAATTTTTATGGAAATTGCAAATAAGACCATGCATAACTTTTAATGTTTGTAAAATACGCACCCATCGGGCAGTCAAATATGTTTATATGTTTATTTTTAAGGTTTAATTGACTAAGAAACCCTGAGCTTTCGACATATTTCAAATTAATCCCAATTTTTATGAAATTGCAAATAAGACTATGCATAATTTTTAATGTTTGTGAAATACGCACTCATCAAGCAGTCAAAGCTGGACTACCGCTGACGTGACGTTGACCTTTGCCACATCATCTTCCACGTCATCTTTCAGATTTTTGCAAGAAAAACCCAAACCTTTACTTAAATTACGATTTAATCCCAACTTTTAAAATTTTGGCAAAAAGATCACCAAACTTTTATTATTTTTTTTCATATTGCGGTCATCTAATAAGAATTATATATTTATATTTAAATATTGCACTCGTCTTTTAAATTTTTATTTATTAATTTTTTACTACTCCTTCCATCCCATAATTATCTTCACCAGAATGGTAAATATTTAGTTTAAAAAAATAATTTTTTGACAATTTTTTTTTTACTTTTTAAAGGCATTGTAGTATTTTTAGGCAATAAATCAAGTATAAAGTATATTATGTGTGTTAAGTATGAGAGGATGAAAACAAAAAGTATAATGATAAGTACTCCCTCCGTCCGCTTTTAAGGTATCCATTTTGCTATTTTTGGCGTCAGTTCAAAGGTATCTATTTCCCCTATTTAGTAAAAAAGTACATAATATAGTCCACCACTTACCCCTAATACAACTACCCACTTTACATATAATAATAATACTTCTTAATCCACGTGCAAAAAGCAAATGAACACCTTAGAACCAGACGGAGGGAGTATATAAAATTTATTTTGGTTTGTATAAATTAAATGTTAACGAATATTTTTTCTCAGTATAAAACTTTAAGTTTATAAATTATCTAAAAGATTTTTTTATATATAAATAATAAAATTCCTTAAACATCTCATAGAAATTTTTTTTGCCAAATAAAAATATATATAATTTGTTATATTATAGTACACTCTCCGTCCATCTTTAATCTATCCATTTTACTATTTTGCACCGTTCATCCTTAATCTATCCATTTTACTATTTTGGACTGTTTACCCTTAATCTATTAATTTTCCTTTTTAGACAAATGGGACCCACATCCTCCACTAATATAAATAAAATATGAGACTCACACCCTCCACTAATACAACTACCCACTACACATAAAATAATAATACTCATTAATCCATGTGCAAAAAGCAAGTGGATATATTGATATTGGACGAAGGGAGTATAATGTAAAATTACGAAAAAATACTGAGACATATTCACGAATACTCTAATTTTTTCTCAGTATAATTAATTTTATTAACATAATAAAATATAATAGTTTAAATATTTTTAAAGTAGTAATTTTTTATATTAAATGAATATGATATTAGAACTTTATTATTTTATTTAATAATTTTTGAGAATTTAAATCTAAAAATAAAATATAAATATTTTTATTAGATGGTGCAATTTGAAAATAAAAATAAAAATTTTATGGTAATTTTTTCTAAAAATCTCGGAGGTTGGGATTAAATTGCAATTTAAGTAAATGTTGGATTTTTTTGTAATAAACTCAAAGCTGGCGTGGCAAAGGTCAATTCCACGTCAGAGGTTAGACAACTTTGACTGCCCAAAGGGTGCATTTTGCACAAACGTTAAAAGTCATGGTCTTGTTTGCAATTTCATAAAAATTGAGATTAATTTGCAATATGTCGAAAGTTCAGAATTTTTAAGACAATTAACCCTATTTTTAACAAGATGGAGGGTATAAGTGATCCGCTAAGAGAAAAGAGTGTTGGATGATTAATAAAAAGGTGATATGATCATAAGAATTAAAATTAAAACAATCGAACAGTAAACATTGTTTGCTCAGTCAAATGGAGAACTCTGTTTGCTCAAAAGCCTCTAGGCTCCTTAAATTAATAATAATGTGACAATTCTCTATAAACCCTAATCAACTACTTAAATCCTTCTACTTACCGGCCAACACCAAAAAGAAAAGAAACAAAACCCTAAAGGCCTAAGTAGAAATATAAATAAAATAAATAAATGCAACTCACGAATAATGGGCCAGCCCTAAACATAATTATAATTAAAACAAATAAGGTCAGCCCACGAATAGTGGACCTAAACCCACCCTCGTCGACGGTGAATCCTAAATTTACTTTGAAAGAACCTTGTCCTCAAGGTTGCAGTCAGGTAACCGCTATAAAGTAAACATGAAAGCACCACCCTTCCTCAAAAAGCTCTTCATGTTCATCCATTTACTCTTGCCACGTCACCTCGCAGTACAAATACTATTTGAGGTCCAACTCTTCGTCCTTTTCAATCAACAATACTCTCAGTTGTTTGAATGGGCAATTATACCTAGGTGTAAAGAGTTTTTTACACCTAAAGCACAACCTTGCTCTCAGGTCCTCCAAGACTCTAGGTGGATACCGAGTTAATCTAGAATGGGAAGTAGACTACCCAGACAACCCCAATTTCATTCTAAATAGCCCCGAATTCATCCACGAGAGGCGCGGTCAGCTTAGAGAAATTGTCGGTGGACCCTTCCGCACTGCTGCCTCTTGGTGCCACATTACTTCCCACAAGCAGCCTTGAAAAACTGCCTGAACGCATCCCCGAATCGCAGAAAGTCTAACTCCCTTGCCTTCTAGCATTCTTGAAGGACATATTATCCCCAATATCCCTAGCTAGTTCTATTTCCGTCTCCAAATCATTTGAGCAAAGTAGCTGTAATGAACTCCGAATAAGACCCTTCAACCAATTCATGAAATAACCCAAATATGTGCCCTAGACAATCATGGAACCTGAGCCACCAATTGGACATAAATCGAGATGTAATCTTCCATGCACTGTTTTAGATTTCTTAATGCCGGATAGACGTTCTTAACCCCCCTTAAAATACGTGTCAAAATACGCCACCAACGCCTGTGTGAAGTTGCCCTAAAGATATTGTTAGGTGTCGAAGCCATTGGTGATAGTGATCTGATCTTATGGTCTACGTAATCTGTTCGGGTTCCATGCAAATCTAACGCAGTAGAAAAATCAGAAAGAATTACCTTTTACTGAAGACTGGCAGAGAAGTCTGAATCGCGAACTGCTGAAATAACTTCTTGATCTTCTGCTGTATTCAAATGCCTCGTCTAGACGTCATGTATGAGAAGATCCTCAAGACGATCTCAATCCGCAGTCTCCTTTGAAAATATTCCGGCCGCTTAAAATCCATCTTGAAATCAAGATTTCAAGATTTTAGACATAACAAGAATTTTTCTCTCTCCTCACTTATTTCATAATGGAAACATGAATAATAATGTCTTAAACTCCTTAAATGACTTATTTATAGGCTACAATAGGGATCCGGATGAGAAATTATGGTTGGTCCTCCCATTGGGCTTAGACATCCAAGTTTAGCCTAAAACTTATACTTAAGCCCAATAATAATAATTCGGACCACTAAAGAATTATTACTGCACTACAACCTGAATCCCAAATTACGTTATTACTGCACTACAACATGTTTAACTCCCCGTGTTTAAGATATACAATGCCCATTAATTAAATGAGTTACTGACAACTCAATTAATTAATCTCTTATCCAAGAGTAGTAACTCAACATTATTATCATGCCGGAATAAATCCACCTGCAGGGTTTACATAATAATTGTAGTAGGGCCCAAGATATTGGGCCCCGTCCTTTTGGAACAGCAATTGGGCCGGATGGCCCCTAAAGCCCAATAAAAGTCTAAAGGCCACCAATTACAAGAGGTATAAGGCGCGTCTATCTCACTGCGGAACAACTCGGTCACTTGCTTCTTTTCCTCCCATTTGCAGGCTACGCGGATATCCCCTAAGATATCTACATAGGGGATATCCAAGATTGGATCCTAGATATAGTCATGTGAGGCTAAAAGCATTTATTGCCCACACTGTACGCGTATATTGTGAAGTGACATGGCGATCAATCCAGATACGGATGACGTTAGGTTATGCAATATATATCTAGAACAATCCATGGCAATGGAGAACAACCATTCATCCCCTCAAAAAAGTCACAAGACTGCCTAGGGGGCAATCCTCTCTCTATATTTTATGTTAGCTTAGCACAGATAATCCCTTTATTATCCCTTAACAACCATATTTACTCAACATTAGGAAGGGATCAAATAAAATAGGCTACATTTGGTGCTAGAGGAAGGGCTGAACGGTGCCACTGACGACTACCTCCCTCATCATACCTAACCTTCGCCTTCGACATTCCGATAAGTCCTCACCAAAATCCGATAAAATCTATTGGGATGAATTATATCTACCATGATGGACGGACGAGAGGAAGCCACCCCCAGTAGAGTAGACGCAGCTACCAGTCGGCATCGACAAGAAGGTCCGAACCCCCCTCGCACTGTAGAAAAAGAGATCTCGTCGTAGCATAGATCCAGAAGAAGAAGATGACCCGCAAACCGACTTCTGTCAAAAGTATTTTGACCTTCTTAAACAAATGAAGGGAAAGCGAGTGGTGGGGTCGAAGACTGCCAGTCAAAGGCTGAGCTTAAGCCTTGAGGAAAACTCGGCAGAACAAATGAACGAGCGACAACGTGAACGAACTCTGCCTAGGAGGTCAGTGCATAGGAGGTCAGTGCACGAGCGAGTATGGCCAAAGGACATACAAAAGGAGCCAAAAAGGCCCAAAAGATGGTAGATGAAGGACGTGAATGGAGGAATGCGGCATCCCACGAACCGGTCCCCCGCGCCACTACTGGATGCATAAGCTCCAAAGACCGACTGAGACCAGATCCGATCAAGTCTCGACACGAACAAGTGAGAGAAAGCGCGGGCGACGATCCTGTAACCTGGCTCAAATGACAGCATGACACGAAAATAGACACGTTGAGAAGATGACTCGACGAGATGGAAAAAATTACTGGAATTGGGCTCCATAGCATTCCCAACCTAGAGTCGGGGAGAACCCCATTCACCCATCAGGTCATCACAGCTGCCACCATGAAAAAGATTCGAATTCCACAGATCCCCCAATACGCCAGCGACTCTAGTCCAATCTCGCATCTCAATAAATATGCTGGTTGGATGCTGTCACAGGGAAGTTCAGAAGAAGACCGATGCAAGATGTTCCCCTTAATGTTGGGAGACAAGGCGCACTCATGGTTCAAATCACTTCCCGCTAACTCCATCAACTCATGGGCGCAATTCGCTACTGCCTTCTCGTCCCACTTTGCATATTTGGGGTAGGTAAAGGAGCCGAAACAGAAGTTGGCTTGCCTACGACAGGGACCAAAGGAGTCCCTGAAGGATTTCATGAAGATATTCAATGAACAGCGCGCCAACACGGAAGAAGCCTCGAATGAAACATCGACCATCTTGGCAACTGCCGCCTTGCTCCCAGAGTCACCCATGTGGACTAGCTGCCAGCAGAAGTTACTGGGCAGTTACGCAGCCTTTATGGCCTCATCTCAAGCGTTCATCCATAGCGAAGAAATTATAGAAGAATATAAGAAGTCTAAAGGCAACCTCAAAGAAGGCGATAAGAAAAAGAAAAAAAGGGAAAAAGATTATAGGGCTTCGTCCTCCTTCAAACCGTTCCCAAATGATGACCAAATCCAGGAAATGACCGAGGTACTCGAGCTCACTCCGGAAGAGATATTTAGCAAGATACAAGACACCAACCTGTTGAGTCCCCCGCCCAAAATAAGAGTGGATCCAGCCAAGCTGAATAATAAGAAATTATGCAAGTATCACAAATCTGTTGGCCATGACACCAACAAGTGTCGTGACCTGTTGGCCGAATTACTAAGACTGTTCAAAGATGAGAAACTGGAACAGCTGGTGTCTAGCTCGAAGCGGAGGGGAGAGCAACCTGTTGCGACGGGCGAACGGTTAAAAGGACCAGCCAATCCGTAACAACAGGTAGGACCAGGAGACGTCTTCCCTCACCACCTCGGGAGGTATACATGATGGATGAGAGCTACGTGGGAACATCACAGGCCCTAACCACCCAATCGCGAAGGAAATGGAAAGTTGAGCTATGAGAGCTCGACAGATACCACCATGTATTCACAACAAGTCTCCAACCGCCCCTACTCGAGGCCGACGTATTCTTATCCGAAGAAGATCTCGCCGAGGTATGAGCCTCCCATAATGACCCGCTAGTGATTTCAACTACAATTTCAGGTGTAAAGGTGCACTGATGCCTGGTCGACACGGGAGCCTACATGAACATTATATTTAAAAAGGCGTTTGAAGCCATTGGAGGACCCTCTCACCACAAGGTTTCCCCGTGTGATGATGAGATTTGAGGTTTCGGTAAAGCCATCACTACCCCCTGATGCAAACGGATCTATCGATCCAGATGTCAGACGAAAAACAAGTAGTGAAGGCCCAGCACACCCTCGGTTCAAAGTAGTGGACCTCTCATCACCGTACAATTGTATCCTTGGAAGGACGTTCATCCACAGGTTCAGTTCTGTCCCATCCATGCTCTACCAATGTCTGAAGTTTGTAACCATGGATGGCTGAGTCAGCACCGCTAGAGGTAGTCAACGGAAAGCAAGGGAGTGCTCATTCATTGAGAGGGAAGACGGACTCAACTACCACGACCTAAGTTTCCAATTAATGATGATGGACCAGCCGAATCATGAGGAGGAGGCGAATCGTGAAGAAGCCCTACCACCGGATGTTCTGATAACAGTGGATTCGAAGCCAAAGAATGACCAGAAGTTTCGACCTTTCGACAATAAGAAAATCAACCTACCCCCGATAATCGATAAAGATCCAAGATCGGAAAAGAAAAAGAAAATAGGGGAACCAGTCGAGGAAGTCGAAGCAATAAGGATGGAACCAAGCAACTCGGATCTGGAACTGTATGTCGGGTCGGAACTGAAAGAGCCTCACAGAATGGCCCTGATCGAATTTCTATAGACGTGTTCGCATGGGCACGAAGCGACATTCAAGGAATAGACCCAAAACACGCATGCCACAGGCTCAATACAAACCTGTCCTATTACCCAGTGGAACAAAAGAAAAGGAAGTACAGTCCCGAGAAATACGAGATCATCGAGATGGAAGCCAGGAAACTGTTGGCAAATAATCTAGTGAAGGATGCTCTATTCCCCTCATGGGTGACTAACCCCGTCTTAGTGCAGAAGGCAAACAATTCCTGGAGATTATGCATCGATTTCACAGACCTTAACAAAGCATGCCCGAAGGATAGCTTCCCATTGCCGCACGTCCATCAAATGGTGGACGCCATGGCAGGCCACGAACTGATGAGTTTATGGACGCATACTCTGGCTATCACCAAATCCCTATGCACCCAGACGATATAGAAAAAATAGCTTTCTATACCAAAATGAACTTATTGTGCTGGGTAATGATGTCATTTGTGTTGAAAAACGCAGACGCCACGTATCAAAGGCTAGTAAACAAGATGTTCCAAGAAGAGCTGGGAAAAACTATGGAATTATACGTTGATGATATGCTGGTCAAGAGCGTGGCCATAGATGACCATGTACACCACCTAAGCAAAACGTTTGACATTCTACGGCAGTACGGGATGAAACTTAACCCTAAGAAGTGCACGTTCGGGGTATCCGTGGGAAATTTCCTCAATTACATGGTGAGTAAAAGAGGAATAAAAGCGAACCCAGATAAAGTAAAAGACATACAAGACATGGAGCCTCCCAAGCACTCCAAGGGTGTACAAAGACTAGCCAGCAGGATCACATCTCTCAGCCGTTTTCTATCCAGAGCATCCGATAAATGCAAACCCCTCATGGACGTGATCCGAAAAGAGAAATTCGACTGGACACCTCTGGCCCAAAAGGCCTTTGAAGAACTGAAAAGCATACTAGCTAACACACAGACCCTGTCAAAACCACAACCGAGCGAACCTCTCAGCTTGTACTTAGCAACCTCAAAATCGGCGTTGAGCGTTGTGCTGGTCCGAACCGAGAAGAAGCAACAGAAGCCGATATATTATGCAAGTCAGATGCTTCACGATGCTAAGCTTAGGTACCCCGCAGTCGAGAAGCTTGCTTACACCTTGGTAATGAGCGCACGAAAACTAAGGCCCTACTTTTTGGGACATTCGATTGAGTTAGTAACATCCTTCCCACTGAGGCAAGTGCTCTCAAAACCAGACATAGCAGGTAGACTGATAAAGTGGGCCGTGGAATTAAGCCAAATTGATATTAAGTACGTGCCACGAATGGCAATCAAGACGCAAGCCCTAGCTGAATTCATAGCGGAACTCACCATCCCCGTCTTACTAAGAGAAGTGTCGGTAGATGGATCATCCACAACTTATGCCTCTGGAGCAGGCGTGGTGCTCACAAGGCCCACCGGAGAGACATTCTGTTCAGTAATTAGGTTTGGGTTCCCAGCGACCAACAATGAAGCTGAATATGAAGCCTTACTATACGGCATGAAAATGGCATTGATAATCGGGGTCAAAAGAATAATGAACTTCAGCGACTTGAAGCTAATGATCAATCAAATAAAAGGAGACTACGACGCCAAAGATCAACAGCTAGTCGGCTACCGCAAGTTAGTAGCAGACATGATCCAAGAATTTGATCACATTTATATCACACAAGTTCCCAGGCTATAAAACACGCAGGCAGACGCATTGGCCCGCCTGGCGACTTCAGAAAATGCTGAACAACTGGGAAGCATTAGCGTAGCAAGACAAGAAGTCCCAAGTGATAAGGCGATCTGGCAGATCAACAAAGAAAAGATGTGGATGACTCCTATCAAGGCTTTCTTAAGGGAAGGAACGGAGCCGGAAGACAAAATAGAAGCTAGACGACTACGACTCCGAGCCACCAGGTACACCATGATAAATGATGTGTTATATAAAAAGGGATACTTGATGTTGTTTCTAAGATGTTTAGATAAAAAAGAAGCCGCCAAAGTGTTGCGGAGGATCATGGAGGAGTCTGGAGAATCATTCGGGAGGACAGGCTCTAACCTTGAAGATAATTCGACAAGGGTATTTCTAGCCTATCCTTAGAAAAGACACTATCGAGTACGCTAGAGCATGCAAAAGCTGCCAAATCTACTCTCCCATGATTAGAACTCCCTCCACCGAATTAGTTACGACAGCCGCACCTTGGCCTTTTGCAAAATGGGGAATTGATCTAATAGGCCCATTCCCACCCGGTAGAGGAGGTGTCAAGTATGCGATAGTTGCAGTCGACTACTTCTCTAAATGGGTAGAGGTAGAAGCATTGGCGACCATCAGCGAAGCCAACATGATAACCTTCATATGGAAAAATATCGTTTGTCGTTTCGGGATACCTAACTCCATTGTGACCGATAATGGGAAACAATTCGAAGGCATGCATCTCAAAAGATTCTGTGACGGATTGGGAATAAAGAAGCTATTTTCAACTCTCTATTACCCTCAGTCAAATGGGAAAGTTGAAGCAGTAAACAAAGTGATTAAGCATACTCTCAAGACTAGGCTAGAAAGCCTCAAGAAGTTACCTGGAGTTCTTTGGTCATACCACACCACAGCTAGAACATCGACTGGAGAGACCCCTTTCTCATTGACGTATGGCACAAAGGCGGTCATACCAGCAGAGGCAGCTTGCCCAACATTTCGCGTATTTCACGAAGAAGAAGGCACTAATTCTGAAGCCATTAAACTTAACCTTGACCTGTTGGAGGAACTTCGGTTGCAGGCGGCAGAGAGACATGCGATTTACAAGTCAAGGCTAGTATCTCAGTACAATAGAAAGATACATCGCAGGGATTTCACAGCCAGAGATCTGGTCATGAGAAAGATCTGTCAACAATGTGGGGGAGTGTTTGGTGTAAATTGGGAAGGTCCGTACTTAGTAAAAAGAAGCTTGGGTAATGGAGCATATGAGCTCAGCGAACTTAATGGCGAAAACATAAAACATCCATGGAACGCTCAGAATTTAAAGCGCTTCTATGCTTAAATATTCTTAGCCAAATCGCTACCTGTACAAATTGTAGGAAAGGTGGTAAGGCTGCATGAGCCTAAGGCCATGTAAAAGCCCATAATAAGAAAGAGTGCAAAAAGAAGTGAAAATGCACATTGTACCACAAAACCTACCAGAACATCATAACCCAAGAAACATGTTCACAATACGCCTTGTGGAGGCTACAGAAAAGTCCAAGAAGGACCCAATAACAAAAGAAAATAGAGAAACATTGAAACTAAATAGGCCTTCCGCCACTAGGTCCGGCACCACTAGGACCACTGGGGCCAGCACCACTGGACCAGCACCACCGGGACCGGTACCACTAGGACCGGCACCATCACCACCAGAAAAGTTACGAAGACTCCTCATCCACGCCACCTCCAACTCAAGTTGAGCAACGCGCTCCATCTCTTGTTCCAAATCATGTTCGACCAGATAGCGGGCAACCTCCAACTAATGAATCTGGCTTTCAGCCAGTCGTGCTCTCTTCCTGTATGTCGTAGCCCGAGTATTAGCAGCAGTGATAAGCTGCTCGGCTACCATGGTTTGACGGACTTCCACCACTATAAAGAGTCCTTCAGCACTAGAAGAGGCCATCGTACTAAGGCCGACTCCGGGAGGGATGGCTTGCCCAGATTCCTTCAAAAGAAGAAAGCGGCATAGAAAAGTTAGAGCATGCCCAACACTCACCAAAGCGACGTTCCCTAGTTCATGGGGCCCAGTACTTTGTAGCCAGCGAGACAGCATAGGGTTCCATGAACGAGTGGGAACAAAGTCGGCCTCCAAAATACTCAGTTCCATTTCCATAGCCGATCGAGCATCACCCATATTCCGCAGTCGCAGCAATTCCTATAGATCATCCAAAGGAACCCCCCGCCAACACCTCCTTCTGTGGTATGAGCCTCCTCTGCTGGAGAAGCCTGCTGGTGGATGCTACCATCAAGCCTTTCCCCTCTAAGGATCGGATCGCTGTCAGGACGGAGGAGTTGAGGCTAGCTAGTACCTGGTGGGTCCTCAATAGGACCAATCCGAATGCCGGTACTCTGGCTCGCATGAAAAATAGGAGTGTCACTCTCTAGCATATCAGCCTCCTCCATAGGGGCTTTTTCCTTATCAGATGGACAAACATGTGTCGTTTCGCCAGCAGAGACCCTGTTTACCACTCCAACAATACTTTGAGCCACCTCCATTACGGCCTCCTCAGTTCTATCAGCGTTAATAGCCATTACACCACGGAGCCTAGATCTGCCCCTTACGGCCACGGAAGTATCTTCGGCCATGACCAAACTTGGATCGACTTCTTGACGAGGTCTTCGAGGCGGAGAATACACAACCTGGTTGGAAAAATATTCGTCAAGGCGGCATCCCAAGATGTGAAATTATCATTTACCCTCCCCTCGAAGCTTACCGGAGGAGCCTGAGTCGAATCTTGATAAAGGTTGGCCTCCAAGAGCCTCTCGTCAGTCAGAAGTGATGAGACGTCACGAGAAAGAGTCATCTGGTTGATCGCATCGAAAGCTCGACGAAACCCCAGAGACAGTTCCTCATCAGTCGGACGAAGTGGGGCTACCAGAGAATATAATTGAGGTTAAAATCGAAAACTATAAGTGGCATACATACATGAAAAAGGCACAGTAAAAGGGCTTACAAGACTCAGGAGTCCGAAAGGCACACGGCACAGGTAGATAATTGCCGAGTGGGTCTCGACATTCGAACCCTCGAACCCAAAACCATTGGCGCCTCCAATGCTGACCACCAATGGAGTTTCTATTAAAGATAGGATGAACGCCTCGCTGCACCTACAGATAATAATTACCGTGGTAGCCTGGATCATGAACATAGTGATAAACATAATCAATATCCCTGGCAGAAAGAGAAGGGCACCCATTCTCATGAAGCAACACCAGCAAACCTATCAAATTAGCCCAAGCCGAAGGGATTATCTACATTGGGGCCAACCCCCAATTGATCAACACTCGGCGGATGACGTGAGCCAACGACAGCCTAACAACAGCAGCAAACATACCCGTGTTGAAGGTGGCATGGTCAGGCTCATCGCTCCAAGGGTGCTCACGATGATCGGGAGTCCCAAATTCAATCCCGGGGTAACTGTAAAGGATCAAGGCGCCATCTACATCCTCGTTTTGCTTGCTGGTGGAGTAACCCTCGGAGTAGAGTTGGTCACTGAACGACCCCGACCAAAAGGACGACTCACGCTGTCAGGTTCGACAGAATCTTCCAAATTCACAAAAGAGGGGGAGGCCCGACCTTCAGTCTTGGGAACCACGCGTCGCCGTGATGGTCCCTCTCCAAGGGAAGCAGTATCTCGGTAAATCTCGTAATGTGGCGGTGGTGGAATAGAATGGCGGCCACTTCGAGTAATGGGAACAATAGGAGGAGCCCCAGCATTGTTGGCCTCTTCGTCTTCCTCAGAACTGAGGAATTCTTGGGAAGATCTCGAATCATTAGCCATAAGGGGAGAAAGTAGACCAATGGAAAGTAGAAGGGCAAACACACTGAAATAGAAAGCAAGAGCCATGGCAGAAGATGATGCAGAATAGAAGATGGATCACAGAAATAGCGAAAAGAAAAATAGAGCGTGGCATTGGTGATCACATAACCTCCCGCTTTTATAGAAGAAAAAATGGGGGAAGAGAGAGAATAACTACATATCCCCTCCCCCATCCTGGAATCCAAAAAGATCACCCTAACATGAAAGAGAATCGTCGATTTTGACACGTGGCCGCAATCAAAAAAGAAAACATGGGGAGAATGACAACCGACATGACAGTTCGAAGAAACTAGCGGCGAAGATATGGGGAGATCATATGCATTAAATGCATAATTAATGCATGTCAGAACCACTATTAAATGCAATCATTGCCATTGAAGAACAAAAATACAAGCTAAGTGAAAAAATAGCAAACGGGAAACTGGAAGATTACAAAGGTTTTCATCCTAAAAACTAAGTCCCACTAGAAGGGCCAGTCAAAGCAGGAACATGATAAGAAGGAGCCACTACGGAAGTCGACACTGTGGACACCTGTGAGGCCACTCGACTTGGAAAACCTGGAAAGCAAAATAAATCAGACGTGTACCCCAATGGAGCAAGGTTCATCTCCTCCGACTCCTAATAAATGCCAACCAGCAACCCCGAGGCAGCAATACGAGCATGCAACATCTGGCAAAAATTTTCTAGAAAAATCATCGTGCCAATCCCATTAGCCAATGGCGCCAAGTGCGCCAAAGCCTTGGCAAAACCGACTATCCCAGCAATTTTTCTCTCAGAGTTGATTAAGGTGGAAAAGTCCGCCTCATACTTGCTAGTGAGGGCAGCCACCTCACTATATTTCACCTTTAGTTCTCCTTGATAGTCAGCTAGTCGCCCCTTTGCTTCGTCCAATTCCTGAACGAGTCGACCATTCTTCTCCTCCGACTCTCTCAAGGCTTCCTCGGTGGCCTTCAGCGATGCTTCACTAGGAAACAGTTTCCCTTTGGCCAGTCTCACTCCTCTTGAACAGCCTTTAAGGCATCTTCCAAAACCTTACGCTGGAGGGCTGCTTCCTCCCAGACTGACTCAACCTCCTCCGAGTGTCTCCGCTCTGCCTCTTCCATCTTTTCCCTCATTTGGACTAGCTTCACTTCCCTCTGGCGACCTAGAGCAGTAAACTGAGCTGTCTCCTGGCCATGACGAGCCAAGACGAGAGTCGTTTGGCTTGAGTAGCTCAGAGCCCGTGCGTGATACCCGGTCGCCGCATGGATAAGATCATCGGGACTCAAAGTTCCGATGATATCACTTTCCTCTTGAGTGAAGCTAACAGGGAAAGACTCCATTGCTCTCAACATATTGCCACAGAAAACATCTACGCTTATATAAAAATTAATATTCCTAATACAATTTAATTCGAGCTAACTTCATAAATTCGCATAGGAATAATAATTCAAAACACAATTATAGAAGTCTCAAATCGTTTTTTTAATAGAAAAATAATTATTCTGCAGTGTTGTAAATCCAAGTCTAAAAATATCAAATCACATAATTCAACTGTCTAAATCCCTAATATCACCAATAAGAGACTTAGTCCATGGGATTACGGAGGTAAATCACAATTAAGCGATAAACCCTAATCATGAGTCTAATTAATGCAGAAATAAAATTGAATATTAAAGAACTTTAGAATTGGACTCATTTTCTTCAAGCGTTGTCTCTGCCAAGATCTCTGTCTCATACCAAGTAGGTAATACCGTCTTGATTTCTCTCCAAAAGTATGGTGGATGGAAGGTGGGTGATGGTGAAGGTGAAGGGTGGATGTGTAGTCTCTGATGGGTTGATTCTCCCTTCAATTCTGATCAAAATTCTTCTTTTTATAGTGGGAACAGATATATCATGGAGTGGATTTAAAATCACACTAATCTGAGACTCAAAACACGTTGTATTGTGTCCATCGAGTGACCACGCTCTATACTGAGCAACCCATCAAGCGACCACCCTCTTACCGAGCAAGCCATCAAGCAACCACGCTTTGTACCGAGTGTCACACCCTAAATTTTAAATATGAAATAAAATAATTTTAAATATTAAAATAAATATTTTATTTCGTAAGCACAATGATTTAGACCATTCTATCATACCCCTAAATTCTTAACTCTATTAATTTTTATGGAAATAAAATAAAAAGGGTTAATTATGTTTTATTTCAAAGTAAAACAGTAGTTAAATGGGCAATAAATTACGAAGAACGATTAACGAAAATTATAAAAATAAAATTAAGGTTGAACTTTATAAGAAAAGGGGCTGCTAACTTTTCGTTTTCCAAGCTTAAAACATCCAAACTGTTTTATTTAGTTAACCAGCTGAGGCACATAATTAAAAGAGAGCTTCAACCTCAATTGAATAAGTGACTCAAAACTCGAACCAATCAAGTGCGCATTCCATCATGATCTTTCATTCTTCTTACTCACTTCAATTAAGCACAATATCCTCCTCAACTCCTCACTTCTTTTTCAAGCACAACATTCTTTCCTTCTTTTTTTTCTTTTCTCTCGAGGTACCAATTTCAGGCACTATCTCGCGCATCCTCCATAGGGTACTAGATTTAAGCACTACCCTAGGGTGTTTAGTTCAATGGAGTACTAGATTTAAGCACTACTCCATGATTTTCTTTAGATGCATTTTCAAACTCAATCACTGTTTCAACACCAATTTCATTCCTTCCCAAATTGTTACCAAACTCTATCAACACACTTTGAAAAGCCATTAATTCTCTTTTATAAGGACAATCAAGGCTAAAAAAATTTAGATGCTCGAAGTGGCTATTTCTCGTAGGCTGCCAAAGAATGAGGTTTTTAGGCTCAACGGGGCTAACTACAGATAAACATCATTTGGTATGGAATTATTTGGCTAAGTGACTCATAAATTCAAGGATGACCTTAAATCATCTCCCATCATCTAACGTACATGTAGTTTCAAGTAAGACAAGAGACAATTTCTAGAATACACGCACAAAAACGATACTCACCAGAAAAGATATATCATGTGATTATGTAACATGATCAACGAGGCTCAAAATCTCACATGGGTTTTTAACAAGTAACAGAGCACTTTTCATGGTAAGTAATATCTCACAAGTACACATAGATCTTCATACCACAATATAACTCAAGTATACTTCCTTCATCAATTTCAAAAGCATATGAATTTTAGGCACAATTTAAAAATATAAGCTCATGTGGATCACTAAAACCAGAAACTCAATCCATCCACTCCTATGAATTAAAAGCACACATAAAAATTAGAATAAGGAAACGTGAGCACCTGATTTCTCCTTCAAATTATGCACGAGCTCCTCGAGTTGTTCAACTCGGTCCGTTCAAAGCCTCCATGTAGAACTCGTCTTTCCCCTCTTTTACCTTTTTCTATCATCAAAATTCAAACAAACATCATTATCACATGGTTCATCAATAATAAAATAAGAGAACTATAAGAAAGACTCAATTGACTATCTAATTGATTACACATACTAGACACACCAACACAACACACTAAACATTAGGTAAGTTGCAAAAAATCGACATATCAACACTGGTTAAAATGTTAATATGGCACAAAAAATCAACCTCCTAACAAACAAACAACCAACAAAAGGAAAATTATACCCTTAGTGCTCATAAGATGAGGTAAGAATATCACACCCCCAAACTTAGTAAAAACGTAAGTCGAAACTAAGTTTGCAAAGAGATGTAATAGCCGAAATGTGAGCACTTTAAATATAATAAATCCTCACACACAAGAAAGAAATAATAAAGCAATAAAATGGAAGGGACAAGCCTTCAACAAGCGCTCATGTTTAACGTCGGAGAGTCACGATGGGATATCGCTTTGTAAACTACTTGATCGGAGGGCAGTCTTTTCGCATCCTCACCTTCAAGTACTTTCTTTCCCTCTTCTTGTCTACACTCAGCACCCACCTTTCTTGGTCATAAAAATATGATCCTTGGAATTATCTTCCTTCCATGGTTGTCTAGACACCTCCTTGTCAATCTTCCACTCAAATTCAGAGTCATTTGTCCTATTAAATTAAGATTAAACAAGTTAGAAACCACATCCATACTCTTATATGATTGAATCTCCATGGGCATCTTCATTGCTTGAAGGTTCGACTCGAACGACTGATCTAACGGACCTCTTGGGCATGACTGCATAGTCTCACGGTTTCGAGCATAACTTTCGCATTCAATCTCCGATTGAGGTGATTCTCTCATGATTGAGGTGATTCTTGTGTGAAAACGATCCTCTCTTCCGTGGCTTTCCATTCAACTATCTTAGAAGCTGGTTCGACCAAGAACTTGGTCGAACTGGCCATCTGCAATCTCCAGAATGTTCCCAGGTGCTTGGTTCGACTTGTGAGAGGTGGTTCGATCAAGAATCTTGGTTGAAACAGGGTAGAACCAGCTTCCTGAAGCTCCAAAATCCATTTCTGGCATCATTGGTCTCTTATACTGCATTCCGAACCTCAACATGATGGCTTTGTACTCTTTTGGGTTCATTATGCGTTGAGACAGAAACTTTTCTTTCTCCAATGTTTGCATCAATTGATTTAGGTCCGTGGTTTTTCTCCGGTTTTGGAGTTTTTCACGTAAATTCTTGTGCTGTGCTTTTTTATTTTCTTCTTTATTTGTCCCTTAGGAATGAATAGGGATCTGGATCCTCTTACTCTTTCCGTAGGCCAGTCAAATGAATTCATAGAGATGTCTTCAAACAACTTTTCTGCTTCAAGTGCTGTTTTAGATAACATCGCTCCACCTGATGATGCATCAATAAGAATTCGCGACTCACAATCCAATCCATAGTAGAAGATGCTTATGTACTGAGCCTTAGACATCACATAATGTGGGCACTGTCTGAGCATGTCCTTAAACCTGTCCCACGCCTCATGGAATTTCTCACCCTGATTCATAACAAATTGGGTGTTCTCTTGCCTCATTCTTAAGATCCTTGAGGGGGCATGTATTTCTCCAAAAACTTCTGTTGCAGTTTGTCCCATGTAGTGCAGTCTGCTGCATCAAGAGTCTCATACCAAGCTTCAGTCTTATCAATCAAAGAGAACTTGAATAGGGCGATCCTCCTAGTATTATCATTAGCTCCAGCACCCTTTTCACTGTTTGCATAACCAGGAATATTTTGAGATGCTGATATGGATCTTCAAAACAACCTCCAAAAAAGGGATTCTACTTTACCATGTTAATAAGCGCGGGATGTATCTCAAAATCATCATCTTCCCCCCTTGCTCCTATCAAACCCATGTTACCAATCCCATAGTTCATAAAAATTTCACGTATGACAACATTATCTGGATTCTGCCTTGCTCCGACCCTGTTTAGCTTAGTGTGTTATTCGTTCATTTCCTTCCTCTCCTTTTCTAGTGTACAAGTACCTCAGAAAAATTCAACGTTAGATAGAAATAAATAATCACAAATAAAAGTATTAATCAACAAGAAATAATAAAATCAATAATAACTGCCGTCCCTAGCAATGGTGCCAAAAACTTGATGCGCATTTTCTTTGCATGCAAAATTAATCTCCAAGTATTAAGGATATCAGTTGAAGCTTAAGCAAGCGACCAAGTTAAATATCGAACCCAAAGAACGACGTATTATCAATTTAATTATTTGCTAAATTAATTAAGACAAGGCAATTAAGTTTGAGGTTTATAATCTAATAACTAATATGCTGAAAATTAAATAACAATTAAAATAAAATAACACTGGAAGAATACGAAAGTGTCTCAAGAATGGGGAATAGGTAGCTCTAAGGTAATCCAGTTTTACTACTTAACTTCCCTCTCAAGTGCAGGCCAACTTTGCTGATGCGCGTTTTCTTTGCACACAAAATTAATCCCCAAGTATTAAGGATATCAGTTGCAGCTTAAACAAGCGACCAAGTTAAATTATTGAACCCAAAGGACGGTGTATTATCAATTTAACTATTAACTAAATTAATTAAGGCAAGATGTCAATTAAGTTTGAGGTTTAAATTATTAATCTAGTAACAAAAATATAAAATAACAATTAAAATAAAATAAACAATAGAAGAATTATGAAAATGGATCAAGTAGGAGAATAGGTAGCCCTATGATAATCCAGTTTCATTCATTAATCTCCCTTTCGTGTATCAAAGTCCGACTCTGTCTTGTGGAAATATGGACGCATCACTAAGCCATGCAAATCTACTCTATAGACACAAGTAAATATGCGTGTAACACATTTGAATAACCTTGGAGCAAGAAATATAATTTCACCCCCCTTTCTAGGTACTATCAGTATCAATTATTTCTCCCTAGGATTGGTACTCTAACCCGATATGATCTCTCTTTATAGGTACTAAAAAATTAATCTCTTTTTCCTGCTTATTAACCCGAATTCAATTCAATTAATAAACATTCATATATGACAGTTCTAATGAAGCTTCGGAGTCCCCTCACTTAGAATCATAACATAGATTCCTGCTCAGTAGTGAACACACTCAATCAATAACCAAGATATGTATTCAGACTCTACATAACAGTTAATGATGCACAAAACAACTCTGAGTATGAATTAAGAAAACATAATCATATATAAAATAAATTCACAAATAGTGTTGTACGGTGCATACACACGAAAGTTCAATTAATTCATAAGAACCTTCAAAACCTTAGATCTACCAAAATAGTTCTAGCCCATGATGTTGCGAAGAACAATCATGGGGGTTGGATAGATCTTACCCATATGTCTGGAAAATACAAGATAAATTAGAAAATAAATAAACCCTAGATATGGGCATCGTCGCGTCCTTCTCCATCTTAAATCGTCCTCTTGGTTCTCCTCTTAATTCCACAGACAAATCTTCAAAGTGATGGATGGATAGAGGAAAGGATATGGATGATGGTTGGGGGTGATCCCCTCTTGTGGGGTGTAGGATTGTTGTGGCCTCTCTCTAATCCAATCTCTTCTGCAATGATTTGATCTACATCCCCTTTTATACTTATAAGCTCTCCTTATGGACCTTTGATGAGCTTTTACTTGAGACATACTTCAAATTTGGCTAAGGAAACCCGGGATTACCAAAAGTATCACAAGCGCAATTCTGTTCGACCAAACCTTCCTTGGTCGAGCAACTCCTCCTGGTCGAATGCTGGTCGAACAACCTTTCTGTAAGTTTTCGGTATTTTGTTCAACCAGACTTCTCCCGTTCGACCTGATTTCTGCTAGTCGAACGGACTCCATTGGTCGAGTAAGCTTGCGCAGTCTCACCGTTTCGCATATAACTTCCACATCCAACCTCAGATTTGAGTAATTCTTATGCTCACGCAATCCTCTCTTCCTTAGATTTCTATCCAAATAAAGAACTCACAGAAAATTCAACATTTAAATGTATAACTAGTCATGCAAAGTGGCAGAGCTGTTCTGTTCGGTACAGCTTGTGCGATGTCACCACATTGATCATAACTTTCTCGTTTGGAATCTAATTGGGGAGTTCTTCATGCCAAAACGACCCTCTCTTATATGGCTTTCCAATCACATATTACAAATTCCTTCAAAGCTCCACATAAATACAGAAAAATTATGCAAGTTGGACGTACGTTTTTCAGCATCATTGCACAAATTGCACCTTTACTCCAACTTGGCACTTTTGATCCTTTTTCCACCTAAAACACAATAAAACACCTCAAGTGCACATTTTTCTCAAATATAATGAATATAAGATACTCGTGCTAATATATAAAAACAATTCTCATCAAATAGGTGTTAAATTAGACACTAAAACACGCTTATTTTCACTCTCAACATCTGCCTTGTGGACTATGGATGTATCACTGAACCATGAAAATCTACTCTATAGACACAAGTAAATATACGTGTGACACATGTGAATAACCTCGGAGCAAGAGACATAATTTTACTCCCCTTTCTAGGTACTATCAGTATCAATTATTTTTCACGTCTGGAATCTAACCCGATATGATCTCCATTTAAAGGTACTATAAAATTACCCTCTTTATCCTGCTTATTAACCCAATTCAATTCAATTAATAAATATTCATATATGATAGTTCTAATGAAGTTTTGGAGTCCCCTCACTTGTGAACGCACTCAATCTTCAACCAAGATACATATTTAGACTCCATATACCAATTGAAGATGCACAAAACGACCGTGAATATGGATTAAGAAATCACAATCATAAAAAAATCAATCCAAAAGTAGTGTTGTACGGAGGACACACAAGAGTCTTTTTAATTAATTCATAAAACTTTCAAAATTCTAGATCTACCAAAATGGTTCTAACTAATGATGTTACGAAGAACAATCATGGGGGTTTGATAGATCTTACCCATATGTCTGGAAAATACAAGATAAATTAGGAAATAAATAAAACCTTAGATGTGGGAGTTGTCGCGTCCTTCTTCGTCTTGAATCTTCCTGTTGGTTCTCCTCTTGATTCAACAGACGAATTTTCAAAGTGATGGATGGATGGAGGAAAGGATGTGGATGATGGTTGGGGGGTGATCCCCCCTTGTGGGGTGTAGGATGATTGTGTTCTGGTCTTCCTTGGTGTGATCTACATCCCCTTTTATACTTGTAAGATCTCCTTATGGACCTTGGATGAGCTTTTTCTTGGAAAACACGAAAATACACATACTGGTGAAAAACCAGACGATAACAAATTTCCGTGTCCCAGTTCGACCAAAGTGGTTTTGGTCGAACTGGAAGGCCTTAGTCGACCTACTGGTCGAGCTGCATGCGCAGTCTCACCGTTTCACGCATAACTTCCACATCCAAGCTCTAATCTGAGTGATTATTGCGCTCACGCGATCCTCTCTTCCTTGGATTTCCATCCATATAAAGAACTCACAGAAAAACTAAAATTAAAATGTGTAAAAAGTCATGCAAAGGGGAACAGCTGTTCTGTTCGGCACAGCTTGCGCGATGTTACTATTTTGATCATAACTTTCTCATTTAGAATCCAATTGAGGTTTTTTTTATGCCAAAACAATCATCTCTTCTGTGGCTTTCTAAAATTATATCACACTTACAGTTAAGAGCTCCATACAAATACAGAAAAATTATACAAGTTGAACGTGCATTTTTCAGCATTCCTGAACAAATTGCACATTTCCTCCAACTTTGCACTTTTGATCATTTTCTCACTTAAAACACAATAAAACACCTTAAATGCACCTTTTACTCAAATATATGGAATATAAGAGACTTATGCTAATATATGACCATAATTCCCATAAAAAATGTGTTAAATTGAACACTAAAACACGCTTATTTTCACTCTCATCAATGATTAATCAGTTAAATTTCAAGAATTCATCTATAAGATGGTTTGTATCACGGTTCCTGCTTATTGGTACATCATAACTTCTCATATCTTTTAAATTGTTATGCTTGGGACGCCATGTAAGGCTTGTTCTGTGATTTATGTACTCTAATTGGCCCTATGAGTCATTTATGTGGCTATGAGGCATATATGTGGCTTTGTGAGATATTTGGAGATGATTATGCTTGATTTGGTCTTTACTTGGCCATGTGAGGCATTTGGTAGGTAATAATGCTCGGTTTTTAGTCTTTATGTGACCCTGTGAGGCATTTGGTGGCAGATGATGGTCGTTTTAGCCTTTACGTGGCCCTGTGAGGCATTCATGTTTGGTTATATAACTATATTAGTGATGTTAAGCCAACGTGGAATTACATGTTGGGTTAAATTATCCTTGTGACGAATCTATTCTGAGGGCTAAGGCTACACTGTTGTTGTTTGTCCAGTAATGATCATGTTTGATGAACCTATTCTTGTGATTTTGTATATATTGAGTCACCAATAGGTTTTCTTACCTATGTAGGAGACCATGGCCCAATGATGATGTTATTTAGAGAGTTAAGTGTTCATTGAAGCCTAATAGTACCTATGTTGACACTAAACGCTTAGATAAGCTTGTTCTTGCCCCTAATATTAGGTGTTCCGAGTCACCATTTGGTTTTTTACCTATTAAGGAGACTATGGATATATCTTGCTGAAAATGGTAAATTATATTTCAGTCCTATCGATTACAATTGCTTACGTTATTACTTTACAGTAGAAAAACTCATCATATTCTTGTCTTGAGTCGTTCCCAAATTAGATTTGTGAACTTACAAGTAAAAAATATGTGCTCCTGGGTTTCTTCGTTTTCTATACAGAATCCACATTCTCGATCCTCTGCATCTCCCCATATTCTGTCTTTCGTTAGAAGTCTTTGTCTATGGAGGAGCCATAATCGGAAGTTATGCTTTCTCAGGATGGACTTATTCCAAATATTCTTGAAGACAAAGGATTTAGGATCGATTAATTTCCTCTTTGCTTATGTGTTCGTACATTTTTCTGCTATTTTCATCTGCACTAGAAATCCTTTCATTCTTCCTTCCCATTCTTGGATTTTTTGGCCATCACTAACACCTTCCATGATTTTGTCTCTAACTCATAGAATCATTCTCCAAGGGTAGGAGGCATACGACCCTGGGGATGTAGTGCCATGGGTGTTGTCTTCATATACACTGAAAGAATCCATTTGTTCACAATGAATCTGATTTGCTATATATATCCCAAGCCGCTGCTACTATTAAGGCACTATTCTATTTTTTCAAGTCTCGGATCCCTAGCCCTCCGTTCTCTTTAAGTTGAGTAACGTTTTTCCAAGCCACCAGACTGTGTTTGGACCTCCAAATGAAGTGTCTGATAATACTCTCCACTCTACTAGGGCCCACTACTGGAACTTTAACCATTGAAAGCCAAAATGTGAGGATTCCATATACTCCAGTTGCTACAACTTCCAACATGCTCGTGAATGATAACAACTTTGATGACCATCTATTAATATAGTCCGTAATTGATTTCACAAGGGGGTTGAACTGTTCTTCAGATTGTCTATTTACTGTCCAATACTCTCTTGACTGCCTTAGCTGATTTGGTGTTTTCATCTGCTACTATTAATAGATTGTCTGTAAAGGCTAGGTGGGAAACCTTGTTCCTAGCACAGAACTTGGAGTGGTATCTCAGGTTTTTCAATTTGATTTCATATTTGAGCAATCTTGATACGTACTCCATGCATACTACAAACAACATTGAGGAGATTGGGTCCTCTTGCCTCAGCCCTCTCTTTCATTTGAAAAAATCCTTTGGCTGGCAATTGATGATGAGGGAGAAGGATGTGGTGGAAATACACTGGGTGATCCAGTTCACGAAGATCTGTGGGAACTGGAGCTCAGATAGTAGATTGATAAGAAACCTCTAATCTACTGTATTATAAGCATTCTTGATATCCACTTTTAGTACAATTCTCGGGGAAATGTCCTTAGCTTTGCATCCATATCTCAAGAATAATTCTTGAGCTAACATGATACTATCTGTCATCTTTCGATCTTTAACAAATCCCGATTGTGCTGGATTGATAATCTTCGGTAGGCACTCCTTCAGTCTTTGTGCAATAACTTTTTGATATGATTTTGTAAACCATATTTCAACATGATATGGGTCTGAAATCCTCTACTGAAAGCTCAAGATTATTTTTAGGAATAAGCGAGACAAATGTTGCATTAAGCTGTTTCAACAATTTTCATTCATGAAGAATTCATGAACAATGTTAGTGACATCCTGTCCTACCACATCCCATCATTTGACAAAGAACCCTACTGTGTACCCATCTGGACCCGGACCTTTATTTGCATCGATTCTTTTCAGAGCATGGACTATCTCTTCATCTATAGCTGTCCTTACTAAAGCATTCCCTGCTTCTGCATTCAGTAACAGCCCCTGTTTAATTACTTCCCGATCCACCATCCCTGAGGCGCTACCTTCTTTGCCAAATAAATCTATATAGTACCCATGAGCTTATTAACCATATCTGATATGCTCGTTGATGGCCCCTGCTCATTGTATACTGCAATAATGAAGTTTCTCTTGACCATGGCATGGAAGTAAGATGTATTTTTATCCTGGGCCTTAATGTACTTATTCTTGATGAGTTTTTAGATGAAGCTCATCTCATATTTCTCCAGTGTGCTGACTTCCATAACTTTATGCTTCATAATTTTCCACTACTATTTGTTTTGTTTATTCATGCATTCCTTTTGCATGATTTCCAATTCATGTCTTACTCTCTTGGCTCTCTCTGAGATGTGCATAAAATCTTTCTTGTTTAAGAGTCTCAAGACCAATTTGAGTGCTTTGAGCTTATGGCACAGGGAATATTATTGGGTCCCTCTGATATGCAGGTGTCATGTCTCTGCTACTATGCTTGGGAAATTGTCATGCTCCATCCACATATTGAGGAATCTGAATGGTTTTGTTGTACCTGTATCGGGCTTGATCAGCGAAGTGATGACTGGACAATGGTCTGAGGTAAATTCTTGAGGGAGAAACTCCGATTCCAGCATCCATCCTGAACTCCTCCATAGTTGGCAACTCATAACCTTATCAAGTTTACTCCAATGTTTACCATTTGACCTTGTGAAAAAACAGCCCCTGGATGCTGAATCTTGTAGCCCTAACAAGGTGCATAAATTGGTGAATTCATTCATACCATGATTCATACTCAGGTTTGATCTCTCATTACTCTTCATGGTAGTGTTAAAGTCTCCAATGATTATCCATTCCTACAAACAATTCCACAAAATCCTTCTCTCAGTATAAGAGTTCGAAGTATAGATAAACGAAATATGAAATTTCTTAGATGAAACTAGGCATGTTGCCTTAGCGGTTACAACTTTTTCATGCATTACAAACTCTCCTAAGGAGATTCTACTGGCATTCCACAATACTAGGATTCTTCCTTCAAAATCGAGATTAAAGTTATGAACAAATGACCAGCTTTCTTCTTCACTATTTCCTCCAACTTCATTTGTTTTAGTCTTGTCTCAAATACTCCTGCTACCACAACGTCTTTCTTTGCACCAATCTGAGAAGTGCATTGTGGGTTGCTGTGCTACCCAGGCCACACGCGTTCCATGAGAGGAGACTCATAGGGACTGATCTTCCAATTATAGAAGGTCATCTGAATCAAGACGACGTTTGGATTTGCTAATTGCTAGGGCTTCCATGCACACTTCTTTTCCCTTTCGACTGACTGTAGCATCATTCACTGGCTGCTTCTGGATTTTTTTCGAACCTAAATCTGGTCTGTAGGTGGTCTTCAGACTCTATGGTAGGGGCTACCTCTGCTAGTGCCTTAGATATTTCTCTTTGAGGGGCAGATCTCTTCTTCCTGTACCTCATTTTTCTCACAATTTTGAATTGAGTATTTCTCCCCTCTGGAGCATGAAGTACCTTAGAGCAAGAGACATAATTACACCCCCTTTATAGGTACTATCAGTATCAATTATTTCCCGTGCACTAAGTACTCTAACTCGATATGATCTCCCTTTATAGGTACTATATAATTATTCTCTTCATCCTACTTACTAACCCGAATTCAATTCAATTAATAAGTATTCAAATACAATAGTTCTAACGAAGCTCCAGAGTCCCCTCACTTAGAATCATAACATGTAATCATGCTCAGCAGTGAACACACTCAATCAATAATCAAGATATGTATTCATACTCTACATAATAGATAATGATTACAAAACGACTCTGATTATGAATTAATAAAGCATAGTCTTATATAAAATAAATCCACAAGTAGTGTTGTACGGAGTATACACACGAAAGTTTAATTAACTCGATAAAAACCTTACCAAAGTAGTTCTAGCACATGACGCTTCGAAGAATGTTCATGGTATTTGGATAGATCTTACACAGTCTTGAAAATTACAAGAAAGATTAAGTCACGAATTAAACCCTAGATGTGGGCACCGTTGCTTTTTGCTCCGTCTTGAATCTTCACTTGGTTCTCACTTGATTTGCTGCACGAATCTCTCTCTACAGCTCCTGCAGATGGAGTTAGGGTTTGGATGTGGTATAGGATGGATGTGGAATCTAACTCTCTTTTTGATGTGATCGACACCCCTTTTTATACTTGTAACTTCTCCTCATGGACCTTTACTGGGCTTTTTCGTAGAAACACGCACATGCACGTACTGGAGGTGGAAATCCCGATGTTTCAGCGCTGATATGTTCTAGTTCGACCAGACTTGGTTTGGTCGAACGACATGTCTGTAAGTTGAAACTCATCTTCATGTTCGTCATTCGACTTGACCTCCGTGGTTCGACCAGGCTTCACTTGGTCAAACGGGACCTCCTTGATCGAACGACCACTCTGTAAGTAGAAACGTTCCAGTTCGACTTCACCATTGTAGTTCGACCATCTTGAGCGTGGTTGAACAGCCTCCATTCTGGTTGAGCTGCACCTCGAAAAATGTGTTTTCCAATTTCGAGCACTTCTAACCTATTTTTCTGTACAAATATGCTCAAATAACCTTCGTAGCATCTTATTCGTGGATTTTCCATAAACATCCTGATTTGTCTTGACAATAGATCAAATCATACTCAATTTTCACATAAATCCGAGCTCAAAATATGTGAATTATCACTCTCATCAGAACACAATAGGGGTCTTCATCTGGCATGAGGAGGTTGCACATATCAACCGAGTGACATAGGGAATTACAATGAGAGCAATACTTTGGTACAAAGTCATACACCACCATTTGTTCAAATGAACCTCATTCCATTTCCACCATCAAAGACTCAGGGAGGGGTTTAGCAGCATCAAGCTCGATTAGCACCCTGATGTACGAGATACGTCCTCTCGATGTCGTTACATTATCCATGGCTAGTGGGACTCCAATCGAAGATGTGAGGGAGCTAAGATGCTCAGCTGTCCACCTCTCTAAGGGAAGGGAAAGGAATTTAACCCACACTGGAACTTGGAAAATGTCTTCATGGCTAAACTAAAAATTACGGGAGACTCGATTAAGCATCAGGAATCTCCCATTGATTCCATAGGGCCCTCCTCGCAGCACCCGTTCAACATATGCTTCGTTTCTCATCTTAAAGATGATTGACCCCAATTCATGGTGATGGGGTGTAACCTCCACATTCCACTGGCTAGTAATTTCGAGCAAAGCCCCATACCCAGGGTGTCTGTTGGTAAAATAGCCCACTAGGAAATAGTCCCAATCAGTAGCGAGGCATTCACTAGACATCACGACTCTACCTGGAGCGACGGGGGATATAGTGCAGATTGGGAATTGAGAGAGGCGGCGATTACGGATATTAGGAGGGTTTATCTGAGCACGGACTGATGTTAGAGGGTAGGGGTGGAGGTGGATAGATTGGGGAGAGGGTCGACGAGGTAGTGTGTTGGGAGGAAGGTTGGGGAAGGAGTTAGGGGCGGGGGAGACAGGATAAAGGCTAGCAGGGTGAACAAAATGGCTGCGGGTTTGAGTAAGGCTGGAACCCTATCATTTGAGCTAATAGCCGGGGGAAAGGGCCAAACACGGGCGTAGAGGAGGAGGAAATGACTAGTCTAGCTAGCTGGATAGGAGAGGGACGAGTAGGGAAAGGATGACTTGAAGATGAAGTTGGGTAAAAAAGAGTAGAAGCTTGTAAGGTTCCAAAAATGATGATCTTTCTAGGGGATTTGGAGTTAAGAGGATGGAAGAGGAGGAGAAGCCATAACTTGTGAGTAAGTGACAGGTGAGGAATGAGTTATGGGGGAGTCAACATATAAATTGAATTAGGGTTGGAGTGGGGGCTTTGGGCGCAATAGTAGAGTGAAATCCCATCAAAGTCTCTTTAAATGTGCAGAATTGTACTTGGTTTTCCAAATTGACGATAGAGGTTGGTGAGAGAGTCGCCTTCCTCGAGCTTTGAACAGAACATTGGGCAGCACTAATAAGGCTGGTAGGGTCATGGCCTACCTCTCCTTCATTTAATGCTCCCTCTATCATTCCCATAAACTTACCATCAGCTCCATGCAGCTCTGAGGATGCTTCTCTATGCTTCCACCTACCACCTTTCTTTTTCAAATCCAATTTAGATTTGAATTTGAAATCCACCCATTGGTAGCGATCTTCCACCGACTGAGAGGAGGTACCGAGGTTATTGAAAGTAGCTGATTTACTCCTTGTCCATCTGAGGGACTGCATCAAAGGGTTGTTGGCTTTACGTGATGTTTGGTTTTTGACAGCGCAGCTGTCATAGACATCAAGTTCATGCTGGTTGGAACTAATAGGGTTCTCATCCTCTAGGTTGCTTTCAGGCTTCTCCTCCCTCTTCTTAGTTCTGGAGCTCGACCTCAGGATCCTAGAGGAGGATGGGATCGGCTTCGAAGCTTTCCTCGGCACCGATCACTACACGAATCAACAACACTGAACGTAGGGGTTGCTGACGGGAAAGCTATCAGAACCCAATCTACCGGCTAGATTTAGTGATTGGAGAGAGCATTTCTAGAGAAAAAATAGGATATTTGACGTGCTAGTAGTCACCAATAGGTTTTAGAAATATTTTAGGACCATGCTCTGTAATGAAATTTTTTCTGAGAGTGAATTGAACAAAAAGTCCATATCATTATATATGATGTTTGTTTACAGCTTAAACAATACATAAACATGAAAAGGACATTGTAAAGTCCATTGTTTATGTTATAAACAATAAAAACTGCTATTCTTAGAGCATAAACAACAAAAACAGTTCATCCATGCTCAATAATCAAACACCTAAACATTGCACAAGCTTTGCAATGTCATAAACCAGCTTATAAGTTGGCTCCTCTGCTACTAGCTATATTATGTAGCCCATCACTAATTCTTCATCAATCTCAAGATTGATTGGCAAAGTTCCCTCGTGTGGCACTTTATAATTGTTACCTCCTTCTACCTTCATTATTTCAATTAGGCACGATTGCAGGCTAAGAAACACATTGTTGAGTGTAGCTTCTGTTAGGTTTTCAAATGAGATCCTCCCATTATTAATCAGTTCATCTACATTGAATCTTGTTGTTTCAACTTGTAGTGACCGTAGAGCCCTAAAACACCTTAAGTCATTGATACTGGTGTCTGGAGAGTTTGGAGACTGGTTAACAAGTTTGATGTTGAATCCATCAGATCTTGCAGCTATTCCAAACTCCAGATCACTATCAAGTATGTGTGCTTTTTCATTATCCTATTGGATAATTATATCATTGCTTATATTTGGTGGCCATTTAGCTTTTACGGCTGGAATTATTTGATAACATGTGTAAATATGCATATAAAATAATCTTTTAAATAAACTAAAGCATATGTGTCTAGAATATGTTTCAAACTGTTAAATGATCTTAAATAGGTGGTCATTGTATACCTGATTGATAATGGAGTCTCTGATTATTTCTTTGTTGACAGTGTCAGATGGTTTAGTAATATTGTCCCTGGCCGTATTCTTCTTGCTGGCTCAATCTTTGAGAAATGAAACATGCCTATTTTACCATCAAACAACACATGCCCCTCACTTCCAAATGTAGGCCTAGAAACGGAACACATAAACATTATTTTGGTAATGAATTTTTTTGACTTGCATGTTCTGTGTGGCTCTTTTTCCCCTGGTATTATGTAGTACCTCTCCTTCACAATTATTATTAGAATCATTTTTCATCGATATGCACCACTTTGTACATTTCACCAAATATCAGCTTGTTTGCATTCCTATCATGATGAATCTGATAAAAATAATAATTGAACCTTTAAAGCTTTTTCTCCGGAGTTAGCTTAGCCTTAATTGAGTTTGTATGAGCTTTGATATCTCCTTTTTTTATCCAACAACCCACTGTGGATTTTCTCACCTTTAACTGCTCTATAAGTCTTCTTATTTTGCCTCTGTTTTCAAAAGCTCCTTCATTTGCTCAGGCTCTAGTTTAATTCTTTTTGCTTTTGGAACTCTTTTTTTATTGGAAATGAAATTGACTAGCTTGCATGCTTCAATCTGCCTTTTAGCATCTGCCTAAATGTTGAATATTGTTCTTGTAGTTACTCCAAAATGTAAGATTATTATAGCCTAGTGTCATTAATAATTAGATATATAAGATATTTATTATGATCAAATATCTTAAATAAAGATATGTTTTAAAAAATAATATCTATGAGATAAATAAGGTCATATATATTATGGATAATTATCACATTGATAGAATGTGATTTGATAAAGATTCACTATCCAGATCTGGTCTCCTCTCCACCTGTGAAAGAGACATGGTTTAATTAATTATCCATCACTTAAAAGTTTTAAGTATTGTGCCCTAAAGAAGGGGTGAGGAGAAAGAAACCAGTTCCGGTGTAATTCGTAGGAGGAACACATCAAAGGAAGACCGCCATTAATGGTGTGCCAAGGTAAGTTTTCTAATCATTGTTACAAGATGTAAAATCCATGAAGATCTAAGATCCATGTCAATTATTGAATTAATTACTTATGATGAATTTATGCTAACATGTGGTATTATAGCATGGTTTTGGATCTCATAATTTTTTTATCTAATTATTGATCATATAATTAAAGTGATCATATTAGAAAAGGTTCTCAACATATTGAATGAAATTCGACTTATGTATGCTTCGCACAAATTACCAATAAATAATTCATGCAGTGGAGTTTTTTTTTGTAATTAATTATGTGAAATGATCATGGATTATACGTATTAATTAATGGAGTAATATGTAATGGGACCTAATAATTTCAACTTGAGTTATGAAAATACTGTTTATGAATCTAATGAAATTAATTATATGTTAAGGGCTTGGAATCAGAGTTCAATTATGAATCACCAAAATTTTAATTAAAAGCTCACAAATTAAGTATAATGTGAGCATGTATTCGTTTGCCTTTCGTATCAACTAAAATGGATTTTATAATGTTAATGAATATATACATTAATGTTGGGTCCTGTAATAATTACGCATTTTTAATGTGCTTGGGATTAATTGTTTTGCTTGTTAGCGAAATCATCCAGCACTGACGTTTACTGACTTGTATTATTTTTATAACAATTAAAGATTATATTTTAGGGATATATACTAATTTATTTATATTAAAATATCTCTATTATGTTATGTATATTTAACTGCCGATGATATTTATAATGTTAATGTGTCATATATGTTAAGATGCCAAATTCGGTGATTTATGAATGCTTATGAAATAATTTAATTATTACTCAATTTTCTATTGAGTATAATCTATTATGAGAATCTTTGATAAGATTATAAGGAATGATTTTATATACGATTTATATTATTTTAATGTTGGCCTGTTAATCACCAAAATGGTCTGATCTAAAAGATTAATAAAGATAAATTGTATAATTAAATATTAATTTTCCATATTTATGTGATGCTTGAATAAAGAGAATTATTATAAGGGTTGTTAAAATTTTCATAATTATAAAACTTTAAATTCACCAAAAGGTGATGGCTAGTCTTTATAATTTATGAATATGAATGTGAAAAATTAAAAATTAGTATATTATGTCAAACTGTTTTGTATGTCCAAAGATGACAAAATAGTTTTGATGGATATATTTAATTATCAAATAATGTTAAACTTGCAAGCATCCTTATGATTATGATTCTATATCGTTGTGTCGCCCAATGAAGAACATCGATATACATTTATTCTCGTCAATTCTGGATTTGTTATTTAGTTACTCAAGGTATTTATGAGAATAAATTATATTATTCTTATTCTTAAAATACATTTACTCGTTAGTCTCTACTCGCATGCTGCGTCTGTTCCATTACAAATGGATTAAAGTAATCTAAATAGTCAATAGTGTGAATAAATTCAATTTCACCAAAGTGTTTTAGATTTTACTTGTCACTTCAAGATAAATTGTTTCTTTGCTTGTATTAGAAAGAAAGCTAAGTAATCTAACTATAATGTTTAGGTTAGATCAAACAGACCTAGCCTAATATTTATGCAAATGAATATGGCTAAGAATTAAGTCTATCATACCTAAGTTATAAATAAATCTCTTAATGGAACACTAATGACTACTTTGACCACCATGAAGTTTGATGGTTTTCGTGCCATGGTGAACTTATCATCAAAGATAATAAATATTCCAAAGACTTATGTCTTTCGTAAAGAATGTGATTGAGAACTTATTATAAGTGCAGTTTATAGAGAACTCGATCACTATATTCTAAGTATGACATGTTCCAAATGAATTGTAACACCATGAAAGATAAATAATAGAATGTGAATAAACTTCTCATAAGATTGAAATGTTTGTTTAAAAGGAAATAAAGTTTAAGAAAAATTTAAACATCATATTTGTTTAAAAAAACTAATGAATTTGGAACCAAACGTGGTATTAATGTTTTGGGTAACTCTCCAAAAGAATTATTTCAAGTATTAATTAAAGCCTTTCATGATCTAGACACTTATTGATCTTGATACTGTGTGAATTGCACTAAAGAAAGACAAAATAAACACACAAAGAATAGAGTCACAATAACTACACAGGTTCTTATAATAGTTTACATTGCTAATTGTGAGTCTTATGGTAATACCTTTCTTAATGGAATAAGGATTTTTGTATCACCTTTAATTTTAAAATTTCACATTATGGTTATATCTATCTTTTATAAGAAAAATCTCATTCTATAAATGCTCGATGAACATTTATTAATGAAGTTGAAAAAATTAGATAGAAAGTGAAAATTATAAAGTCGGATAGAAGTGATGAATTTCATGGAAAGTATGATATATTATCATGCTCAATTACTAAATTTCAAGAGAATACATATATTAAACTAGGGAATATTATTAGAAGGAAAAGAAAAAGAAAATAAGGCAGAGTACAGAAGATAAAGATATTGTGCAAAAGGCAAAAAAGCCTAATATTGAGCCAAACAGACTTCTAAAAAAAGTAAGCAGATAAATAAGCCAAGACAATTGACATTAATAGTGAATACATAAAAGAGCACATCCTTAAGATTAAATCCTGCGTAATGAACCTCTACGAGTATTCCATCTTTCCTCGGGAACGCCGCGGTTCCTAGTAGAATTTTATTAGGCTGCCTTTAATAAGAATTCGTGTAGCAGTCCACAGCCTCACAATCATCTGTGCTTGCAAGCATTGAGCTGGTGTCGTCAAAAGCTTGTTTTGCAGTGTGGGAACGAGTAATCGGCTTAGAGCCCGCTTGTGCAATTTTATTTTTTCTCGATGTTCAACCTTTTAAAGTTTTGTGCTACTTTCAAGGGTGGGAAAATGATCAAAGTCATTTTGTTTCGAGTCAAGTTCTTTTGAAACTTTGGCTATAGCGTTGAAAGACTCAGTTGATGCAATCAAATCCACTCGAGGAGCGCACTCAGTATCATAGTCTTGCAACATGGTTCCCTCAAAACTGATCAGCCCTGTGTCTTTAGCAACTTAGAGTACATATTCAACAACCAAATCAGGGGATTGAGGTGAATCAGAATTATGAACCTGATAAGTTGTCACGCCCCGACCCCAGACAAAGCGCGACAACCGCCACGTTAACCATAAATTTCACAGAATGGGTGCACTCCACTCCACAAAGTTTATAGAAAACGTAAGGCTTGCTCTCAAGTACCTGTAGAACTGAACAACTGATAACAACGGGTACAACCCGAGGACATCATCTCATAAAGTATCAACAAGGATTTACAAAGGTACAAAATTCAACGGTGTAACTTAGTTTAAAAAAAATATACATGAACGATATAACATCGCGAAGGTACAAAAAGAACATCAAGGGGGTCACCAAATATAAACTATACAATCTCGCCAATGAATCCGTCAATTTACATAAAAGAGAAAGTACCCAAAACACGGATTGGATGATGAGCAAACGATAGGCAAACCTCCAACCAAAACGATATCAACAGCCTGAAAAGGAAAGAATGATGGGGGGTGAGCAAAACCACTAGCTCAGTGAGGTGATAAGCCGGTCACCCGACCCTTATACAAAGCATGTACTCCCACTCGCGGTTCATAACATAAAATCCCACAATTCGTCCCACAATAATTATTCTCACTCAGTGTACATATTAATGAAAATAAAAACCTTAGTGCACATTTATGAATAACACAATTAGTTCAAACAACATGTTATCACATAAAAGACGCGTGGATAGTCAATATCCTCCTCGAACTGAGCTCTCCGTCGAGAGACAGTCCAAGCCCGTCACCGTTACTCTAGATAAAATGCACATTAATATTCTTTCTCAATACGCCAAGTGCTAAAGTTCACAATTCAATATCGACGTGAATACTTGAAATGATCAAACATATAAACATATATGACATGCATGCCCCACACCGGTGACGTTGACTGAGCCTATAATAGACTGATCCATCTAACGATCACCCTCCAGAGTATCAGTATTTGGCAAATGGACAGATGCCTCGTTAGATCTAACTCACCCAGGTTTGCCAATCACGGGCAACTTGGTTGTCACTCTAATTCACCCGAACCGCGACAATTCGGGCTATTAAATTAATGTCGCTCCAACTCACCCGAACCGTGACCAATTCGGGCTACTTAACCTTGGTACCAGGCATACATATGCATGTGCATCATAAGATGAATAACGACTCAAGTTAGAGTCTTAATTGGCACACAAGAATAACCAGAAATCAATAATACTCATAAAATGGCTAACATGACTCTAACCAGAGCAATCGAGCCAATCAGGCTCTTTACCACATAACATAATACCAAATAATTTTCTTATCAATTAACTAAAACTAAAATAAATGCACATTTATCGAGGGTCCACACTTCCCACAAGAGAAGGCGTTCCCGAATTATCAACTCACAAGGAAGTGATTAACTCTCTCCTGAATCTGAAGTCGGTCCCTTGCCCTTCGTCGATGGTTCTTTACCTAGAAAGGAGATGAGCAATTAAAGACAAATTAAATATAACTAACTATTAGCGTTAACATCCCTTTCATTGCTAAAAACAAATCCTAATCGAGTTCGAACGAGTCGATATTAAATAAAAATGGCATGTAACTCCTTAACATCAGTTCCCAATCCCATATAACCGTTTCAATACATTAACTAAACGAAACGATAAAAAAATAAGTTTGAATTCGACATAAAAATTCTGAAATTTTCAAGCTAGCGGCAGTTTACGAGAAAAATCATAACTAATTGTAGAATAATCGGATTGAGGCGTTTCAAGTGGCTACGGAAAGCTAACGAGTTCAGCTACGTACAAAAATTAAGTTTGCAAACTTTCAAGGTTAATAGCTATGTCAAAATCAGTTCGAACAGTCTGCAAATTACCCACATACCAAAAAGAAAAACCCCACAAAATTACAAAATCATGGAAGAAGGAAGCTTAATTCACACACCACTTACCTCAAAACAACTTAAAAACCACCTAGGATGAGGGTTGTAAGGGAGAATTTGATCAACAAGGGTTTCTCCTCTTCCTCTCTTCTTTCCCCTCTTTTGCTTTTCTTCTCCCGTTCTTCTCTCTCTTTTTTTTTTAACTTTAGCCTTAATAATTATATATCAGGCCATTTAAGTGGGTTGAAACTTTGGGCCACAAAATAAATAAATAAATAAATTTGGGCTTTCTAAAAAAAATATAGTTGGACTTAATTGGGCTGGCCTTTTGGGCCATAAAAATAAATAATTAGGTTTTGGGCTTTCTAACAAAATCTAGTTGGGCTAAGATAGGGCTGGCCTTTTGGGCCATAAAATAAATAAATAGGTTTTGGGCTTTCTAAAAAAAATCTAGTTGAACTAAGATATTATAAAGTATCCCCTCCTCCAAAAAGTTTCGTCCTCGAAACATAAACGTACCTAGAGATGAAAAGAGATTTGGATGGTGTTGACGCATGACTGACTCTGGTTCCCATGTTTCTTCTTCAATTTGATCACTTCTCCATAGAATTCTCACCATAGGAATGGATTTGTTACGAAGCATTTTCTCTCGGCGATCTACAATTTGAACAGGTTGTACTTCGTACGATAGATTTTCCTTTAATACAACTGGGGGATCTTTGAGCACGTGCGAAGGATCTGGTTCATATTTTCTAAGCATAGAGACATGGAGACATCGTGAATCTTCGACAATTCCGATGGTAGCTCAAGTCGATACGCAACACGACCAATCCTTTGCACGATCGTAAACGGTCCAATATACCTTGGACTCAACTTTCCTCGACGGCGGAATCGCAACACGCCCTTCCATGGAGAAACTTTCAGAAAAACTTTGTCTCCTTCATTAAACTCCAAATCGCGCCTCCTATTATCTGCGTAGCTTTTCTGTCGATCTTGCGCTGCCTTAAGTCTGTCTCGAATAAGTTGTATTTTTGCCTTCGCATCTTCGATAAGCTCTACTTGTTCGATTTGTCTCTCGCCAACCTCATCCCAAAAGAGTGGTGTTCGACACTTTCGGCCATACAGAGCTTCGTACGGGGGCATTCCAATGCTTGAATGATAACTGTTGTTATAAGCGAACTCCACCAAAGTTACGTACTTATCCCAGCTACCTCCCAAATTCAACACCACTGCACGTAACATGTCTTCTAGTGTCTGTATAGTTCTCTCTGACTGTCCATCAGTCTGTGGATGAAACGAGGTACTGAATAGTAATTTTGTACCTAGCGCTTTCTGCAGACTAGGCCAAAAACGGGAAGTGAATCTTGGATCACGGTCAGATATGATTGACACTGGTACTCCGTGCAATCTCACGATCTCATCGACATATAACTTGGCAAGTTTCTCTAAAGATTCGTTGGTATGCACTGGAAGGAAATGTGCCGATTTCGTCAGACGATCGACAATGACCCAAATTGAGTCATGACCCTTTTGGGTTCGAGGTAAACCAGAAACAAAATCCATTGTGACGTTTTCCCATTTCCACTCAGGAATAGGTAGTGGTTGAAGCATGCCGGCTGGTTTTTGGTGTTCCGCTTTAATCTGTTGGCAAGATAAGCACTTTGATACAAATTCAGTAGTGTCCCGTTTCATACCTGGCCACCAATAATGCTCCCGAAGTGTTCTATACATTTTGGTACTACCAGGATGCATAGCATAGGCTGAAGAATGGGCTTCCTCAAGAATAGCTCTACGAACATCAAGTTCTGATGGAACACAAACACGATTTTTAAAAGTAAGAAGTCCATCATCCCGAATTTGATATTCTGTTTCTTTTCCTTGATTTAGCTTCGCCATCTTCTGTTGTAAATAAACATCATGTGATTGTCTTTCTCGAATTTTCTCGAACAAGGTAGGTCTAACCTCGAATTTGGCGATTAAGGCAGAATCATTAGACTTTTCACAATCGAGCGAAATGTGTAAAGATTTAAATTGCTCCAACATAGGAAGATAAAAAGATTGAATTGAAGCAAGTGAGGTAGAAGACTTTCTACTCAGAGCATCTGCAACAACGTTCGCCTTGCCAGGATGATAATCGATGACTAAGTCATAGTCACTAATCAACTCCATCCATCGCCTTTGCCTGAGGTTGAGCTCCTTTTGCGTGGTGATATACTTTAAGCTCTTGTGATCAGTGAAAACCCGACAAGTTGCACCATACAGATAGTGTCTCCATATCTTCAATGCAAAGACTATTGCAGCCAACTCTAAATCATGTGTAGGATAATTTTCTTCGTTCTTCTTCAATTGCCTTGAAGAGTAGGCAATAACCTTTCCTTCTTGCATGAGAACGCATCCTAATCCTTGTCTCGAGGCGTCGCTATAAATGGTAAATTCTCCAATCACTGGGTCTGGCAAAGCAAGAATAGGAGCTGAAACGAGTCGTCTTTTCAATTCTTGAAATGCTTCCTCGCATTCTTCACTCCATTCAAATTTTACCCCTTTCCGAGTCAATTTAGTCAAAGATGAAGCCAATAACGAAAAGTCTTTGACAAACCGTCGATAATATCCAGCTAATCCCAGAAAACTACGAATCTCTGTCACGTTCTTTGGACGCTCCCAATCTAGTATAGCTTGAATCTTCACTGGATCGACGTAGATTCCTTCTTTAGAAATGTGATGACCCAAAAAGCTTACCTCGCGAAGCCAAAATTCACACTTCGAGAATTTAGCATAAAGCTGATTTTCTCTGAGAATGTTCAGAGCAATTCTTAGATGATGAGAATGCTCGTCGTCCGATTTAGAATAAATAAGAATGTCATCAATGAAGATGATGACAAACTTATCTAAGTACGGCCGAAAGACCCGATTCATAAGATCCATAAAAGCTGCAGGAGCATTTGTGAGTCCAAAAGGCATAACACAGAATTCAAAATGACCGTATCTGGTTCGAAAAGCAGACTTAGGGATATCAGATTCCCTAATCTTGAGTTGGTGATAACCGGATCGCAAATCAATTTTTTGAGAACACAGTTGCTCCTTGCAATTGATCAAACAGATCATCGATTCTTGGAAGAGGATATTTGTTCTTGATAGTCACCTTGTTCAATTGACGGTAGTCGACACATAGACGAAGTGATCCATCTTTCTTCTTGACAAAAAGAACTGGAGCACCCCATGGAGATGTGCTAGGTCGTATGAAACCCTTCTCCAATAATTCCCCAAGTTGTGTCTGGAGTTCCTTAAGCTCAGCAGGCGACATTCGATATGGAGTAATCGATATAGGTGTGATTCCAGGAGTACGTCAATGGAAAAATCAATCTCTCGATTCGGAGGTTGTCCTGGTAAGTCTTCGGGAAAGACATCAGGAAATTCATTCACGATTGGGATGTATCTAGTTTAGTTTCAGAAAGAGAAGTATCGATGACAAATGCCAAGAATGCCTCACAACCCTTACGCATTAATTTATGCGCAGTCAACATTGAAATAAAAGAGAGGGATCTCGTTTGAAGTTTACCCTCAAAAACAAGTTCTGAGAATCCTGGTCTACGAAAAATAACAAGCTTCTCGTGGCAATCGAGAATTGCATGATGAGAAGAAAGCCAATCCATGCCAAGAATAACATCAAGATCAATCAAAGGCAATGGTATCAATTCAGCCTCTAAAATGACATCTTTGATCTTCAATGGACAACCAAGGAATACTGAATCACGAATTAGACGCTCTCCAAGAGGGGTATGAACGATGATTCCAGGTGACAAATGAGAGATAGGATAATCTAAGATCGCAGTAAGATCATCTCGGATATAAGACCTATCAGAACTTGGGTCAAATAAAGCGTAGACCTGATGGTCTCCCACAAACACATGGCCTAAAGAAGCAATATTAGGTGAGATTGTGATTTAAAAAATTTGAAAAGATAGAATTTCTTACGAATGTTTTATTCGTAATCAAGTGGCATAACAAGGCGGGGTTAGATTTAGCATGTGAAAATACTCAAATTATAAATTACCTGTCACAACCTTCGGATCTGAGCGAGCCTCTTCTTGGGAAATATGAAATACTCTAGTTTGCTTCCTTCCTTGCATAGGTGATTGAGTACTAGGGCCGCTTGAGGCATCGGGCACTTTGGTAACTGCAGATCGAGTATCTCTGGGTGTAGAATATGTTAGTTTACCACGAAACTGACTAGAACCCTGACTGCTCGTTCCCATAAGCTGAGGACAAGAACTTCGCATATGCCCCGGCTGTCGACACTGAAAACATACTTGAGGAGCCTTACAGGGACCGTCATGATATTTTAGGCAATTCTGGCACTTGCGATTTTCACCAACCGATCCCGAGACATTGCTTCCGCCTCTACTAAACTGCTCCCGAGGTTGAGGAAAACTAATAGATGCCGAACTTGGTGCGCCACGCGAAGATCCCACACCCCTATACACCTTCGATGCATTTCCTGGAAATGCGCTCCCTTGCCTTTTCTTTTGAGATCGTTCTGCAAGCTTATGTCTCGCCTGAACTAAACCTTCTACCCTCAGGGCTTCTTCTACGAGATCGTCAAGACTCTCGTACTTGTCTCCGGACTTGATGCGATCTCGAATATTTAAATTAAGACCATCTTCAAATCTCTTGCATAAGTCTCTCGTCGTATATGACTCAGGAGCGAATTCTCGCAATTCCAGAAATTTGCTTTCGTACTCAACGACCGACATAATGCCTTGAAAGAGGTTGAAGAACTCCTTTCTCTTCTGATCCTTGATGTACTGAGAGAAGTATCGATCTTTGAATCGTTCCACAAAGATAGCCCACGTAATAGTAACCGAAGATGTCTCTTTTAGATTCTGCCACCATCGTCGTGCATCTGGGCCTAACAGCTTGGTCGCAATGACCACACGATAACATTCTTCAATCATCAAGGTGTCAAAGGTCTCTGTAATCTCCTTTAACCATGCCCCCGCTTTAGAAGCATCTCTTGCACCGTCAAATTTTGAAGTCCCCATGTTTTCAACTGCTTTCACCAAATCAGGTATAAAAAGTGCACCTCGAGAAGCAGAACCTCCTAAAGCCATTTCTGGAGTAAAAACTGGTACATTAGATGTAGGTCGAATCGATTCATTAGCACGAAGAACCTCTTCAGTGACAGTCGTAGTTGTATGAGCTGTTGTAGGTGGTGGAACACCATGTATTCGAATGTGATCATAATACAATTGGTACTGCTCGGGTGTCATCATGTGCTCAACCCGCAACTGGGCCCGTGGTTGCTCTACCTGGGAAACTGGCACCCTATGATCAGAATTGATAGGGTCCATAACCGTCGGAGGAATGACATGATCAGAAGAAACATGTCCTCGAGGTCCACGAGGAATAGAAGAGAGTAGAGGACTCGGAGGATCACGAGGAGCGTGTCCTCAACCTCGACCTCGACCTCGACCTCGAACTGGAGGTGCCATAATGACTGAAAGGAAGAAAGGAAAGAAAATGCAAGGTCAACGTCAAGGCAATACGATACCTTAGGATGACATAGAAACAAAGTTGGACTCATTGGCTTGACACAAAAAGAATGAGAATCATAAAACCAGGCTCTGATACCAAGAAAGTTGTCACGCCCCGACCCCAGACAAAGCGCGACAACCGCCACGTTAACCATAAATTTCACAGAATGGGTGCACTCCACTCCACAAAGTTTATAGAAAACGTAAGGCTTGCTATCAAGTACCTGTAGAACTGAACAACTGATAACAACGGGTACAACCCGAGGACATCATCTCATAAAGTATCAACAAGGATTTACAAAGGTACAAAATTCAACGGTGTAACTTAGTTTAAAGAAAATATACATGAACGATATAACATCGCGAAGGTACAAAAAGAACATCAAGGGGGTCACCAAATATAAACTATACAATCTCGCCAATGAATCCGTCAATTTACATAAAAGAGAAAGTACCCAAAACACGGATTGGATGATGAGCAAACGATAGGCAAACCTCCAACCAAAACGATATCAACAGCCTGAAAAGGAAAGAATGATGGGGGGTGAGCAAAACCACTAGCTCAGTGAGGTGATAAGCCGGTCACCCCGACCCTTATACAAAGCATGTACTCCCACTCGCGGTTCATAACATAAAATCCCACAATTCGTCCCACAATAATTATTCTCACTCAGTGTACATATTAATGAAAATAAAAACCTTAGTGCACATTTATGAATAACACAATTAGTTCAAACAACATGTTATCACATAAAAGACGCGTGGGTAGTCAATATCCTCCTCGAACTGAGCTCTCCGTCGAGAGACAGTCCAAGCCCGTCACCGTTACTCTAGATAAAATGCACATTAATATTCTTTCTCAATACGCCAAGTGCTAAAGTTCACAATTCAATATCGACGTGAATACTTGAAATGATCAAACATATAAACATATATGACATGCATGTCCCACACCGGTGACGTTGACTGAGCCTATAATAGACTGATCCATCTAACGATCACCCTCCAGAGTATCAGTATTTGGCAAATGGACAGGTGCCCCGTTAGATCTAACTCACCCAGGTTTGCCAATCACGGGCAACTTGGTTGTCACTCTAACTCACCCGAACCGCGACAATTCGGGCTATTAAATCAATGTCGCTCCAACTCACCCGAACCGTGACCAATTCGGGCTACTTAACCTTGGTACCAGGCATACATATGCATGTGCATCATAAGATGAATAACGACTCAAGTTAGAGTCTTAATTGGCACACAAGAATAACCAGAAATCAATAATACTCATAAAATGGCTAACATGACTCTAACCAGAGCAATCGAGCCAATCAGGCTCTTTACCACATAACATAATACCAAATAATTTTCTTATCAATTAACTAAAACTAAAATAAATGCACATTTATCGAGGGTCCACACTTCCCACAAGAGAAGGCGTTCCCGAATTATCAACTCACAAGGAAGTGATTAACTCTCTCCGGAATCTGAAGTCGGTCCCTTGCCCTTCGTCGATGGTTCTTTACCTAGAAAGGAGATGAGCAATTAAAGACAAATTAAATATAACTAACTATTAGCGTTAACATCCCTTTCATTGCTAAAAACAAATCCTAATCGAGTTCGAACGAGTCGATATTAAATAAAAATGGCATGTAACTCCTTAACATCAGTTCCCAATCCCATATAACCGTTTCAATACATTAACTAAACGAAACGATAAAAAAATAAGTTTGAATTCGACATAAAAATTCTGAAATTTTCCAGCTAGCGGCAGTTTACGAGAAAAATCATAACTAATTGTAGAATAATCGGATTGAGGCGTTTCAAGTGGCTACGGAAAGCTAACGAGTTCAGCTACGTACAGAAATTAAGTTTGCAAACTTTCGAGGTTAATAGCTATGTCAAAATCAGTTCGAACAGTCTGCAAATTACCCACATACCAAAAAGAAAAACCCCACAAAATTACAAAATCATGGAAGAAGGAAGCTTAATTCACACACCACTTACCTCAAAATAACTTAAAAACCACCTAGGATGAGGGTTGTAAGGGAGAATTTGATCAACAAGGGTTTCTCCTCTTCCTCTCTTCTTTCCCCTCTTTTGCTTTTCTTCTCCCGTTCTTCTCTCTCTTTTTTTTTTAACTTTAGCCTTAATAATTATATATCAGGCCATTTAAGTGGGCTGAAACTTTGGGCCACAAAATAAATAAATAAATAAATTTGGGCTTTCTAAAAAAAATATAGTTGGGCTTAATTGGGCTGGCCTTTTGGGCCATAAAAATAAATAATTAGGTTTTGGGCTTTCTAACAAAATCTAGTTGGGCTAAGATAGGGCTGGCCTTTTGGGCCATAAAATAAATAAATAGGTTTTGGGCTTTCTAAAAAAAATCTAGTTGAACTAAGATATTATATAAGGACTGAAATGATCAGCACAAACCTGATCAGCATCAGCACGAACCAGAGTAGCCTAATTTGGAGCGGCACGAACCTGTTCATGGCTGGGGTGATAAGCACGAACCTGGGAGTCCCCAGCTTCAACATGAAAATCCTGCAGTTCATAAGCAAATTGCTGCTATGTATCAGAGCCAACGGTTACAAGATCACGGAGAGCATCCTATTGAGTGTCTAGGTGGGTAGCTAGCGCTCTCATGGTCGCATCGAGAATCATCGATGACATAGATAAATCGGCCAAGATAGCTTGGTTATCACTGGCCCATGGAGACATAGCCTGATCAGCGACTACTGCCGTGTCAACCTCAACAATAGTGTTCCTGTTCAAATCTCCAAGAGCCGAGACATCGGCGTTTAAGGAAGTCTAGGCATTGTAAGCGACCAACATAGTAATCTGGTTGAGTTCGGGTTTATATATATAATTTAATATTTTTGGAAAATATTTTTTAAATTAATTTTTTGGAAAAGGCTTGTGTGAGACCGTCTTACGTAAGAGCTTACATGAGACGGTCAGAAAGTGATAACTTTTATACTGAAAAGTGATACTCCTACTAAATTAATGAAAAGTGATAATGTTATTTTATGAACAATTTATACTATAAATGAAAAGTGATACATTTTATTGCGAGAGTGGTACCATCTTATAGTGAAAGTGATAACTATTTTAAAAAATGTGTAAAATTGTCTCACATGAGACCTACCCTAATTTTTTTGTTACACTTTCAATAACTTTTTTATTTTTATTTTAATTTAAATTTCAATCTCTTAACTTTGATTTTATTTTTTTAAAATTTGTAGTACTCATAAAGTTATTACAAATCTTTGACGAAAATATTTTTAATAAATACTCCCTCTGTCCCGCGTTAACGTTTTTGTTTGCTTTTTGCACGTAGATTAAGAGATATAATATTTTAATGTGTAATGATGTGAAAGAAATAATATTTAATATGAAGTGGGTAGTTGTATTAGTGTTGTGTGTGGGCCCAACTTGACAAAAAATAAAACGTAAATCTTAACTTGGGATAACCCAAAATAGAAAATGTAAACATTAAAGTGGAATGGATGGAGTATATTTTAAACATAAGTAGTAGTATTTTTGCTGACGTCCTACCTATCAAGTAAATACTTTTTCTTTCTTAAAAAAAACTGTTTAAAATAGGTAAAATGACTATAAAAAAATTCAAAAGTAAGGGACTAAAAAAATTAATCCGGCTGAAAGTATAATAGGATAAAATTAAGAAAAAATAATACTCCCTTCGTCCCAAATTCATCTTTACATTTACTGTAGATACGAAGTTTAAGAAAAATTATTTTTTGATTTATTTTTTGGGATATTATAGTATTTTTTTGTAACAAATAAATGATAAAATATGTTATGTAAGTTAAAAAAACGATGTCAAATTTGAAATTAAAGTATGTAAGAGGGATATTATTAGTTAGTTGTTTTTTCCTTTAATGAAATTGTGAAATTGAATTTGGGACAAACCAAAATATAAAACGTGAAGTTGAAGTTGAGACGGAGAGAATAATACATTTTGTAATCTCTTTAACTTAATTTATTCTGTATTAATTTAAAAAGGTTAATTAAAAAAAGAATTATAATCATAAAATAATTATATTAATTATTATTATTCTCTTAAAAACATACAATAAACCTTGAATTTAAATAATATATCTATTTGAATTAAATAAATAATAGATTAACATATTTCAATGTTATCAAATAAATATTAAAATTTTAAATTCTTTATTTTAATCCCCCGGGTTGCATACAAAACCCGTTTAGAGTTGTCTCTCCTCTTTCCAAACGTGGATTGAATACTAGTAAGCAAGGCACCTCATTTGAGGTGGTGACTCGGGCTAACTTGAAATAATTTTTGTAACATAATGAATTATTGTATGAATTTATTTAATGTGTTGCCATTTTTAATAGTATTTTACATAAAGATAAGAGAATTATAATTCACATCAATATTTTAATTGGAATCTGTGTAATTATTAATGTTAGTATACAAATAATTTTTTTTTAGAGTATACCAGTTTTGCAGAATGCAATGCTATAATTGGATATATTCTGAACCATATATTCATAATTTGAAGAGGAGAAGGGAACTTAGTGCGTGAAATCGCACAGAGTACAAAAACAAACAAAAAATAACATAATACACGATTGCAGTATAGTATATCTAAATAAAAAGAATATAATCAACACTCATGTTGCATTAGCATAACCATATCCGAAACACAATAAAAAATCTGATTTAAGCAAAAGTGATTAGCCATTAACCATATTTAAACATAGAGTTAAATCATTATGTATGATTAGAGATCAGAATTGTGACCAGTAGTAGTATCCAGTATTCTTTGGGTCCAAAACAAAAATCTTGTGAGCATTTCACAATATGGGAGCTAAAACCTCATCATGAAACAAAAATTTCCAAATAAGTTAAAGTAATATTGCAAAGCGATCTTTGCATTGGCTGTAGCATTCACAGAAGGCCATCAAAATCAAAAAGTGTCTTGTATCAAAAAATTCACTTTCTAGATTCTCATTATCTTTGGTATCATTAGGATCTTCAGAGATATCCACCTGTAGGTTCATAAATTTCTTATCGACTTTTTGTTAAAAGCAAGGAAAACATTATTTAAAATGGAAGTAGAAAGTCATCAGCAGTATGATCCGACGAACTTACAGGGTAAAGTGCATGTACGTCATTGTGGTTGACAGGATGTCTCTCCCTGTCGTCACGTTTTCGCTCAGCATCGTAGCACCTAATGATGAAGAAACAGGGATGATCAGTGCATTGGCATAATACACAGCATGATGCTATTCCTAGTTCCTAGTAATAATTGATGAAATCTAGATATGCCTTTGCTTTATGGATCGAAACTGGGGTATGAATGGTATTGCAAGAAACAAATAATAACCAAAACACATTGTACAAAATAATCAAAGCATAGTCATCACCAAAGGTGATACATTATAGCAAAACAGTTAAGAAAGAATTTCCAACAAGCATAGCATTAGACTTACCTCTTTCTCTTTCTCTACACACTGAGCTCACATCTAACCAATATATTTGAGCGGAGATTTACAGTCACTTTTTATAATTACATAATGCAACAAAGAATACTTTGAATAGTATTTTCCAATTAAAGCAGTCAAATAACACAACAACCACAATCATTTGCCCGAAGCATACACATGGTTGGTAAAGAAGGGAAAAGTATCAGAGGGGAGGGAGGTCGCTTCCTCCCTCTTATTTTTTATTTATTAAATTTGACATCTACGATGCCCATCTCAAAAAGCATAAATCATATCAGATAACATTCTAACAAAATAATAATACCAAAAAATAATCATTGTTTGACTGACTCTTAAAGGAAAAGTCAAACAAAACCTTACTTCTCACACAGCTGAAAGCTTTTGCACTGTTCGCACACCCAGCAAGTTCCAGAAGCCATTAGAACGCAGCAGTGTGAGCATAAGTACTGTAAGTGTACCATGATAACGTCTTCCTTCATGGGGGATATGGTCTCACCAAGCTAGGGAAACAAACAAGTCACTTAAGTATCCAAAAAAGAAAAAGAGAAAAAAGAGAGAGAAAAGAAAAGAAGCAGCCATAGTTGTTTTATTCACAAATGTTTACACGTAGCAGTAAATATCTAGAGAGGATAGCCCAATATTGAGTTTCTAATGGAGAAACTCAGCACAAATTACTAAGAATCTGGCATAAACTACTTGCCATTTGAGTAATTTGTCTCCAGAAAAAACAAAACATTAGGATCTATATGCACACCATTTAGTGTTAAACATTTTTTTTTGGGGGTGGGGGGGGGGGGGGGGGGGGGGATAAGGGGGTTTAACAAAAGTGCGACAATCATAGGATAAGAATTAGGGGATAGATTTTACATTATGCATTAGCATCAGATCTTTTGATGCATTGCCAGAAAGGTAGGTTTGGCCATATGCCTTTAAAGCTCCTCTTCTTCAGAGTAGATTTCTTAGGCAGTTTTTTTTCCATCTTCTTCTTGTTGAAGTTGATATGATATGTCCTCTGCAGTACCAGGCCAATAATGTCCATCGAAGTATGGCAACCGAGCTGCAGTTACCTTTGCTCTCCATTCACCCGTAGAAACAAAGAGATATTCATACAGATTAGTGAGCTCAACTACAATATTTTCCTTTGTAGATTTCCGCAACATAGCTAAATACCTGAAACAGGAAAAGAATTAAGTTAATATAATGTTGAGTATTAGCAATTACAATACACTTGATGCCCCAAAACCAGAAAATCACCAAACTTACCACTCTCGAAGTTTATAAGACTTTGGTGTCTTCTGCATTGACAACCTTCCCCATCTATGCAAAGAAGGATTTCGGTGTGTTTGATGCAACAGTCTTCGCAAGATTGCCCACATAAACCTTGAAGGGACTGTCTGTGAATTGAGATTCTTTGGGTTGCAGAGGTGATGTATCCAACAACATGAGTGGTTTCTCCGTTATATTAACTATTATATCATGCCCTCCAACTTGCTATTAGAAAAACAATACAAGACGACATCAATAATCAACAATCAACAGACCAAAGTTCATAGCACCAACAATCAACCATGTGACGATCTTAAAAGTCTTTAAAAAAATACAACTTACAGTGCCATTAAGCTTTTCAGCTGCAACAGTTGCATCCTCAATAGACTTCATTGTTACAAAGCCAAACCTCTTGCTCCTCCCAGAATATTTTTCATCAATTACCTATCAACAAAGCACTTGAATCATCACACTGTCCTAAACATTTAAAATGCATGCAATATTATAACAGGGAATATAATTATACACGTGATTGTAATTTTAAATATTAAGGTTGAAGTGATAATGCATATAGCTGTATGTAATATATAAAATTAACTTACACATTACGAAGCACTACAAAGTACAATCAGGATGTATTATCACAAACATAGTTATTAAAGGCGCGCCTCCCCCAAGGCTAAACCCCTGGCGCCTCAATATAGGTTTTCAAGGCACGAAGTTTCAAGGTGCGCGCCTTTGTGCGCCTTTTTGCGCCTCGACGTGTGCGCCTTGGTCGCGCCTTAGGCGTGCCTTGGGAATGACCATGTTTTTGTGTTGTTTTTCATTTTTGATAGTTGAAAAAACACTTTTATTAGTGAAATAGCACTATTAATTAGGGTTTACCAGTTCTTCCTCCTAAGTTAAAACCCATCAAGATGCCCTTGGTACAATATCTCAAATATTAAATTAGGGATTTGAGAGTTAGAAGTTAATATTAACTCTTCACTCCACCTACGCGACTACACATACCAACTGCTCCAGACTCCAAGAAACCGCCCGTCTACCGCAGCGCGTCTGACCGCTGCCGGTCTATCTGCCTTCCGTCGCCGGCTTACCAGAGCAAACTAGTATTAACCTTAAAATTAGAGGGAAATCATCGGGGGCAAATTCCACTAGATCCAAAAGAAAAGGAAAAGAAGTAATGAAGGAAAAGGGAACTTCTTTAAGATTATTAGATGAAGAGGATAAAGAAAAAGAAGAAGATGATGTTGGATTTGAAGAAGAAAAAGATTTTAATGAGGAAGAAGAACAAATTGATGATAAGGACTTGGAGCTTGATGATGAAGAAGATGATAATTAAAATATGTTTGCTGCTAGATTTTTGTGTAATGCTTTGATTGACCTATTTTCTTTCAAATATTATGAATTTTCGTATGTGCATGTTTAATTTTGGCTTAAATGGCTTAGTTCATATGTCATACTCATATAAATTGTTATATTATATGCCTTATAAACTTATTTTATTAGATAAATATGTTGTATATGGGTTATTTTTAGTGTAGAATAAATAATGGTGCTATATTATACATTTAATTCCGAGGCGCGCCTCAAGCGTGCGCCTTGCGCCTCAGGCACAGATATTCCTCTGTGCGCCTTGGTGCGACTTGCGCCCTTAATAACTATGATCACAAAGAAGGAAGTAGCACAACCCACCGGCTTCTTCTCACATAATAAATTGTTATAATGACTGAAATATTACCCCATTTTGTAAGAAAGGAGCAGGAGTACTTGATTTTAAAGATTTGGTAGATTTAAGAACTACAAAAACATTTAAACAGCAGTAACCAAAGTAAACAGTAAGCCAGGTGAAAACTCAACGGAATGGATTCAAGAACCTTAGATACTGCAGGAGATGCAGCCTTCCCTTCAAAAAAAGGAGAAAAATTGACACCCCAATAACTTTATGATAAAACATCCATGGCAGAATCTGCTCCAAGCTTGCAGATGTATGCATATCTGTATTTTACAAAGCAAAGATAGAAAAGGATGATTTCAAACATTCGATCACCATATAAAAATATGATATCATGTTATGTGATATGAATTAAAATCAATGTCAGTAACTGGTCAAATGCATCTTGATTCTACTCCATTACCAGATCATTCAAACTCGAAATCTCACTGCAGGATATTATCACTGTTTCATTTAACAAACAACCCTCCAATTTGCGTTGACATAAGAGATTGTAAAGAAAATAAAGGAAAATAAACTCAGTTTCTTGGAGAAGAACTGAAGAAGACTGTACCTATGGCCATCCTCCGCAAATATTAAGAAATTAAGAAATTTTGAGTGGCATAAATGGAGAGAGAAAAAGTGTCCCGAAAATCCAGAAATCACGCTCTAAAGTTCAAATCACAATAACGTCTGTCAATTGACTCAACTCACACAAGAGTAAAACCCAATCCGTACCAACCAAAATCGAAAAACCCACAAACAAATCAATGCGAAAAACCCAGAACTAAACAAAAACCTTGGGCTTAAGATCGACATCCAACTTGTACTTCCAGTCCCTAATATACGGAAACGAAGCAGCCGTCGAGTGCTCGAGCAGCGTGGAGGAATGGCTGACTGTGGCGAGGGGATGAATTCATGCTCGGTAATTTGTGCGTTTCATCGACGCAACCGCCGCGCCATTGTAGAAGGAAGACGAAGAGAGCGAGGGAGAAGGAGAGGAGAGTTAGGAGGAGGAGGAGCTTGGCGGTGAAGGAGTGGAGGTTAGCGCCGGAGGACGGTGGATGTGGGCGGACGGAGGTGAAGAGGGAGAAGAGAGAGAGACCCTCAAAACAACCAAACGGAATGAAAACGGAAGGAGAGTAAGAGGAAGATTGCGAAGAGGCCAGGTGGAGGTAAAAAGGATTAAAGGGACACGTGGCTGTTCGCTAGAAGAAGGATGTGGTGGGCAACCGGCTGTCACGGGCATTTTAGCCCAACTCCCGCTTTATATATAAGAAAACGAGTTTTAGATTCTTGGGCAATAGCGATAACCAACCCTTTTACATCTGTACTGCAAAAAACGTGTTTTTATGAGCGCGATTTATTTATTAATAAAACCCTAGTTCTAGATACACTTTTTCTCTCTCGTCCCCGCTTCTTATTCCTTGAGAAAGCCGACCAGGTACTATGTTCTCTTCCGACGACGCAGCTGTTCATCACTCCTACACTTTTCACGTAGACTTTATTTTGTGTTGAACGGGTAATTTGTGGGAATTCCTATCCATGATTCTTTTTGAACTTATAATTTCTGTTAATTTCTATTCAATTTATCATAATATCTTAATTGCTGATTTACACTCATATCGAATTTTCTTTGTTATTTATTACGTTCTTAAATGTATTGAAAATCTTAAAAGTTGTTGATTATAATCGTCAAGATGCAAATTTTTGCTGGGCTCTTTTTTTTTTTTAATTTTAATTTGATCTTCTGAAAGACTGAAACTGAAGTTTAATAGTTTTTTTCCTTATGTCAGGGTGAAGCTTAAACGTACCGACATTAAGACCCTGGTTGAAGCAGTGGAATCTTGACAGCTAACGAGATAAATGGGAGCACCCGACATGGATGAGCTAAGTTTTACTGATTCGGAGTTGGATTATCATGTTAGGAATGCACTTAAAGCTGCCTCTGAGGTATTGATGCTATGTGAATTTGGCATGGTCATGTTCTCTATGACTGCTCGCATTCTATGTACAGCTTTGGAAATGCTAACCTTCAATTTGTTTCAAGGGTGACTGCAGCTTTTATGAACAGCTTGTGGCAGTGATACACCACAAAGAACGTCTTTCCCCCGAGGAGATAGCCCTTCTCGTGGTATGTTGTGGTTTGTTGCGAGTAAAATTTTTGCTCTTCTTTTCAGTTCGTTTTGTTATTTGATTCATCTTAATTTTCATGTAACATGACAGACATGTTTGAAAGCTGTGACTGGAGCAGTCTCCTGTGTGCACATTGTTCATCATCGGTCTCTCCTAGCTGCTGTTAGTTTACACTAAGTTGATTGAATAGTCAGTTTGTTTTATCATTGTTGTGATATTTATGAGTTGGTGCTGCAGATATTTGGGATGAGTATGTGGAATTATGGAACTGATGTGATGGATGCATTGGTTGAATTGGTTGTGTCCTTGGTATGCTAATTACTTGTCCTACCTACTTGATACTTCCATATTTGTATCAGAGTTTCATTATGTATTGCTTACCTTTTCTGTTCTTGTTCTTATAGGCTTCAGCAAATGGAGAATATGTTGATTTATGCTTGGAGATGCTTGTTCTCAATTTCACACCACCATCAGCTCCTAATTCTGCTTCTTACTTTATGGAATTATTGAAGCAACCTTGGGGTCTTACTAAAAAGGCTCAAGTTCTTGATCGTGTTCATTCAGCTCTGAGAGATATTTCAAATGTAGTTCCACTTTCACCTCTGAGATTAGAGAAGATTGTTAGGGATCGAATGCCTTACGTTTATACGAAGGAACATGTAAGTTCATGTTTACATACTTCATATGCTGTACCACCAGTCAATAGCTTTATTTCTTTTGTGTCTTTGTAGATTTTAGTACTATCCTATTTTTTGTACATGTGTATATGTACATGTTTAGCAACATCTCTCTTCGAAAACCTGTTTAATCAGAGGATGGAAATGATTAGACGAGTTTCCAACTTAATTTTAAAAAATTGCATTCACTAATCTACTTTCTTTCATCTTGATTTTCAGCTCTGTAATTGTTCTTTCAATTATATTATTAATCTCTGGATTATGAGCCCATTTTGTTAATGCAAGAAAAATATGTGCTAAGTACCATGTGTGCCATTACCCATGACACCTTTAATGACTATGGTTGAGAGGCCATATGATTGGACTTGATTCTCGTGATAAAAGCTGCCACTGTTAAATGTTTGTGTTATAAATATCATATGGCCTTATCCTCTGTCACAAACCTTTTAGCTAACATGCTCACTTTAACTTGGAGTTAGTGTTTATTGATCCAGTGAGAAATGTTGTTTTGTATTTTAGGCATACATAACCTTTTAAGTTGCAAACTGATTTCTTCAGATCTGTGAGCTCAAAGATGCTGGTGGTTGGCTAGAATTTATATCTTGGCTCTTTTTAAATGCAGATTATTGTGATGTATGTGGAGAATATGCTGAGATTAGAGAGCAGTGCAATGGGTGAACTTATGGGGAGCACCATTTTTGTTTCATTAATGGATAAACTAGTAGAATTGGATGTAAGTTCTTTAAAAATTAGTTGTTGAAGATAGTTGATAATGACCAGTCAGTAGTTATAATTATTTGTTTTTGTGTGGTTTGGCTTGTAGGTGGAAATTGCATGGGATGATATTTTGCAGGATGATTTCCACAAGGGCATGTTTGATATGGAACTGGAAGACCTTGAGGGATCTGCCAATCTTATTTTCCATAATTCTGATGAGGTTCTTTATATGTTTAAAAAAAAAAACCTAGAAACTTCAGTTAATCTTTTTTTGAAATTGAAGCAGCACTTCAGTTTTTTATAATTATAAGATGCAATCGGGTGAACTTTAGGATTAAAGAACCACAAAAGGGCACAAAAGGTTTAGAAGTTTGTGTAGAAGAACTTGAAATATATGCACTATATGGTTTTTCAGCAATCTATGTTAGTTTTATACTTTAATTTTGACTTATGACATTGTGTTTTTAAATTTTAGAATTATAAACGTTTCATCATATCAAGTTTGATCCATGGTTATGTAAATAAGTGCTTTCCGGATGCCAAAGTCTTGACTTGTTTGCCAAGTTTTTACCACTAAGATTGTTGTAGCATTCAAAACCAAGTACTTATGTTCGACTCAGGTAGTGTTGAAACTGATTTATTACTGTGGCTCCAAGAATCATCTTAGAACCATACGCAGAGTACCCCGTAAGTGCCCTCCTTGATATCCCTTGGATATTGCTTGCTTTAGTGTGTTAACCTCTTTCTTGATGAAACTCAAAGTAGTTTATTGATTATAAGGAGTTGAGGGTTTGAGTTACATAAGTAGATAGTAACCATTCTCAGATTTTAATGACTATGGAAGTATGAATTGTTTTTTTTTTCTTTCTTTTAAAAGTAATGGATGACTGACGTGTTTGTATAGGAATCAGTAAATAATCTAGATTTGTAGTGAGAGAAGGAATAGATCTTCTGTTAAAAATATCTCTATGTAGTCTGTGCTGCCACTTAGATATCTTAACATGTATAAGTTTGTTAAGTGTTAACAGGTCTTTTAGAATAGAATTATTAGAATATAGTTATTGAGAAGTTTTTTTTTTCAACCAAATGAAAGCCTCCTTCATTATGCCAAGTGCCAAGATACAAATAAAATAAATTGCTTATCTTTATTGTATTGACTTTTCAACTCTTTACTTCTTATAAGAGCTTAATTTATTACATGGTGATGAAACTCATATTTCCAGCTTACAAGAGATGCTTTGATTCAAAGATTTTTTAACGGAAACTTAGTTGCTGAGAGTTTAGATAGTCTAGTGGTGCTTACTCTTGAACACCTCAATTCCTGTTTTGAGAGTGGCCGCCTTGTTCAGGTAAAAAACTTTTATCTTGTTGTGTATTTTGTCGTGAAATGTTGGTATATTCTTAATTTGTTTGCCTTCTAATGATACGTCAGGTGTTTGAGACACTCCTCCTATCATTTCAGAAAACAATATTGACTGCTTACAAATCCAAATTTGCTCAGGTATTTGTCATATCTGGCTTCATATGGAAATAAATATATCTGTTTTTTTTAACTTTTTTTGGTCCCCTTCTTTCTTATATGTTGGGCATTCTCTTTTTATGGCCCTCAATGACATAGTAATTGCTTTGTAATATATAGCCTGAATTTTGTAGTTTGTAATGTTCTATGCTTGCTCACTGGATCCTGACAATTGTGGGAAGATGTTTGCTAATGCGCTTGTAAATATTTTTATGAGCAGCGTCAATCCTGAATGGAGGTAATGTAATATGAGGATTCTTTAAAGTTTTTATTCTCTACCTGTTATTCACTCGTGATTCAACTTATTTAGTTATTGATGTTGATGAGTTTCATCTAATTTTCAGTTAATGGAGTTGCATAAACACAAGTCATAAGTCTTTACATGCGTAGATCATATAATGCAAGTTACATTATGATGCATACTTGTGAAACATGTGAACTAATCTTAGATTTTTGTTTGTGAGCTAGCTATAGTTGTTAAAGGCGCGCCTAAGGCGCTCAGGCTCAGGGGTCTGCGCCTAGATTGTTGATTTTTTGCTATTCCAGGCTCATATATCAAAGGCGCGCGCCTAGGCCCGCGCCTAGGTGCGCCTAGGCCCGCCTCTTCAACATCATGTTTTTTTCTTTTTTTTTTTAAAGTTTTTTGAAATTGTTACTCAATTATTAAAGGGTTTACACATTTTTAAGATAAAAATGGACAGCCCACTTATAAAATGATATGAATAGAGAATTAGGGTTAGGGTTTTAGTACTTGAACTTTCAAAACAAAGACAAAAAGGTGGGCTGCCTTCACCTCCACCATCTGTCGCCTACTTGAACTTTATTTGTGTGTATGTTTTATGTGTTATAATGCTATTATGAGTAATTATGTATCATTATGTGATGTTATGTGATTTTTATCTTAGTTTAGTTAGGTATTATGATTGTAAGTAGGATATATTTGTGTATATATATTGTAAATTCAGTTTTGGGCAAAATGTAATGCTATTATGAGTTATTATGTATCATTATGTGATTTTATGTGATGTTTATCTTAGTTTAGTTAGGTATTATGATTGTAAGTAGGATATATTTGTGTATATACATTGTAAATTCAGTTTTGGGCAAAATGTAGCTCAGGCGCGCCTAGGGGTCCGTGCGCCTAGGTGCGCCTCTCGCTTTTAACAACTATGGAGCTAGCATTTACCTATATTGAATAGCAAAATCATGTGGTATTATTTTTTTTCACTAATCAGTAAAATATTATCAAATTACATGAGTTATCATAATTTTGCTGCAATTTTTGTAGTGGCAAAACTGTATTTGAGACTCGAGAATCAAACATGTGTTTGCAGCATTATTGCCTGAAAGAGTGTTGGTGGGGTATAATTAATGTTTTTCAGTATTATTATTCTTATATTGCCATATGTGTTTGGTGTTTTATTAATCCCCCAAACTTTTAGGATTACACCCAAATCTGTTGTGTCTACTGTCTTCCATCTGAAACATTGTCGGCCATATATTTAATCAAGCTATGCCAGTTGATTTGGTAATTTTAAAATTACAGTTTGTCTGCTATAGGATTGTTTCTTCTGTCTCTGGTTTTGTTGGTAAAAGCGTCTTGGTTGTATTAATTGTCAATATCTGTAATAAATTAGCTTATTTGTTACTTATGCAGGATGAGTGCTGTTGCATACCTTGCTAGTTACTTGGCTCGTTCAAAAGCTGTGCCTCTATCACTTGTTGCCACAATGCTGGAAAGGTCATTATACAATCCATATTACTCGTATGATTTTTTCTTCCTCAAGTGGGAACAACTGAGAGGAATATCTCTGACATTGTTCAATTTCATTTTACATTATATTTCAGTGTGGTGAACTGGTGTTTCCTTTATTGCAAAAACCAGGATGGTGACATCAATCCCAAAGCTCATAAAGTGTTTTATGCTGGATGCCAGGTGAGTGTTACACAGCTATAATCTAAACTATCTCAAACTTTTGATGAGTTTGAAAGTATGTGGTTTGATTGGTGTTCGATCTAACATGCATCCCCTTGAATTGAGACATCTCTTTTTATTTTATTTTTTACCCAAGAATTGAGCTCAGATTCTTTTCAGGAATTGACAAATCTGAGTGCCCTCTTGTTGATTTTCATTTACTTTTTTTATAGGTACCTTTATAACGCAAATGAAAATAGTCTTTTTTTTTTTTAAAAAAAATTCTGATTGGCACTTTTAATGATGGAATTAAACTAATGCTCTGATGTCTCCTATTTAATTATGTGGCATCGAATCAGTTGAGGTTTATTGATCTTTAAATATGATAATGTGTATGTGATTCTTAAGAACATAAATCCTGCCTAATTGTGAAAAGGTAATTCTTAAGAACATAAATCCTGCCTAATAAGTAAGGGTCAACTAAAATTAGGAGATCTCTTTCACAAAAAAAAAAGCACCGAAATGGTAGAATCACAGTATGGCAAGTAGTCCTGTTCCATGGTACTACGTCAGGAATCTGGAACAATATTGGCTACTTATGTTTTATTTCCCTTGCTAAATTATATATGTAAATATGTTAATAAATTAATAGACAGAAAAATAATACAATAACTCTCTGTTACTCTCTTACCCTCATCCGTGTCTACCTATGTTAACCTTTTCACCTTTATATGCAAACGAGAATACAGTTGTGGACCCTGTGGTACCAGTATTGCAGAAATTGTTAGGCGCTTGTTGGGTGGCTGCCTAGTTCCTAGTTTTGGGTGGCCTTCTTTAAAAATAAAAAAATAACACTTTCATGTCATTCTATTCTCAATTACATTTTCATGAACTAATTTTCCTGGGTAACTATATGAAAGATTTTAGTGAATAGCAAATAAAAATTATATTTCTCTGCAAAAAAATTATTTCTTGTTGAAGCAGTTTTCGTAAGTTTTCTTCGAACTCTGGTATATGGCTCTCAAGAACAACCAGATACAGTCACTTGAGCATGTCTAAAAGCACAAGTATATCTTGGAAGAAGAGGGCTGGTGAGGGTGGGAATGACTGAAGTGATGAGGGCTGATGAAGGTAACAGGCTGGTGAATGAGGTCGAAGGTTATGAAAAATTGGTAACTTGCAACTATCTAAATCTAAAAATATTTCAGTGATGTAAACAATCTTGCTGAATAAAAAATAAGAGGTCCCTGGGCACGGAATGCACAGGCGACCTAGGTCTCTGAATAATTACCGAACAGGGGGTTGGCGCATATTAGGTTATGATCGCCTTTTGTGCCTACACCTAGGTCTAGTGTGCAGCCTGGTTCCCTTTATTGGGTGGCACCATATTGCCTACAGATAACCAAAGAATTTGAGTACTTGGGCAAATGCTTTAGAACTGTTAATAACTCAGGAGCCGCACATTAAATGCTTGCCTCTGTTACACTTTTGCCTAAGAAACGAAGTGGTTGTCAACTTATATTCTGGATTTTTCATGGCAAGTAGTTTATAAATGGCTTATAATGTTTCTGGAGGGAGTGGCAGGGTCAAGTTGTTGTTAGGTGCTAAACTTTACTTGGGTGGAAGTGATGGATATGTAGAATGAGGAATCAAGCATTCCAATAATTATAGGCTTGAGTTTAATCACTAGCTTGGTTTTTGCTTACTCCCCAAACTTTTAGGCTTGTGGTTAGTTCCCTTTTTTTTTGTTTGTCATAATTTTATTTCTCTCATTAGCCTTAAATTCAGAGATTTAGTGTGGAAGTTTAGCTTGCACCTTCGGCTGAAGCTAATGCAGGCTAGTGCTAAGATGTAAAAAGAGAAGAAAAATAATTGATGCTTCAATTTAATCTGATATTAATGCCTTTTTGCTCTTGTGAACTGACTGCTGATATTAGAGTTACATTCATGTTCCTCATGGATTTTCAAATAACTATATTCTGGTAAAACAACATAAAAAATGTTTCTATAAACTGACAAATTCCGTGTAGCTCCAAAGACATTGTAGAAACTTGGATTTGGGTTGTAAAGGGGGACATTATTTTCTGTTTTGCATAGTTGTAAAGAGTCGAAAAGGCGCAATGGGTCTCTTAGTGCCAGAGCAGAACTATTACCTTAGGAAAAATAATACCTTAAAATTTAAGGTATGTCCGAATGGCTACATCTCTCTCTGAATCAAGGTTTGTTATATGTCGTGGTATGTTAAGGAGACAGTAGAGTTCAAAACACTACACAAGTCATAAAAGTCTAGCACCCAGTAATAGTATCCACACAGAATAATAATACTAATGATGATGATGATGATTTCACTGTCAGAACAGTGTAAGGAATGTTTCTGCCAGAGGAAGGGTGACTGTCAGAACAAACTGATGGCTCATGTTGAAAATCAAATTACAATGGACAATGAAGTTTCTGAGGAAGGAGTTTATTATCTTCTCTTACCACTGTACACTTAAACCTACTTTATAGCTTTTCTTGTTGGGATTTAAACCTGTCTTATATCTTTAAAACTGTCCATAAATTACGCTTGGAGGTGAGGAGATCTGTAGCGTTGAGGTGGGTGCATCGCCTTCGGCACATGAGAAAAGGTGCACAAAAGGTCGCACATCCGCAAATTGAGCCTTGAAAACTCAGTCTCTGGTTCCCATGAGCTTTAATTCAATACTTTTTGTTACAAAAAAATGTGATCCTTTGATTTACATTAGAAAATTTGTACTGGATTAGGTTCCTATTGTGTGCCTTCCACTTAATTCGCAGTCTGCAGGCATCATGTTTCACATTTTATATTGGAATATATTATTATTTATTATGCTATCACTATACATAAGCTTTTTCTGTACTTAATAGGTAATCTGATTGATATAGTGATACATTTCCCACCATCCCGTCTCTTTATAGGGGAATTTCTCACAAAAACATTTGCGACTTTTAAGACTATTGTTGGTGTTTTAATTAATATCATAATGGACCAGCTTATGTAAAATAACTATTTTATCATGCGACTAATGTTAATTAGCATCCTATTACTAGTAAGATATCGCCAAATAAAATTATTTTACAATTATAATATTATTATGCGAATATTTCAGATAATTCAGAATTGAGAGAACTACATTCCAAATGCAATTAAAAAAAAAAGCAATGTGAGTACTTTCAATAAATAAGTATGAACTCCATTTAGTTTTAGTTTCATGCTTTTTTTTTCTTATTTTTAATCATAGATATCACATCAACTAGCTATTACCATGGTATTCAAATAGAGTTCAAATAGTAAAATGGAAATGCCTGTGTTGCACCATTTTTGGCACAGAAAAGCTCGTAGCATTAAATTAGGCTTTAGATTTTGTGTTTCACTTTGAAATGAAACATGGACTGACCTTCTGTATCACCTTTTAAAAAAATATGAAGTTTACTATGCCCCTGGGGTATGTACACCCTAGTGCTTTATTTACTCCTTTGCCCTTAGGGTTAATTTTAGTCCTTGGGGCTTTATTGCCTTTCACTTTTATTTGCTTCCCAATCCCGGGTGCTTAATTTACCCTTTTGCGTATAGGGTTTAAGCTTTGTACTCGAGGTTTAATGTTAGTCTTGAGTCATTACTGTCTTTTCTCACCTGTATTCTTCAAATTGATTTCAAATTGATCCGAGTGTGCGTAAGCGGGTCTATGTCTACACCCATTGTATAAAAGACTAGCTCTAAAAATTATATATCAATATGAATCTATTTTTTGACATTTTGATTTTTTTACAATCTCCCACCAGGACATTAATTGTTACACATTTTTGTAGGCTACAATGTATGTGCTTTGTTTTCGTATGAGACAAATGCTTGTTGTACCACGTCTCAAGTCTCAATTGCTGCTCATGCGTATCGAGGACATCCTTGGGCATCCTTTAAGGCCACTGCAGGTTAAATGTCTTTTCAAAGTTTATGTTTTCATCCAGTTATTGAGCAAAGCTCTTTTATTTTCTTTTATGACAAATTATTATTGGTGATTTCATGTACATTGCACCTTTTGGTGTGTTTTGTTCTTACTTTTCGATTCCTCTGCAGGTGTGCCTGCCGTCAATAGTTGAAGAATTTCTACGGTTGGTCAAAGCAAATCACGTTTTTTCTCTGCCTCAAACCCTTGTTAATCATGGTGCAGAAGACTCGGAACATTCTAGGGCATTTGGTGGGATTGAAAGGCTTGACATGTTTTTCCCATTTGATCCGTGTTTATTGAGGAAATGTGACAGGTTGGTCTTCACTTGAATTGCTTCTTGTTTCCCCTAGCATGCTCTACCCCTCTAGTTGCTGATGAGGAAAATTTGTTTTTAATATTTATTTTGGAAGATATATCCGGCCAAATTATGTCTACTGGTCAATGGTAAGAAGTACATATGATGAAGATGATGAAGGTACAAGTGATGAAGACGAGGCTTGTGTTGGTCGAAACGGGATGAGTATTCCTGATGATGGAAATGGGAGGGGTTACGACGATGATGACGATGATGAAGTCGATGAGTTCAACTATTCTCTGGATAAAATGTCTCTCACTCCCAAAAATTCGAGTCACAAGTTTGGAGGTCGAATGCAGAGATTCATGCAGATGCCGTCGAAGATAAGACCATCAATGAGCCCTGAGTCGCTGTGATTCGATCAGTGGAGCTTGTTGTGAGTTGGATGTTTTAATGGTGAATGTGGAATTTAAGGAGGTAGATGTATGCTATGTTTAACTGATGAACACTTGATATTTTTGCATGATTATTCCTCTTGTTTGGCTTGTAGCGTTAGAGGACTTTTTGTTGCAACGATCTAATATTTATATAGAGATTTTAGGCAAAGTTTTGTTGTATTCATACCCGAGTTTACTATACTACTATTTTAATTATTTTTGTTGATTTTGTATTTTAATTATTTTCTATTATGACAAATAAATTAAATAAGCTCAACAACAAATTAAATAAGACAATACAATTATATTTAGGGTGTGTTTGTCTGGAGGGTTTGAAAATGTGGAATGGATATGCAATGGAATGTGGGTGTTTGTTTTAGGGTTATGATAATAACTTTCATTTCATTCCAAATTACATGCTTATTTCATATTTGTATTTTTTGTTTTTCAAATAAAAATTAGTTCTGAATTTTTTTAATATTTATAATAAAAGACCATCAACATAATATTATTTTCTTAAAAACATCGTTATAAAAAATAAATTTCACTATGTTCTTGAGAGTTAACATTCCTAACACCATTAATAACTATGATAGTCATTCTCTACTATTAAACAAACAACATTGATATGAAATATAATTCCATTACTATTCCTTTCTACTATAACCATTATTCACATTCCGATCCCTTCTAATAAACCAAACGCTCACTTGGTATCCATATTACCAGATTCTAAATAATAAAAAATATAACCAAGTTATCATACCTAATAAAGCAATTCCTTCTAGTGATCTCTCTACATTTTAGTATGAAAAACCAAATACTAAGTAGAATTATACGAGATTATAGGACTGTTATTTTTAATTTATTGATATAATAAATTTAATGGATAATATTAATTTAATAAAATATATCCTTTTAATTCAATTAAAAAAACTTTACCATTTATATAATAACTAGTATTGAGACAGTACAGTGCACGGAATTGATTAAATCATTTCACATTTTAATATTAATTTTTTTATTTTATTTTATGAAAATTTATTTAAAATTTAATTTATTTACTAATTTATATATGGTTGCATTTTATTATATATGTTATAACTATTTTTCAAATAAAAGCAAAAGTTTGTGTGTGCCCGTGCACATGGAGCACATTCCGTATGCCTTAGAATTTTGTGTTAAATTGTATACCCTTTAGTATAAAGATATGTACCCTTTATTTTACAAGGTAAAAATTTGTGTGCGCCCGGGCGCGCGTGTGCCTTTAGAATTTTGTGTTAAATTGTATACCCTTTAGTATAAAGATGTGTACCCTTTATTTTCTGAAGAAAAATAAAAAATATAATGAAAATTGTATACTCTTTAGAACAAAATGGTGTACCCTTATTAATTAAAGTGTATATCCTTTATAACAAAATAATGTACCCTTATCCATAATACTAAATTCTAAAGGCACACGTAAGCCTCACTCTTTTTTAAAAGCTTTGCGTGTAAATTTTTAGGTGCAATTTATTATATTTTCATAAGTTTTACGATTAGATTAGTATGATTAAATGAACTTAATTATGATGGAATGGAATCACGAGCTCATGAATGGAATAGATACAGAAAATGAATTATTATAAATAATAATTATCATGATTGATATCATTTAAGTTTAACTCAAATAATAGAATACATTCTTTAATTAATTTTAATCTCATTTATTTTTATAATACTAAATTAAATTATAAATTATATAAAAAATTATATTAATTAAAATCTATGGAAAATTTCATATATTTTCATCATTATACAAATAAAAAAAGTTATTATATAAATATTAATTTAAAATTTATATTATTTAAATCTAAAAAAATCATCATATATAATTAAAAAGTTATTAAATTATGTATAAAAATAAAGATAAAATTAATATTCAATATTATATACATTTATATGAATGAAAAAAATTATTAATTTATATAAATAATTTAATTAATAGAAATAATTTAAAGAATTTAAATTTAAACTAAATTTTATTTGATATTTTTTATTTGAAATGATTATTAAAATACAGTATATGATTTCTTTTTAAATTTAAATTTTCAATGATTTAATATTTTATTTTTTATGATAATTTATAACCAATGTCCTTAAAATTAAGTGTTAAATTAAAAAAATATTAATTTATTTGTAATTTTTATAATCATATAAATAAAAATGTAACATAAATTAGAAATATATATTTATTTATAAATTTTAACTAATCTTAGTTAAATAAATAATAAAAATGTAATTTCCAAATGCACCTGGAATACACAATACTTTGAGGAATGAGGAATACTATTCCTTATTTTAAATACCAATTACCATATCCTTGGGGATTGACCAATCACTGCCTTGTAGTATATCTTTGTTTTAAATTATCAATATTGGCCTGAAATAGTGTTCATCATCACAGAAGCATTGGTCCCACAATTCGGTGGAGATTGTTTAATGGACACCGGAGGAATCTGAAACGGCTGAAGCTGAGATTGTTTGTAAGAAATAGTGTTGGACACCGGAGGCACCGGAGGAATCTGAAACGGCTGAAGCTGAGATTGTTTGTAAGAAAAAGTAGTGTTGGACACCGGAGGCACAGGAGGAATCTGATCCTCGGGAGCGGGCCAGCCTCCATAAGCGACTGAAGAAGCGGCCCGACCTGCACAACCGCCTGCAAAAGCTTCCCTTTCAGAGGCAAAATTCTAACACTAGCAATATTTTCGATAATCAATGATTCTTGATCCAACTGACTGAAGTAATCGAAGTTATCGTTCACAGCATTGGATTCTTGAACCAGATTGAAGTCATCTTGAACCAGATTGAAGTCATCAAATAGGACTCCAATGGAAATGAGCTGTTGGGGTTCAAAAGCATGCTCTCGGGTTGGGGTTGAAGGACAGGTCGGATGAAAGCCTGAAGCTTCTGTAACTTGTCTTGAGCTTCGTCTCTTTCTTTAATGGTGGATTTCAAGAGATCGATTAACTGGTTGATGTACATATCATAGTTCTAAATTTCCAAAAAAGAAATAAATTATCATTTCATCAGAAATTCACAACATAAAGAAATAATACATGTATAAAATTAATTCACCATAATAAGATTCTTATTAAGTAATTCGATAAAATAAATATATGTTTATAATTCATATAAATATTTCAAGAACTAATATACCCATCCAAACAACTGGGAAACTATCATGCATTAAAGCTGTAAAATGGATGAAAAATGTATTGATGAAAAAAGTGAAGTTAATAATCAAGAAAATGCACCTCTCCAGGCGGATGTAGTATAGAGCTGTACCCCCCAAATCAAAGTCCCCCAAATCAAAGTATAATAACAATAGATATATTACTTCTTAGCTTCTTAGTGGTTAGTGGGTTCAAACTCCTACTACACCCCCTTTTTTGTGTTTTTTTCTTTATACTTCTTTATATTAAGTAAATTCTTGTATTTTTTTCTTTATATTTACACTTATTTTTAATATATCCTATAATTTTTTTTCTTTTCTTCTTTATATTTATATTATTTAACACATGCTATAAATTCATAATAATAATATCTTAATAATAATAACCATAATTTTTGTATTTATTTTATTTATTATATAATTTTAAATATTAAATAATACTCTATATTTTTATAATTACATGTTGTACCCAAAATTTTTTTTCCTGAATCCGCACCTGTCTCCCTAACCCCACATTGAAGCCATCTCCTAAATTCTGAAAATGAAAATCAAAATGATTTTATTCTGGAAGAGGTTTTGAGAAAGAGGGGGATCGAGGAGGCTTTATATAATGAGGAAAATCTATAAAAAGACAATATTACTATAGATCTTGAATAAATTAAATAATTCATTTATATAAGGAATCTATGAAATTAGTTTCCAACTATGAATAAGGGACCCATTAATTATTTTCATTTATCTAATGAAAAAAAGATGGTGAATGCATTGTTTAGACTCATTTCAAATTCAATATATTTGAAAATAAGTGATTTTAAATTATATATATGGATTTTAAATAAATTTATTTTGGTTAAATATTAAAAAAAAAATTCATGGGAAGGAGTTGAAAGACCACGTTTGATTAAGGATTTAAAAATCCTTCCAAAACCACTTAAAAAATATCAAAATTAAATTCATTATTTAAATCCATTCATTTAAAATCTTGATTTATAAATTATATTTGATTTCATATGCTACCAACGATGTAGGAAGGATTTGAATAATTGTTAGTCAATGGTTAATAAATGTAGTTGGATGATTACGATTTTTTTTTTTTTTGAGGTAACATGGAATGGATTATGTAGGCCTGATTGTTTAAAATAATTAATTAGGGCAATCAGATTTATCTTTTCTCAAATTTGGATTCTCAATTTATTCATGAATATTAATAACAGATATTTAATATAGAATCTATTCCATAAATATACATATTGTATATTTATTAGTATAATATATGCACAAAATATTTATGTGCACGTTTATTTCATTGCTGGCTAGAGATGCATTTCTTAGAGGATCTTCAAAAACTTATTTAAACATGATTTCTTTTAAAGAGTAATAGTTTAAAAATGTCTCCAACACCCTCTTTAATTTAACATTAACATAACAATTTTCACTCTTCAAACATTTACATAACAATTTTCACTGAAGAGACTAAATAACTCTTCATAATTTAATGGCATTCAATTTCATCCTTTTTTTTAAAAAGAAAACAAACAATAAATAAGCATTAAAAAGGAAAAAATAAAGAGTTTCTTGGAGACTTATAAAATTTTTGATTATGTAAAATTAACCTCCTCTATGTAAAATTAACATCCTCTATATTAATAGAGCTGTTAAATGAAACGAGCTACTCGAAAGCTCGACTCGACTCGGCTCGTTAAATCTCGAGCTCGCTCGGCTCGTGACTACTCGAGCTCGAGCTCGAGTTCTCTTATGCTCGTTTCCTTAACGAGTCGAGCTCGATTCGACTCGACAAGACTCGATTATTTTAATAATAATTATAATTAATAATAATATAATAAATATTAAATAAAATAATAAATATAAGATATATTTATTAAAAATAGGCTCGATAAAACTTGATAAACTTGACTCGATTTACTTAACAAGCCAGCTCGAGCTCGACTCGACTCGAAAACTACTCGAGCCAAGATCGAGCTGTTTTTAAGCTCGTTTCCTAAATGAGCTGAGCTCGAGCTCGGCTCGAAAATTACTCGAGCTCGCTCGGGTCGAATAACAGTTCTATCTATATACTACCAAATTCCTCTTTAAATTTTAAATAGTGTGTTGGAGATGCTCTCAATTGTTTATTTATTTAATTTAATTATGAAAGAATTTAAAGATGTATTTAATTTTTAATTCAAAATTTCTAGTACATCGCCACTTAAGTAATTAAGATATGATAAATATGGAGGGATCAATTTGATTAATCAGATCAATTATTATGATCCATTTTATATAATTAAAATATTTTAATACTAATTTACCTTTTTTATATAGAAGGTAATATACCAATTAAAATTTAATTGTGAATCTATTTTTAATTTAATAACATGTATTAAATTCATTAATTTTTTTATAACTTTTCTTATAAAGTAATAATAATTATAATTTAAATGTTAATTTATTCCGAATTTATTATTATTAATTTATATGTATACTTTGTTTAATAATAAATTAATGGGTTAATTAAAATAAAAATCTCAACCTTTTCGCGAATTGCGAATTTGTTCAAACTTTTCAGTATTTACAAATAAGTTCTTGACCTTTAACCGCTTTTGCAAATCAAGCCACCGGGCAGTTGGGGGCCTGCCCGGTGGCTGATGCAGTTGGGGGCCTGCCCGGTGGCTGATGTGTCATCTTTCTTTCACGTCCACTTCCACGTGTATAAAACGACATCGTTTCAGCCTTCCACCTGTCAAAAAGTTAATTGCATGAAAAATACCAACCTTTTCGATGATTGTGAATTAGTCCAAACTTTTGGATATTTGCAACTAAGTATCTGACTTTAAACCCGTATTTTAACTCTAACTACTGGACAGCTGGAGGACTGCCCGTACGATGATGTGTCACTGTATATGCCAAGTCACTCTACAATTGTTAACAAAACAACGTCGTTTTGATTTTTTTTAAAATTAAAATTTAATTTATATCCAAAAAAATATCATCATATATCACATATTAACATCATCCATCAAAATCCGCCATGTGAGGGGTTGTGGCAGACAACTTCTGAATTTCTTGAATAAATGATCCATACGATAATTGTTGTTGCTATATACAATAAAAAAATCAAAACGACATCGTTTTGTTAACAAGTGTAGAGTAATTTGACATATATAGTAACACGTCAGCGTCCGGGTAGCCCTCCAGCTGTCGGTGGCTCAAGTTGAAATACGGGCTTAAAGTCGGGTACTTATTTGCAAATATTTAAAAGTTTAGACTAATTCGCAATCAGCGAAAAGGTTGAGACTTTTCATGCAATTAACTTTTTTCTAACAGGTGGAAAGCTACAACGACGTCGTTTTGTGCACGTGGAAGGCGACGTTGAAGAAAGATGACACGTCAGCCACCGGGCGCAGGTCTCGAACTGCCTGATGACTTGATTTGCAAAACGGGTTAAAAGGTCGAGAACTTATTTGTAAATATTGAAAATTTGGACTAATCCGCAATTCGCGAAAAGGTTGTGACTTTTGTTGTAATTAATTTATAAACTTATTGAAAATTTATAAATTTGATAAATATTATTTTTATTATTATTTAATTATTATTAATTTTTTTTAATGAATTTAAACTGTAAATTAAATAATTTAATTTAAGTTTGCAAACTCATGGAAAATAGTAATTTAAAAAGAAAAGAAGTTAAACTCAAAATTTTAAAAAATAAAATCATGTAATTTAATTAAAAAAAAAGATGTTATGTGAAGGGGGTGTATGATGCATTTTCCTAGAAAACATTATTTATTAAAATATAGAAGGTTATTCTTTAAAATATATACTATAGGGTTCCCCTAGCTACTTAGAAAAGTTCATAGTATTACTCTTTGTACTAAAGAATAACCATCCATTGTAATAAAGAATAACCGGTTTTACAATGAAATCGATTCTACATTAGTTATAATGTGACAAATAATATCGCATTGAATATAATTACAAATATGAAATAAATCGGGTATAAAATAGAAGACGAAAAATTGTGATAAAATTGCAAATATTAAATAGATTGTGTATTAATTTGATAAAAACAAAAGACCGTGATAGAATTGAAAACACTAATAATGTGAGAATTTTTAAGTAATTAATCATTATTAAACTATAATATTATTATCATGACTTGTGTGAGTATGTCTCACAAAAATAATTATGTGAGATGGATAAAAAATGATAACATTTTAAATAAAAATTGGTACTTATTTAATGAAAAATGATAATAGTAGCAGTGAACTATTTCATGAACAATTTATAATATATATAAAATGTGATAATATTTAAAAAAAAAGTGATAATATTCTTAAGTGATAAATAATGGGAGTAAAATGATCTCTGAGAAGATATCATTCAAAGTAGTTTTTATATATTAAAATAAATATAGGTAATACTAATTAAATTCATTCCCTAAATATCTTATTAGACAAACTCTCGAAGTAGTTTTTATATATTAAAATAAGTGTAGGTAATACTAATTAAATTCATTCCCTAAATATCTTATTAGACAAACTCTCTTGTAAAACATTATATATGTGAGACGGTTTGTGAGACGTGTTAATATATGCTTATTATATAGATAAAGTATGCTTAGTGATTGTTAAAATATATTTTCTAAAGTATGAAAAATGATGAAGTAAAGTAATTTTAGGGTATTATAATATGATTCATTATGAACTTACTTTAATTACAAATCAACATACTTTACTTATATAATAACCATACTTTAATAATGGATCTCACAACCGTCTCAAAAGAAACTCATCTCACAACATCTTATAATATTATGTTGACAATGACTTCTGTAGGCTAGTTTTTTTTTAAATTGTGCAACCGGATTTACACGTTAGCTATTCTAATATGCGTCAAACGACTCAAATCCATTTCAGAGAGCCGAGGCCGCCACCGAGATTTTGCCCACCGCTTGCCCCCATCGCCTCGCTTCGGTATGTCTCAGCCTGATTCGGAGATCTCCATTCTTTCCGGCGCGACCTTAATGTGTGTCTCATCTTATTTCTCGCTGATTTTGCTGCTTCCTGCCTTATCCTATTTCTCTCCGGTATTTTGCTGCTACCGGCGGACAGGTTGGTGGTTGCTGAACCCTGCTAGCCGCTTGTTTATCCTCTCCCTAGCTTTTTTGCAGTTTCCCTTTTCACATCTTTTTCTTGTTGTTTTTTTAATTTTTTTCCATTTTTGGAACTCTGCTTTTTAGCTTTCTGGCAACCTGCTCCTGCTTTTTGGCTCATAGCCCTAGGGTTGACCTTAATTGGTGTTGTTTGGGCCTCCTTGTTCGTCCAGATTGCTTTCTTCTCTGTCTGGTTATTTATCTTTTCCGATCACTTCACATGGTAAATCTGTCCCGATCGTTCTTGCATATTTTTGGGGTTTTTGATTTCGGTTTGACTTCTTATTCTTTCTGGCATTTCGGCAGGACCCTTGGTTTTGTTACCCGACGAATTGCATTATGTTTGCAAGCTGCCGTGCTGCAGCAGCTTTCCAACGATAGTTTTGGTCCTCTGTCCCCCTACCAGCAGCTGTGATTTGGAAAGCTGCCAACGGAGCACCAAACTGCTTCCTCTCCTTTAGATACCTTCAAGATATTTTTTTTTAATTGAAGCAAGAAACAGAAATTAACCAGATAAATGATGGGTATCAAGATAAAGACAAGTCCGATTCATTTATGTTGCAATTCAGAAATAAAATGATTAAGATAATTGGTTGGAGTCATAATTACTAGTGAAGATCATATTAAAGCAGAAATAGTGAGTACTACAAGATGTTCCAAAATAAGTACTGAATAAGGATATGAATCAATGTAAGACTAATTGCTCAATAATGAACTTCTGCTCCACCAAAATTCTCCTCAAAGACATCTCTTATTGAGGTTGCAGAACTCACAGTACACATAAGCGAATGAACTAGGCCCCACTTCCTTATTCTATCCTGTTGGCTGGATTTTTGTTTTTCTTTTACTCATTTTGACTTTCATTTCTTCCTTGAACAGCCTTGTGTTGTTGCTGCCGGCTGATCAGCAGTCGTTCCCTGGCCCAAATTCTTATTGGAATATTTGTGTTTGGTTTGATTAAAATTAAGTAGTTTTCATTTGTTGGGATTTCTCGTGTAGGAATCAATTTGTAACAAATGCTCTTGATTACTTAATATCAAATTCTAGTTGAGTGCTCAATGATGAAAATTTGTAGAATAAGCTCCCGAATCTTATTAAAATTTTGTCATTAGAAAATTATGACGCTCTACTAACTAGGTGAAAATTCTTCATTTGAAGATGAAGTTCTAACATTACATTTATACTTGCTGGAGAAGTTATCATGACTAAATGATATAATAAATGTCTTTTTTTCATATATTGTATTTTTTATTCTGTTATCATGATATTTCTAATAGTTTGTTAATGAAAATTAACTATTATAATAAATAAAGAGTAACCTATTTATTTCTATAGAGTAATCTAATTAATCAAAAAGAGTAATCTAGTTACTTTTATAAAGTGATACTCTACATTAACTTTTTTTTTTCAGTGTGAAATTTATATTGTTATATTTGATCAATATCTTTTAGGTTACTCTTTATTATTAATTAATTGAGTTATTCTTTATAATAATAGTTTTTTTAAGATTATGTTATTATTTAATTTGAGTATTTTGTCAACATCTTTTAGGTTACTCTTTCATATTCATTAGATTACTCTTTCTGATTAATTGAGTCACTCTTTATAATAATAGATTTTTTTTGAAAAGATTAATTTACTATTTAATTTGATTATTTGGTCAATATTTTTGGGTTACTCTTTCATATTAATTAGATTATTCTTTCTTATTAATTAAGTTACTCTTTATAATAATAAATTTTTTTTCTAAAAGATGAAGTTGCTATTTAATTTGAGTATTTGATCGGGCATCTTTTAAGTTTCTCTTTCATATTAATTAAGTTGCTCTTTCTAATAAATTAGATTATTATTTAATTTAAAATTTTGAAAACAAGTGATGTATGACAAATAATGAAAGGGTGCCACTAAATACACACCCCAATTTATTAAATGCACACCCCATTTATTATATAAATTAAATATATATTTTTTAAAAGTCTAAATTGCCCTTAATTTGTTAAATACACACCTCCTTATAAATTTTCAACCTAAGTTATAATTTTTTTCATACACCTATATATATGAACCCTAAATAACAAATAAAATGACATTCTTTTTCTTTAAATTCATCACCTAAATAACAAATAAAATGAGATTTTTTCTTTAATTTCATCACGACAATTAAATATAGAAATGAAGGATATGAAAATTATGAAAGATGAAGAAATCATGATAGCAACGTAATTATTTAGAAACAAAACCAGTGCCCTAATTTTACTTTCTACTTCGCAATCATATACCAGTTTTTACATTTCTATAGGGTTTGTGGTATCATCAATTTAATTGCAGCAAAATTAGTAAGCAAATCACAGAAGAAAAAAATTAAACACTCAAGCAAATATTATAATTATTTTTATTACCCTTCAACTAGTTTTCACATTTAATTTCGTTGTTATATTCTTAGTGGGTGGAGTGTTGGCGTTTAGGTGATATTTATAGGAATCCAACTCTTAATTTTTGTTAGATGTATTGCACAGGAACTTCACTTGAATAATTTTTTATAGATTTTTAAGGACATCTCCGCTAGAAGGAAGAGTGTTCTGGAATTTGAGGGGATATAGAGGAATTAATGGGGTGTGTATTTCTATTAAAAAAGTTGTGTATTATTAAGAGTATTTTGAAGTTTTAAGGGGTCGTGTATTTAATAAATTTGGTAAAATATGAAAAGAGGGTGTGCACATAGAAAGGGGTGTGTATTTAATAAATTGGATTGTGTATTTAACTATACTCATAGTGAAATTATACTATACAAAGGAAAGATGGAGAAAAGACAACCCTCACACAAAAATTATGACCTAACCTACTCTCTCTCCCGAAGGCATTTTATATATTCTACAAACTCCGCAAAGGAAATGGAAATCAAACAATTTGTCATTAACTGCATTTATCAATTGGGCCAATGTCATCACTTCTTTTATGGGTTATGGGCTTGGGAAACATCTTTTTCTTAATGTCTTAGTAAATCATTCTCACCCTGATCACACCTGTTTAAAATTTCGTGGTTTAAATCTACGAGACGGGGTTGTGCAACCAATGATCGGAGTTCAGTTTCATCAGCTGTCAGCGCCACCTACGTCCACCGGCTTCCGCCAACATCTACCGTTAGTATGTCAACTTACCAAACAAGGTGACCGGTTTCTCTCCTCCGTCGCCACCAAGAAGACCCTTCCGCCGGCGTCGGCCTACTCCGGAAGTTTGTCTCCTCTTCCTCCAAGCATGTGGCCCTCACCACCCTCTCCCATCTCCTCTCTCCTTCCACCTCCCATCCCATCCCATCCCCGACCCTCCCCTCTCGCTTTCCTGCGAGTGCCATCTCCTCTCTACACATTGGTGACCTTATCCAAAATTATAAGCCAAATCCAACGGAGACGACGCCGAAGCCACCCGACTAGGCGCTGGAACCTGAAATCCGGCCAGCCCACCCGAAATCCAGCTTCTCCACTGGAAACCTTTACCCCTTCGACATCACGACTGCTGCCTCATCACTCTCATCTTGAAATACACCTTCGCCACAACCGGCTTCGGCCGCCGCACTTCCACCCAATCTATCAGTGCCCGAAAATTCTCAGCCGTCTCCTCGAGCAACTCTTGAAAGCCACGAAAGACAATGGAGTGACAAGGGATTCAAACAACGAGCCCAAATATATAGCCCGATTTCGAAGCTTCACGTCTTTGGAAAGCCCTCAGTGTTGGTTTAGGGAAAATGATTGGGGGAGGAGGGAATAGGGGAGGGTGAAAGTAGAGAGAGAAGGTTGAGTGAGGGAAAAAGGTGGTTGGGGAGTGAGAGAGGATCGGCGAGATTGAAATACTGATTCGATTGTACATATTGTAGTCATTCTAATAGATAGTTGTATATGTATGGTGTGAGTATTATATTTTAATTATATTAGTGGTGTACATGAGTCTCATATATCTAAGAAAGAAAATGATAGACTTTAAAGTAGACGTCCAAAATAAAAAATTGATATCCATTGAAACAGACGAGGAGAGTATTAAATAAATTAATATTACATATAAATATATTTAGAGCAACTTGCTATTATATAATTAATTAATTAATTAAATTTGGTTAAATATATATTAGAAAGTTGTGGGAAAAAAATATTTTTTACTTTTTTATATTTAATAAGGCAAAGACTAGCATAGGCTTGTTTTTTTTTTATAAATTTTTTACGACCGGATTTTTTAGAAGATATGGGTCAAAAAAATTACGCTGGTTATAACTCATCTTTTATTTCATCTTTCTCTCTCCAGATATTTTCTTTACCCTTCTCCTCACTGTAGTCATTTGTGATTTACGCTGATTTATTTTCTCTTTCCAAATATTTTTCTTTCCTTTCTCATCTTTTGTTTCATCTTTCTCTCTCCAGATATTATGCTGATTTATCTTTCTCTCCACATATTTTTCTTTCATTTCTCTTCTCAATATTCTTTCCCCTCTCTCTCTCTATATTCACTGTTGTCTAGATCTCCATACAACAACGAAGCCTCTGAAGATCATGCTGAAAGTTTTTCTCATTGCTCCGTAAGAGTTGTGTGGGTTATTCTTCAGAGAAGATGACGACGTAACATTCCTCGTATGGGGCTTCCACAACGATTGGCCAGAAGCAGTGGCTCTGCAGATGGATCTGAGAGCGATTTTGGGTTCTGGCGAGGAGAGCAATTAATTTGGCGAAGAAATCGAGGCTTGAGGAGATGGAAGTTTGAGAAAGCATACTCAATTTTGAGGGTGTTGTTCGATCATTTCGGGAGATTCACTTCCTCAATTTTGACTTTCACAAATTTAAAATTATGTGTTGTTTTGGATTCATTTTGCTACGGCTGTATACTCAATTTTGAGGGTGTTGTTCGATCATTTCGGGAGATTCACTTCCTCAATTTTGACTTTCACAAATTTAAAATTATGTGTTGTTTTGGATTGATTTTGCTACGGCTGTATACTTGTCTTTAATTCATTCTGTTCTTCCTTGTAAATTTAATATCTTTTACTTTAATAATATTTTATTCTACCATTTCTTAGTAGAAAATTCTAGATTTTTCTTCACGTTCAAATTTTGTTTCCTTTACTTCCACATTAATAAAATGGTTACTATTGCTTCACTTGCAAGCATATAATAATTTGAATTCAAGAGTTAAACATCTGAATTATGTGATACAAAAATCAAACTGAGGAAGATTAAGCAAGCCACCCCAAAAGATACAATGAACAAGATAGTATAAAATTGGCTTAGAAGTTGGAACTCACTTGGGAGACTACCTGGAGTTGAAAAGTTTTTGGATTACACTTTATATTTAATTTCTTAATTTATATTTTTTTTTAGATTATTCTTTTTTATTAATTGAGTTACCCTTAATAACGAATTAGGTTACTCTTTAAAATTAGACACATTTTTTATTTTTTTATATTTCTTTTAGGTTACTCTTTTTTATTAATGGGTTACTCTTAAAAACGAATTAGGATATTCTTTAAAATAAGACTCTGATTGATTTTCTGAAAATAAAGTGAAGAATTAAATTGTATTCAAAGTAAATATAAATGTAATGTTAGAACTTCATCTTCACCATTTATGAAAGAATTTTCATCAAATTAGTACAGAATATGATAATCTTCCAACAGCAGAACATAGCCACTAAGATGTGGGTTGAAGAGAATAAAAAATTCAAAGTATATTTTCACACTTACCATTAGATACCATATCATCTCACTGCGATGGTAATCTAAAAAAAGATCTTCAATACCCAATAATCAATGATAAAATAATGAGTAAATAACAATTACAGCAAATTAAGAATTAGTGTAAAAGATAATTTGACATTGAGATCGCTTTCTACAAGTACTGTAAACGTTGGCGCACTCCTTCTCAAACTCCGCTACCACCATTCATTTCGTGTAAATTGCCGATGATGCCCGCCAGAAGGGGATGAATTACATCTCTCCCGCCGTCTCTTTCGTAACATCTCCTCCGACGTGGTCTAATTCTGGGAACCCTTCTTCCTTTCTCGATTTGAATGATCAGTTAATATGTCAATCTTCCTGCTATTTAAGACCATCTGCAATAAGTATTACTCCATAAATTAGCTTAAACATAGCTAGGATTAACTTAATTTAATTCAATTCAATTCTATTTTTATTAATTTATTGAAGAAGGAGTTCCATACTTGTTTCCAAGAAGACTATGAAGCCTGATAATAATCTCATCTTCATCGGCAAAAAAATTACCCCTCTTGAGATCAAGCCTCAAATAATTAATCCATCTCAACATGCAACTCTACATCGAGGTAATCCTACAAAAGAAAAGCAAGAATTGATTAATTTCAAGAATTTAAAAGTATATATATATATATATGAGAAAGTAGAGTGAAATTAAAGGGTACCACACAAGATCTTTATTTCATATCTACAGTAAAACCTTGATAAATTAATAACCTCGATAAAACTAATAATTTGTCCTGTTCCAACTTGGGACCAGTTCAAATTTGGGTACCAATCAATTAAATAATAAGATAATACTTTTCTAGGAATTTTTAAAGAATATTTGAGATCCCAATAGAAGTATAAATTAATAATTATTAAAAAATGTCATATATATATATATATATTATCAACTTCAATATTCTAAGATAATTTAGTAAAATATGAATCTACTGCTTTTTATTGAACTTAAAATCTGCTTAATCCCATATTTAAATCTTTCAATTGCATCCAAGTTAAAAACAAATAAAATAGATCAATATTTTACATTGATCTACTCCTATAAAATATAGATAAATATTATATTATTACACAATTTATAAGATATTATACTCATATAATTAATTTGATTTACAAGTACTATATAATTGTGAATCCCTTGAAATATCATCATATATTCTAATCAATATATTCTTAATATGTATAAATAAGTTATAAAAATTATATATATTTTTTGTATATAACCTCTTTAAATTAATAAATTATTAATTCATTGATTATATAATATCTCTCTAAATTAATAAAATTCTTCAGTACCAAGTATATTAATTTATAGAGGTTTTACTGTATATCTATATCAATATGAAGAAACTCTCAATGAAGTTAAACATTATAGTCCCAACTCTATCATAACTAGATAGATAGCTAACTCCATTTCCAATTAAAATCTTTATGTACTCTCTCATTCCTGAATGTCAATAGTAACCCATATCAATTCATAATTCCCACACAAGTATATAAGACAAATACACAAACATCATCTCCAAGATGATCACGCTGTCTTGCCTAATCATATGTATATGTATGTATAAATGATTGTAGAAAAAGGGAAGACATAATAAATAGATAAAAAATTACTAAAGTAGACTTAAGAAGGTCGACAAAATCAAGTCTTGTTATAATATGGGTTCTAATGGTTCAGCAATATTCAAAGATAACTTCAAGGTCCCCACTAACACTTCCATGGAATCAAATTTATATCAACATATTAAATCTTCGGTGATACAAATAAGTTGCATCGTCTTTTTTATTCAAACTAATTAACAGAAAAATGGAAAACAACATAATATAGAGAGAGAAGAGAAATGTTGTTGTATCCAGCTTCTTTATGCTTTTTATTTTTGAGAAATAGAATAGGATACAAATCGATCAAGACATGTAATGAGTTAATCATTAAAATAAACAAAGTTTAGATGAAAAAAGGAATTAAACAAAAAGAAAATTTATAATCATAGAAGAAAGAAAGCAAATAAAAAATGGAACTGAAAAAATAATGAAGAAATTGTAAGGGGGGATTTACCCGTGGAAGGGGGGTGGCGCTAGTGTCCGTACAAATCGAAGGGCGCCCATAAGGACTCTCTCCATTACTGAAAGCCAACGCACGGCCTCTATTTTGAGCGGCATAGGCGGAGAAATGTCGAAGGATAGAGGCGCGTGGTGGAAGGTTGGGGATGGAGGGATTATAAGTAATGTGGTTGCAGAGGAACCGGTGGAGAGCGAGAGGAGGGTAGCAGCGGTGGAGAGAAAGAAAAAGACCATCTTTTGATTTTCAGAGGAGGCACTGCCGTTGGAGGACTTGATGCGGTTGAGAGAAAGGGAGAATCCATGTTTTGATTTTATGAGAAGGGAATCGAATTTAACCCATTTGGACCCCAGTAATTCAATTATGTAGAAGAGCAGGATCCAGTTTCACCAAAATTTGGTAGGACCGGTCCTACTCTAATCATTCTCTTAATAAAAATAAAAAGATTGGCAAAATAAAAAAGGTAGGTTTTGGGTGAGACCATCTCACGAATCCTTTTTATATGAGACGGATCATCCATTAACCCAAATAAATATATTATATATATTAAATAAAAAAAATTAAGGAAAAATAAGAGCCTTGTTCGGCTTTCACTCATTAAAATATCCTTATCACTAATTATTTATTTCAATTTTCGCTAAATTTCATCACCAACATTCACGATTTTTACTTTCGCTTATGAACTCCCAGACGCCAGCATTTAGTAGTCTTAGGTTTTTTTTCAATTAATTATTTAATTTTTTACTCCCTCCGTCCGGTTCTAAAGTATACATTTGCTTTTTACACATGTCCAGTTCTATGGTATCCATTTGCTTTTTGCATATGGATTAAGGAGTATTATTATTATATGTAAAGTGAGTAGTTGTATTAGAGAGAAGTGGTGAGCTATATTGTGTATTTTTTTACTAAATAGGGAAAATAGATACCTTTGAAGCGAACACCAGAAATAATAAAATGGATACCTTAGAAGCGGACATAGGGAGCATTATTATTATTATTAATTATTAATTAGACAATTCATCAGTCTTATTATCATGATTATGTATCACTTTATTATAATTAGGTATCACTTTATACTAAAATATTATCACTTTTTATTCATTTTATGAATTGTTCATAAAATAATTAAATTAAAAGGTTATCACTATTTCTTTATTACGTGTAACTTTTTATTAAGCATATTATCACTTTTTGTTCAAATGAATTGTCGTAAAATAATTTAGTTAGACGTATCACTTTCTTTGATTAGGAATCACTTTTTATTATAATGTTATCACTTTTTATTATTCAGTAAATTATTCGTGAAATACACTTTTTTATGAAAAATATTATCACTTTTCTTATAAAATGTATCACTTTTCATTTATACTATAAATTGTTTATGAAATATAATTTAAAACAAAGTTATCACTTTTTTTATTAAAGATATTATCACTTTTTGTTTAAAATATTATCACTTTTTATTTATATTATAAATTATTCATGAAATAGTTCACAACACTGTTATCACTTTTCATTAATTGAGTATCACATTTTATAAATTTATAATATTTAAATAAAAAATAAATTTAAATTAATAAAAATTTTAATAATAAAAATATAATTTAAAAAATAACATTATATATATACAAAAAAAATTATAAAAGACTTAATTAATTTATTTTTATAATTAAATTTTCAATTTTCTAATTTGACTACAAGGTCCTAACAAATATAATTAATGAGTTAATAGGTGATCCGTCTCACATAAGAAGATCTGTGAGACGGTCTCACCTAAGTCTTTTCCAAATAAGAATATGCATTGTAAAAATTTAAAGTCTCAAATTTCTAAAGGCACCCGAAGCTTGTTAAAAAGTAATGTGAAAATACTATATTACCACACTTAAAATAAAATCAAAATTTATAAACTAGGAAATAATTTATATTTTCATACGCCCAAAAACGCACTCAAATTAATTTTTAATTAAAGAACTAGGCTCTTTTTTTTTTTTTCCAAAATAATATTTCTCATGGAAAAAGATTTGGGTGAGACCGTCTCACGAATCCCCTTATGTGAGATGAATTATTCATTAACCTGTTAATTATATATATATATATATATATATATATATATATATATATATATATATATATTATTGACAAAAACTTGTGTGATACCGTCTCACGTAAGGGCTTACGTGAGACGACCAGAAATTGATAACTTTTATATAGGGAAGTGAATATAAATCAATGAAAAGTGATAATGTTATTTCATGAACAATTTATAGTATAAATAAAAAGTCATAACATTTTATAGCGAAAGTGATAACTATTTTAAAAAGTGAAAAATGGTCTCACGTGAGACGGTCTCACGCAAGACCTACCATATTATATATATAATGTTATTTTTTAAATAATATTTTTAACATTATATATATAAAATAGGGTAGGTCTTGCGTGAGATCGTCCCACATGAGACAATTTTTCACTTTTTAAAATAGTTATCACTTTTATAGTTTCGCAATAAAACGTTATCACTTTCGCTATAAAATGTTATCACTTTTTATTTATATACTATAAATTGTTCATGAAATAGCATTATTATTTTTTATTAATTTATTATCACTTCCCTATATAAAAATTATCATTTTCTGACCGTCTCACGTAAGCCCTTGTGTGCGACGGTCTCACACAAGCAAATTTTTTAATTGGAATGTGAGTTTTAATTGAAAATTAGGATTTCAACCATTTATAATCAATTTCACGTAACAACTAACAAATGAAACTTCGAACCACAAGGATCAAACCCTCAATTTGGAGATATGAACAAGATACTGGAGAATGTAGAAAGAATGTCGGAATGAGAACATATCTATCGTCACCAATAATTTATCGCGACACAAGTAGAAGATAGGGTGATAGACACACGCAAGAGAGACGAAAGAGAGAAAGTATATGGTTGTACGCAGTAGAATTAAATTTTAAGAATTGATATTTATTTTTAAGTGTAGGGTAATATAGTATATTTACAATAATTTTTAATAAATTTTGGGTGCCTTTAGTAAAAGCTCGGGTTGCAGTAATGCTGTCCTTTTATTTTGTCTAATAATAAAAAAATTATAATCAAATATTGATGGGATAGGAATTAAAAATGACAATCTCTATGTGAGACGGTTTGTGAAACGTGTTAAAGTATGTTTATTATATAGATAAAGTATACTTAATGATTGTTAAAAGTATGTTTTCTAAAGTATAATAAATGATGAACTAAAATATGATTTTAGGGTGTTAAAATATGATTAATTATTGATATACTTTAACTACAAATATGCATATTTTTCCTATATAATAAGCATACTTAGGTAATGGAACAACCCGTCTCACAACCGTCTCACAAAAAACTCATCTCCTAAGAGAGTGTGATTAATTTGATTGATGTTTCTTGTGAAACATGTGCAAGAATTCAAAACGTGACAAGAACTTAATCTATGAAAATCACATGCACACACTTATGCTGATTGTTTAAAGAATAAAAGAAAACTTAAAATACCAGCAATTATAGTTGTTCGGCAATTACCTATGTCCATTCTTAAAGGAGAAGATATCTTATTTATTAGGGTTACAATGATGAAGAATAAACTTAACTTACATATATATCCTAACGTATGATATATATATATATATATATATATATATATATATATATATATATATATATATATATATATATAGATAATATATGATATGATCTACAGAATCTTGCATATCAGATATACAATCACAATCTTGCTTGAAAAGCAATTGTCTACCAATACCCAGGTCTACTATCACCGCAGCCCACGACTAGGGTTGTAAAAGAATCAAATAATTTTGATTCGATTCGGTATTCAAATTCGTTCATTGATATTCGAACACGAATACGAATATGAGTAATTTTTTCAGTTCGTATAATATTCGAATCGAATACGATTCTATGATATTCGATTCGAGTATTCGCGAATATATTCGAATAATAATATATATATATATATATATATATATATTATATTTTAATATATATTAATTATATATATTATAAATAAATAAATTATTTTATAAATATAAATATAAGTTAGGATTTTTTTATGTTTTCACATTCTGAAACCAACACCCGCTCTTCTTCAGAATTCAAACCAGCGGCGCAACTTCATCTCTAAGTGACGACGACAGGCATCATCGACGAGTATCTTCATAATTTAGAGTTTAGTATACTTTACCCTTTTAGTCTACTAAATGCGCTGTTGGCTGTCTTTTTGGGGTTTATTGGATTTGGGTTTTATGGTTTTAGTTTACCCTTTTGGTTTGAAAGTTCTATGTATCTAGTTTCAATTTGAAAATAAGGTATTTTGAAGATATATGTAGTCAACTGTAGTAATTAATTTCAAGATTTCTTTCTAAATTGGTCCACAGTCGCAGGTGCGCTACCTTTCATGTATTCCTAATCGGTGTGCTTTTTTATATGATTTTACTGTAAAAAATTCAATTCTGGAGTGACAGTACTAGCTTTCAGCATGTTTGATGAATTTTGACATCGAATCGACTTTGGTCTAATTTTGTCATTTAAGAGTGTACAAATTATCCACCGACATACTACAACAGATTATACCCCCATCCTTCATTATAATGACCATGTCATTTAAATACAGTAGAGTATCCATCCGTAAATATATAGAAACTGAAATTAAATTCTTTCTATGAAAACGTACGTAAAGACAATTTCTCAAAATAAAACGTTTATTCCTATCATAAATAAATAAACAATTCCCACTGCAATAGCCACTACTTTCGTGGCTTACCCATGTACTCAATAATCTCATCATCACTTAATTACACAATTTTTAGTGATTCCGGTATCTACACACGTGTCAATAGATGCCAGCACTAATCATGCTTCAACAACTAGTGAATAAGATACTAACCTTATTCACACCTTGATGAAAATGGCTTTCTTTCGCCACATGTTTAGTCAGAAATTTCCCACCGTATACAACCTCTTGTAGTTCTGTTGGAACTTGTTCAAAACATCTAGGCAAACAATGAAGAATAAAATTGTCTTGGGTTTCCCCTTCAATTTCTACTCCAAAGAAATCCAATACAATTATCAAGTCAACTATGACTTTGATGCGCGTTTTCTTTGCACGCAAAATTAATCCCCAAGTATGAAGGATATCAATTGCAGCTTGAGCAAGCGACCAAGTGAATATCGAACCCAAAATATGGCGTATTATCAATTTAATTATTTACTAAATTAATTAAGATGAATGAGAATAAAAGTTTGAGGTTTCAATTATTAAACTACTAAACAATTAATTAAAATAACAAATAAAATAAAATATCACTCGAAGAATACGAAAGTGGATCAAGTATGGAGAATAGGTAGCTTTAGGATAATCCAGTTTCACTCATTAATTTCCCTTCCGTGTGTTGATGTCCGACTCTTCCTTGTGGAATATGGACGCATCATTAAACCATGCATATCTACTCTATATACACAAGTAAACATGCGTGTAACACGTGTGAATAACCTCGGAGTAAGAGATATAATTTCACTCCCCTTTCTAGGTACTAACAGTATCAATTATTTCCCTGGCCAATTGGTACTCTAACACGATATGATATCCCTTTATAGGTACTATAAAATTATCCCCTTTATCCTACTTAATAACTCGAATTCAATTCGATTAATAAATATTTATATAAGATAGTTCTAATAAGACTTCGGATTTCCTTCACTTAGAATTATAACATGTAATTCTACTCAGCAGTGAACGCACTCAATCAATAACCAAGATATGTATTTAGACTCTACATAACAGTTAATGATGCACAAAATGACCGTGAGTATGGATTAAGAAAGCACAATCATATATAAAATAAATCCACAAGTAGTGTTGCACGGAGTTTACACACGAAAGTTTAATTAATTCGTAAAAACCTTCACAACCCTAGTTCTACCAAAAAGGCTCTAGCCCATGATGTTACGAAGAACAATCATGGGTATTGGATAGATCTTACCCGGATGTCTGAAAAATACAAGATAAATTAAGAAATGTATAAAACCCTAGATGTGGGAGTTGTCGTGTCCTTTTCCGTCTTGAATCCTCCTCTTGGTTCTCCTCTTGATTCCACGGACGAATCTTCAAAGTGATGGATGGATGGAGGAAAGGATGTGGATGATGGTTGGGGGGTGAACCCCCCTTGTGGGGTGTAGGATGGTTGTGTTGTGTTGTATCCAATTCGTATGCTATTGTGTCTTCTTGGTGTGATCTACATCCCCTTTTTATACTTGTAAGCTCTCCTTATGGACCTAGGATGGACTTTTTCTTGGAAAACAAGTAGAAACATGCACTTGGGGTGTAAAAATTGGATCCGGACGCGTCCCAGGCATGGAGTTCGACCTAGGGTTCGACCTAGGAGCATGGTCGAACCCTGGTCGAATCGAGATCCGCAATAATTCGCACTTCAGGCTTCTGATTCGACCAAAATGGATTTAGTTCGACCAAGGGGTCTGGTTGAACTGGACCGTCGTGGTCGAATTCCACTTGCACCGTCTCACTGTTTCGCGTATAACTTCCACATCCGAGCTCCAATTTGAGTGATTCTTGTGCTCACGCGATCCTCTCTTCTTTGAATTTCTATAAATATAAAGAAATAATAAAAACTCTAAGATTTGAAGGTATAACAAGCCATGTAACACAGCTGCTTTATTCGGCACAGCTCGCGTGACATTACCACTTTGATCATATCTCTCTCGTTTGGATTCTGATTGGGTGTTCTTTACGCCAAAACAATCCTCTTTTTAATAGCTTTCCAAACATATATCATACCACCAGTTTTGATTTCCACACAAATACAGAAAAATTGCACATGTTGGACGTGCGTTTTTCAGCATTCATTGCACAAGTTGCACCTTTTCTCCAACTTTGCACTTTTGATCCTTTTTCCACCTAAAAAACAATAAAACACCTCAAGTGCACCTTTTTCTCACATATATTGAATATAAGATACTTGTGCTAATGTATGAAAACAATTTCAATCAAGAAGGTGTTAAATTGGACACTATAACATGCTTATTTTCACTCTCAACAATCCCCCAAACTTACCCGTTGCTCGTCCCGAGGCAACAAAATAAAAATAAAGAGAGAGAGAGAGAGAGTATGAAAATTAGTGAGGAAACAAGGACTATAACACATACCCCATTCAAATGCAATTGTCATCAACTTATGTCATGCAACTTTTATTACATGTAATAATCAATTCATAGCATAAAAAATAAGACAATCACCACCAATTCAAATGCTCCATCCACATGTTCTCACGGGATGTATATATCACTCACACTCAAGTGTAAAAAACTTCACAACCCTAGTTCTACCAAAAAGGCTCTAGCCCATGATATTACGAAGAACAATCATGGGTATTGGATAGATCTTATCCGGATGTCTGGAAAATACAAGATAAATTAGGAAACGAATAAAACCTTAGATGTGGGAGTCGTCGCGTCCTTCTCCATCTTTAGTCCTCCTCTTGATTCCACGGACGAATCTTCAAAGTGACGGATGGATGGAGGAAAAGATGTGGATGATGGTTTGGCGGTGAACCCTCCTTGTGGGGTGTAGGATGGTTGTGTTGTGTTGTATCCAATATGTATGCTATTGTGTCTTCTTGGTGTGATCTACATCCCCTTTTTATACTTGTAAGCTCTCCTTATGGACCTAGGATGAGCTTTTTCTTGGAAAACATGCAGAAACACGCACTTGGGGTGTAAAAATCAGATCCGGACGCGTCCCAGGCATGGAGTTCGACATAGGGTTCGACCACTGGTCGAATCGAGATCGGCGATAATTCGGACTTCAGGCTTCTTATTCGACCAAAATGGCTTTAGTTTGACCAAGGGGTCTGTTCGAACTGGACCGTCGTGGTCGAATCTCACTTGCGCCGTCTCACTGTTTCGCGTATAACTTCCACATCCGAGCTTCAATTTGAGTGATTCTTACGCTCACGCGATCCTCTCTTCTTTGGTTTTCTATCCATATTAAGAAATAAAAAATACTCTAAGATTTGAAGGTGTAACAAGCCATGCAAAATAACACAGCTGTTTTGTTCGGCACAACTCGCGTGACGTTACCACTTTGATCATATCTCTCTCGTTTGGATTCCGATTGGGGTGTTCTTTACGCCAAAACGATCCTCTTTTCAATGGATTTCTAACCATGTATATACCACTAGTTTTGATGTCCACCAAACACAGAAAAATTGCACATGTTGGACATGCATTTTTCAGCATTCATTGCACAAGTTGTACCTTTTCTCCAACTTTGCACTTTTGATCATTTTTCAACCTAAAATACAATAAAACACCTCAAGTGCACCTTTTTCTCACATATATTGAATATAAGATACTTGTGCTAATATATGACAATAATTCCAATCAAGAAGGTGTTAAATTAGACACTATAACACGCTTATTTTCACTTTCAACAGACCTCTTGTCTTTCTAACTTACTCAAGTATCCGAAAAGTCTTATGAGATTGACCATCACATCTCTATGAACCTCTCACCTCTCCACTAGAGACTTAAATAGGCATCATAGAACATCCTTATTGAGAACACATGTATTTTCTTCAGCAGTAAGAATTAAAACCAAGATTCTTATCAATCATCTAATTATGGTCCAGTAAATATGATTTCTTTCAGTTAGCAATAAGTGGAATAAAACTATTTGAAAATATAGAGAATCACGTAAATAATTACACTGAGCAAATACTTCGAATTTACCAATTTATATTGATTCCATCAAAACAATATAAAATAAAATTCACCAACATCTCAAGCACCATAAATTTGCATGCCACGACAGTGTGGACATATACAAACCCAAACATTTACAAGAGAAGGTTTTACCCATTAATTTCATTCATCAACCTAACTTTATGACAAAATAATTAATAGTCGGTTCCTCTTTAACCATGCAAATAACAGCAGTGACTCTGATGGGGAGGATACTTATTATTTGAACCTAAGTGCACACCATTATTTGATTCCAAGTCCATTGCCCAAGCTTATGTCCATTCAAATGGAGAAGATCACACGCGCTCAGATAACTTTCTAAAACCATCATAGAGAAGTTTGTACCAACAATCCGTGAATAAACTCATCCGATGGGGAGGAAGGCACTATAGCCAACGCGCAAGTTTTTTCACATCACTTACAAACCAATAATGGAGGCCGCGGGAAAATTTAAATAAACCCTCTCCCACTTAGTTATTTAACACCGAGAGTTTTTACATCATATAATATTCAATAATAAAATACACAACCTAGCATGCTTCTATTACAGCACATAAGACAGTAAATCACAGAGAATCATGCTTAACATATATAACAATAAATAGATAATTAAATTAATTATGGCAGTTATATATCACCGAATTCGATTGTTCGCCACCAAGCACGAATATGGGCATCACGGGGATCAAAACAAAAAATGTCCAGCCACGCTACAGAACGAACTCGACTCGAGCAGATCCGCATGCTAGGGTTCGAGTCGAGCAGCCTCGCCTGCCTGCCAGCAAGCCGCCCGTCATCTCGCCTGATGCCCTGTTTGACTCGTCCAAATTATTATAAGACTCGCCCAGAATGCTGTCTTACTCGCCCGAAATGTTGTAAGACTCGCCCGGAACGCCGCCTGACTTGCCATAATACCGCCTGACTCACCCTGAACGCTGCCCAACTCGACCAGAACACTGTCTGACTCGCCCTGAACGCTGCATGACTCGTCTAGAACACTGCTTGATCCGCTCGGCATACCGCACGACGTGCACTTCTCACCGGGCCAACTACATGTCGCCGATCGCCAACACTCACCTCACTGCACGCCTTGCACTCCAGGTCACTCGGGATGCAATCTTCTTGCCCAGCATGCTTCCGTGCTCGCGTAGTACGCTGTCGTGCACGATATCTCACGCCATCTGTGTGCCCAGCACCCTGCAAACGTGCGCGCCACTAGTTGCCATGCTCGCCATCGTCAAACACCGCCAGGCACCCAGCGCCTATTAGGCAGCCTACTCGTTTACTTGCGCTCTAAGCAGGCCAACGAGCACACCCTCATGCGCCTTTGCGTGTTGTGTTGGGCTGTCACCCAGTGCGGTCGCATCATCTCACCAGCCACATCCACATTGCATATCACCACTGTGAATCACCGAAAGCAGTCGTGACACAAATAGGGTTTACATTGAATAATATAATAATACCAAACCCAATTCTCATGCGTTTCTATTCCAAACAAAAACACATAACCACATAAACCCTAGTTGAACTGTCAGCTCTGATGCCAATTATTGGTGATCGGATCTTATGGTCCACATGATCCATTCGGATCCATGTAAATCTATTGCAACGGAAACAAATAGAATAAATTACCTTTCACCGTGGTATGTTGGTGAAGAGATCTATCAACAACAACTAATGACCTTTCGATCTTCTTTTGTATTTCCAAGCCTAGTCTTGACATCGTGTGGCAACGATCTTCAATTGATGAGAGTGAAAATAAACGTGTTTTAGTGTCCAATCTAACACATTTTTGATGGGAATTGTTGTCATATATTAGCACAAATGTCTTATATTCAAGATATGTGAGAAAAAGGTTCGTTTGAAGTGTTTTATTATGTTTTAGGTGGAAAACAGATCAAAAGTGCAAAGTTGGAGAAAAGGTGCAACTTGTGTATGAATGCTGAAAAATGTACGTCCAATTTGTGTAATTTTTCTGTGTTCGTATGGAGTACAAAACTAGAAGTGTGATACATGGTTAGAAATCCACTGAATATTTGATCGATTCGACGTAAAGAACACCCCAATCGAAATCCAAACGATAAAGTTATGATTAAAATGGTGACGTCGCACAAGCTGTGTCGAACAACACGACTGTTCCACTTTACATGACTTGTTATAACTTAAAATATTAGACTTTTGCTTAGTTCTTTATATGGATAGAAAGTCAAGGAATAGAGGATCGCGTAAGCACAAGAATCACTCAAATCGGAGTTTGGACGAGGAAGTTATGCTCAAACTCGTGAAGTCGCGCAGCTGCCAGCGAGTATTTTCGAGGGTTTTCGAAAATTTTAGAAAATTACCTATTTCTTGGAGCACAATTAATCTCCTTATCATATAATCCTCCTTGATTTAATTCACCCATATCTTTTATTTTCTTATTTAATTCCCTTCTCACACCTATACATATGTTACATCATTATTCATGTGAGATGTGATCACAACACAATCATCCTACACCCCACAAGGGGGAATCATCCCCCAACCATTATCTACATCCTTTCCTCAATCCATCCTTCACTATGAAGATTCGTCTGCTGAATCAAGAGGAGAACCAAGATGAGGATTCAAGACGGAGAAGGACGCGACGATTCCCGCATCTAGGTTTTATTCATTACATAATATATCTTGTATTTTCCAGATATATGGGTAAGATCTATCCAACCCCCATGATTGTTCTTCGCAACATCATGGGCTAGAACCGTTTTGGTAGTCTAGGGTTTTGAAGGTTTTATGAATTAATTAAACTCTCTTTTGTGTCCTCCATACAACACTACTTGTGGATTGATTTTATATATGATTGTGCTTTCTTAATCCATGTTCATGGTTGTTTTGTGCATCAATTGGTATATAGAGTCTGAATATATATCTTGGTTGTACCGTTGAACAAGATTCCATGTTATGATTCTTAGTAAGGGAACTCCAAAACTTAATTAGAACTATCATATATGAATGTTTATTAATTGAATTGAATTCGGGTTTGTAAGTAGTATAAAGAGGTTAATTTTATAGTACCTTTAAAGAGAAATCATATCGGGTTAGATTCCAGACGTAGAAAATTATTGATACTGATAGTACCTAGAAAGAGGGGGTGAAATTATATATCTTACTCCAAGGTTATTCACATGTGTTATATGCATATTTACTTGTGTCTATAGAGTAGATTTGGATGGTTTAGTGATGCGTCCATAGTCCACAAGGCAGAATCGGCCTGCACTTGAGAGGGAAGTGAAGTAATAAAACATGATTATATTAGAACTACCTATTCTTCATTCTTGAGCCATTTTCGTATTCTTCTAGTGCTATTTTATTTTATTTGTTCTTTAATTTTAGTATTTTAGTTGATAATTAATTCCACAACTCTTATTGCCTTTCGCCTTAATTAATTTAGATAATAATTAAATTGATAATACACCATCCTTTTGGTTCGATATTTAACTTGGTCGGTTGCTTAAGCTGCAACTGATATCCTTAATACTTGGAGATTAATTTTGCGTGCAAAGAAAATGCGCATCAAGTACTTGGCGCCGTTGCCGGGGATGACATTTATTATTAGTTTATTATTTCTAGTTTGATTAAGACTTTTATTTGTGATTATTTAATTCTATCTAACCTTGAATTTTTCTGAGGTACTTGTGCACTAGAAAAAGAAAGGAACAAATAACACACTGAGCTAAAATATGGCCGGAGCAAGGCAGAATCCAGATGATGTTGCCATACGTGAAATTTTCACGAACTATGGGATTGACAACATGGGGTTGATAGGAGCAAGGGAGAAAGATGATGATTTTGAGATACATCCCGCTCTTATTAACATGGTAGAGAAGAATCACTTTTCTGGAGGTTGCTTTGAAGATCCATATCAGCATCTACGAAGATTTCTTGGTTATGCAAACACTCAAAAGGATTCTGGAGCTAATGATCATGCTAGACGGACCACCCTATTCAAGTTCTCTTTAATTGATAGAGCAGAAGATTGGTATGAGACTCTTGATGCCACAGATTGCACTACATGGGACCAACTACAGCAAAAGTTCTTAGAGAGATACATCCCACCCTCAATGATCTTAAGAGTGAGGCAAGATATCACCCAATTTGTTATGAATTCGGGTGAGAAATTTCATGAGGTGTGGGATAGGTTTAAAGACATGCTCATGAGGTGCCCACAACATGGTATGTCTAAGGCTCAATACATAAGTATCATCTACTCTGGATTGGATTGTGAGTTACGAATTCTTATTGATGCATCATCAGGAGGAGCGTTGTTATTTAAGACATCACTTGAAGCAGAAAAGTTGTTTGAAGACATCTCTATGAATTCACATGATTGACATAGAGAGAGAGTAAGAGGATCATATGTACTTGGCAAGATAGCTGATGAGAGTGTAAATTCACGTATTTTGGGTTGTGATTTATGTGGAAATTGAGTATGATTGAGTCTTTTATTGAGTGTATTTGTATAGGAAAATGGGTCGAAAGGGCTCAGAATTGGAAGATACGATTTTTGAGGCAATTTTCGAGGATTGCTCGACTTCCAAGCATTGCTCGACCAACATTAATTTGGTCGAGCAGAGGTGGTCAAGTCGAGTAGAATGTTCAATTCTTACAGAAAGCTTGCTCGACTCGACCAGCATCACATTAGTCGAGCAGATGAGGTTAAATCGAGCAAAATGTGCAAACTTATACAGAGAGTTTGCTCGACTATTGCTCGATTTGGAAGCCTTGCTCGACTTGTCCAGGTGTAGTCGAGCGGATTCTCGCTGCTTCTATTTATGGTAATTCTAGAGTTTTCTTACCAAATTTGACGTATGCCTCTAGCAAAAGCCCATCCTAAACTCGTAAGGAGGTTCCATGAGTATAAAAGAAGAGCTTTCGCAGGAGTAAGGACGACGACACACATCATTCATCATCCATCCACCACCGAAACCCTACCATCATCCGAAGGAGTTGTGAAGAGAGGTTCGTCTGGCGAGTCAAGTAAGATCATACCAATTGACCATGATTGTTCCTAGATCAATCATGGGCTAGAGCCGCTCCAGTAGTTATAGGGTTATGAAAGTTTTATGAGTTAATTGAATTTCCATGTGTAAACTCCATACAACACTATTTGTGTTTATTTTATATAAGATTGTGCCTTTTTAATTCATACTCACGGTCATTTTGTACATCATTAACTATTATGTAGAGTCTGAATACATCTCTTGGCTATTGATTGAGTGCGTTCACTGCTGAGCAGAATTACATGTTATAATTCTAAGTGATGGGATTCCGAAGTCTTATTAGAACTATCTTATGTAGATACTTTTTAATTGAATATTATTCGGGTTAATAAGTAGGATAAAGAGTATAATGTCATAGTACCTATAAAGGGAGATCATATCGGGTTAGAGTATTAAGTGCACGGAAAATAATTGATACTGATAGTATCTATAAAGGGGGGTGAATTATATCTCTTGCTCCGAGGATATTCACACGTGTTATACTGATGTTTGCTTGTGTGTATAGAGTGAATTTGCATGGTTTAGTGATGCGTCCATAGATCACAAGGCAGAGTCGGACATCAACACATGGAAAGGAAATTAATGAGTGAAACTGGATGACCGGAAGAACTACCTAATTTCTTACTTGATCACAACCGTATTTTCCCTATTGCTTGTTTATTTAATTTGCTATCTAAATTCTTCGTTATTTAGTTCGTAACTATTCCAAACAAATTTGCTAACATAGTCTTAGTTAATTAGAATATAATTTAATTGATAATAATCCGTCCCTCGAGTTCGATAATCACTTGGTCATCTATCTAAACTACAATTGATATCCTTATACTTGAGGATTAATTTTGTGTGTTGAGAAAACGATCATCAAGTTCTTGGCGCCGTTGCCGGGGAGTTGCTCAACCAGACCTCAGTTGTTCGACCAGACCTGCTGGTTGAGCATAGGTCGAGCAGACTCCAGAAAAATAGAATCACGACACTCTATTTTTAGGTTTGCTGCTCGACCAACACCTTTCCGCTCGATCAGACCATCCAAGTCGAATGGAAGTCGAGCAGTACCTAGCTCTCGATCGGGAGGTTTGCTCAACTTGGACCAGGTTATTTGACCAGACCACCTAAGTCGAGCAGAAGTCGAGCAACACATGAAGGAGCATAGGTCGCGATCGCCTACGTCGTTCGACCAAGAACAAGTTGCTCGACCAACTTACCCAAGTCGAACGAAGGTCGAGCAGTCCAATTTTGCGCCCGATTCGATACCAAATTCTACACCTGTTGATTAGAACTATTGGATTGTATGCTAAAAGTCTAGATTTAATATGAACAATGTTATAACAATTTATTTGAAATGAGAATCATATGATCAAATGATTGCGTCTTATAATTTATTTATATGTTCGATGCAATAGTCCACTTACTTTATACTGTAGATAATATGTTGTGCGATAACACGCGGAAGATCATATTATTGGTTTCCTTATTAAATATAAACAGATGCTCGCAATCAAGATAGACGAGAACTCTCTATCGGGATGGTTGTAGTGTGATTTGGTATTAGTTTGTCTTGACTATAGAATCACATTAGTATGCTTTGTGTGTATTGAGCAGGACCGCTTAAGATTGTTCGACTTATACTGACTATATAGGAGAACTTTATCTCAGTTATTATGGATGTCCATGTTCTTAATCCCTATACAACAACCTCGACACGTAAGACAATATGTATTTCTTTGATTCATCAATGGGTGAGATTTACATGTATTAAATCAACAAACTCGGTGAGTTTGGAAATAGTGCTGTCTCTATGGTGTGCTGTTGATTGTAGAAGGAATCCGTGTCCGATATAGGTTGATGATATCCTTTTGACGAGCTCATAAGGATTATCATATAAACCCTGCAGGTGAATTTATTTCGGCATGATAATGAGATTGAGTGGTACTACTCTCGGATGAGATATTAATTAATGGAGTTGTCAGTAACTTAATTAATTAATAGGTATTGTATATCTTAAACATGGGGAGACTAACGGGCTCATAATAAGAAGGAGCCCATAATGTAATTATGGGATTAGAATAGTAGTGCAGTAATAATATTTTAGTGGAATATATTATTATTGTTGGACTTAAGTATAAGCTTTGGGCTAAGCTTGGATACTTAAGCCCAATGGAGGCCCAACTCTAATTTCTCCTCCTGGTCCCTGATGTAGCCCATATATAAGTCATCTCAGCTGTTCTAACCCTAAGCGAGACACTCAAATATGTGAAGAGGGTAGACGGAACAGCAGATTGAGAAGATCTCGAGGATCGTCGCCCACACGACGTCGAGATTGGACTTGGGAATAAAACAGAAGACCGGAAGGTTGTTTGCTTATGCTGTCTGCCAACTTGTATGATTTTTGTAAAATCATATAGTACTCAGAATTCGACGTGTAATATACTGACTGAAATCCACAGAAGAGAGGATCATTTTGGCCTATAGATCACTCAAATCCGATATCGGATGAGAGAGTTATGTCTAAAATGGTGAGGTTGCGCAGGCTGCCGGCGGAATTCATCTTCTCCAACTTACCCTGGTGAAAGGTAATACGTTTCTTATTTTCTTGCTTCCGCTGACTGTTAGAAAGGGATGGAACCCTAACGGTTCATGTTAACCAAACGATCGAATGCCAGCAATTGGTATTAGAGCTTTGGTTTTGTGGTGAAGTGTGAAACGTTAGGCTAGGGTTTATGTATGTACATGAATTAGGGGTTTAGAACTTATTTCTTGTTGAATACTCTAATTGTACACGACGGCACACGAGCACCGCACAACGACCCAATGGGGCTGTCGGATGGCAGCGATGAGGAACGACGTAACGGTGGCGGGTGAAAAGGGCTGCATGGTTCGACGACGGCACGATGATGTGACAGCGGCATGGTATGACTGTTGGAGTCGCGGCTGGAGGCTGCACGAAGACGTGAAACCATGGGCTGGTTAGTCATCGGTGCTAGGGTTGGCAAAGTACAGCGGCTGGCGTCGATGAAGGCAAACGTGGAATCTTGGTGGCGCATGATGAGTTTTCCATGGATTTTCATGGCGGGCCTGGCGAGTTCGTGATTGTGCCTGTAGTGTTTCGATCGGCCATGGTGAAGCTTTGATCGAGTCTTGCTGAATGTTCGATCGGGTGTACACGTTGTTCCGGGCGAGTCGACGATTTTTTCGAGCGGGCTGATGGAATTTTCGGGTGGGTCTCATGTTGTTTCTGGTCGGGTCTGCGTGTTATTCCAAGCGAGTTTATTTGCATGTGTCAAGGCAGGTACGTTGGTTCCTTCGATGCTAGCATGGCGCATACTGAACTATGATGGAAGTGGACGGCACGACTGGAAAGGTGCGACACCGGCGTGACTGACAGGTGTTGCCGACAGGAATTCTGCTCGGCATGGGTCTGATCAGCGATAGGTATTATGGCGTGCTTCGTCATGGCTGTTGTTGCCCACACGATTGGCAACGGGGATGGCGAATCAGCGGTGTTAGACTTGCAGCGCATGGTTTCGGGGCGAGTCCAGTAGAACTCTGGGGCGAGTCAGAAGGATGGCTGGGTCGAGTCTGCTGGTTGGCCAGGGTGAGTCAGCACGTTGCCGGGTGTCTCGCACTCAATATGGCATTGCTACCGAGCACTGGGGATGCTGACGAATGGACTGCCGTGTGCTGGAAATTGGTGTCGGGCGTGGGCACCATGCACGATGGCTGGCAGGATGTGGGTACGATGGTGCTGGGATTAGCGCACGACTTGGAGCATGGGGCATGCATGTCGCTGGGTGGATTGCCATGAGGAGAAGTCCGCAGGCACGATGCGTGCTGGGCTGAAGGCATGCTGCCACACTTATAGCTGTTCGTGGTTTTCTGGCAGCACGACTCACATGGGCTGCCGACAAGACCGCCGACAGCACGCCATATGAGTCGTGCCGGTGAGTGCTTGGCATGGCATGGCGTAGGCGAGACAAAAGCTTGCAGATGCTGTACGGGAGTGGCACGACTCGTGCAAGGATTGGCACGAGTCGTGCAGTGTGTAACGTGGGCTGGGCGCATTCATTTCTATTTCAACTTTCAGTATGAGAGTATGGGTGTGAATCACATTGGGTTTGCACGATGGATGGGCCTAGGTGTGAGGATGTCGGGCAGTGTGACAGAGTGGTGGAGCAGGCTACGGGGTAAGGAATCTGAAGGAAAATTTGTGAAGACTGGCTTCCGATTTTCAGATTAGGTTTCGGGGCGCTGCCCCGAGCCCCACGTCCTGACCAGGCAGATCGATCCCTGCAACCTCACCGGGTAGGTCGAACCCCGCATTGTCTCAGTTGCCCGTATTCAGGCTTGCTGGCGAACAATCGAATTCGCTGATATATAACTGTTAATAATATGATTCAATTATTTGATTATTGTTATATATGTTATGCATGATTCTCTGTGATTTACTGCCTTATGTCCTGTAATAGGAGCATGCTAGGTTGCGTATATATTCTGAATATTGTATGCATGTAAAAACCATCGGTGTTAAATAACTAAGTGGAAGTGGGAATTGGTAAATAATTCTCGCGGCCTCCATTATTGGTTTGTTAGCGATGTGAATAAACTTGCGCGTCGGCATTAGAACCTTCCTTCCTAACGGATGAGTTTATTCATGGATCACTGGTACATAATTCTTTAAATAATTATTGTTTGTTGTGTGATGCATATGAACTTGCGCATTGGCTATAGTGTCTTCCTCCCTAACGGATGAGTTTATATGCGGCTCACTGGTATAAACTCATATAATTAATGGTTGTAGAAAGTTATCTGAGCGCGTGTGTACTTCTCCAACAGTAAGACACATAAGCTTGCGCCTCGGACTTGGGATCAAATAATTGCGTACACTTAGATGTAAATAATTAGTATCATCCCCAACGGAGTCACTGCTATTATTTGTATGGTTAAAGAGGAACCGACTATTAATTATTTTGTCATGAGGTTAGGTTGACGAATGAAATTAATGGGTAAAACCTTCTCTTGTAAATGTTTGGGTTTGTATACGTCCAGCCTAACGTGGCATACAGACTCACGGTGCTTGAGATGTCGGTGAATTTTATTTTTATATTATTTTGAGGGAATCAATATAAAAGGATAAAATTTGAAGATTTAATCGGTGTATTTATCTATGATTCTCTGAATTTTCAAAATGGTTTTAATTCACTTATTGTTTACTAAAAGAAACATATTTACTTGTCCAAAATTAGATGATTAGAAAAGAATCTTGGTTTCAAATTTTACTGCTTAGCAAAATAAAAAGTGTTCTCACTAAGGATGTTTATATGATGTCAATTAAAGTCTTTAGTGGAGAGGTGAGAGGTTCATAGAAATATGATGGTCTCATGCGACTTCTCAGATACTTGAGTAAGTAAGAAAGGCAAGAGGTCATGGATAAGTTGATGAATGAATTGGGAATGCTTGGAGTAGAAATTGAAGGGGAAACCTAAATCAATTTATTCTCCATAATTTGCCTGGATGTTTTGAGCAAGTTCTACCTGAAATACAAGAGGTTGTATATGGTGGGGAATTTCTGACAAAACATGTGGGGAAGGAAAGCCATTTTCATCATGATGTGAACAAGGTTACTATCTCATTCACTAGTCGTTGAAGCATGATTAGTGATGACATTTACTGACACGTTGTGTGTAGATACCAAAATCACTAAATGTTTATAACTAAGTGAGGATGAGATTATTTTGTACATGGGTAAAACTACAAGAGTAGTGGCTGTTGCAGTGGGAGTTGTTTTATTTATCTTATAATAGGATAAATGTTTGATTATGAGAAATTGTCTTTACGTACGTTTTCAGAGAAAGAATTTCATTTCAATTTCTATTCAGTTACGGATGGATACTCTATTTCATTTAAATGACATGGTCATTATAATGAAGGATGGAGATATAATCTGTTATGGTACGTAGGTAACAATTTGTACTCTCTTAAATCATGTTTATCCCATGGATACAACAAATATTAATTAATAACACATCTTCTAATCCTAATAAGAGAAAGACTCTTATGGAAATGGTTAGATAGCTGATGAGTTATTTGGAATTATTAAATTCATTTTATGGGTATGCCCTAGAAACAGCATGTCGTATATTGTTTGTCTATTTGAGGGATATCCTAGAAAAATGGAGGGTGATATATTTAGTCTAAAAGATCGAAGGGTGATTGTTAACACAAACACTAGATTTTTAAAAAAGGACTATGTATTAAATCATATACCCATGTATAAGTTGTTCTAAAGGAAGTGAGAGGGAAAACACAAAGTATAGTACCAAGTGTACAAGAGGATATACCACAAGGTAAATTGCAACGCGTGTCACGTCTGATACACAATTGTGTGTAGTGCCTTGTCGTAATGGGAGGGTTGTTAGACAACCTGTAAGATATATGTTTTGGGAGAGTCGTGAAACTTGGTCCCTAGTAAACATGGAATGGACCTATGGATACGACGAAATACTACAAGATAGAAATGCCGAATCTTAGCAAAGTGCAATGGTTTCTGAAATAGAATCAATGGATTCTAAATCAAGTCTGGGAGCTTGTAGGACCACTAAATGGTGTAAAAGCCATTGGAAGTAGTCATACAAAATAAAAGAGGATCATACGGTAAGGTGAAAACCTTTGAAGCAAAGCTTGTTGCGAAAAGGTATAATCAGAAAGAAAAGGTTCGATTATGAGGAAACCTTTTTGCCGTTAGCTATGCCTATGTTGATCCAGACTCTTTTATTTGTTGCTACTCATATGAAATATGAGAGATAGTAAATAGATGTCAAGCAACTTTTCTGATTGGAAGTCTTGAGGAAAACATCTATGTGAAGCAATAAGAGTGATTCATTGCAAAGGGCTAAGTGCATTGTGATAGTAAGCTTAAAAGTGTCCATCGATGGACTAAAGCAAACTTCAAGATCATGAAACATCCATTTTGATGAGGAAATCTAGGCATATGGATTTATTCAGTGCGCGATGTGTCTTGTGTATTGAAAAGAATGATCGAAACGTGGTGGTATTTCTTGTATAGTACGTAGATGATATATTGCTCATTGGAGACAATGAAAAAGTATTGTCGAGCGTATGTGTATGGTTGATAAAGCAGTGTGAAATGAAGGACTTAAGAGAATCAAAGATATCCTTTTGATCACGGTAATACGGATCACAAGAAAGGATGTTATGCTTGTCTCAAACTTCATGAAATGATACAATCCCTACTTGTTTTAGCATGTGACTTTATCTAAGGAAATGTGTCTTAAGACACAAAAGAAGATAAAGGTGATGAAGCGGTTTCTTATGCTTCGGCGAATAAGGAAGCTTAATCTAAGGAATGCTATGCACGAGAATGGATAAGTGTATTGCCAATGGCATAGACAGTGGATATCAAAGGTAACCTGAACTAAGAATGTTGAAATGTGGTAACACATAATTGTGAAGTACCTGAAAAGGACTAGAAATCATATGTGGACTTACCGAACAGATTCACTGATTCTTATGGGTTACATAGATTCAGATTTTTCAATCAGATAGGGACGACAGTAAATCCATCTCAAAGGTTATGTGTTTAATTTTAGGAAGTTGAGTCATAATGTGGAGGAGTGTTATATAGAAATATATATTTCAAACTCCGAACTCTATCATGGAAAGATCATAAATTGGAGCCTATGAGGCAGCTAAAGTATCTGTATGACTCTAGAAACTTCATAATGGACTTAGAAGTGTTTCTAAGTTTGCCCAAGGTTATCACAATTTATTTTGATGAGAATGGTGCAGTTGAAAACTTGAAGAAATCACGAGCCCATAAGGCAATTAAACACGTGGAGCGCGAGTACCACCTGTTACGAGAAATCGTATGATGAGGGGAAGGTTGTTGTCGCCTCGATTGCATCGGATGATGACCTAGTAAATCTATTTACATGGACCTTAAGGCGAGAGCTTTTGATGGTCATGTAGTGGGAGTGAGAATCAGATGTATGGCAGAAGACATGAAAGCATAGTCTTTTAGTATAAGTGAGAGATTGTTGGATTGTATACTAAAAGTCTAGCTTTAGTATGAACAATGTTATAACAATTTATTTCAAATGAGAATCATATGATCAAATAATTGCGTCTTATAATTTATTTATATGTTCGATGCAATAGTCCACTTACTTTATACTGTAGATAATATGTTGTGCGACAACACGCGGAAGATCATATTATCGGTTTTCTTATAAAGTATAAACAGATGCTCACAACCGAGATAGACGGGGACTCTCTATCGGGATGGTTGTAGTGTGATTTAGTATTAGTTTATCTTGACTATAGAATCACATTAGAATGCTTTGTGTGCATTGAGCAGGACCGCTTGAGATCATTCGACTTATACTGACTATATAGGAGAACTTGACCTCAGTTATAATGGATATCCATGTTCTTAATTCCTATACAATAACCTCGACACGTAAGGCAGTATGTATTTCTTTGATTCATCAATGGGTGAGATTTACATGTATTAAATCAACAAACTCGATGAGTTGGGAAATAGTAATGTCTCTATGGTGTGCTGTTGATTGTAGAAGGAATCCGTGTCCGATATAGGTTGATGATGTCCCCTTGAGGAACTCATAAGGATTATCATGTAAACCCTGCAGGTGGATTTATTCCAGCATGATAATGAGGTTGAGTGGTACTACTCTTAGAGGAGATATTAATTAATAGATTTGTCAGTAACTTAATTAATTATGAGATTAGAATGATAGTGCAGTAATAATATTTTAGTGGAATATATTATTATTATTATTGGACTTAAGTATAAGCTTTGGGCTAAGCTTGGATAGTTAAGCCCAATGGAGGACCAACTTTAATTTCTCCTCCTGGTCTCTACTGTGCCCATATATAAGTCATCTCAGATGTTTTAACCCTAAGTGAGACACGCCTAACACATGAAGAGGGTAGACAAAATAGCAATTGAGAAGATTTCGAGGATCGTCGCCCACACGACGTCGAGATTGGACTTGGGAATACAGCAGAAGATCGGAAGGTTGTTTGCTGCGACTGTCTGCTAACTTGTACAATTTTTATAAAATTGTATAATGCTCATAATTCAACGTGTGATATACTGACCGAAAGCCACGGAAGAGAGGATCATTTTTGTGAATAGATCACTCAAATCCAATATTGGATGAGAGAGTTTTGTCCAAAACGGTGAGCCTGCACAGGCTGTCGGTGAGAATTCATCTTCTCCAACATACCCTGGTGAAAGGTAATACGTTTCTTGTTTTCTTGCTTCCACTGACTGTTAGAAACGTATGGAACCCTAACGGTTCACGTTAACTAAATAATCGAACGCCAACAAGAACAACTTAGTACCATCTCAAGGGCCGAATACTGAGCTTACAGTGGAGAAGAAATGGAAAGAGCCAAGAGATTGAGAGCCGAAAAGGATAAAACAGAGAAGGTTGAGCGTGATGAATGGGGAATTCTTAAAACCAAGATACCACCTCCGTTTCCTTTCAAGCTAGTCAAAAAGGGGTTGGAAGAAAAGTTCAAGAGGTTTTCAGACATTATAAACAAGATAAGTTTGAACATTCCTTTCTCTGAAGTGATTTTGGAGATGCCGTATTATGCCCGTTTTCTGAAGGATATACTTTTGAAGAAGAGAAGCTTAAATGGAATTGAAATAGTGAATTTGTCGGAGAATTATAGCTCGATCAATCAGAGGAAGCTGCCAGCTAAGTTAAAGGATCCGGGAATCTTCACTATCTTGTATGAAATTGGAAAGGGGCAGGCACGACGAGCCTTGTGCGATCTTGGGGCAAGCATTAATTTGATGCCTTTGTTCATCTTTAAAAGACGTGGTTTGGGGGAGTTAACTCCTATATCGGTGGCTCTTCAATTGGCGGATATGTCTATGACTTTTCTGAAGGGGGTTATTGAAGATGTGCTTGTCAAAGTAGAGAAGCTTGTCTTCCCTGTAGACTTTCTTGTGCTTAAGATAGAAGATGACAATGATAATATCCCTCTAATCTTAGGAAGACCTTTCCTTGCTATTGCGGGAGCTATGATAGATGTGCAAAAAGGTGAGCTATGGTTGAGAATGAATAAAGAAGAGATTTTATTTCACCTTGACAAAGCAATGAAGATGCCCATGGAGACACAAAGTCACAGTATAGACATGGTGGAGGAGATTATGAAGGAAGATATGTCCTTGATCCTCTCAAAGGATCCTCTTGAGACATGCTTGGCGGAGTCTCTTACTTTTCCCACCACGGAGCTAGCTGAACTCTCCAACGAGGTATGTATTGATTTCTTTGAAAATTTACTTGCTTTGGGTGATGACAGATATTAATCGGAGATGACAAAGGTTGAAGAGGTCAAGTGGACTAGGAAGTACTTACCATTGGATAGAGAGAACGCACCTCAAGAAGAGAAGAAAGATGAGTTTAAACCGCTACCGGAGCACTTGAAGTATGCTTATCTTGGTGACAATGTAAAATATCCGGTAATTGTATCTTCTTCTCTTGATGATGATCAACTTGAGGAATTGTTAGATGTGCTTAGGAAGTATAAGTCTGCGATTGGTTGGTCTCTTAATGATTTAAAAGATATTAGTCCTTCATATTGCATGCATAGAATAAGATTGTTAGATGAGGCCAAGAGTAGTATATAGAATCAGCAGAGGGTGAATCCCGCTATTCAAGAAGTGATTAGGAAGCAAATCCTAACGTGGCTCGATGCAGGAATTATTTATCCCATTAGTGATAGTCCCCATGTGAGTCCATTGCATGTTCTAGCTAAGAAGGGGGGCATGACTATGTGAAAGCCGAGGATGGAGAGACATTAGCCACTAGGATTCATATGGGATGGCGTGTGTGTACGGATTATAAGAAACTGAATAAAAATACATGCAATGACCATTTTCTCTTTCCTTTCATGGATCAAATGCTTGATCGTCTTACAGGGTATGAGTTTTATTATTTCTTGGATGGGTACTCGAGTTATAATCAGATCATGATTGCACCAGAGGATCAAGAAAAGACTACTTTCACTTGCCCATATGAGACTTTTGCCTTTAGAAAGATGCCTTTTGGATTATGTAATGCGCCTGCTACATTTCAGCGTTACATGATGGCCATATTTGATGGGTTGATAGAAAAGATCATAGAGGTATTTATGGATGATTTTTCTGTGTTTGGTTCCTCCTTTGATATTTGTTTATCTGACCTTGCTACTGTTTTGAAGAGATGCCAAGAAACTAATCTTGTCTTGAATTGGGAGAAGTGTCACTTCATGGTGAGAGATGGGATTGTTCTTGGCCATCACATTTCGGCCAAGGGATTGCAGTTGGATAGAGCAAAGGTGGTGGCAATTGAGAAGCTTCCCCCACCTACTAATGAAAAGGGAGTGCAGTCATTCCTTGGACATGCCAGTTTTTATAGAAGATTCATAAAAGACTTCTGGAAAAATGCTCTAAGCCCTTATCTCATTTGCTTGAAAAGAATGTTCCTTTTGTTTTTGATGAAGAATGTCTAACAGCTTTTCAGGTTTTGAAAGAGGCACTTATTACTGCACTTATTTTGATCACACTAGATTGGACTCAGCTGTTTGTACTTACGTGTGATGCGAGTGATTTAGCACTTGGAGTGGTGCTTGGGCAAACAAGGGATAAGAAGTTTTGCGCCATTTACTATGCGAGTAAAACTTTTGATGCTGCATAAAAGAACTACACAGTGACTGAAAAGGAGTTTCTAGCTGTGGTGTATGCATTCAATAAGTTTTGACAGTATTTGGTTGGCATGAAGACTATAGTGTACACGGATCGTTCTGCGATCCAGTACTTGATGGAGAAGAAGGAAACAAAGCCAAGGATCATAAGATGGATCCTTCTTCTGCAGGAGTTTGATATGGAGATCCGAGATAAGAAAGGTACAGAAAATATTTTGGCAGATCACCTATCGAGGTTGGAGACAAGGGAACATGTGATTATTCTTTCGATTACATAGAAGAGATGTTCCCTGATGAGAACATCATGACGGTGTTTGTTGAAGGAGCAGAAAGAGCATGCGTAGTAGCTGCACAAGGGATGGATCCATGGTATGCGGATTATGTGAATTACATTTCAGTTGGAGAAATTCCAAGAGATCTCAACCGTTATCAACTTGCAAAATTTAAGAGGGATGTTGAGACTTTTATATGGTATGATCCATTTGTCTACAAGATATGTACGGATTCCATAGTCCGTAGGGGTGTGCCTGAGATGAAGATGGAGAGTGTTATTGATTTTTGTCATGCACAACCTAACGGGGGGCACTTCATAGCTCAAAAGACGGCAGCGAATGTACTTCAATCTGCTCTTTATTAGCCTACTTTGTTTAAAAATTGTAAGACCTATGTGGCGGCATGCGATAGATGTCAAAAGATGGGGAACATAAGTAGGAGAGATGAGATACCACTTCAGCCGAGCATTATCGTTGAGATCTTCGATGTATGGGGTATCGATTTTATGAGACCTTTTTCCCCATCTAATAGATTTCTCTATATCTTTTTACCAGTGGATTATGTTTCTAACTGGGTGGAAGTCATTCCAACTCGCGTAAATGATTCAAGGACTGTTTTATCTTTCTTGAAGAAACATATCTTTGCCCGCTATGGAGTTCCTAGAGCACTAGTAAGCAATGGAGGTACTCACTTCATCAATAAACTCCTTGAAAAAGTTCTAAAGGATTATAGTGTCAAGCATAGGGTTACTACACCCTATCACCCTCAAGCAAATGGGCAAGTTGAAGTCTCTAACCGACAAGTGAAGCAAATTTTAGAGAAAGTTGTTGGAACCAATAGGAAGGATTGGGCTATGAAGCTCGATGATGTTTTGTGGGGGTTCCAGACTGCTTATAAGACGGTGTTGGATATATCACCATATCAAATTGTCTATGGAAAGCCGTGCCACTTACCTGTAGAGATTCAGCCCGAGCTTTTTGGGCATTAAGGAGTTTGAACTTATCTTTTAAGGATCAAAAGAAGTTGAGAATGACTCATATCAATCAATTGGACGAGTTCAGAAATCGTGCTTACAAGAATTCAGAGATCTATAAGGAGAGAATGAAGAAATGACATGATTCAAAGATCTCATACAAGAAGTTCAAGCAAGGTAATGAGACATTACTTTTTAACTCTTGTTTGAATCTCTTCGCATGGAAATTGAAATCAAAGTGGACGGGGCCGTTCATTATCCATAGAGCCTGTGGAGGAGTAGTTTTGAGCTTATGGACAAAGATGGGGACATTATCGCGGCGAATGGGCGTCATTTGAAGCATTACAAGTCGCCGAATGATGCTTGCGTCGTCTTTGAAGATACCTTGCACTAGATCGGTATCGTCGTGACTCTACGACGTTAAACAAGAGCGCCTGTTGGAGGATTTTCCTCCCGTTTTATTGCTTTATTTTCATTGGTGTGAGTAAGAAATTTTTATATTCAATTTGCTTATTATTCAAAAATTACATCCCTTTGCAAACTTAACTAAGTTTGGGGGGGTGTGATGTACTTACCTCATCAGAGCAAGGAGAGTATAATCTTTTCTTTGTAACGTTTGCTAGGGGAGTTATTTTTTGCGGTATATTAAAACTTTAACCGGTTTTGACGTATCGATTTTTTACAATTTGCCTAGTATATGGTATTCACTTGTTGTTATATGGTATATATGTCATTGTGGAGTTACACTTGTTGTTATATGGTATATATGTGGTTCTCGAGCTTAGAAATTGATATCTTGATACTTGATGTTGTCCTATAATTTAATTATTATAGGGAAAGACGAGAAGGACATGAATTTTGGAGAATTTGGAGAGTTGCTCGACTTTTACCACGTTGCTCGATCAACTGACTTGGTCGAGTAATGGTCGAGCAAAATGTGCAAATCTTCCAGAGAGCTTACTCGACTTGGACAGGATTGCTCGACTAAGGTGTTTTGGTTGAGCGAAAGTCGAGCAAAATGCGCAAATCTTATAGAGAGATTGCTCGACTTTGACAAGTTTTCTCGACCAAAGACTCCAAGTCGAACAGAGGTCGAGCGAGACAGAGAAGAATAGGGGACGCGACTGGGCATGTTGCTTGACTTGCACCGATTGCTCGACTTTACCAGTTAAGTCGAGTGGAGTCCGTAATCAGATTTAAAGGTTAGTTTCTCATTTCGTTCAACACATTCCCGTCACCCTTTCTCGAGCACCAATCCATAACCGTAAGTCCTTCGTCCCAAATTATTTTCTACACCTAAATCCGTCTTTCCACACACTTCCACATCCAAATTCGAGGGTTTGCAAGTCTGATTTAGGATTTTCACTCGAATCTTTGGGGTTTTCGCTGCTTTTCACCGCACTCGCACCATGTCCATCAATGGTACGATTCCTCTCACTTTTTATTCTCGAATTGTGTTGCTTATGCTTATTCAAGATTGGGTGAGTGGATTTAACTTAGTTTTGGTTGGATTTGATTGTTGAATTGTTAAAGTTCTTATTCGAAATTGCATTCAAAATTTTCATGATTTGTTATACGTTGAATCGTGGAATTTTTGTGAAATTGATAGTGTATGAAGCCTGGGCTTTAATTTAATTTCGAATTATAAATATGGGCTCATTGAATTTGGGTGTTGTTATGGTGCAATTGAGGGTAGAATTTGAACATGTTTTAAGTGTTGATTTGGTGAATTTTATGTGGAATTTATAGTATGTTTGTGTGGAGTAGTGTTAAGACTAATTGAACCTCAATATTCTTGATTGGAAGAGTTGATTTAGAGTGCAATTGTGATTTATAAACACTTGAGATTAAGTTGTTGAAGCATGTGAATTTGAAGTCTTGAATAAGATTCGTGCTAGTCTTAAGATGAGTATACTTGTTGTTCTCTTTTGGTATGTATTAAAGTATTATTCTTGTAGGAAAAGAGATTGCTTCTTCATCCAAGAGGAAGGGATCTAAGTCACCTTCGCTTGGTGAGATAGTCAAGAAAATTAGGATGGATAAGAAGAGGCCATCCGATTATGGGCTGAAAGTTCCAAATTGGGAGGAGAAGAAGGATCTTTGGACTGCAATTGCACAGAAGATTCGGAGGACGCAGTATCAAGATGACCATGCTATGAGGGAAATGAATATTCTCACCGATATTCGTTGGATATTTGATCAAGTGGGCATTACTCAGTTTATGGAGATGAAGAGAGAGACATATTTTCACATCACTGCAGGGGTTTTGTGCACGTTGAGGATTGAGCGTGGAGACTGATACCTACCTTATGGTATTCACATGCAGATTAGCGGGCAGGAGCAGACTATGTGGGTCTGAGAGTTTAATGAATTAATTGGCTGTGAGAACACGGTTGATGTGGAGCATGATGATTTTAAGACGGATGAGTTCTGGAGAGAGATCACGGGGAGGCGAGAGAGATATAACTCGAATTCTGCCAAGGTTGCTTCCTTCCGCAACCCCGTGTTAGTATACATGGATAGGATTCTGGGTAGCACGCTGTTTGCAAGGTCCGAGGGGAGTTATATTCCAAGGGGGAGTTGTACGTGTTATGGTGCATGCTACATGGAGTCCGTTTTAATATAGCAGCGTAATTCTTTCAGCAGCTTCACAAGTTTACTACCCACGGATTTCAGCATGTGAACATTGGAGGGCTCATCATGATGGCTGAGTACTATAGAGTCGATTTGAGCAGGCACAGGCCTATCCGAGCGGATCCGGACTTGATTCTGACGTCTTGTGTGAGGAAGGGGCTGATTGAGCGGTTAGATGATACTTGGATGTTCATCCGAGGAAATAATCCTAGCACGTTCAGATTTTCGGTGGTGATTGTTGATCTCACTACAGTTAGGGTGACAACAATTTATTGATGAATACCACAGAGCACAAGGTGATCTCTGAGACGTGCTTGGGAAGAGGAGACTGGAGACTCCTTGCTGATATGCGGGCTCATGGGATCGTCTTTGATGAGGACATGGTCCTGAAAGGAGATCCGGCTGACTTTGAGAAAGAGCTGCAGCCACCACCAGATTTTAATTATCCGGGGATAGATATGCCTCCGGTGCAGCCTCAGCAGCCACAGGAGCAGGAGTGTTTCGAGCCACCACCACAGCCACAGCAGGATTATTGGGTAGCCAGGATCAGTTTTATCAGGAGCAGTTCTAGTTGATGCATGAGCATTTCGCCACACTCAATGTGAATCTGCAAGAAACAAATAGACAGCTGGCGCTTGTGAATGCTTTCTATGTCGCACTCAACACATGCTATGATGCGATGGATGGTCGGTTGAGGCGGATGTATGATCATGGACGCATGATTGATAGGAATATCAGTGATCTCCATAGAGCGTTTGATCGATGGCGTGAAGAGATGAGTGGAGATGAGGATGATGATACAACGGAGGATTAGAGTTGCCAGGTCTTTTATCTTTTCTGATTCTTCTCATCCCCATTCTCTTTTACACTTTACAGGTGAAGACTTGATTGCTGTAGGTGTAGTATATGATTCATGTGTGTGTGACATGTATTTGATATTGATGTTATTCTTAGGCGATTGATGATTGATGTTGGATTATTTGATGTGCTTAGGATTTCTTAATGCCTTGAGGATTCTTCATGTTATGCATGTGTCTTATTTTGATGCATGTTGATTTGTTGATGATGAGCATGTTCTATTTTTACTTGTAGTTCATAGAAAATTGATATTGATTGCATGCTTCAAAGAGTGCTTAGAATTCTATTACCCATGTGAGGATTTGAGCCTTTTAATTGTGCTTTAAGCATGATAGTTTATTCTTGAGAGTCGTTTGTGTACTCGTATTCTAGAACTTGACTTGGAGTCTTGTTTGAAGTCTATAATTGATAGATGCTAGGAAATGATCTTAGGCCATTGTTGTTGATTAAGTCACTTAGCCAAATTTATCCTACCTTATTATACGATTACCACTGGAAGCCCTTTTGAGCCTTTAAGCTTTTTCTTTGGCAAGCCGTTGATAAATAGCGGTTTACCTTGTTGAGCTTTAAACACCGATTACTAGTAAAGAGTGGAGGTAAAAGAATGCTATATGAAGTTTTGAGGAAGAATAGAAAGAAGAGATTTGGTGTAATAAGAATCAAGAGACAAGAGGTTAAATCTTGTAAGGGACAGTGCCTGAAATCGGTATCCCTAATGCTAGAAAGGGTAGTGCCCGAAATTGGTACCCTTATACGTGAAGAACACCGGAATTGGTATTCTACTGCGAAGAAGAGATGTTGATCCAAGTAGAGATAGAGAAAGAATGTATTGAAGTGATTATAAGAAGGATGAAGGAGAAAAGAAGGAAGCTGTTGAAAAGCAAATCTCCAAGGTACTTCTTTACTAGTAAATTTAGTTATTTATCTATATTCTCTTACCTTTACCAATGAGCCAACGTTACAACCTAAATACAAGTCCTTTGTGATCCTAGTATTGAAATAGTTATAGACCCTTATCAAGCTTATGGTTACACGAGTATATGAATTGAAATTGAGTGTCAATACTAACCATGAAGTTTACATCTTTCACACTTGAGAGAGAGAGAAAACATGTACCTGTGAGCTAGATGACTTAGCACTCGTAGAAGTATTGTGATTGATTGATGTTTTTCCGTGAATGAAAGTATGATGGATTACATGTTTTGAGTTAATATAATTACATGTGTTAGGATAGGTTGTGCTTGATCTCTTGATTACACTCTCTGGATTTGTTTTGATTTTCGTTGTCTCGGGACGAGCAACATGTAAGTTTGGGGGTTTGATGATAGTGTAAATTCACATATTTTAGGCTGTGATTTATGTGGAAATTGAGTACGATTGAGTCTTTTATTGAGATGGATCGGAATGTTTACGGAAAAGCCATAAATCAAAGAAAACAAGGGCTTTTTGAGTGTATTTGTACAGGAAAATGGGTCGAAAGGGCTAGGAATTGGAAGACATGATTTTTTAGGCAATTTTTGAGGATTTCTCGACTTCCAAGCATTTCTCAACCAGCATTAATTTGGTCGAGCAGAGGTTGTCAAGTCAAGCAGAATGCGCAATTCTTAAAGAAAGCTTGCTCGACTTGGAGATGTTGCTAGACCAGCATCACTTTAGTCGAACAGATGAGGTCAAATCGAGCAAAATGTGCAAACTTGTACAGAGAGTTTGCTCGACAATTGCTCGACTTGTCCAGGTGCAGTCTAGAAGATTCTTGCTGCTTCTATTTATGGTAATTCCGGAGTTTTCTTACCAAATTTGACGTATGCCTCAAGTAAAAGCCCATCCTAAGCCCGTAAGGAGGTTCCACGAGTATAAAAGAAGAGCTTTCACAGGAGTAAGGATGACGACACACATCATTCATCATCCATGCACCACCGAAACCTACCATCATCCGAAGGAGTCGTGAAGAAAGGTTCGTCTGGCGAGTCAAGTAAGATCATACCAATTGACCATGATTGTTCCTAGATCAATCATGGGCTAGAGCTGCTCCGGTAGTTCTAGGGTTATGAAAGTTTTATGAGTTAATTGAATTTTCATGTGTAAACTCTGTACAACACTACTTGTGGTTTATTTTATATAAGATTGTGCCTTTTTAATTCATACTCATGGTCGTTTTGTGCATCATTAACTGTTATATAGAGTCTGAATACATCTCTTGGTTATTGATTGAGTGCATTCACTGCTGAGCAGGATTACATGTTATAAATCTAAGTGAAGGGATTCCGAAGTCTTATTAGAACTATCTTATATAGATACTTGCTAATTGAATATTATTCGGGTTAATAAGTAGGATAAAGAGTATAACATCATAGTACATATAAAGGGAGATCATATCGGGTTAGAGTACTAAGTGCACGGGAAATAATTGATATTGATGGTACCTAGAAAGAGGGGTGAATTATATCTCTTGCTCCGAGATATTCACACGTGTCATACGTATGTTTGCTTATGTCTATAGAATGAACTTGCATGGTTTAGTGATGCATCAATAGACCACAAGGCAGAGTCGGACATCAACATATGGAAAGGAAATTAACGAGTGAAACTAGATGACCCAAAGAGCTACCTAATTTCTTACTTGATCGCAACTGTATTTTCCCTATTGCTTGTTTATTTAAATTGCTATCTAAATTCTTCATTATTTAGTTCGTAACTATTCCAAACAAATTTGCCAACATAGTCTTAGTTAATTAGAATATAATTAAATTGATAATAATTCATCCCTCAAGTTCGATAATCACTTGGTCACCTATCGGGACTAAAATTGATATCCTTATACTTGAGGATTAATTTTGTGTGTTGAGAAAACGATCATCCGTAGTACAAGTTGAACATCAAGAGGTGAAGCCAAATAGGGATGATGAGATCGTCTCTAGTCTAGCTACTATCAACAAGCTACTAGATTCCCAGCAGAAGCAGATTATAGAGTTGACACAAAGGGGTCCTAGAATCCAACAGCAAGAAGTGAAGAGTGGAAGATACATTCAATCGATACATGGCAAGGAATAATGCAAGGGTTGGCCGCATCGAGGCTACTATGAATGCTAAGCATGCAGATATATCTAAGCAGTTGAAGGACCTTACTTTGATGATGGGGCAGATGGCCGGGAACGTGAATCAATTAACATAAAACTTTGGAGAAATGAATGTTCCCATCTCAAGGCATAATGAACCCGAAAGAGTGCCATGCCATCATGTTAAGGTCTGGAACACATTATGATAGAACGATGAAGAAGAAAACAAAATTTGAAGCTCAAGGAGCTCGATTCGACCAAGCGAGCAGGTCGAACCACATCATGAAGGTCGAACCAAGCGCCAGGGCAACCTCCGGTTCTTCCAGTCGACTGGTTCGACCAAGACCCTCATTGTTCGACCAACCCTATTGGTCGAACAGAGGTCGAACCAGCCTATCCGCAACACCCTATTTTTCTGAAGTACGATTTGCAAGGACCATGATTGGGAATTGTTTGATCGGGTTCGACCACGAACAGTATGGTTCGACCAACTCTGTTGGTCAAACTATGGTCAAACCAGCCTGTGTGAGAGAGAACACACTTTCAGAAGGACAGTTCGACCATTACTTGCCTGGTTCGACCAATACCCATGTTTGAACCATGGTCAAATTGCCTCATCCCATACTATTTTTTGCACAGAATGCTATATATGATGTTCGCGATACTCCAGTGCCATCCCAAGGGCAGAATACTGAGCTTATAGTTGAGAAGAATTGGAAAAGAGCAAAGAGGTTGAGAGCCAAGAAGCATAGACTGCAGATGGATAATGAAGATGTGGTTTTCTCTCTTGATCAAGCAATGAAGATGCCCATGGAGACTCAATCATGCAAGAGCATAGATGTGGTTTCTAACTTATTTAATCTTGATTTTACTAAGAAAGATGATTCTGAATTTGAATGGAAGATTGACAATGAGGAGGCTAGACAGCCATGGGAGGAAAGAAATTCTGAGGATTATATTCTTGTGACCAAGAAAGGTGAGGCGCTGAGTGTAGATAAGAAGAGGGAAAGAAAGTATTTGAATGTGAGGATGCGAGAAGACCATCCTCCGATCAAGTAGTCTACAAAGTGGTATTCCGTCGTGACACTCCAACGTTAAACATGAGCGTCTGTTGAGGGCTTGTCCCTTCTGTTTAATTACTTTATTTCTTTCGTGTGAGTGAGGATTTATTATATTTGAAGTTCTCATTATTCGTCAATTACATCTCTTTTCAAACTTAGTTTCGACTTATGTTTTTACTAAGTTTGGAGGGGTGTGATGTACTTACCTCATCTTATGAGCACTAAGGGTATAATTTTTTCTTTCGATGGTTGTTTGTTTTTTTGGAGATTGATTTTTTGCGGCATATTAATATTTTAACCGGTGTTGATATGTCGATTTTTTGCAACTTACCTATTGTTTAGTGTGTTGTGTTGGTATGTCTAGTGTGTGGAGTCGATTAGATAGTCAACTAAGTTTTTCTTATAGTTCTCTTATTTTATTATTGATGAATCCTTTGATGATGAGTGTTTTTGAGCTTTGATGATGGAAAAAGATAAAAGAGAGAGGAAGATGAGTTCTACACTGAGTCTTTGACCTGACCGAGTTGAACAACTCAAGGAGCTCCTGCATAATTTGAAGGAAAAATCAGGTGCCCTAGTTTTCATATTATAATTTTTATATGTACTTTTAATTAGTAGAAGTGGAAGGATTGATATCTTGGTTTTGGTAATCCACATGAGCTTATATTTTTAAATTGTGCCTACAATTCATATGCTCTTGAAATTGATGAAGGAAGTGTACTTGAGTTATATTGCGATATGAAGTTCTGTGTGTACTTGTGGGATATTGTTTACCATGAAAGTGCTCTGTTACTTGTTAAAAACCCATGTGAGATTTTGAGCCTCGTTGATCATGTACATAATCACATGATATTTCTTTTCTGGTGAGTATCGTTCTTGTGTATGTATTCTAGAACTTGCCTCTTGTCTTACTTGAGACTACATGTTTGTTAGATGATTGGAGATGATTTTAGGCCATTCTTTTAATTTATGAGTCACTTAGCCAAATAATTCCCTACCGAATGATGTTTATACGTAGTTAGCCCCGTTGAGCCTAAAAATCTCATTCTTTGGCAGCCTATGAGAAAAAGCCACTTTGAGCTTCTGAATTTTTTGAGCCTTGATTCTATCATGATGAGAATTAATGGCTTTTCAAAGTGTGTTGATGGAGTTTGATAACAATTTGGGAAGGAATGAAATTGGTGTTGAAGCATTGATTGAGCTTGAAAATGCATCTAAGGAAAATCGTGAAATAGTGCTAAAATCTAGTACTCCATTGAATCAAAATACCCTAGGGTAGTGCTTAAATCTAGTACCATATGGAGAATACGTGAGATAGAGCCCGAAACTGGTACCTCGAGAGAAAAGAAAAAAAAGAAGGAAAGAATGTTGTGCTTGAAGGAGAAAATAAAAGAGGTGAGGAGGATGTTGTGCTTAATTGAAGTGAAGAGGAAGAATGAAAGATCATGATGGAATGCGCACTTGATTGGTCCATGTTTTGAGTCACTTATCCATATATTTCCTACCTTAACCAAAGAGCCAACATTACATCCAAAAGAAAAGTCCATTTTGATCTTATTGTCGAATCATACTTTAGTGGTGGAGAGTTTGAGACTTTTGACAAGCTTATGGTTGCGTATGCACTTGAATTGAATATGAGCGTAAACACCTTAACCCATAAGTGTACATCTTTTACACTTGAGTGCGAGTAATATATACTTCCCGTGAGAACATGTCAATGGAGCATTTAAATTGGTGGTGATTGTCTTATCTTGTATTCTATTAGTTGATTATTACATGTAATGAGATTGTATGACCTAAGTTGAAGACAATTGTATTGTGAATGAGGTATTAGTTATAGTCCTTATTTCCCTGCTAATTTTCTTACTCTTTCTCTCTTTATTTTTGTTTTGTTGTATCGGGAAGAGCAACGGGTAAGTTTGGGAGATTGAAAAGAGTGAAAATAAGCGTATTTTAGTGTTCAATTTAACACCTTTTTGATGGGAATTGTTGTCATATATCATCATAAGTCTCATATATTCCATATATTTGAGTAAAAGATGCATTTGAGGTATTTTATTATGTTTGAGGTGGAAAAATGATCAAAAGTGCAAAGTTGGAGGAAAGGTGCAATTTGTGCAGGAATGCTGAAAAACGCACGTCCAACTTGTGTAATTTTTCTTTATTCATGTGGAGCTCTTAACTGGAAGTGTGATACAGGGTTAGAAAGCCACATAAGATAGGATTTTTTTGGCGTAAATAACACCCCAATCTAATTCCAAAACGAGAAAGTTATGATCAAAATGGTAACGTCGCGCAAGCTGTGCCGAACAGAACGACTGTGCCTCTTTGCATGACTTTTTACACATTTGAATGTTGGAGTTTCTATGAGTTTTTATATGGATGGAAAGCCAAGGAAGAGAGTATCGCGTGAGCGCAATAATCACTTAGATCGAAATTTATATGTTGAAGTTATTCGCGAAACGGTGAGACTGCGCATGCAGCTCGACCAGTAGTTCGACCAAAACCACTTTTGTTAAACTGGGATACATAAATCTATTTTCTTCGCGTTTTTCACCCCCAGTAAGTGTTTTTTTGTATTTTCCAAGAAAAATCCCATCCAATGTCCATAAGGAGAGCTTACAAGTATAAAAGAGGATGAAGATTACACCAAGGAAGACCGGAATTCAATCATCATACAACCCCACAAAGGGGGATCACCCCCTAACCATCATCCACATCTTTTCCTCCATCCATCCATCACTTCGAAGATTCATCTGCTGAATCAAGAAGAGAACCAAGAGGAAGATTCAAGACGAAGAAGGATGTGACAACTCCCGCATCCAGAGTTTTTTTCGTTTTCTAATTTATCTTGTATTTTCCAGACATATGAGTAAGATCTATCCAACCCCCATGATTGTTCTTTGCAACATCATGAGTTAGAACCGTTTTGGTAGATCTAGGGTTTTGAAAGTTTTATGAATTAATTAAACTCTCTTGTGTGTCCTCCGTACAACACTACTTGTGGATTGATTTTATATATGATTTGCTTCTTAATCCATATTCACAGTCATTTTGTGCATCTTCAATTGGTATATAGAGTCTAAATATATATCTTGGTTGTAGATTGAGTGCGTTCACCGCTGAACAGGATTCCATGTTATGATTCTAAGTGAGGAAACTCCGAAGCTTCATTAGAACTATCATATATGAATATTTATAAATTGAATTGAATTCAGGTTAGTAAGCAGGATAAAGAGGGTAATTTTATAATACCTATAGAGGAAGATCATATCGGGTTAGATTCCAGACGTGGGAAATAATTGATACTGATAGTACCTAGAAAGGGGGGGTGAAATTATGTCTCTTGCTCCGAGGTTATTCACACGTGTTACAGGTATATTTACTTGTGTCTATAGAGTAGATTTGCATGGTTCAGTGTTACATCCATAATCCACAAGGCAGAGTCGGCCTGCACTTGAGAGGGAAATTAAGAAGTAAAACTGGATTACATTAGATCTACATATTCTCCATTCTTGAGACACTTTCGTATTCTTTTAGTGTTATTTTATTTCAATTATTATTTAATTTTCAGCATATTAGTTGTTAGATTATAAACCTCAAACTTAATTACCTTGTCTTAATTAATTTAGTAAATAATTAAATTGATAATACGCCGTCCTGTGGGTTCGATATTTAACTTGGTCGCTTGCTTAAGCTTCAATTGATATCCTTAATACTTAGGGATTAATTTTGTGTGCAAATAAAACGCGCATCAATCATTCTTGGGCATAAGTCAATGAACAGTTCCAACCACTCCCATGTTAGACTCATAGACCACTTTTCATGTTCGGAATCACAAATGCTGGGGTATTTCCGAAATAGAGATCTGTTCACCATTTTTGTTCACTAACAAGAATGATTACCCTCAAGTGTAAAAGATCAATTGTAGCACACGCGTGACCAAGTTAAATTATCAAATCCACGAGATTAGATTTAAACAAGACACACATACTAAATAATTATCACCACTAATAATTAAGACGTAAATACCTTTATGAGTTGGAAATTATAACTAATATTGCAAAAAAATAAAGAGTAAATAAAATAAATAAAAGCCACACTCAATCACAAGTGTTTCAAGAGACAAGAACAAGATAATTTTAAAAAAATTCATTTTATCATGTGAATTAAGACATATAGACAAGTGAATCAAATCATGTAGAATTTTATAGGAATGATCACTTAAACATACTAAACCACTCATGGACAAGTGAGATTTAACAATTTTAAAGAACATAAATTCCTAGGACCAAATTAATAAGATAACCCCCTATTCCCTCTCTAGGTATTTCATGCTAAATTCCATCTAAGGCTAGAACATTAGACTTCCTTTTACAGGTACTAAGGAAATTAAATACCCACAATCCCTTATTCGCTTTATATGCGATTCACAAGCAAAATTCCATATAGGCTAGGGCAAGAGATCTATCTTTTCTAGGTACTAAAGGAATTGGATTAGAGTTTTCTTACCTTATTTCTCTTTAACAATGGTCATGCAAAGATAATAATGCATCATATATTGATGGTCAAGTAATCAAAGGTTGTACTGGTCAATCCCCTTTAGTGCCACAAAATAACAAATATAATCATGCAACACATTCAAATCTCAACATACATCAATCAATAATCATATCATGAATATATAATAAACAAGAGAATTAAGAAGCACAAAAATATAAGTTTAAAATAAAACTTCAGTAAGAAATAAATATTCTGCAAAAATAATCATCACGATGTCTAAAATCTCAAATCAACATGACAAACTTTCAAAATCCTAAAACTATCAAGCGGAAACTAGCCCATGGTGTTACAAGAAACAACCACGACAATGAAATTGTTCTTACCCATGAGTCTATGAATCAACAATAAGAAATAAAAGAGAGAAGAAAAACCCCTTTCTAGAGTAATTCTCCATCTTCTTTTTCCATCTTGATGATCTTCCTCCATTCTCCTTCTCAAGTAGCAAACACCGTGACTGAGTGTGAGGGGTGAAAAACGAGTAAAGGGTAGAGATGAGAGGCGGAAGGTGGATGGCGTGTCGCGTGGTGATGTTCATGGCATTCTGTTGTATGTGTTGATTATGGCTTCTGGCTTGGGCGTTCACGTCTTCACGGGTTCTGAACGAAGGTAACAATTTATGAAGCCTACGTGGGCTTCCAACGCTAGTGGGCTTGGACTGGCAATTATTCATATAAGTTGATGGCGTGGCATTAGTTATTGGTGGTGGATATAGTTGTTAGTTGCATTGAATCACACAGATAATATGGGCTTCTCATTCCTTAGCATGAATCAACATTGGCCCACTAATACAATGAATCTTCTTCAACAACAAACTCACAACCTTCTTCCATCACATTTCACAATTAATGCCTTTCTTGATAAAATAAGACCATGGTGCTTCTCGAATACCTCTCTTTTCATATTTTATTAATTTCACCTCAAAATAAGCTTAAAATCTGCAAAATCTCAACAATACCCGTGAAGTTATAAAAAATATGAAAATAAGTAATAAACTCCACAAATAAGGCTAAAATTATGCAATAATCATATGAAAACGAATTATGAAAAGGATGAATTTTCGTACTGAACAAGATTAAAAGGGGAAGATATCTAAAACCTCATCCTCCACCTTAGAGTCCTCAGCCACACAGTCGGATTCTTCAAAATCCTGAAAGACGGAGTCGAGAACTGAATCCATCCATAAGGAGTCGGGAACCACTGTGTTGAAAGTTGTTCCGACAATCTCTCTTACGAACTGGTGGCCGTCTCCAATCGAGGGCATGCACTAAACCCCAACCTCCAACCCGCTCCGATTCTTCTTAGATCCCGACCGCAAATCTCTAATTTCAAGCAAAGAAACATTATTTAGTTAAGAGAGGTTTAGATCGGACATAAATGGATTTGGGGTTGAATTCAACATCTTGGATACAAGAGAGGATTAGATCGATGGAAAATATGAGTGAAGAAAGAACTAGGATTTGTTCATGCTAAGAAGACGGTGAGGTTCAGATCGCCATGAAGAAGGGGCTAGGGTTTGTTCACGTTAATAAGACGAGAGAGAAGAATGAGATGATATCAGATTTGGAATCCAAAAGGGGCTGAAATGTTTATGAGTGGGTGATTAGGGTTGAGTTAAATAGGTTAATTTAATTGGATTATAAAACTTAAGTTGGCCCCAATCCAAAAATTGGAGTTAAGTATAGGGTTAAATTCAAATGGAATTTTTTAAATTGTTGGATAGGTGGGGGATATATTTGTAATTTTTTTAAGTAAAAATTAGGGTGTGAATGCATTGTTGGATAGACAAATGCAGAAGTGTGAAGGGTGTTGTGGAGCAGAGAGAGTAATTATTTATAATTTAGAAAAATAAAAATATATTTAATGTGACATATGATATAATCTTTTATTTTTTTAAAAACTTGGCATATTTAAAATAATTTAATAGGAAAAAATTAATATTGATATCAATTTCAAAATTATATATATAATTTCAGGATGGCCAGTTACCAGTAAGTTGTCGGTAATTCATGTTTCTTTTTTCCTTTTATTTTTTAAAATTTTCAACGAAAGCAATACGATTAACACGTGTACCTCTTCTCAATTCTCACTACCGCTCCACCTTTTCTCCTTTTTTTATTTTTAAGGTTTACTTAGCTGACCCTGAGTCACATATGACCTAGGTAAATTCTGATCGTCAGATCAATCTTCTTTCAATCTAAGTCATTGGATAAAAAAATTATATTTTTATTCAAAGGTTACCTGTTAAACAGGTTTCACCATGGAAGGAGCTGTTGCAATTTCCAAGATAATGTACCTATTGCCCAACAGAGAGAATGACTCATTTTTCATAAATCTAACAAATCCATTCCAACAGTTCACGCTCAAATTCAACAGTGAAATATTCTCCCGCACCATTACGAATGGTGCCTATGTACTGTCATCAATACACTTGGAATAACCTATGCACTGTGATTATCGTCTAATTCACCTAGATTTTGTGTCAATTTTGTATGTATTTTTGTTTATATGTTACGTATTTTTATATCTTTTTCTATTGTATTTTGAGAGTTGAGGATTTATGGTGATAATGCATTTTCATATCTTTTAATAGGTGATAATGAAGATAAACAGTGAAGAAAAGCATGAAGAATGGAGAAAGTTGAAGAAAATAAAAAATTGGTTAAACTACGTAAAAACACGACCATGTTTCTATGCAGAGACCGTGTTTTTGTATAGGGTGTCCGACTTCCAGGGAGGTAGAAAAGATGTAGAAAAACACGGTCAAGACAGAAAAACACGACTGTGTTTTCTTGAATTTTGGCGATGAGTAATGTTTTGGGTGTTAAAAAGCTCAAATGAAGGAAAACACGGACATTACATGAAAACACGACCGTGTTTTTATGTAAATCTACCAAATATCAAGTGTGATTTCAGGGTTTTCCAAGGGGTATAAATACCCCCAATTTCAATATTTGCACCAAATTACAGAGCATAATTACTGCACACATAGCTCACCTAGAAATTTGACCATTTTACACCTTCATCTTTATCCATTTTCCATCCATACTTCTACCCATTATTCTTCCATCAAATTCACCATCCAAGAGAGCAAGAGGAGCATCGGAGAGTAGGAATTGCAAAGAGTTGAAGAAGATCTCTACTGAAGGATTTTGAGGGAGTTTTAATTCAGCTTTTGTAATTAACTTGATAGTTTTGCCATGAATTTTGGGAGATACAATTGATTTAGTTGTTTATTATAAGATTATGGTTGGCTAATCTCCTTTGTGAGATTTGCAACATAAATGGTGTTGGATAATTTTGGGATTTATACATTTGAAATTATGTGTTGAATGGGCTTGTTGATTTTTTATCATTGATGTTGTAGATCTTGATGTCTATGATGATTTGTGTGGTTTATTGTTTTAGGCATGTGATTAAATTGAGAAATCAATTGTGTGTTTGAGATAATTCATTGAATCATTTTGTCATACACCTCATGTGCATTAATCTAAATTGAGATAGAGATATCCTTTTGGATTTAAAACCCTTTTGTAGAACATTAGATTGCCTAGATCGAGAGGTCGGTTGATCGGGTGAGGGTAACAAACTTAAATAAAACATAGTACCTAGAAAAGGAGAGTGTTCTATGCTTAGTACCTCTTAAGGGAATTGGTGGGATATTAGTACCTATTTGGAGGTGTTTGTTTGAGTCTCAATCCTAGGAGCCATTTAGCGATCTTTGTAAGGTTCTTTGTTTGAGTTTAGGTGGATTTAGGGATTGCCCTTAATCGTTAGCCCATTATACATATAGGTTTGATGTATTTATCCTAGAATTACCATACCTCTAGTGTTGCTCGTCTCACTTTTACTCAACTTGGTTTATCAATCATCTCTAGTTTAATTTTACTTGCTTACTAAGTTGTTATTTTACTTGTTTAGAATTTTAATTACTTGTTCAATCCATATACAATTATGTCTTGTCTCTATAAAATTATGATTAACGCGAGATTGCTTAGACTCTAGCTCGTTTCTCCAATGGATTGATATAAAACTTGGTCATTCGTGTCTACACGCGATAAAAGTACACTTGCTCTTTGTATACGTGAGAAAATTTCTATCAAGTTGGTGGCACTGTTGTCGGGGAGATAACGTTGTTACTAGTTTAAAGAAGGAGCATTTTGAGTAATCTTACTAGAGATACTTTTATTGCCTAATTTTATTTGAGAATGAGACTAGCAATACTTATAGTATGGAGAATCTAGGTATCATTCAACGAATTCATGTGTCATTGATTAATAACTAAGGGTCAACACGAATTCCACCTAAACTCTCTCTCGAGATGGATAGGATGTAGATCCTCACAAAGGTCTCAAAATAGCTCAAAGGTTGGTTCTCAATCAAATAATTCCAACTAGGTACTAAGTTCAATTGGAGAGTCCCCTCACACGATCAATTGACCTCTCGATCTAACCAATCGAATGTTCTATCAAAGGGTTCTAAATCCTAAAGGATATCTCAATCTCTTTATAATTTATAATGCATATGAAGTGTTTGATGAAATGATTCAATGAACTATCCTAAACATATAATTGATTTCTCAATCTAATCACATGCCCATGATAATTAATCACACAAATCAACAATACAAATCAAGCAATTAACAATCAATGATAGAAAATTAACAAATTCAATCAACATATGAATTCAATTGCAAAATACCCAAAATTATCCAACACAATTCATATTGCTAATCTCACAAGGGAGATTAGCCTCTCATATTCATAAGAAAATTAACATAGACATTAATATCCTTACAAAACATGATAAACAATAAGGTTTCAATACAAAGTTTGGATGAAAACTCCCTTGGATGTCTCCAATGGTGATCTTCTTCTTCCCCTTGCAATTCACCTCTCTTCCTTGCTTCTCTAACTACTTGGATGAAGGATTTGATGGTGGGATGAAGGTAGATGATATGGATGAAGAATGGAGGAAATGGATGGTGAAAAATGAAGAAAAATGTGTGTGATGTGTGTGCAGGGGTGAAACCCTCGAAAAACTACTCAAATATTGAAGTATTGAGTATTTATACCCCTTGGGAAGCTTATAGAAGAATTCTGATTTTTTTTGTAGAAAAAGCACCTACACGGCCCGTGTACGGTACACGCCCCGTGTAGTTGCTCCAATTGAAGTGTTTCTGATAACAAAACAATCCTCTTTTCTGTGGTTTTCCAACTATATATCACACTTCTAGTTTTAATCTCCAAAAGAGTACAGAAAAATTACACAAGTTGGACGTCCGTTTTTCAGCATTTTGCTTTGACTCATTCTCTCCATTTCAACTCCGAATTGAGATCCGCTTTTTCCTACATCTTCCTTGTCGCGCCTAGAATCTCTTTTTACCTAGAAATCATACATTTAAGCTCATTATCAACATTTCCATAAAAATACAAAACAAAACCAAATAGAATACAAATACGGATAAAATAACATGAAAACACATATAAAAATACACTAAAATCTAGAGAAAATATCACTCATCACACCCCCAAACTTAAAATGTTGTACGTCCCCAAACAATAAAAATGATAAACCAAGGGGTGAGATTTTCACCTAGGAAAAGACGAAACGAACATAATTAATAACACATCAATATCAATAAGAATTACAAATCATGCTAAGTCATCCTACAACATTAAAATCATAACATGCAAAAAATATTAACAAGCTCAATCATAAGAGAATGATAGTGTAATATAGTCCCTTTTTGTTCAAGCCTCACATAGGTTATAAATGTCACTCAACACTCTTTAAGGTAAGGTAAATCAACACTCATTAATCGATTGGCTCGACTCGCTATAAGCTTGCTTGTAGACTATATTCATAAACCACCAAAGTTTCCATTAGTAATCAAAAAGGTCTTTAATTCGGATGTAATGATAGGCTCTTTGGTAGGGTAAGAAGAATATGGGTAATAGTGACTAATCAAGTGTAAGTAATCGAAGATATGGCCAATTTCCTCTATTCTTTCACTTTTCTTTCTTCCTTTCTTATCTTTGGTAATCACAAGCACTATTCATCAACTTTCCTTGGATTGAGCTTCTTTCAATGTATGCTTCCTTCTTCGAACTTTTAAATTCTTGAGCATATTGTTGTTGCTTTGCTCATTTTTTTTGTTTTGAGGTTGCATGTCCATTCTTGTTTGTACTCATTTCATCCTTTTTCTTACTTATTTACCATTTCCTCTTTTTCTTTTGTTATCTCATCAAACCTTACTAGCTACCATCTCCTCAATCACCTACACAAAGGGTATATATAAGGCTTAAGAGGGTAATCAAGGCTTGTAATGTGCTATATTCACAATAAAAAGGCTTATAGGCTCAAAGTGGTTGACTAGGGATGATGTTCATGGTAGGAAAATAATTGACAATGACTATAAATGACAAGGATGACCTTAGATCATTTCACTAATCTCCACTAATCGGGCTCATTCCTATAGTCATTGAGCAAGTTCTAGCTTATCAACACTCAATCGATCCACTCATAAAAATAAATACCATGTATGCACGGTTGAGACTCAAATACTCACAAGCTTGTGCTCAGACCTTAAGGAACTTATTACACCACATTCATCTCAAAATTGAACAAGTTAAATAGAGCATGTCACAATTCGAAAGTGTAGAGATTCTTAATCATAACTTATCATCACTTATCACAACAACATGTCATCACTCACATTCAAAAAATGACTCACGACTTCTTTAAAACAAACCACCAAACATCCCTAAACAAGAATAAAAATACACATAACACATAAAAGAAAGACTCACCAAACAAGAAACAATACAAAAACACATAACATACAAAAACAACAAAACCATCATAAAACAATGAAGCACACATTCATAACATCCATATTCAAATAAGCTCACAAGCATCCCCATCTTGATTGAAAAAGAAATCCTAACTTACGAAAATAAACATCCCAAAAACATAACACATGAAGCAACATGCTAATCACATCAATCCAAATAAAAAAAAATGTCAACCAACTAGAAGTGATAAGGTATAGAGTACTCCCTCAATAGGCATTTGGTAAGGAAAGCGTTAACTCCAAGCTCCATTCATGCTTCCAATACCCTTCCTTTATGCTCAAAAACTCAACAAACACCATTAGCTCAACAATTGTAATAAAAATATGGACTATCATGCACTTCAACACAACCAATCATACCAAATTCAAAACAACAATCATGAGAAAATTTTTAAAATTGCCCAAAAAATACGTAAAGTATATGCCTTCAAAATAAAGTATGTCACACCACGCCATATCCCCCCAAACTTAAATTGAAACAAGAGTTTCGAGTTAAGTTTGCAAAAAGTGGTGTGACTTACCTATACATTTCAAATCAAGCACTTCTCGTATCTCCAATACGTATCTTCCTCACGAGCACAATCAACCTACATAGCCAAAATGCAAGAAACAACAACTCCATCATCCTTATTGAAAGCAATAAATAAAGCAATAAAGATACTGATAGGTTGCCTCCCATCTAGTGCTAAGTTTAACATCTTCAAGCTGGACAGAATATGAAGAACTCATCGGAATGGCCACGGATATCTTTAGTCCTTGCCATCGAATTTTAAACGTTGTGCTTCTTCCTCTATTAGGCACTTTTGGCAAGTAACGACCTCCATTGCATCCTTCGAGCATGGCTTCAAAAATTTGACTCTCTTGAGCTTACACTCCATTTCCCTCTCCATTCTTGAAAACCACTTATTCATCTTTACCAAATATATGTCCAACATCTCTTCAAGTTCTCTTTTGTTTCTAAGAATATGAGAAGAATCAATAGGTAAGACAAAGTCAATGTAAACAATATTATAAAATTCAAAGCAACTTAAAGAGTTTAAAGGTTTAGAAATGCTCATTTCACTCTTCAAGTCATCATCACTTACTTCTAGACTTTGTTCCTTTTCTTCAACAACATTTGCCTCAATATACTCTTCAAATACCTCATTTGATTCTTCATCTCTCAAATTATTTTCTTCCTCCAAATCTTCTTCAACTTTACTCTCCTCTTCAAGTTCTTCAATTTGTTGAAAATTTGTCAAAGCACTTATAATTTGGCTTACTTGATGCTCCAAAGCTTCTAACCTCTTTTCATTTGCCTCATTTCTTGCTTCATCTCTTTTCTTGTCTTCCTCAAGGTTTGCTATCATCATCTCAATCAAGACTTATACAGATGATTTTTCTTCCTCAACTTGTGAAAGTCTCCTCCCTCTTGGTTGTCAAAATTCCATCCTTGAATTGGTGAACAATTCCCATGAAAACTTCCCGCATAGTTACTTTGAAAATTTTCTTGCAAATCATTCACTTCCATTAAATAAGCATCTCCTACTTGAGAGTGAGGAATCCTCCACACTTCTTGCTCCAAAGGACTAGGAATCGACACATTTTGCACATTTTGACCATCCCCCAAACTTGAACTAAGAAAGACTTGACCATAAGCACCATGATTCATCATCCTTATTTGTCTTGTCAATTCTAAAGTAGCGGGGGTAATTATCTCGGAGAATTCATTTTTAAGAAAACTTGATTGAGGATTTTGACCTTCATCACTACCTTGAGCACATCTTCTATATAAATCCAATAAGGCGTAATTTTGGAATGGATGAGAAGTGTTGGGATTTGGGGAAGAATGAGCACATGCTTGATAATGGTGGAATGTATTTGCATTGTAAGCTTGTTGTCATTCTCCATTTCTTCCTTGATTGTAGTATTGAGAGCTATATTGATCCATTTAGAAATTATATCCATAGTTGCTCTCATTTATACAGCCTCTAGATTGTGGAGGTGGAACCCTTGCAATTTGATTCCCAAAGACATTTGTGAATTTGTTCCAACCATCCATTTAAATGTTCTTCTCAAGGCTTACTACAATTCTTCTTCAAATTTTCTATTTTTGGCTTTGATCCCCCTTCCTCTTCTCTCAAGGTAGTTTCCACTTACCTATCAAAATGAACAAGTGAGATCAAAAAATTTCCAAAGATAATAATAAAAGCGATAAAAATATCTCTAGTAATTCAATCGAAACACTCCTTCGTTAAACTACTAGCAACCATTGTCTCCCTGGCAACGATGCCATTTGATTAGTCATATTGTAGTCGAGATTACTAATTAAAGAATTTATCAAACCACAGGGAGAAAGGTACTAGGGTTTAAGCAATCTCGTGCTTGTCATAGTTTTATAGAGATGATCAAGAAGGGGAGATAAATAAGAAATGACAATAAAATAAATGGATAGATGAATGAGAGATAGATGAATGAGCCAAGTAGATAGAGAATGAGACTAGCAATACTTATAGTATGGATAATCTAGGTATCATGCAACGAATTCATATGTGTCATGGATTAATAACTAAGGGCCAACACGAACTCCACCTAAACTCCCTCTCGAGATGGATAGGTTGTAGATCCTCACAAAGGTCTCAAAATAGCTCAAAGGTTGGTTCTCAGTCAAACAATTCTAACTAGGTACTAAGTTCAATTGGAGAGTCCCCTCACACGATCAATTGACCTCTCGATCTAACCAATCGAATGTTCTATCAAAGGGTTCTAAATCCTAAAGGATTTCTCAATCTCTTTACAATTTATAATGCATATGAAGTATTTAATGAAATGATTCAATGAACTATCATAAACATATAATTGATTTCTCAATCTAATCACATGCCCATGACAATTAATCACACAAATCAACAATACAAATCAAGCAATTAACAATCAATGATAGAAAATTAACAAATCCAATCAACATATGAATTCAATTGCAAAATACCTAAAATTATCCAACACAATTCATATTGCTAATCTCACAAGGGAGATTAGCCTCTCATATTCATAAGAAAATTAACATAGACATTAAAATACTTACAAAACATGATAAACAATAAGGTTTCAATACAAAGTTTGGATGAAAACTCCCTTGGATGTCTCCAATGGTGATCTTCTTCTTCCCCTTGCAATTCACCTCTCTTCCTTGCATCTCTAACTACTTGGATGAAGGATTTGATGGTGGGATGAAGGTAGATGATAGAATGAAGAATGGAGGAAATGGATGGTGAAAAATGAAGGAAAATGTGTGTGATGTGTGTGCAGGGGTGAAACCCTCGAAAATCTACTCAAATATTGAAGTATTGGGTATTTATACCCCTTGGGAAGCTTCTAGAAGAATTCTGATTTTTTTTGCAGAAAAAGTACCTACACGGCCCGCGTACGGTACACAGCCACAGGGGTGGCCGTGTAGGCATTTCTGGTGACGAAACTCGCCCAAAACACACAGGGCCGTGTTCGGTACACACCACGCAGTCCCACTGTTTCGAGCATAACTTCCACATCCGATCTCTGATGGCAGTAATTCTTGCGCTCACACGATCCTCTTTTCCTTGTCTTTCTATCCATATAAATATCTCACAATACTTCCAAAATTTGTAGGTGTAACAAGTCATACAATGTAGCACAACCATGCTGAGTAGGAACAGCTTGCGCGACATCACCATTTTAATCATAACTTTCTCGTTTGGGCTCCAATTGAAGTGTTTCTTATACAAAAACGATCCTCTTTTATGTGGATTTCCAAAAATGTATCACATTTTAAGTTTTGAGCTCTAAAAGAGTACAGAAAAATTGCACAAGTTGGACGTGCATTTTTCAGCATTTTGCTTTGACTCATTCACCCTCGTTTCAAATCCAAATTGAGATCCGCTTTTTCCTATGTCTTTCTTGTCGCGGCTAGAATCTCTTTTTCCTGGAAATCATACATTTAAGCTCATTCTCATAGATTTCCATAAAAACACAAAACATAATCAAATAGAATACAAATACGGATAAAATAACATGTAAACACATATAAAAAGACACTAAAATCTAGAAAATATCACTCATCAGTAGTACTTTCAGAGAATATATTTAGTCAAACTTGCCATCCGGAGGTTTTTGAACTTTGCATTATTAGTATCTAGGAAGGAGTTTTATTATTATTCACACATCTTTTGATATAAATTGAATAATTCTATTGACTTGAAATCGAATCATATTTGATGGGTTAATAGGGTCTTGTGATGTATTTCCATTAAAATAGAATGAATGAACAATAGGACGTCTAGGAAACCAAATCAATTGTACTACATCTAATACTTTAGAGCTGTCATTATCTCTCAATTCACTCTCGACTAATTCTTCTTTATTTTTATTTATTAATTTATTTGTTATTTCAATTCTTTAGTTAATAATGAAATTCAAATCTTGGAAAATTGGTTACATTAATTCTAGTTGAATAGTAATTTATAGTAAAATAGATAGTTAACTGTCTCAGTGGGAACGATATTTAACTGTGGTACTTGCATCTACAATTGACATCCTTATACTTGAGGATTAAATTGGAGTGCGCAAAATACGCCTAGCAATAACTATACACCATAAATTGAACCAATCAAATACCCTATTTAACCCTATTATAAGTTTTAATTGTATTAAAAATTAATTAACCATTAATCTCTCCATGAAAATAGGAAAGAGGTTGAGATTAGTCAATCCGTAAAAAAAGAATAGAACAAGAAAAAAATATATGTAAGATTGTTAGTGTTCAATTTCAACCAATCTTTCGAGATTTCCGCCAACTTGGGGGACTCCGCCGAAGGTTTAACTGATGATAAAGGCGGCAGCATCGTGAAGGGAAACCCAATCTGAATGTCATGTATAAAATGTGTATTCAATTTGCACACGCTATTAAGTCCCAATCTAGTTTTCAAAACCACTAGCAAAACTTACCCGTGCAATCGGGAATGAATTTTAAAAAAATTAAAACATATAATTATTATCTCGTGAAATGATCAAATTTATTATAAGCATCTTTTTTATATACTCCATATAAATATTATTTCGTGAAATGGTCAAATATATTATATAAACATCTTTTATATCCTTATTTGATTTTCACGGGCGATTAAACATCATAAATAAATAAATAAAATGTGTTTTTCTCATTATTTTTTTAGGTTTTTTTTGTGTACCCTTTATTGTTTAGGTTTCTTTTATATGTATAAAGGATATAATATTGCGGAATAATATATTTAACTTTTTTAAATTTAGACCATCTTGTTAAAAGAAATGAAATTGTTAACTAACCTTGGTATAATAAATAATTAATATATTTCAGCTACAAAAGAATATTTTTGTTTAAAAGATTTTAATCTCACCATCATAAAATTATATTCATTCTAATGAACTGTAATAACTGAAACATAAAAAAATTTTCAAGAAAAAAATATCTATCTAAATATATAAGTAATTTAGAGTCAAACATTTTTTTTAATTTAACTCTACCACTGAAACAGAAATATATAGAATATTAGTGAAATAATTCCATAATCATATTAAAATATGTTTGACAATATTTAATTAAGATATAGTAATGAATATAAATGTAATTGAATATTTGACAAATGGGAGGTTATAATCTTTAATTATAATTAGGTTAGATATGCTGGATGAGAACGGTGCAAAAATATGTGATAACGTGTGATAAATTGAAGAAAATATGAGAAATTGGTGAGATATCAGAATGTAACGCGATAAATGATAATATGTGATAAATTGAAGAAAATATGAGAAATTAGGGAGATATATGATAAATGATAACATGTGATAAAATGAAGAAAAGATGAGAAATTTGAGATATATATGATAGATTGAAGAAAATAGGAGAAATAGGGGAGATAACGAAATGGGATTGTTTGGGCGGGAAAATAAAAGGCTTATATATATATATATATATATATATATATATATATATATATATATATATATATATATATATATATATATTCTGAATACCCGTACAAAATATATTTTGAATTTGAATCTCGATAAGAATAATTGTGTTCAGACCTAATCTGAATACCATGTGAGATGTATATGTGTATTCAATTTATATCAAGAATTAAATACTGATTCCCTTATGTCCAGAAACATCTCGAATACCACGTACCATTTAAAAGACCTATACTGAATACCACATACGATTTGTGTATTCAACTTATTTCTTCTTCAGTTTCGAGATTTAAAATTGCAAAATGATTCATGAAATTATTATTAAGTTCAAAGGTACTAACAGGTTCATAATTTCGAATTGAGATGGAGATGGGTATAGTGGAAAATGATTTTCGACACTCCAACTCTAATATGTATTCACTTTGAAAAGAGAACTGAAAAAGATTTATTGAACAATGAGCTGAAAGAACTAGAATATAGAAAATTAAATACACAAGTAAACGTGAATTTCTACCTATCTAATTATGAATTATGTATTTAATAGTTTGGAAGGGTAATTGATGAGTGTGTAAATTCATGTGTTTTAAGCCTTGATTCTTGTGATAATGATGTATGATTTGATCGTAAGTGAAGATAAATCGAGATATGTAGTGAAAAGTCATGAATCATGTGTGTTTGAGGCTGTTTGAGTGGATTTTCGAAGGAAAAAGGGATAAAAGTGATCAGAACCGGAGAAAGGGTGTTGTAGGCACCTGGTTCGATCAACAAGGGAGTGGTTTGACCAGCACCCCGGGTCGAACCAAGTACAGGAAGACGGCAGAAGTGTGGTTCGACCATGACATTGTGGTTCGACCAATCATGGTGGACGAACTGTGGTCGAAACAGAAGCCTAAAGAGAAGCAGTTGGTGATTCGACCACGATGCATATGGTTCGACCAGCAGTTTGGATCGAACCATAAACCTGCCAACGAATTACAGGCTAGTTCGACCAGGGGCCTTGGTCGAACCGATGTATTGGAAATGTCTGGATCTATATTTTTGCACCTTCAGTGCGTGTTTTCGCTCAAAAATCCCATCATAGGTCCATAATGAGAGCTCACAAGTATAAAAGGAAGACCCTACACAGGGGAAAGATACCTTTCACCACCACCTTTATTCTACACAACATCCGAAATCCTACCACCATCCGCAGAGCTGGGGAGAGGGATTCGTCTGTCGAATCAAGTGAGAACCAAGTGAAGATTCAAGACGGAGAGAGACGCGACGGTGCACGCATCTAGGGTTTACGTCGCTTCTTAATTTATCTTGTAATTTTCAAGACTATGGGTAAGATCTATCTAACCACCATGATTGTTCTTCGATCAATCATGGGCTAAAACCGCTTCGGTAGTTCTAGGGTTTATGAAGGTTTTATGAGTTAATTGAACTTCCATATGTATACTTCGTACAACACTATTTATGGTTTATTTTATATAAGACTACGCGTTTTTAATTCATACTTAGAGTTGTATTGTGCATCATTAATTGTTATGTAGAGTATGAATACATATCTTGATTATTGATTTAGTGCGTTCACTGCTGAGTAGAATTCCATGTTATAACTCTAAGTGAGGGGACTCCGAAATCTCATTAACTATCTTATATAAATAATTATTAATTGAATATGATTCGGGTTAATAAGTAAGACAAAGAGTATAACTTCATAGTACCTATAAAGGGAGATCATATCGGGTTAGAGTACTAAGTGAACGGGAAATAATTGATACTAATAGTACCTAGAAAGAGAGGTGAATTATATCTCTGGCTCCAAGGATATTCACACGTGTCACACACTTATTTACTTATGTCTATAGAGTGGATTTGCATGGCTTAGTTATGCGTCCATATTCCACAAGGCAGTGTTGGACATTGATACATGGAAGGGAAGTTTATAAGTAAAATTGGATGGCCCGAAGGACTACCTATCTTCTCACTTATTCACTTTCGTTCAATCTCTACTGTTTATTTATTTTAATTGTTCTTTTAATTATTTATTTATTGGTTACTCAATCACACAACTATTTTGCCATAATAGTCTTCTTAAGTTAGAATATAATTAAATTGATAATAATACGTCCTTTGGGTTCGATAATCACTTGGTTGCTTATCAATGCTACAATAGCATCCTTCATACTTGGGGATTAATATTGTGTGTTGAGAAAAGTTCATCAAGTTCTTGGCGTTGTTTCCGGGGACGACATTAATTATTAGTTTATTATTTCTAATTTAATTGAGACTATATTATTCTTGTCTTTATTTTCTAACGCTTAATTTTCTTAAGTGTATGATAACTAGATCAAAGATAGGAGATTTAGAACCTTATAATCTGGAGATTGGAGCATCGTCAAGGTAGAAGAAGGGGAAGAAGAAGAAGAAGAATAAGAATGTAGAACCAACTACAACTCTTAATTTAGGAGTTGAAGTTGAAGAGCTGAACTCACAAACGATTGCAGCTGCAACCGGAGATAACTTGGAAATAGAAGCAGTTAACATGGCGGCGAATCCAGATAATCTTTCCATCCGTGAAGTCTTTAAGAACAACGGAGGAGGTAATGCGGGTCTATTAGGAGCAAGAGGGGTCGGAGCTGATTTTGATCTTCAACCTGCTCTGATCAGCATGATTGAAAGGAGTCCCATCTGTGGGGGAACCTTTGAAGATCCTCAGCAATATCTGAATAAGTTCCTTGGTTATGCAAGTACACAAAAGGATGCAGGAACTCATGAAGATGCAAGGAGGATAGTCTTGTTTAAGTTCTCGCTTACTGAAAGGGCGAGAGATTGGTACGATACTCTTGATGTTGCTGAATGCACTACCTAGGAGCAATTAAAATTGAAATTCTTGGAGCAATACATGCCACCTTTGAAGGTGTTTAAGATGAAACAAGAAATCAATCAATTTGCTATCATTGGTAATGAGAAGTTTTATGAGGCTTGGGACAGATTCAAGGACATGTTTAGGAAGTGTCCACAATATGGGCTATCTAAAGCTCAATACATCAGTATTTTTTATAATGGATTGGACTGTGATTCTTGAGTTTTACTAGATACTTTATCGAATGGAGCATTTCTTACAAAGTCATCCGTTGATGCCGCAAAGCTCTTTAAGGATATTTTGATGAATTCAAGAGATTGTCCAACAGATCGAGTGAGAGGCACATATGTTCTTGGAAAAGTAGCGCAGGTTGAGCACACAAGGGTTAAGTCAAGTAGAGAAGATGAGATTGTCACTAGTTTGGCTAGTATCAACAAGTTACTTGAGTCTCAACAAAAGCAGATTACTGATATGGCACAGCAAGTACCAATGATACAACATGATGTTTTTAATAAAGGAGCTAGCCAAAAGGAATTGGAAGAGGCGAACTATGCCATGGGTCAAAGTATTCAAGGGACGAGGTTCCAAAATCAAGGAAACTGGAATGATCAAGGGAATTACAATAGTCGTGGTCCCCCTGGTAATTATCAACAACCAAGGAGGCTGGAGTTTTCATGGAGTAATCCTAATATAGCAGTAAAACCTCTTGTTGGTGTTGATCCGGTGCTAAGGTCGTAGAAGGAAAACCTGGTTTTAAGGATACAGTGAACATGTACATGGTAAGGAATGATGCAATAGTGGACCACCTAGAGGTGAAGCTTGAGGCAAAAATTGATGAAAATCATAAGGATATATCTGAGTAGATGAAGGACTTGACGTTGTTGATGGGCAGATGGTCGGGAATGTTAACCAATTGACGCAAACCGTTGAGAAGGGTAAGTTCCCATCTCAAAGTATAGCAAACCCAAAGCAGTGCAACGCCATCACGTTGAGGTCTGGAACTCAATATGAAGGACCGATGAAGTCGAAAATGATTTCAGAAGTTCCAGCCGACCAGTTCGACCACGTTCAGCATGGTTCGACCAACCCTGTTGGTCGAACCATGGTCGAACCAGCCTATCTGAAGCACTTTATTTTTTTTGAAGCACGATTCGACCACGACCGAGATGGTTCGACCAACCCTGATGGTCGAACCGTGGTCAAACCAACCTGTCCATGGCATTCTGTTTTGTCTGAAGTACGGTTCAACCACGACCATTATGGTTCGACCTACCCTATTTGTCGAACTGTGGCCGAACCAGTCTATCTGAGGGAGAAAATACTTGTTGAAGCTCGGTTCGACCGTTACACACCTGGTTCGACCAGCGTCCCTGGTCAAACCATGGTCGAACCGCCTCGTTCGGCACTATTTTCAGTGTCGAATGCTTTACTTGATGTTGATGGTACTCCAGTACCATCCAAAGAGCAGAATACTGAGCTTATAGCGGAGAAGAAATAGGAAAGAACAAAGAGATTGAGAGCCTAGAAGGATAAAGCGGAGAAGGTTGAACGTGATTAATAGGATATTCCCAAGACTAAGATACCTTCTCCGTTTACTTTCAAGTTAGCAAAGAAGGGAATGGAAGAAAAGTTCAAGAAGTTTTTAGATATCATAAACAAGATAAGCTTGAGAATTTCTTTCTCTGAAGCACTCTTGGAGATGCCATACTATACCCACTTTCTAAAAGAGATACTTTTGAAGAAGAGAAGCTTGAAAGGAATTGAAACTGTGAATTTATCTGAGAACTGCAGCTTGATCATACAGAGGAAGCTGCCAGCTAAGTTAAAAGATCTGGGAAGCTTCATTATTCTTTGTGAGATTGGAAAGGAGCCGGCACGACGAGCCTTGTGCGATCTTGGGGCAAGCATCAATTTGATGCCATTGTCAATATTTCAAAGGCTTAGTTTTGGGGAGTTTACTCCCACAATGGTTGCTCTATAATTGGCGGATAGGTCTATGTCTTTTCCGAAGGGTGTAATCGAAGATGTTCTCGTAAAAGTTGAGAAACTAGTCTTTCCTGTGGATTTTCTTGTGTTTGAGATGGAAGATGACAAGGATAATGTTTCCCTCATCTTAGAGAGACCATTCCTTGCCACTGCTGGAACTATGATTGATGTTCAAAAAAGGGAGCTGAGGCTGCGCATGGATAAAAAAGAGATTCTGTTCAACCTCGATAAAGCAATGAAGATGCCGATGGAGACACAGTGTTATAGCATTGATCTGGTGGAGGAGATCGTGAAGAAAGATATGTCTTTGATCATTTCAAAGGATCCATTGGAGACATGCTTAGCGGAGTCTCTTATTTTTCCCACCACAGAGCTAGATGAGCTCTCCAATGAGGTATGTATTAAATTTCTTGAAAATGTACTTGCTTTGGGTGATGACATGTATGAAACACAAAGGACCAAGTTTGAAGGGGTGAAGTGGACTAGGAAGTACTTACCTTTGGATAGAGAAAGCACTGTAAAAGAAGAGAAGAAAGAGGAGTTGAAACCACTACCGGAGCACTTGAAGTATGTTTATCTAGGTAACAATGAAACATACCCGGTAATTGTATCTTCTTCACTAACTGATGATCAACTCGATGAGTTATTAGATGTGCTTAGGAAGTATAAGTCTGCAATTGGTTGGTCTCTTGATGATTTGAAAGGTATTAGTCCATCATATTTCATGCATAAGATAAGATTGTTAGATGAAGCCAAGAGTAGCATTCAGAATCAGTGGAGGGTAAATCCTGCTATTCAAGAAGTGATTAGGAAGCAAATCCTAACATGGCTAGATGGAGGAATTATATATACAATTAGTGATAGTCCCTATGTGAGTCCATTGCATGTTGTAGCTAGGGGGAGCATGACTATTGTGAAAGTCGATGATGGCGAGACTCTAGCCACTAGGATTCCTACGGGATGTCATGTGTGTACTGACTACATGAAACTGAATGAAAATACATGCAAAGATCACTTCCTCTTCCTTTCATGGATCAAATGCTTGATCATCTTGCAGGGTATGATTTTTACTGTTTCTTGGATGGGTATGATGAGTGATATTTTCACCTAGATTTTATTGTCTTTTTATGTCCGTTTTCATATTATTTTATCTGTATTTGTGTACTATTTGGTTGTGTTTTGTATTTTTATGGTGATGTGTGTGAATGAACTTAAATGTATGATTTTCAAGTAAAAATGGATTCTAGAAGCGAAAAGGAAGACGTAGGAGAAAACAGAGCTCAATTCGGAGTTGAAACGAGGGAGAACGAGTCAAAGCAAATTGCTAAAAAATGCACGTCCAACTTGTGTAATTTATCTATACTCGTGTGGATCTCAAAGCTAAAAGTGAGATATATGGTTGGAAAGTACAGAAGAGCGGATCGTTTTGGCATAAGAAACACCTCAATTGAAGCCCAAACGAGAAAGTTATGATTAAAATGGTGGCGTCGCGCAAGCTGTTCATACTCAGCATGATTGTGCTACTTTGCATGACTTGTTACACTTTCAAATGATGGAATTTTTGTCAGTTCCTTATATGAATAGAAATACAAAGAAGAGAGGATTGTGTGAGAGCAAAAATAACCCGAATCGGATTTAAGATGTGAAAGTTATGTGCGAAAATATGAGACTGCGCTGCACCAACCTGAACTCGACCCGAGCTCGGCCCGAAATCAATTTTATGATTAGAATGTGTTCTAGAAGTTTTCAAGGGGTATAAATGTCCATTTTGATTGTAAAATAAGAAAAAGATCAGTAGGGATCAACTCCACACAAATTTTACACCATATTTTCACACACTAACTCTATTCCATCCATCTCCATACCCTTCATCCATCCAATCCACTTGATCCCCTCCATCAAATCCACCATCCAAGTGATCAAGGAAGCAAGGGAGAGTGAGATCACAAGAAGAAGAAGGAGATCTCCATTGAAGCACTTCAAATGGGGAATCTAATTCTAATTTTAGTGAATTTCTTTATAGATTTGTCATGGTTTGTAAGGATTTTAATATCTATGTTGAATTCCTTATGACTATGAGAGGCTAATCTCCTTTGTGAGATTAGCTCCATGATTGGTATTTGATAATTTAGTTTTTATGTAATTGGATTTTAATCTTGAATGGGCTTTGTGTTATTTCTATTATTGATTGTTCATTGCTTGATTTATATGATGATATGTGTGATTAATTGTCATGGGCATGTGATTAGATTGAGAAATCAATTATGTATTTAGGATAGTTCATTGAATCATTTCATCATACACTTCATGTGCATTAATTTAGAATGAGATAGAGATATCCTTCTAGATTTAGAACCCTTTGATGGAACATTTGATTAGCTTAATCGAGAGATTGGTTGATTAGGTGAGGAGACCAAAACCATTAGTGAATTCATAGTACCTTAAAATGGAATATTGCCTATGATTTAGTACCTCATTAGGGAACTCGTAGAGTAATTAGTACCTAGTGGGAGGTGTTTGCTTTGGTCACGATCCTATATGCTTTTGAGAGTCTTATTGAGGGCGTACATCCTATCCATCTCGAGAGAGAGTTTAGGTGGAATTAGTGATCGCTCCTATGCCATGTCCATGAGAAATTAGAATTAATTGCATAATTACTTTGTTATCTTTGTCATGATTGTTGCTAATCTCATCCTTGCATCATTTGGAACCCACCATTTGTCTTTGTATTCTTTTTATCTTTTATTTCTTGCATTGCATTTATTTGCATGCTTATCTATCCTCCATTTCGATCGTCCTTATAAAATCATGATAAACTTGAGATCGCTTAAACTTTAGTACCTTCCTCCCTGTGGTTCGATAAATTCTTTAATTGGTCATCCCGACTATATTACGACCAATCAGGGTACTCGGGGTATAATCAAATCATGATTGCACCCGAGGACTAAAAAAAGACTACTTTTACTTGCCCTTATGGAACTTTTGCCTTTAGAAAGATGCCTTTTGGACTATGTAATGCATCTGCTACATTTCAGCGATGCATGATGGCGATATTTGATGGCTTGATTGAAAAGATTATGGAGGTGTTTATGGATGATTTTTCTGTCTTTGGTTTCTCCTTTGATATATGTTTGACTAACCTATCTACTATTTTGAAGAGATGTATTGATACTAACCTGGTTTTGAATTGGGAGAACTGTCACTTCATGGTGAGAGATGGGATTGTATTAGGGCATCATATTTCAGCCAAAAGATTGCAGGTTGATAGAGTACAGGTGGTGGCGATTGAGAAGCTTCCACCACCTACTAATGGGAACGGAGTGCGGTCCTTCCTTGGACACCGTAGGATTTTATAGAAGATTTATCAAAGACTTCTTAAAATACTCTAAACCGTTGTCTCACTTACTTGAAAAGGATGTTCCTTTTGTTTTTGATGAAGAATGTCTAACAGCTTTTCAGATTTTGAAGGAGGCACTTATTACTGCACCTATCTTTATCACACCGGATAGGACTCAACCGTTTGTACTTATGTGTCATACAAGTGATCAAGCATTTGGAGTTGTGCTTGGGCAGATAAATGAGAAGAAATTCTGCGCCATTTACTATGCGAGTAAGACTTTTGATGCAGCACAAAAGAACTACATTGTCATTGAGAAGGAGTTTCTAGCCGTTGTGTATGCATTCAATAAGTTTCGACAGTATTTGGTTGGCATGAAGACCATGTGTACACGGATCATTCTGCGATCCAGTACTTGATAGAGAAGAAGGAAGTGAACAGAGAATGTGTTAGCGGATCACCTATCAAGGTTGGAGATAAGGGAGCATTGTGTTGATTCATTTGAATACATTGAGGAATGTTCCCTAAAGAGAAGATAATGGCAGTGTTTGCTAAAGGAGAGGAAAGAGCTTGTGTAGTTGCTGCTCAAGGAGTGGATCCATGGTATGCGGATTATTTCAATTACATTGCCATAGGAGAAATTCCAAGAGATCTCAACAGGTATCAACTTGCGAAGTTTAAGAGAGATGTTGAGATGTATATATGGTATGATCCATTTGTATACAAGATCTGTACGGATTCTATCATCCGTAGGTGTGTGCCCGAGATGGAGATGGAGAGTGTCCATGAGTTTTGCCATGCACAACCTAACGGGGGGCATTTTAGAGCCCAAAAGACAGCAGCTAAGGTACTTCAATCTGCTCTTCATTGACCTACTTTGTTCAAAGACTGTGAATCCTATGTAGCGACATGCGATAGATGTCAAAGGATGGGAAACATAAGTAGAAGAGATGAGATGCCACTTCAGCCGAGCATTGTTGTTGAGATCTTCGATGTATGGGGGATCGATTTTATGGGGTTGTTTCCCACATCTAATGGATTTCTCTACATCCTTTTAGTGGTAGATTATGTTTCTAACTGGGTGGAAGTCATTCCCACTCACATGATTTATTCAAAGACCGTGTTGTCTTTCTTGAAGAAACATATCTTTGCTCGCTATGGAGTCCCTAGAGCACTTGTAAGTGATGGAGGTTCCCACTTCGTCAATAAGCTTCTTGAAAGAGTGCTCAAGGATTATGGTGTTAAGCATAGGGTCACTACACCCTATCATCCTCAAGCTAATGGCCAAGCCGAAGTCTCCAACCGACAAGTGAAGCAAATTTTGGAGAAAGTAGTCTGAACTAATAGGAAGGATTGGGCTATAAAGCTCGATGATGTTTTGTGGGAGGTTCCAAACTACGTACAAGACTTTGCTTGACATGCCCCTTATCAAATTATCTATGGGAAGCCATGTCATTTACCTATAGAGATTCAGCATAAAACTTTTTGGGCATTGAGAAGTTTGAACTTGTGTCTTAAGGATAAAAATGAGTTGAGGTTGACTCAAATCAATCAACTAGACAAGTTCAGAAATCAAGCTTACAAGAATTCGGTGATCTACAAGGAAAGGATGAAGAAATAGCATGATTCGAAGATCACTTACAAGGAATTCAAGCAAGGTGATGAGGTATTACTTTTTAACTCTCGTTTGAAGCTCTTTGCAAGAAAATTGAAATCGAAGTGGACGGGACCATTCATTATCCATAAAGCCTATGGAGGGGGAGTTTTGAGATCATAGACAAAGACAGAGACATCATAGCAGCGAATGGGCATCGATTGAAGCATTACAAGTCGCCGGATGATGCTTGCGTCGTCTTTGAGGATACCTTGCATTGATTTGGCACCGTCGTGACTCTCCTATGTTAACAAGAGCGCTTGTTGGGGGGTTTTCCCTCCTATTTTATTGCTTTATTTCATTAGTGTGTGTAAGAAATTTTTATATTTGACATGCTTACTTATCGAAAATTACATCTTCTTGCAAACTTATTTTTTACTAGAGTTTCTACTAAGTTTGGGGGGTGTGATGCACTTATCTCATCGTAGCACTGAGAGTATAATCTTTTCTTTGTAATATTTGTTAGGGGAGTTGATTTTTTAAGGTATATTAACACTTTAATCGGTTTTGATGTGTCGATTTTTTTGCAATTTGCCTAATATTTAGTGATGTTTTGTTTATTGAGTCGTATGCGAAGTATATGTACATTAATTATAGAGTCTTAAAAGTGGTTCTCTAGCTTAGTTTTGCTTTGTTTTGGTACCTAATGATCATTTTTTAGCTTGAAGTTTGTAGAGGACAAAGAAGAATCGATTTTGAAGGATCAGGGGGTCGGTTCGACCAAGAGTGGAGGTTGAACCAAGCGGTTTGAGTCGAACTGCAGATCAAAGAATTTGTTAGAGAGCGATTCGACCAAAGGTACTGTGGTTCGACCACGACAAGCTGGTTCGACCAGTGGTTCGGGTCTAACCAAATGCGAAAATCATCTAGAAGCATGGTTCGACCACGACGAGGTGGTTCGACCACCTGGTTCAGGTCAAACCACGCAGGTAAGTCGTGTATTAAGTCTGAATTTTCACCCAATTCCATACATTCTTCACACAACCCTCACTCGAATCCTCTCCGAAACAAGAATCCTCTCTTCCAAATTTCAATTATACCTGATTCTACCCCAATTAAACCACTTTCCATCCTTTCTACACTCTTTTTCTCAAGGATTTGGAGCATTCTAGTTGCAAAACTAGGGTTTTTTCATCCAATTTGGGAATTTTTCGTACTTAGTTCATATTAGCCATGGCCGGATCGAAAGGTATGTTCTCTTGACCCTCACTATGCCAAAACTGTGGATTGACAATGTTGGAATAACAACGGATTATTGAAAATCCGTTGTTAAAAGGGTAAAAAATGGCTAAAAGTGTATCCACGTAGTCATAAGTTGAAAAAGTGCACATTAACAATGGATAAATCTTTCCGTTGTTAAAAGTCTCTTGTTAATCGAATTTCTTACCATTTTATTTTATTTTCGAATTTAAATTAAATAAGAAATTGTAAAAGGTATAAAATCATTACTTAGAAATTCTCTCTCTCTCAAATTTTGCCCTAACTTCACCAAAAATCGACGACGCCCAATGAGAAGAAAACTTCCCTACCAGATCTGTCGACGACCTACGGTGCTGAATCGCCCTAAAAAATGAGCGACGATGCACGGCTGCTGACCCACGGCGCTGAATCACACTAAAAACCCACCCACGACGAACCAAGACACTAAAGAAATGGCTGAAGACTTGCGATTCTCCCGCATGTGACGTTGGGCGTGAAATGGCCGACGGCTACCACTGCTTTGGCTAAATCTTCTGAAGCTTACTTGTTTATGAAACAGATTCATGGAAAGACGTTGGGCGTGGCATTAATTCCATGCTTTCTTGCCATTATTTTGCTTCTGTGAGTTCCCAATTCTACTTCTTAGTGTTTTTTTTGAGATTTTGAATCGTTTAATTTGACTTTTGAGTCAGCCATGTTCTCTGGTCATATTGGACCATTGACCTTTGTTCTTAGTTAATTTCTTTGATTCTTTGATTCCGTGTTTTTATGATAATAGGGTTTGGTTTAGATAGCATATTGGGGGTTTAGGGTTTTAATTGATTTGATCAGTTGAGTGAACTCATAATCTGTGTGGTACTTTTAAGTTGGAGACTTTTAGTTTTATCATTCATCATGCTTACAAATGGGAGGCATTGCCTTCTGATGTCACTGTCGAAGCCTGAACGAAGTTCGCTTTGGAATGATTTTTATAACAGGATGTTTATTTGATTAATTAATTATCCATACACCTTTTTAGAATTCAGATGACCAACTTTAATAAATTAAAGATTCTTATTAATGTAGTTGGAATGGGCAATTTGCAAATGTTGAAAATTTCAGAATATAGATATCTTATAAGTGTTTTGATGGAGTAAGTATACACTAGATGTGTCTGTGTACCTTTTAAGTATTTAGATTGAGTTAGTACATACAGTCTACAATTTCCCCACTATGATTCATCAAGCTAAGACTGTTTTCTTGAACATCATCTTTCTATAATCTTTTTCATTAATCTCTGCAATAATGAGTGGGGTAATCTTATGTCTTAGATTTCCCGGTCAGCTGAAATCTGACCTTATGAAGCTAGATGTGAGCAAGGTTTATATGCACTTGATTCTTACAAATTACTTCATTAGTTACACCAATTTGATATTTTTATTTAAAGATTACATATTGTTTGATGTATGCAGTGTTCTTAAATATGGATCTGCTGCAATTCGATTATTCTGTCGTTGTAGCCTTACACTGGTGAATATTCATTGTAAGTACTTATTTGTTATCTTATAATTAACTCTTTTTCCTTCTTAAATAAGCATATATAAATTTATGAATCTATTTTAGTGACAAAATAATAATGAGGCTAGCTCATGAAAAAAATGCGTAAGTTCTTTAAATCCACATCTGGAAAAAAATACTTATTACTAACACCAGTATCACTATAAATATATATTCAGAAGTTCAAAGAATTGGTAAGTTCTTTAAATCCACATCTGGAAAAAAACACTTATGACTAACACCAGTATCACTACAAATATATGTTCAGAAGTTCAGAGAATTGGTTCTGGACAATTTATTAGAAAATTAATAAAGAGAGGGATTGAGTGTTCAATTAGGGATTGATAGGTGCAATTTAACTTCTATCTCCCGTGAATACAATCAAGTGTTTTCATGCTACGAAATTGATCCATCTAACTGGAGAGACAGAATCTGATGTGCGGGAAGTAAAAAATTAAGTAAGAACAAGAATTTACAAATTCTGTTATGCCCACCTTTTATCTGAAATGGTGTACGGATGACTAATTAATCAAACTTGTACAAATTAGTAATTATACTAATCAATGCATCTTTAATATCTTTAACATACAACCTTCAGAAAACATGTGAGGTTTGTTGTAAAATAGGTAATAAGTTTTTAAAATTTTACTTTTCTACTAAATGCTACCCTAATATTTTATTTCTTGGAGATCTTGATCTCGTGCCTTTTATTTTTATTTATGAAGTATGTATACTTGAGAAAAGTTTTTGATAACTACCTCAATGCTTTTAACAGAAGGCATTTTGTGTTAGGAATATTAGTGATAAATTTCAGGATTAGCAAAAATTAATCACTTTTCTAGTTGTGGATTATGTGTTGGTGCACTAAGTGATAAAGTGTATTTAAAACAATTATTTTCCAATGAAGCTATAAGTAATTAAACATCACCATTCTGTTGTTAATGTGCATAAATTAAACTAATTGTAACTAATCAGTAGCATGCCAATGTGTAATTTATGATATGAATTTAGATTCTTGTATCTATTTTGAATGAACCTCCATATAATCTTTATGAAAGGGCACTGCAGAATTTGGTCATAAGGTATCTTATTTATGTTCTACTGCAATTTCTACATGCTTGAGTTTGGAGAAAACATATTTATCCTAAGGTCTTTGCTTCTTTCTAATAGAATTCAGCTTCCATGAATTGAATTATAATGGAATTTTGACTATACACACAGCAAGTTAGTTCTTATATCTCTTGATTAAGAAGTCTTATTTAATTAAAAAATTTGCAACCATGGGAAACTACAGTAATGATTTGGCGAAATCCTTGATGAGAAGGGCTGAGGCAGTTAATAAGAGCTTCAATTTTAGAGTACGTGTTGCCAATTAATTATGTTAATTAATTTAGTTTAGTTTAGTGTAATGATACATATGTGTGGCATGCAGGTGAAAGTGGAGAAGAAGGTAGGGAATGGAGATGCTAAGAACATAACATGCATAGCAGTGGATAAGCTCGAAGCTGACATGTTAGTCATGGGAACCCACGACTTCGGTTTCTTCAAAAGTTATTGTTTACTTTATTTATAGCTAATTTAATATCACTGTCATAAAGCTTGCTAAACAATTTTTATGATTAATTGTTGCAGGGCTACTGTGGAAAGTGTAAGTGATTACTGTGCTAAGCATGTGAAGTGCCCATTATTTCTCATACAAATTAACACTTATTAAATTTCATGATTTTATCGTATTATACTATAATGTATATCTTCCATCACATTTCAGACACCTCAGAAAATGAAATTGTTTGAAGTGTTAATATATCATCTTTTAAATATTTGTCTGGTTCACTGGTATTACCAAAGGTTAAGTGAATTTGAAACAATGAAGTCTGGTTTTTATTTAGAAAATGTATGAAGTTCAATGAGGCTATGAGAGTACTTATAGGGATTACTTTTTCATTTTTAATTGGCAGGTAAATGGGCCATAGGTATGTAATTATGTAGCCAACTGGAAGAAAGGAATTGTATAATTGTTTTGGGTGTCAACTTATAAGATCACATGATTAAGTTTCTTTCATTCCACCTTTTGGTTGTGTTTTTTAAAATATTTTGGTACTATTTTCCAAAACATGATTTCCTTGTTGCTGCTGCAACTAAAATTTTCAGATTAAGTATTAATTGTTATGCATTATGCTGATATCTTACATTCTTCCAAAGGCTATTTGGGAGAGAAGTCATTGAGTTTATAATTGAGAAAGAAGATGGAGACGAGTCAATATTTTCTCATAGGCCGCTGTTCAACTCAGAAATACCATAATACTTCAGGTATATTGAATACACTTATGCAACACACATTAGCTACTATTGTCCATCAAAAGTGATTCAGCACTGGTCTCTGCAATTTTAAACCACTATATGTACATTAATTCTGTAAACTTTAATTTTAACCTTTTCATATTTTAATATCTTTCATGCAATTTTAATATCCTAACAATTATTGTATATGAATTATGAAGAACTGACACATGAGGTACCTTCAACTTTACTTGCTAGAAGTTGTAAAGATCGTACATGGTAATTAACTTCTCTTTTTTATTCCCAGCATATACTTGCACTGGAGACCAGTTTTTTCCTCAGTCGCCTCAACCTTTACGACCAACACCGAGACATGATACTGGATATCGACAACATATGAGGTTTACTTTTTCCTAAGTTTGAGTTTAGATCTGAGTAATTTGATTTTAAATCCATATGTAAACATTAAAATGTGCTTGAAATGGTCATATCTATTACTTGGAAGTGGAGTCATAGCTTACTCTTTTTTTGACTGTATTACTTGCAGTGTCAAAGAAGGATGAAACTATGAAGTGACCTAATTTTGAACTGCAGAGAGGTGAAGGTGTTGGTGATGTAGAACATCATAATATTGTTGTGGATGCAGGTGAGTTGCTAAAGGGATGGAAGATATATACTCAGTTGTGATTACATTACCCTTAAGTTCTGACTTATGTATATTTTTGCACATAATGGTTTTCTGTTATTTTTCATATTTGTAAAAGACAACTTAAAGTTTGACTTGTGGGTTTTACTTCAGTTCGATTTAGAAAGTGACAAAATGATTGGCACATCATTGGTTTATGGCATCACACACATTTAAATATTTTTTTCTATGGCAATGCTGGTTATGATTGAAAAAAAGATGGATGGTGCTGTGATCAAGAAATCTGAGATCGACTAGAATCAAGTGTTTATTTTTTACATAGTTAATATCTCTGTAATTGTCTGCTGATTTTTACTGATCTATATATTTCAGCTTAATTGTGTTGCAGAACATTTCTGATTTTTCCAAAAGTCAGTTTCCAGCATATCAATTAAACAGCAATCACATCGTCAGAACGTCTAAGTTTTAAGATTCTTCACAGGTATGTTGCAGATAGAGATACTGATGGATATCAATTGAAATGTTTTAATATTTGTATTCTAAATTGTAAAATGAAGGTAATCTGAGTATAATAGTTTCTTTTGTTCCCCAATTTGGTTTATTATAAGTTTTCACTTTGATAATAATGCTGCTAGTGAAAGTTGTTGATGTGAGTTTGATGAGAGTTCTGTGTAAAACTTGTTTCTCCAGATCCATTTTTATATTTTTTGGGTCTTTCGGACATGAATACATTTGCATCCGAGGATGTCTTGTTGCCCTGTATGCGTAATGAAATTATTAGTTATGTATTTTTTATATAAAAGTCAATGAATAGGTGATAGTGGATTTTCTTTCATGTGATAATGAAATGAGAGTAGGGATGGTGAGTATATATTTAGATGTTGTGGATTTGGTTTGGTCATTTTGGAGTTAGAAGAAATAGAAAGATGAAATCCATAGGGTGCTCGCTTGTTTTCGTGCTTACAACAATGTTCTATGGTGTGAAATATTATTGATATTATCTTATAAGTGAGTTGATGTTACTTATTTGGCACCATAAATAGAGTTTGCACATGACATGACAACAAGTCTGATTTAGTACCATGCTTACCAAGGTCCTTAGTTCACATTTTGTATGCATGTGCCAACTTCCAACAGCCAAACTGTTGTCACTATGCTTTATTACTATGTATGTTTACATAATTATTTATTAACGTTTGACATTTTTATTGATCAGGAATTCTTATGCAATATATGGTAATAAAGCTATATTGAAGCTGCAAAAACATCGTTGACAAATGAATGAAGGTGGAGACTAGAATTGGGTATATTCTCATTATAATTTGCGGCAAGGCCATCTATGAAGAATACATTTAGGTGTAAAAGATTGTGATAGTTTTGTGTTTATAATGCATTACTTTTCGATTGTTTGTATGAGGTTCATGAAATGTAATTGTAGTAAGATAATATTGATTTAGTTGTTGTGTCTTGAAGAATATATTAGAGATTTTTTGTTAAATTTTAATGTATAATGATGCTTTGGATTGGTGATGAATTCAATAAATATATTATTTTTGTATTTCTTTATTATATTTTAGAGCAGGTGAAATTAACCAAAAAAAAGCCTAAATAGCTACAACAACGGGATACCCCATTGTTAAGAGTTGCAAAATTTAACAGCGTTATGAACAACAACGAATATATATAATAATTCAACGGGGATTCACCGTTGTCAAAGGTGGCTATAACAATGGGGATACTCCATTGTTAAAAGTTGAACGTTTTAATCATGCCTCAAACAACAACGGGGATACACTGTTGTTAAAGATTAGCTACAATAACGGTTCAATTACCGTTGTTAAAAGTCTATGACTTTTAACAACTTTCGGATTGACAACGGAGCTATGTGGGTTATGACAATGTGGATTTCCCGTTGTCATAGATAGCTAAGACAACGGGGAATCCCCGTTGTTAAAAGTTAGTTGGTCATGACAATACCATTTTAACAACGGAAATCTAAGGCTACAATAACGGAGATTCACCGTTGTTAAAGATTAGCTACGACAACGGGTAAATTCCCATTGTTAAAAGTTTGGACCTTTAACAACTGCTGGATTAACAATGGAGCTGAAAGTGCTATAACAACGGGGATTCCCCATTGTCTTTCTACAGTTTTGGCATAGTGCCTATTACCCTAGGATTGAAGTTCTATTGCTTGATTTTAAGTGAGTAAGTTGATTGAACTAGTTTTTATAGAGATTCATGGTATAATTTGAATTTTTGTTTGAAATCTCATATGAACAAGTGATGGGTCCGATTTTAATTGATGATTTATTGCTAGACCTTGATGTTTACATGAAATTGTAGAATTATTTGAGTATTAAAGTGAAGAATGTTGAATTTTGAGTTGAATTATTGAATTTGGTAGATGCATACTTAAGGAAGTGATGTGGTTGATGAAAATGTTGATAGTTCTTAATGAAGAGTTGAATTTGAAGTGAAATTGAATTAGCATGTGAATGTTTGATTGTTGAATTCATGATGAAGTTGGATGCATGCTTGCTTGAAGTAGATTATGCATGAAAAACTTGAAGTCTTGAGTAGAGTTTAGTGTGTGACTAGAACAAGGTTAGTTTGCTTTTCGTGTATCTGTTGGGTATTGAAATATTATTCTTGTAGGAAAAGGAAAGGAAACTGAAGTTCATTCTAAGAAGAGACAGGATAGGCCGTCTCGTGAGGACGAGATTACTAAGTAGTTGAGGCTTAAGGAGAGGCTGCCTAGGAACTTCCATATTCAAATGGAAAATTGGGAGGAGATTAAGGATAAATGGAGTGATATGTCTGATAAGATCACTCGTGCGAGGTACCAGGATGATGGAGCTATGATAGCAATGAATATAAGGGATGATATAATGTGGATGTTTGATCGAGTTGGGATCTGGTAATTCATGGAGATGAAGAGGACAACTTACTTTCATAATACTGCGGAGGTTTTGTGCTCGATCACCATCAAGAAGGTTCTAGTTCCCTTCTTTACGAGTGTACATTCCAGCTTGGAGGCATGAAGAGAACGTGAACGGCGGAAGATTTCAACATTCTGTTAGGCACTCCGAGGGGGATTTCGAGGTATGAGAATGGAAATTTTAGACCAAATGATTTCTGAAGAGCTATTTCTGGTGAGGACATGGATTTCAAGACTAAGAATGCTCGTGCTGCGTTGATTTGGAACCCCGTCATTCGATACATGGATAGAGTTCTAAGCAACACATTGTTTGTCCAATCTGAGGGAAGTTGTGTATCGAGTGGAGAGTTGTATGCTTTATGGTGTATGCTGAATGGAGTTCATTTCAATGTGGGGTCGTATTTGATTCAGCAGCTCTATAGATTCAAGAGTTTCACGTTTTAGAGAGTGAATATTGGTGGATTGCTTACTCCTGTAGCTGAGTCGTTGCAAATAGACTTTACAGGCATCACACCTATTTTAGAGGATCCGGATCTTGTGATGAGTGCATGTGTCAAGGCTGGTTTTACTGTACATCGGGCCGGAGATTGGATGTTTGTTAGGGGTTCTAATCCCCACTCTTTCATGTTTCCTTATAATGTGGGAGCATTGGTTGCTATCCGGAATGAGGGAAACTTGTTGATGAAGACTCTAGCGCATGAGGCGATCTCCATTACGTGCTTGAGGAGAGACGATTTGAAGACTGTGGCTCAGATGTACGTTGCAGGTATGTTTGATGATTTGCAAAGGATAGTTGACCAAGCACAGCAGCCACATCAGCTTCAGCAAGGAGAGCGCGTAGAGGAGATTCATGGGGAGGAGCATCCTGAGTAGTATCTGGAGATGGATTTACCACATCAGCAGCAGCATGATATGCCACCACCACAGCCACAGCAGCAGCAATGGGGTGGACCTGATGAGTTTTACAGGGAGCAATTTCATCTGATAAATGAGCACCTTGTTAACTTGAACAATAGTCAGAGAGAGACGAACTGCCAGCTTGCATAGGCAAATACTAATTACGCCGTGTTGAGTTTGAGGTATGATACCATGTATAGGAGATTGGGAGAGATGCAAGCAAATGATTGAGAGATGGATAGGAAGCTTTACGTGTTGCAGAGAGATTTTGACCTATGGCGCATGGAGCTTGCGATGATGATGATGATGCTCCGGCGGAGTAGAGGACGCCAGATTTTCTCTTTGTCTGCTTCATCTGATCTCCCTTCTCTTTTCTCTTTACAAGATGGGTATCTGTGGTGTGAGTGGTATGTACGTATATTGATATTCTAACTTGAGATTGGATTGAGGTGTGATACTTGATACTTGAGGTTGGATTGGTTGGTGATACTTGTTTTGATTGATATGTTGGGTACTTTGCTTAGTATGTTGCATTCCTATTTTGCATGTATTGATTTTGTTGATGAGAAACATGTATAACTTGTTAAATATGTGGAGTTCATTGTGGAATTAATCTTGATTATATGCTTTAAGGAGTGCTTAGGAATCTATTACTCATGTGAGAATTTGAGCCTTATAAAATCATGCTACATCAATGTATGATAGTTTATTCTTGTGAGAATCATTCATATGACCGTATTCCAAAACTTGGCTTGGAGTCTTGTGTGAGACTTATGATTAATTAGTTATTAGGACATGATCTTGGCCATTACTGTTTATTTGAGTAACTTAGCTAAATTTTACCTTCCCTTCTATTGTATTAATCATTGAAAGCCCCGTTGAGCCTTTAGAAGCTTTTTCTTTGCCAAGCCTTGATAATAAGCCTTATTCATCCTTTGCTTGAGCCTTGTTGAATACCCTATTCATTAGTAGAGAGTTGGGGTGAATGAATGCTAGTTTGAATTTGAAGAAAAGGAAGGAAAATTTTGGTTGTGCGATATGAAGGAAAAAAAAATATGGCTAAATCTTGTTTAGGGGTAGAGCCTCAAACTGGTACCCTGACTGCTTATAAGAGTAGTGCCCGAAATTGGTACCCTTATACCATGAAGAAAGGAGAAATAAAGATGTTGATGCCAACGTGAAGAAGGAAAAGTTGAATTGCAAAGATCATGAGAATAAGATGGAGAAGATAAAGCTATTTCTTGAAAAGCAAAATTCCAAGGTAATTCTCTACTATTGAGTTAGTCACTTTATCTATATTTTCCTACCTTTACCAAAGAGCCAACATTACAACAAAAAAAAAAGTCGTTTGTGATCCTAGTAATGAAGTGATTATAAGTTGATTTTTAAGACCTGATTGGTCGTTTATAGTCGGGATGACCAATTAAAGAATTTATCGAACCACAGGGAGAAAGTTACTAGAGTTTAAGCGATCTCAAGTTTATCATAATTGTATAAAGACGATTGAAAAAAAGGATAAGATGCAAATGAATACAATTAAACTAATGCAAGAAATAATGATTAAATGAATGCAAGATAAATGGGTTCCAAATGATGCAAGGATGAGATTAGCAACAATCATAGTATAGATAAAAAAGTAATCATTCAATTGATTATAATCTATCGTGGACATAGCATAGGAGTGATCACTAATTCCACCTAAACTCTCCACCAAGATGGATAGGATGTAGGCCCTCAATAAGGCTCCCAAAAGCACAAAGGATCGAGACCATAGCGAACACTTCCCAATAGGTACTAATTACTCTATGAGTTCTATAATTAGATACTAAATCATAGACAATATTCCCTTTTAAGGTACTATGAATTCACTAATTGCTTGGGTCTCCTCATCTAATCAACTAATCTCTTGATTATGCTAATCAAATGCTCTATTAAAAGGTTCCAAATTTAGAAGGATATACCTATCTCATTCTAAATTAATGCACATGAAGTGTATGACGAAATGATTCAATGAACTATCATAAACATATAATTGATCTACCAATCTAATCACATGCCCATGACAATTAATCACGCAAATTAATCATACACATCAAGCAATTAACAATTAATGATAGAAATAACACAAAGCACATTCAAGATTAAAATCAATTTGCATAAAAACTAAATTAACCAACACCAATCATGGAGCTAATCTCACAAAGGATTATCATATCATAGTCTTAGAGAAAACAACATAGACAATTGTATCTACAAATCCCATGACAAATCTATAAAGAAGTTAACAAAAATTAAAAATAGATTCCCCCTTTGAAGTGTTTCAATGGAGATCTCCTTCTTCTTCTTCTTGTAAGCTTCACTCTCCCTTGCTTCCTTGATCACTTGGATGGTGGATTTGATGGAGGGGATCAAGTATAGATGGATGAAGAGGATGGTGTGAAATGAGGAAATGGTGTGTGATCTAGGTGTAAAGGTGAAACCCTTGTGTGAAAAATCCAATCTCCTTTGAAATGTTGAACTTGAGTCTATTTATACCCTCTCCAAGTTGGGCCACGAATTTAACAACAAATGGGCTTTTTACACACACTTACACACATTGGTAGGTGAAAATCCAGATTTTTGGCCAAAAAACATGCAACTCGAGTTGGCCTTACCCAACTCGAGTTGCAACACGAGTCGAGTTACGTTGTGTGTAACTCGAGTTAAAGTAGCTCAACTCATGTTGGCTACTCGTGCACCCACCTGTTTCTGTCGTGTTGCGAGACTCTAAAACTGAAAATCCATCGGAACCCAGCTCGACTCGAGTCGTGTTGTGACTTGCAACTCGAGTAAACACTATGCATGATTTTGAACTCCTGATCTGCCCCTTACTCGACTCGAGTTGCAAGTCAAGTTGGACCTTGCAACTCGAGTTGGCTCACTGGACAATTTCTGGACCCTAACTCGACTTTCTCTCAACTCGAGTTGCAAGTCGAGTTGTACCTTGCAACTCGAGTTGGGTCACTGCGGCCTATTTCTTGTTCGTTTGAGCTCCCGTCTCCATTTTTGCTCCGTTTTTACCTATTTTGCATATGTTTAAGCTCATTCACACACATTCCCATAAAAACACATAACACAACAAATATACACATAAAATACAGATAAAATCATACGATAAAGTGTTGCTCATCCCCGTGCAACGAAAATGATAAACCAAGAGGAGAAATTTTCACCTAGGAAAAGACCTAATGAATATAAGCAATATCACATTGATAGCAATAATAACTACAAACTATGCGAAGTTATCCTACAATATTAGATTCATAACATGAGGAATTAACAAGTTCATTCAAAAGAAAATAAAGTATAATATAGTCCCTTTTTAGTCCAAGCCTCACATCGGATATCAATTTCACTCAACACTCTTTGATTTAGGTAAAACAACACTCATTAATCGATTGGCTCAACTTGCTATAAGCTTGCTCGTGGTTTACATTCACAAACCTCCAAAGTTTCAATTAATGATCAAAAAGGTCTTTCATTAAGGATGTAATGATAGGCTCTTTGGTAGAGTAGAAAGAATATGCATAATAGTGACTAATCAAGTGTAAGTAATCGAAGAGGTAGCTACTTTCTTCCATTCCTCAACTTTTCTTTTCTTTCTTTTTTCTTTGTTGGTCCCAAGCACTATTCATCAACTTTCTCCTTTGTGTTGAGCTTCTTATGATGCATGCTTCCTTCTTTAAACTTTTGATTTCTTGAGCATCTTGTTGTTGCTTTGCTCCTTCCTCTTGTTTAAAGGTTGCATGTGCATTCTTGTTTTTGCTCTTTTTTTTCTTGCTTGCTTACCATTTCCTTTTCTTCTCTTGTCATTCAATCAATCATTTCTAGCCACCATCTCCTCAACTACTCACACCAAAAGGGTACATATATAAGGCTCATGTGGGAAATCAAGGCTTGTAATGTGCTAAATTCACAAGAAATAGTATTATAGGCTCAAAGTGGTTGACTAGAGATGATGTTCATGGTATGGAAATATTTGGCAATGACTATAAATAACAAGGATAGCCTTAGATCATATCACTAATCTCCACTAATCGGGCTTGTTCCTATAGTCCTTGAGTAAGTTCTAGCTTATCAAACACAAATAATCCACTCATGAAGAAATACCATTTATGCATGGTTGAGGCTCAAACGCTCACAAGCTTATGCTCGGACCTTAAGGACTTATTACACCACATTCATCTCAAAATTGAACAAGTTAAATAAAACATGTCACAATTCGAAAGTGTAGAGATTCTCAATCATAATTTACCGTCACTTATCACAATAACATGTCATTACTCACATTCAAAAATGACTCACAATATCCCAAAACAAACCACCAAACATCCAAAGACAAAAATGAAAATACACAGAAAACATAGAATAAAGACTCAACAAACAAGAAACAAAACAAAAGCACATAACGTGCAAAAACAAAAATAACCACCATAAGACAATTAAACACACATTCATAGCATCCATAATCAAATAAGCTCACAAACATCCCATCCTTAATTGAAAAATAAAATCCTAGATTACGAAAGTAAACCTCCTACAAACATAACACATGAAGTAGCATGCTAATCCAAAACAAGTATCAATATCAATTCATGTCAAGCAAATAGAAGTGATGAGATGTAGAGTGAACTCCCTTAGAAAGACATGGTTGGCATGAGCTTCCGGATTGCATCCATAACGAATCTCGGCTTGATCTCCGGGCTCAATTCGTGCTTCAACTACACTTCATTTATGCTCATCAACTCATCAAAAACCATTAGCTCAACACTTGCAATAAAAATAAGAACTATCATGCACTTCAACACAACCAATCGTAACAAAATCATACCCAAACTCATGAGAAAATTTTTAAAATTGACCCAATTTTACAAAAATCACACTCAAGGGGTGAGTCACACCACACACTCTCCCCCCAAACTTAAATCGAAACAAGAGTTGAGAATTAAGTTTGCAAAAAGTGGTGGGACTTACTCTTGTAGTCTCCATCAATGATCTTCTTGTAGAGAAGCATATGCATCCAAACGAATTGAGTTATGTCCACCACGCACTAGCCCCCAAACTTAAATAGAGACAAGAGTCGAGAATTAAGTTTGCAACAAGTTATGCGACATCCATACTCGAATACATGAAGCACTTCTCTTTTTCTCAATGTGCATTTTCTCACAAGCATAATCCACCTAGAAGGCCAAAATTACAAAACAATATCAAATCCACAATCCTTATTGAAAGTACTAAATAAAGTAATAAAGATAATGATGGGTTGCCTCCCATCTAGTGCTAAGTTTAACGTCTTCAAGCCAGACAATATTAGCAAGCTCATGGTGGTCTAGAATAGTCCTTAGGCACCGTCATAGGTTTCTTCTTGAAGTAGTGCCTTGTGCTCTCACGCTTAACCATAAGAACGTGTCCTTTCTTGTTGAATAATTCAAGCAATTGTTCTCCAATGGCGTTCTTCACAAGGAATGACCTTTCCACTTGTTCCACTTTTTCCATGGGGCTTTATATGCATTTTGAACTTCAACCACATCCCCCGGTAAGAATTCGGGCATTGACAAGTGTTGGTGCCCTCTTGTAATCCTTTTCCTACAATTTTCAACAAACAAGTTTTTATCAATAAAATCATGAAAATTCTTAAGAGAGTTTGAAATTTCAATAGAATGAGAAGATTTTTTCTTGTGTAGAGTGGAGTCCATGATCTTAGTTTCCGGAGGTTTCTTTTCTTCCATAAGTGCATGAATCTGTTCTTGGTTTCGAAGCTTTACTTTCTCAACCATCACTTCAAGAGACTCGACAAATCTTTCAAATTCCCCCTTCAACTCTTATTTCAACTCTTTGGCTTTCACCCACTTAGGAACTCTTTCTCTCTTCTCCTTTATAACATCATCAACCCCCAAACTAGCCTCTTTTCTATACTTAACGACCATGCATTATATCTTTGTTCTGGAGGTAAAAGGTTTGTTGTTCTCTTCTTGAAATCTCTCCATGGTGGACACAAATTGACTAACTTGGTGCTCAATGAAATCCAATCTAGCACCGTATGCTATGATTTTATTGGTCACCGTTTCACACCAATTTCCCATTCGATCCTTCCACTCTTTATTATACTTCTTCTCCCTCTCCATGCGCTCCATAATCTTTTCAATCAACTCATCTCTATGCTTCTCTTTGTAGTCACGTTGGGCGGAATAAGAGGTGTTGGAGTCTTGAAAATCTCCCCATAGTTGTGGTTGATTTCCTTCTTCGTTTCTAGAAAAATTTCCTTGAAAAACATCATTCACACCTTGAGGGTATACTTGTTGACGCATTTGATGAGAAACTCCAAAATCTTCATAACCTTGTTGTTATAATTGCATATTAGGCACTTGTACTTCGAAATCCGGTTGCAAGTATGGTTCACCACTTGGCATTTGAAATCCTAGAAAATTTCCTTGTGTGTTCATAGTGGGAAAAGCACCACTATTCGCCATATTTCGAATAATATCCATGTAGCTCATATTTTTGGGCTTGTTCACCTTCTTCCTCCTTCTCAAGGTATACACCTACAAGAGAAAGAAAAATTTGAACAAAATTTCTAAAGCAAATATAAGATGCAAAAATAAAAATAAAATGTCCTTATTAAGACCACTCTAAACAATCCTTCGTCAAACTACTAGTGACTGTTACCTCCCCGACAACGGCGCCATTTGATTGGTAGTTTATAATCGAGATGACCAATTAAAAAATTTATCGAACCACAGGGAGGAAGGTACTAGAGTTTAAGTGATCTCAAGTTTATCGTGATTTTATAAGGACGATCGAAAAAGAGGATAAGATGCAAATGAATGCAATTAAACTAATGCAAGAAATAAATGATTAAATGAATGCAAGATAAATGGGTTCCAAATGATACAAGGATGAGATTAGCAACAATCATGGTATAGATAACAAAGTAATCATGCAATTGATTATAATCTATCGTGGACATAGCATAGGAGTGATCACTAATTCCACCTAAACTCTCTACTAAGATAGATAGGATGTAGGCCCTCAATAAGGCTCCTAAAAGCACAAAGGATCGAGACCATAGCGAACACCTCCCAATAGGTACTAATTACTCTACGAGTTCCCTAATTAGGTACTAAATCATAGGCAATATTCCCTTTTAAGGTACTATGAATTCACTAATGGCTTGGGTCTCCTCATCTAATCAACTAATCTCTTGATTAAGCTAATCAAATGTTCTATCAAAGGGTTCCAAATCAAGAAGGATATACATATCTCATTCTAAATTAATGCACATGAAGTGTATGATGAAATGATTCAATAAACTATCATAAACATATAATTGATCTACAATCTAATCACATGCCCATGATAATTAATCACACAAATTAATCATGCACATCAAGCAATTAACAATCAATGATAGAAATAACACAAAGCTCATTCAAAATTAAAATCAGTTTGCATAAAAACTAAATTATCCAACACCAATCATTGAGCTAATCTCACAAAGGAGATTAGCCTATCATAGTCTTAGAGAAAACAACATAGACAATTGTATCTACAAATCTCATGACAAATCTATAAAGAAGTTCACAAAAATTAGAAATATATTCCCCCTTTGAAGTGTTTCAATGGAGATCTTCTTCTTCTTCTTGTAAGCTTCACTCTCCCTTGCTTCCTTGATCACTTGGATGGTGGATTTGATGGAGGGGATCAAGTGTAGATGGATGGATGAAGAATGAATGAAGATGATGGTGTGAAATTGAGGAAATGATGTGTGATCTAGGTGTAGAGGTGAAACCCATGTGTGAAAAATTCAATCTCCTTTGAAATGTTGAACTTGAGGCTATTTATACCCTCTCCAAGTTGGACCACGAATTTAACATCAAATGGGATATTTACACACATTTACACACATTGGCAAGTGAAAATCTAGATTTTAGGCCAAAAAACATGCAACTCGAGTTGGTCTTACCCAACTCGAGTTGCAACACGAGTCGAGTTACGTTGTGTGTAACTCGTGTTAAAGTAGCTCGACTCATGTTGGCTACTCGTGCACCCACCTGTTAGGTTGTGTTGCGAGACTTTGAAACTAAAAATCCCTCAAAACTCAGCTCGACTCGAGTTGCCAAGTCGTGTTGTGACTTGCAACTCGAGTAAGCACTCTGCATGATTTCGAACTCCTGCTCTGCCCCTTACTCGACTCGAGTTGCAAGTCGAGTTGGACCTTGCAACTCGAGTTGGCTCACTGGACAATTTTTGAACCCTAACTTGACTTTCTCTCAACTCGAGTTGCAAGTCGAGTTGCACCTTGAAACTCGAGTTTGGTCCCGACAACCTGTTTCTTGCTCGTTTCAGCTCCCGTCTCCATTTTTGCTCTATTTTCACATGTTTTACATACGTTTAAGCTCATTCACACATATTTCCATGAAAACACATAACACAACCAATATACACATAAAATACGGGTAAAATCATATGAAAACACATACAAAAAGACACTAAAATCTAGGTGAAAATAGCGACGATCAAGACCCTTGCCAAGCTTATAGTTACGCGGGAGTAATTAAGCATATATACTAACCCATTAAAGTGTATATCTTTTACACTTGAGAGCGAGAGTAAAAACTTATCTTGTGAGCTAGATGACTTAGTACTCCAATGTGTATCATAATTGAGTGATGTTTTGCGTGAATTCAATATATGGTGCGAGTGATACTTGTTTTAAGTTGATAGAATTTCATGTGAGTTCTTAGTCGCATTTCTAGTAAAAATATGTAAGAGTAAGAGACTCTATCATCGAGTAAACACGTGACCAAGTACAAAGTTTATAATAATGTTGTCCTAAGGGAAAGTAAACTCATGATTGTATCCGGATTTTCCATTGATTTATGCTTTGTAAGGATGATAGATTGAAAGTTGGTGTTTAGACTAATAATAATTGTTCTACTCAATTAACTAAGAACTTGAACTAACAAAGTAATGGATCAAACAACAAACAAATTATGAATAGAATGGAGGTAGAATTCACTTGAGAAGAGAGCAAGGCTAATCATAATCATAGTTAAGACTCTAGCTAGATATGCATAACTCTTGATGGTGAACTTCATTAATTTGTGAATTAAAAGCAATCACAATTTTATCCCTAATCCCTATGGCCAAGGCAACTAGGTTCACGACTCTTTTACAAGTCTAAATCTCCTAAGATTGATCTTAATCTTAATTCCCTTAAGGTACTATGATCATAAGTTGGTTCTTTTCACTCAATTTCTTAAGTGTTCCTCTATGAATGTTCTAAGCATAAGAATGGTATGGCTTACCTCCCCTCACACTAACATACATGCACATTTTAATATATGATTCAATTAAACATCCACTCATAACATTGGAATGGTTATCCTAATACTATGAATAGATAATCTAATCACACAAGTATTGAAATGAAACATGATTCATATATCATAAAAGGAAATCCACAATTTAACTACATTCACTTCACAAGTTCTACACATCTAGCTTTCATCTCAACCATTCATATGATTAGCCCTACTATAGGACTAGCCACTACACATTGTGTTTAGATCAATACAAATCAAGCTTTGCTCCATTTGAGCCAAAATAAGAAGAAAATCAACAAATGAAAAGTAGATTGGCTTCTCTTTCATGGAGAAACCTTCCTTCTCTTCAATATGCTAACTCATTCAATCCTTGATGTTTTCCTCTTCTCAAATGGTGGATGGATGGATTGGATGATGGATTGATGAAGATCAAGTGGAATTGATGGATCGAATGTATGGAGATGAATGAAATGGATCTAGTGTATGAAAATGTGGTGTGAAGTGTGTGTAACTACTCTAATTCTGATCTCTTCCTGTATTTTCGCATCAATTGGGTATTTAAACCTCTTAGGAACCTTCTAGAAGCTTTTGGAATTTTCTGACTTAATCACTGAATTCTTACATGACTCGACTCGAGCTGCAGAGCTCGACTCGAGTTCCTGCACTTTTCTCGACGTGTTTCTGCGTGTTTCAAAGCACGACTCGAGTTCTACGCACACCATCAGTTATGGGCGTGTAGCATTTTCTGACACCCACATATGACCTCCTGTTATAGGCCCGTGTATGGTGCACAGCACGAGCTCGGGACCAGCTCAACTCGGGTGACTAAGCTCGAGTCGAGCTCAGTCGAGTCTTGTCCACCTTATTCGTTTTTGCTCCCGACTCCATTTTTCTCCATTTCTTGACCTGTTTTACACATATTTATGCTCATTTACACAATTCTATCACTCCATACCATATTTCTCATAATTTCAATAACTCCACCAAAAGTCACATAAATATGGATAAAAACATTCGAAAATCCACAAATAAAGACACTAAAATCTAGGTGAAAATAACAACGATCAATGTGTAGGTATGTATTGTACTTGACTAGATGGACTTGTGAAATTTGCACTTACTCTTATGGTTTGATTTTGTTGCCTCGGGACGAGCAACAAGTAAGTTTGGGGGTTTGATGAATGTGTAAATTTACGTGTTGTAAGCCTTGATTCTTGTGATAAATGATATATGATTTGATCGTAAGTGAAGATAAATCGAGATATGTAGTGGAAAGTCATGAATCAGGTGTGTTTGAGGCCATTTGAACGGATTTTAGAAGGAAAACGGGATAGAAGTGATCGGAACCAGAGAAAGGGTGTTGTAGGCACCCGGTTCGACCAACAGGGAAGTGGTTCTACCAGCATCCCTGGTCGAACCTGTTGGATTGTATACTAAAAGTCTAGTTTTAGTAAGAACAATGTTTTAACAATTTATTAGAAATGAGAATCAATGATCAAATGATTGCGTCTTATAATTTATTTATATGTACGATGCAATAGTCCACTTACTTTATACTGTAGATAATATATTGTGCGACAACACGCGGAAGATCATATTATCGGTTTCCTTATAAAGTATAAACATATGCTCACAACCGAGATAGATGGGGACTCTCTATCGGGATGGTTGTAGTGTGATTTGGTATTAGTTTGTCTTGACTATAGAATCACATTAGTGCACTTCGTGTGTATTGAGCAGGACCGCTTGAGATCGTTCGATTTATACTGACTACATAGAAAAACTTGATCTCAGTTATTATGGATGTTTGTGCTCTTAATCCCTATACAATAACCTCGACACGTAAGACAATATGTATTTCTTAGATTCATCAATGGGTGAGATTTACATGTAATTAAATCAACAAACTCGGTGAGTTGGCAAATAGTGTTGTCACTATGGTGTCCTATTTAGGAGTTCATAAGGATTATCATGTAAACCCTGCAAGTGGATTTATTCCACATGATAATGAGGTTGAGTGGTACTACTCTCGGATGAGATATTAATTAATGGAGTTGTCAATAACTTAATTAATTAATGGGCATTGTATATCTTAAACATTGGGAGACTATCGGACTCACAATAAGAAGGAGCCCATAACGTAATTATGGGATTAGAACGGTAGTGCAGTAATAATATTTTAGTGGTATATATTATTATTATTGGACTTAAGTATAAGCTTTGGGCTAAGCTTGGATACTTAAGCACAATGGAGGCCCAACTTTAATTTCTCCTCCTGGTGCTTGTTGTAGCCCATATATAAGTCATCTCAACTGTCCGGAAACCCTAACTAAAAAGTAAATCACGCCTAACACTGTGAGTAGGGTAAGGGAACAGTATATTGAGAAGATCTCGAAGATCGTCGCCCACATGACGTCAAAATTGGACTTGGGAATACAGCACAAGATCAGAAGGTTGTTTGTTGCTGCTGTTCGTCAACTTACACAATTTTTCTAAAATTGTGTGGAACTCCAAACTGGACGTGTAGATCATTTTAGCTTGTAGATCATTCAAATCTGAAATCGAATGAGAGAGTAATGCCTAAAACAGTGAGGCTGCACGCTGCCAGCAAGAATTCATTCTCTTCTTCAACATACCCTGGTGAAAGGTAATACGTTTCTATGTTTCTTGCTTCTGCTAATTTAGAAATGCTTTGATCCCTAACGATTCATGTTAACCAAACAATCGAATGCCAGCAATTGGTATCAGAGCTTCAGTTTCGTGGTGAAGCGTGACACGTTAGGCTAGGGTTTATGTGGAATATGTGGTTTTATTATGAAACCTATTCATCAATCGTAGAAACATGTATCATTGATGGTTGTGTGGTAGAATCAATATGACTATACCTATTTGGTGAAAACATGCCTCGAGAAGACGATAGATGCGCACGGCTTCGAGTGAAGGCACTCATTGGTGCGTACGGTGGTGTGTAGCTGTTCGTGTGATGGGACTCGCTGGCAACTGATTGTCGTGTGAGGAACACACTGAGTCGGGCGAAGGCTGTTGGCTGCACGGTGGAGGCATATGGTGACAAGCAGGGTGCAGCACGAGAAGACGCTCATTGGCGAGCGACTGGCCATACGAAGCTTGCACGGTGTCACTCACGGTGGTAGGAAGGTATGCATGCTGGAATTACATGGGGCGTGCGAAGGGCACTCGGCGCTGGCAAGTACATGCACGCACGGTGCTGGGCGGGCTGGTGTGTTATGGCGCACGATTGTGTAGCTCATGCCATGCAGGTATCTTACATAGCATGGATGCCGAGTAGAATGGTACAGACAGGCGTTGCTGGCGAGCACGAGTGCGCGCAGCGATGCGCTCATTTGTATGGGATAGTACACGTTGTCTGCCATGTGAAGGTAGATTGGCGCACGGATTGGCCGGATGTGGCGCACGGCAAGTGGGCAAGAACGCACGGTAGCATGCAAGAAATCTTGGCACACGAATGTTGGCGCGCTGCAGTCGTAGCGTGCACGGATGATGGCGCGCTGCAGGCATAGCGCACACGGATGCTGGAGTGCGAGAAATGAAGCGCGACTTCACACACGATTCAGTGCATGGATTCAACTACATTTTTTTCATGATATATAACTGCCATAATTGATTTAATTGTCTATTATTGTTATATATGATTGCTGGTCGATATCGATAATTTTGATAATCTTGACGATATCAACGGTCGATATCGATAGTTTTAAAATTTTGATAATCAGGAATTTTTCAAAAATTTGATAATCTGATCGATATCAATAATTTTGATAATCTGGACGATATCGACGGTTGATATTGATGGTTTCGAAAATTTGATAATCTGAAAATTCTCTAAAATTGGATAATCTGAAAGTCCTTGTCGATATTCGTGCTAGTGGCAAACAATCGAATTCATTGATATATAACTGCCGTAATTGATTTAATTATCTGATTATAATTATATATGTGTATTCCTATTCTCCGTTATTTACTGCCTTATTTGTCGTAATAGGAGTATGCTAGGTTGGGTATTTTATTTTGAATATTATATGCATGTAAAAACCCTCATGTTAAATTACTAAGTGAGAGAGGGGATTGGTAATTAATTCCCGCGGCCTCCATTATTGGTTTGTAAGTGATGTGAGTAAACTAGCGTGTTGGCAATAGGCTTCCTCCATAACGGATGAGTTTATTCACGGATCATTGGTACAGACTTTATTAAATAATTATTATTTGTAATGTGGCACATAAACTTGCATGTTGGCATAGACTTTCCTCCCTAACGGATGAGTTTATATGCGGTTCACTGGTATAAACTTATAATTAATTATTGTAGGAAGTTATCAGAGCGCGTGTGTACTTCTCCAACTGTAAGGCATACAAGCTTGCGCAATGGACTTAGGATCAAATAATGGTGTACACTTAGGTGTAAATAATAAGTATCCTCCCCAACGGAGTCACTGCTATTATTTGCATGGCTAAAGAGGAACCGACTATTAATTATTTTGTCATGAGGTTAGGTTGATGAATGAAATTAATGGGTAAAACTTTCTCTTGTAAATGTTCGGGTTTGTATACGTCCACACTAACATGGCATGCAGAGTCACGGTACTTGAGATGTCGATGAATTTTATTTTTATATTATTTTGAGGTAATCAATATAAATGGATAAATTTGAAGATTTGATCGGTGTATTTATTTATGATTATCTAAATTTTCAAATGATTTTATCTCGCTTATTGTTTACTAAAAGAAACATATTTACTTGTCCAAAATTAGATGATTAGAAAAGAATCTTAGTTTTGATTTTACTGCTTAGGAAAACATATGTGTTCTCACTAAAGATGTCTTATGATGCCTATTAATTAAAGTCTCTAGTGAAGAGGTGAGAGGTTCATAGAAATATGATGGTCTCATGCGACTCTTCAGATACTTGAGTAAGTTAGAAAGGCAAGAGGTCATGGATAATTTGATGAATGAATTGGAAGTGCTTGGAGTAGAAATTGAAGGGGAAACTTAGATCAATTTATTCTTCATAGTTTGCCTGGATGTTTTGAGCAAGTTCTACCTGAAATACAAGAGGTTGTATTTGGTGGGGAACTTCTGACAAAATATGTGGCGAAGGAAATCCAATTTCATCAAGATGTGAACAAGGTTAGTATCTCATTCACTAGTTGTTGAAGCATGATTAGCGATGGCATCTACTGACACATTTTGTGTAGATACTGGAATCACTAAATGTCTGCAATTAAGTGATGATGAGATCATTATAGACATTGGTAAAACTACAAAAGTAGTGACTGTTGCAGTTGGAGTTGTTTATTTATCTTACGATATGAATAAACGTTTGATTTTGAGAAATTATCTTTACGTACACTTTTCATAGAAAGAAGTTGATTTCAATATCTATGCATTTACGGATGGATACTTCAGTTCATTTAAATGACATGGTCATAGTGATGAGGGATGGAGCGATAATCTGTTATGGTATGTTGTTGAACAATTTGTACATTCTTAAATCATGTTTATCCCACGGATGCAACAAATAGTAATTAATGATGCGTCTTCTAATTCTTAGTAAGATAAAAGAACCTTCGGAGATGAACTAAACATACTTTTAGCATCTAAGACAATATCAATTTTTCTTAAGTAGGATTCAAAGGTTGATAGCCGATGGATCGTTGGGTTTATCTGAAGTGGAAACTATCAAACTTGCGAGTCTTGTTTGGAAGTAAAATGATTAATTGCCTTTTTAAGGCAAAGGGGTATAGAGTCATGCAAAGATATATTGGGAATGATTCATTTTGATTTATACGATCTTAAGACTGTCTTGACTAGAGGTGGTTATTACGATTTAATCATGGTGACGAATACCTCTTAGGATAGTATAGGAGCTATTTATCAGAGGATGAGATTAAATCTCAAGTAGTCTACACCGGGCATACCCCAGCTAAATGGTGTGACGGAAAGAAGGAATATGACTCTTATGGAAATGATTAGATAGATGATGAATTATTTGGAATTATTAAATTCATTTTATGGATAAGCCCTAGAAACAGTATTTTGTATGAATGTTTGTCTATTTATGGGATATCCTAGAAAAATGAAGGGGGATTTATTTAGTCCAAAAGATCGAAGGGTGATTGTTAACCCAAACACTAGATTTTTGGATAATGATTAAGCATTAAATCACAAACATATGCATAAGATGTTCTAAAGGAAGTGAGAGGAAAAACACAAAGTAATAGTACCAATTGTACAAGAGGATATACCACAAGGTAAACTGCATCACGTCCCACATCTGATACACAATTACATGTAGTGCCTTGTCGTAGTGGGAGGGTTGTTTTACAACCTGAAAGATATATGTTTTGGGAGAGTCGTGAGACTTGGTCCCTAGTAAACATGGAGTTGACCCACGGATACAACGAAGCACTACAAGATAGAAATATTGAATCTTAGCAAAGTGTAATGAATTCTGAAATAGAATCTATGGATTCTTAATTAGATCTGGGAGCTTGTAGAACCACTATATGGTGTAAAAACCGTTGGAAGTGGTCATGCAAAATAAAAGAGGATCAAATTGTAAGGTGAAAACCTTGGAAGCAAAGCTTGTTGCGAAAAGGTACACTCAGAAAGAAAGAGTTCGATTATGAGGAAACCTGTTCGCTAGTAGCTATGCCTAATTTGATTCGGAATCTTTTATCTGTTGCTAATCATATTGATTATGAGGAATAGAAAATAGATGTCAAGACAGCTTTCTTGAATGGAAGTCTTGAGTAAAACATCTATGTGAAGGAACCAGAGTGATTTATTGCAAAGGACTAAGAGCATTTTGAGTGTAAGCTTAAGGGTGTCCATCGATGGATTAAAGCAAGCTTCAAGATCATGAAACATCTATTTTGATGAGGTAATCCAGTTATATGGATTTATTCAATGGGCGGATGTGTCTTGTGTATTGAAAAGATTGACGAAAATGTGGTGGTATTTCTTATACTGTGCGTAGATGATATATTGGTCATTGGAGACAATGAAAGAGTATTGTCGAGCGTATGAATATGGTTGATAAAGGGGTATGAAATGAAGGACTTAAGAGAAGCGAAGTATATCCTTGCGATCATGGTGATCACAAGATAGGATGTTGTACTTATCTCAAGCTTCATGAAATGATACAATCCTTACTCGTTTTAACATATGACTTTATCTAAGGAAATATATCTTATGACACAAAAGAAGATAAAGTTGATGAAGGCAGATCTTTATGCTTTGGCGAATAAGGAAGCTTAATCTAAGGAATGTTATGTACGAGATTAGATATTTGTTTTGCTAAACGCATGGACAGTGGGTATCAAAGTAACCCGAAACAAGAATGTTGAACTGGACATATATTTAAGTACCTAAAATGACTAGAAATGATATAGGGGCATACTGAACAGATTCACTGTTTCTTGTGAGTTACATAGATTTAGCTTTTTTAAATCAGATAGGGACAACAGTAAACCCACCTCAAAGTTTATGTGTTTAATTTTAGGAAGTAGAGCCATAATATGGAAGAGTGTTATACAGAAATATATTTCGAACTCCGGACTACACCATGAAAAGATGATAAATTGGAGCCTATGAGACAGCCAAAATATTTATATGACTCTAGCAACTTCATGATGGACTTCGAAGTGTTTCTAAGTTTGCCCAAGGTTATCACAATTTATTGTGATAATAATGGTGCAGTTGCAAACTTGAAGGAATCACGAGCCCATAAGGCAATTAAACGCATGGAGTGCGAGTACCCACTGTTACGAGAACTCGTATGATGAGGGGAAGGTTGTTGTCGCCAAGATTGCGTCGGATGATGACCTAGTAAATTCATTTACGAGGACCTTAAAGCGAGAGCTTTTGATGGTTGTGTAGTGTGAGTGGGAATCAGATGTATGGCAGAAGACATGACAGCATAGTCTTTTAGTATAAGTGGGAGATTGTTGGATTGTATACTAAAAGTCTAGCTTTTGTATGAATAATGTTTTAACAATTTATTTCAAATGAGAATCAATGATCAAATGATTGCGTCTTATAATTTATTTATATGTAAGATGCAATACTCAACTTACTTTATACTGTAGATAATATGTTGTGCAACAACACGCGGAAGATCATATTATCGGTTTTTTTATAAAGTATAAACAGATGCTCACAACCGAGATAGACGGGGACTCTCTATCGGGATGGTTGTAGTGTGATTTGGTATTAGTTTGTCTTGACTATAGAATTATGTTAGTGCACTTCGTGTGTATTAACCAGGATTGCTTGAGATCTTTCGATTTATACTGACTATATAGAAGAATTTGATCTGAGTTATTATGGATATTCGTACTCTTAATCCCTATACAATAACCTCGACACATAAGGCAGTATGTATTTCTTTGATTCATCAATGGGTGAGATTTACATGTAATTAAATCAACAAACTCAGTGAGTTGGAAAATAGTACTGTCTTTATGGTGTGCTGTTGATTGTAGAAGGAATCTGTGTCCATTATAGATTGATGATGTTCCCTTGAGGAGCTCATAAGGATTATCATGTAAACCCTGCAGGTGGATTTATTCCGGCATGATAATGAGGTTGAGTGGTACTACTCTCGGATGAGATATTAATTAATGGAGTTGTCAGTAACTTAATTAATTAATGGGCATTGTATATCTTAAACATGGGGAGACTGTCGGGCTCATAATAAGAAGGAGCCCATAATGTAATTATGGAATTAGAACGGTAGTACAGTAATAATATTTTAGTGGTATATATTATTATTATTGGACTTAAGTATAGGCTTTGGGCTAAGTTTGGATACTTAAGCCCAATGGAGGCCCAACTCTAATTTCTCCCCTTAGTCCCTGCTGTAGCCCATATATAAGTCATCTCAACTGTCCAAAAACCTAACTAAAAAGTAAATCACTCCTAACACTGTGAGGAGGGTGAGATAATAGCAAATTGAGAAGATCTCGAAGATTGTCGCCCACACGACGTCGAGATTGGACTTGGGAATACAACAGAAGATCGGAAGGTTGTTTGCTGCTACTGTTCGTCAACTTCCACCATTTTTCTAAAATCATTTGGATCTCCAAACTGGACGTGTAATAAATTTTTGGTAAGCCACTGAAGAGAGAATCGTTTTGGCGGGTAGATCATTCAAATTCGAGATCGGATGAGAGAGTTATGCCCAAAACAGTGAGGCTGCACAGGCTGCCGGCGAGAATTCATTATCTTCTTCAACATACCCTGGTGAAAGATAATGCTTTTCTATGTTTATTACTTCTGCTGATATAGAAATGCAAGGATCCCTAACGGTTCACGTTAACCAAATGATCAAACGCTAACAATTAGATCACTCTATTTAGAGATCGAATGAGAGAGTTATGCCCAAAACGGTGAGGCTGCACAGGCTGCCGGCAAGAATTCTTCTTCTTCAACATACCCTGGTGAAAGGTAATAAATTTATATATTTCTTGCTTCCACTGTGCCAGTGATCCGTGAATAAACTCATCCGTTGTGGAGGAAGGCCTATTGCCAACACGCAAATTTACTCACATCACTTACAAACCAATAATGGAGGCCGCGGGAATTTTTAACCAATTCTCTCTCCCACTTAGTAATTTAATACCAAGGGTTTTTACATGCATAAAATATTCAGACATAATGCACAACCTAGCATGCTCCTATTATGGCACATAAGACTCGTGGAAGTTGACGAACAGCAGCAGTAAAAAACCTTCTTATCTTCTGCTGTATTCCCAAGTCCAATCTCGACGTCGTGTGGGAGACGATCTTCGAGATCTTCTCAATTTGCTGTTCCCTCACCCTCCTCACAGTGTTAGGCGTGATTTACTTTTCAGTTAGGGTTTCTGGATAGCTGAGATAACTTATATATGGGCTACAGCAAGGACCAGGAGGAGAAATTAGAGTTGGGCCTCCATTGGGCTTAAGTTTCCAAACTTAGCTCAAAGCTTATACTTAAGTCCAATAATAATAATATATACCAATAAAATATTATTTCTGCACTACCGTTCTTATCCTATAATTACGTTATGGGTTCCTTCTTATTATGAGCCCGTTAGTCTCCCCATGTTTAAGATATACAATGCTCATTAATTAATTAAGTTACTGACAACTTTATTAATTAATATCTCATCCGAGAGTAGTATCACTCAACCTTATTATTATGATAGAATAAATCCACCTACAGGGTTTACATGATAATCCTTATGAGCTCCTCAAGGGGACATCATCAACCTTTATCGGACATGAATTCCTTCTACAATCATCAGCACACTATAGAGACAGCACTATTTCCCAACTTACCGAGTTTGTTGATTTAATTATATGTAAATCTCACCCATTGATGAATCAAAGAAATACATACTACCTTATGTGTCGAGGTTATTATATAGGGATTAAGAACACGAATATCCATAATAACTGAGATCAAGTTCTCCTATATAGTAAGTATAAGTTGAACGATCTCAGGCGATCCTACTCAATACACACAAGGTGCACTAATATGATTCTATAGTCAAGACAAACTAATATCAAATCACACTACAACCATCCCGATAGAAATTTCCCATCTATCTCGGTTGTGAGCATCTGTTTATACTTTATAAGAAAATCGATAATATGATCTTCTACGTGTTGTCGCACAACATATTATCTACAGTATAAAGTAAGTGGATTATTGCATCGTACATATAAATTAATTATAAGACGCAATCATTTGATCATATGATTCTCATTTCAAATTCGTTGTTTGAACATTGTTCATACAAAAAGCTAGACTTTTAGTATACAATCCAACAATCTCCCACTTATACTAAAAGACTATGCTGTCATGTCTTCTGCCATACATCTGATTCCCACTCCCACTACACGACCATTAAAAGGTCTCGCCTTAAGGTCCTTGTAAATGGATTTACTAGGTCATCATCCGGTGCAATCTTGGCGACAACAACCTTCCCCTCATCATACGATTTCTCGTAACAAGTGGTACTCGTGCTCCATGTGTTTAATTGCTTATGGGCTCGTGATTCCTTCAAGTTTGCAACTGCACCATTATTATTACAATAAATTGTAATAATCTTGTGCAAACATAGAATCACATCTAAGTCCACCATGAAGTTTCTAGAGTCATATAAATACTTCATAGGCTCCAATTTATCATCTTCCTATGGTGGAGTTCGAAATATATTTCTATATAACACTCCTCCATTTTATGGCTCTACTTCCTAAAATTAAATACATAACCTTTGAGGTGGATTTACTGCCGTCCCTATCTAATTTGAAAAATCAGAATCTATGTAACCCATAAGAAGCACTGAATCTGTTCGGTAAGTCTACATATTATTTCTGGTCCTTTTCAGGTGCATAAGTATATGTCTTACCATAGTTCATCATTCTTATTTCAGGTTACCTTGATACTCACTGACCATGCACCCCTTGGTGTAGCAATCTTTTTCCTTCTCTCTTCCGTCTCTTCAAATCGTCTTGGTTCTCCTTCTTGGTTTCACATACGAACCTTCATAGCGATGGATGGATGGAGGAAGTGATGGATATGGATGATGGTATGGGGGTAAACCCCTTGTGGGGTGGTGTAGGATGGATGTCTTACTTGAATGATGATGTAAAAAATATATAGGTGTAAGAAGAGAATGAAATAAGAAAAGATATGGGTGAATCATGGAGGATTATGTGATTAGGAAATTAATTGTGCTCCAAGGAAATAGGAAAGATGGGCTAATTTTCGGAAATTTTTGGAAATTCCCGTCGGCAGCTGCGCAATCTCACGATTTTTAGCATAACTTCCTCGTCCGAACTCCGATTTGAGATATTCTTGCGCCAAAAGGATCTTCTCTTCCGTGACCTTCCAATCATGTATCACATCATCAGTTTTGAGCTCCACACAAACACAGAAAAATTAAGCAATGTGAGCATGCATTTTTCAGCATTCTTCTAACTTTGTATTTTTAATCATTTTTCCACCTAAAACACAATAAAACACCTCAAATGTACCTTTTTGTCAAATATATTGAATATGAGACACTTGTACTAATATATGAAAATTAAATTGGATACTAAATTACGTTGATTTTCACTCTCAACAGCCGACAGGGAGTGCCATCCTCAAGCCTCCCAAAGTGCTTTATACTCTGCCTCATTGATGGTGGCTGGAAAACCGAAGCGTATGGCAATGCTGATTAAAGCACTTGAGGGGGCAGTGAGGACTATTCCAGCTCCAGATGTGTGGATCGTGGAGGACCCATCCACAAATATCTTCCATGGATTTTGTGGCGGTCATCCATATTCTATCCCATTTGTACATTTTCGATCTTTAATTGCTTTTCTAGTTGTTAGTTTTTAGTGTTAATCAACCCCCTCCTTATGATTAGTCCTTCTAGAGTGAAACACTTCTCAAACACGGCTACCCACTTTCGCCCTTGGGTTCGATATATTATAAATTTTGCACTTGGTCGCTTACGTGCTACACACGATAGAGTACACTTGCTCTAATCAATTTAACCAAAATTGAAACCAAGTTCAGTTTTTCATAAGTTTATTTTATTTTATATAATATATATATATTATTTATTATAAATTGCAGTCAAGTCTCAGCATTATATTGAATTCTCATTTACACTTTACCCTAAACATTAAATTTATTACAATTTGACCCAATGAAAATTATACAACTCTAACTGAAAATTGGAGAACATTTTTGGAGTCCTCGCAAGGCGAGGATCACATGTATACCAATTTTTCATAAAAATAACAAAGTTTAAAATAATGCAATTTTGAACTTGAAGTGGGTCTCGTTATAACTTTTTCATTTCACGTCAAAACTCAAAACTAATTACACATTTGTGATCTTCGTGAGGAGAGCTTCAAAATAGCCTATAATATTAAAGCTAACTCACACCAAAGCAAAATATGTTATTAAAGTGTTAAAAACTTCAACGAAACTTTTCTAATTCAAATTACACTCATTTTATAAAAGAGTTATATATTTAGAATCTACGCTTCGATACGAACATTTTGATATATAACATGATAAAAATAAAGCGCAAAATGAAAGGGCTTATAAGAGAAGCCATGTGTGCGCGTGTGATATATATGTATGTATGTGTGCGGGTGTGATATATATATATATATATATATATATATATATATATATATATATATATATATATATATATATATTTGTGTGTGTGTATTAAATTAGAATTTGTGATGATGATACCCTGGTTTAAGCATTATGAATATCCTTCAGTAAAAGCTTCAGTCGAAGATAATATGTAAATTTGGTCCGATTTATTGGGAATTATCAAGCTTCAGTTTTTTTATATAATATATTAAGGTGAAATTCTCAATATAACCTTCTTAATTAATCATCGACATAACAATATCCGCTATGTACTCTTGATGATCACATATGGTTTGAGCTTGAGATTAATGAAAGAAATACTATCGCTTAATATGTGTACATTTCTTTGAAGAGTAATATTTTTTATTCAGAAGAGTAATAATGCATCTTTCTAAAGAGTAATTTTCCATGTACTAAAGAGTAATTGATAAATCAGGGTGTATAAAAATTTAAAGTGTAATTTTTTCATTTAAAAGAGTAATAGTTTATGTTTCTAAAGAGTAATTTTTCATGTACTAAAGAGTAATAAGTGAAAACTGGGTTCACATAACTAATTATGTAAACCGTTTCACACAAATGTTTGTCTTGATTAATATGTTACATATTAATTTTTATAATTTTTTAATAATAATAATAATAATAATAATAATGTATACTTAATTAAATTATGTTATTATATTAAAATAACTTTAATATTTATTTTTTCAATACATATGTATTGTTAATTTTATTTTTTATTATTAACAAAATTTTATTTATTCATTTATTATTGATTTCAGGATCGAATATCAATCAGCACAATATTTTGGCACGGGATATCCTGTGACACTTTGGTGTGACATCTCTTGTAACATCTTCTTAGAGAATGAGATGTGGCGGGGTTTAAGCATTGACTTAGGGTATAGTTGTCCTCCTCTTTCCTACGTATCAACCATCTAACGGACATAGGGTATAGTTGCCTTCCTCTTTCCTGCGTGTCAATCATCTAACAGAGTATCACAAGAGATGTCACACAAAAGTGACACAGAATATCCAGACTCCAATTTTTTCCACGATTTTCCATAAAAATCGACCTGAATTTATCTTGGGGTCGAATTTCTTGCTGAAAGTTGCACCCTTGTATTCCGTCAATTCTCAAACTCGATCCAAATTTTTGTGGGGGTCAAATTTTTTGAATTTTTGTGGGGGTCGAATTTTTTGATATATATGACGCATCATCGACAAATGCTTCGTGATTAGCCCTAAAACACTTCGTTAAATACTTTGTGTCTATCTGATCCCTGATGAGAGTGTAAATTCGCATGTTCTGGGCCTTGATTTGCGTGGAAATAGAGTACTATTTGGTCTTTTATTGAGACGAATTAGTACGTTTATGGGAAAGGCACGAATCAGAGGGCACAAGGGCTATTTGAGCATATTTGTATAGGAAAACATGTGAAAAAGGCTCGAAATTGGAAGACACAATTTTGGAGGCGAAATCAAGGTGTTGTTCGACCTCAGTGGGCTTGTTCGACTAACAGCTCGTGGTCGAACGGGAGATGACAAGTCGAGCAGATTGCCAGAGCCTGTCTAGTGAGCCAGTTCGACTTGGAGGATCTGTTCGATCAACATTGTCTTGGTCGAACAGATGAGAGGAAGTCGAGCAAAGTGGAGAAAACTTCCAGAGAGCTCGATGGACTTGGAGGAGTTGTTCGACCAAGATCAACCTGGTCGAGCAACTGAGATTTGGTCAAACAGATTGCCAAAATTGTCCAGAATGTTTTGTTCGACCAAAAGGCCTTGTTCGACTTGAATACTATGGTCGAACGGCGTATCGCCGAATGCTATTTATGGTAATTCTGGATATCTTTCACCAAATTTGACGTGTGCTTCAAGCAAAGGCCCATCCTAAGCCCATAAGGAGATCCTATGTGTATAAAAGAAGGGCTTTCATAGGAGAAAGTGACACATCCAACGCACAAGACAACACATCTTCCTTCATCCACCAATCCCTAACACCATCCGAAGGGGTTGAGAGAGAGGTTCGTCTGGCAAGCCAAGTAAGATCATACCAACTAGCCATGATTGTTTCTAGATCAATCATGGGCTAGAACCACCTTGGTAGTTCTAGGATTATGAAAGTTTTATGAGTTAATCGAATTTCTATGTGTAAACTCCGTACAACACTACTTGTGGTTTATTTTATATAAGATTGTGTTTTTTCAATCCATACTCACGGTCGTTTTGTGCATCATTAACTGTTATGTAGAGTCTGAATACATCTCTTGGTTATTGATTGAGTGCGTTCACCGCTGAGCAGAATCATATGTTATAATTCTAAGTGAAGGGATTCTGATGTCTTATTAGAACTATCTTATATAGATACTTGTTAATTGAATTGTATTCGGGTTAATAAGTAGGATAAAGAGTATTACTTTATAGTACCTAAAAGGGAGATCAAATCGGGTTAGAGTACTAAGTGCACGGGAAATAATTGATTATGATAGTACCTAGAAAGAGGGGGTAAAGTATACATCTTGCTCCAAAGATATTCACACATGTCATAAGCTTGCTTGTTTGTGTCTATAGAGTATGCTTGCATGGTTTAGTGATGCGTCCATAAACCACAGGGCAGAATCGGACATCAACGCATGGAAAGGAAGTTAACGAATGAAACTGGATTACCTGATGAACTACTCCATTACTTATTTGACCAAAACCGAATTCCTACTCTTATTTGTTTACTTATCTTGCTATTTTCATTATATGTTATTTAGTTTTTAATCAAACCAACTCAATCTTACCACATAATCTTAATTAATTAGCATATAATTAGATTGATACTAATCCGTCCCTTGGATTCGATATATACTTGGTCACCTTTCGAAACTACAATTGATATCCTTACACTTGAGAATTAATTTTGTGTGTTGAGAAAACGCTCATCAATCCCTTACAGGAAAAATGATTATAAATTCTAGGTTACTCACACCATTATCATATTTCATCTTCTTAATTAAGTACTTGTTGAGCAACTAACTAGAATATGGAGAATGTTGATATACGGGTAGAGTTCACTGATATGGATCGATCGTACATCCTGGGTTACCTGTTGAGGGCAAGGGACAGCCCAGAACAACGCCACTTATCCAATACTCGAAGGTTGTTGACTCTCATCACGGAGATGGCACATCAAATGTTTGACGATCTCCACTTCCGTTGCAATCCGCTATCTATCGCAAAGGAACTTATGTGGATGATGGACGATCTGCAGGCATTTCTCTATTTCAAGGCACGGCATGATCTCTATTACTCTATCCGCACCAACGTGTTCTTCATGGCGCAATCGTATTCCATTGTAGAGGTAATCACAATAGTTTCATAGTGCATGAAGTTTTTGGAATTTGTATGCATTCGTAATTTTGCTTTTCATGCACTCACCACTAACTAATAGTATTTTTTTAAACAGGAGTCGCCCATGCATGTGGCCAGGTCCATCTTTGAAGGTGGTGTATTTCGGCAACGGCCAACCCCTTGAAACTGTGGATCATGTTTTTTTATAATAATTTATACTACTACTTAATAACATATTCATAATAAATTATAATTCCTCGTTTCTCCCTATTTTATAAGATTAAGTTTTCATTTTCAAAATTCAATTGAAATAGCGCGTGGCCGCTCAAAATCTCAAAGGCAATCTCTCCTCTCAAATCGGAATTTGTGATGATGAAAGAGTAATTTAAGCATTAACACTATGAATACCATATGTAAATGCTTAAACCCCAACACTTTGGTCCGGTTTAATAAAAATGTTAGGAGAGTATTCTTCATCAACACTTTAATGGAACTCCCAATTATCTGTTAGAAGAGTATTCTTCAGTACAATAGTCATGAGCTCACTAAGAAACACTCAAGTAATCTATAAAGTCTGCCCATATTTATTTAACGTCTGAAAAAGATAGTCATAAGAAAAGCTATTAACTCCATCTGCTTGGCGAAAAAGAGTACAAGGTTTTACATGCTTATGGGAAGGAACTAAGTAGGTTAATCCAGCCATGAATACTTTCAAAAGTTTTTTTTACTGGAGAAATAAATGTCCTAACTCAATTTCATATTCAAAGTAGTAGCAATTAAAAAGGAAGGCGGTCACATTATATTTTTCACTTTTTTCTGGATCAGTTGGGATATTGAAAATTAATTTATATCACCATGGCTGAGATAGACATTCTCTAATGAATTTCATGTAAATTTGTAATGCCGGAGCCTGTGTGGATGTTGTCATAAGAGAGAGAAGATACCGAAGGGATAAAATGAGAGAAAATCAAGTAATTCATTCTGTTAAAGTTTAAGATTTTGAAACATTCTATGACATGCCTTTGGAGCCCGTCGCGACAATATCCCTGCAGCAAGGAGGAGCCCGTCGCGATTTCATTTAGCGCCGGAGAGGTCCGCCGGAAGAATTTGTAGGAGAGACTACGCATGGTCGAACATGTAGGGCAAAGAGGAGAGAAATGTTCTAAAATTTACCCAAAGTGTGGGTATTTATATTTCAAGTAAATGTGATGGATATTATGTGAACACAAATGATGGCTTGATGCTATCTTCTTCTTCCATTTCTACTCTCACATGATGAAATATCAATTGATTGATAACGCATCAAGTTTGTTCTATACAAAAAGAAAAAAAAAAAAAAAAAAAAAAATTTCTTGGTTGAAAGATATCAATTTCCATATTTAAGAATTTTATTAATATAATTTTTACATAAATAAAAGAAAAATACAAAATAAAATAAAATATAAATATATACATGTTATTTAATAAACTACAGTATTAATGAGTAGTCATATAATAATATATTTAAATAAATAAATAATTTTTAAAAATAACTTAATAATTTTAATAACGCTTAAATTATTGCACTATACATTAAATTTTTTATTTTTTAAAAATAAATTGTTAATCATCAAATTAATAAATTATTACTCTTTTGAATAACATCGTCAAATTTATCTGTGCTGAATCAGAATCGAAATAGCAACGGCCAGATAAAAAATTCATCACAAATTTAATAATTGGGCCTAAATTTGAAGCCCAAAGTTTTTTTTCAACACAAATTTAATTGGGCCTAAATTATAAGCCCATTTTTTTAATGTCTCAGAAGATAGATTGATATGTTTATCAAGTAGATTAACATTAAAGAAAATAGATTAAAATTTTAAATGGCTAACGTTTATATTGGCTACAATTGAAATTTATATTGTTGCTTTTTGGAGGTTTTACTTTTATTTTTTAATGCGTGTCCTTTTAATTTGTATTTTTATGTTTTATGTAATGAAAAAAATTAGCTATTAAACCGGAAAAAAAGGGTTCAAATAATCTCTAAGTTTGCGGTTTCAAACTTCCATTCTGGGGATAAATTTTTTTAATTTTGAAAATGAAATAGTAATTGATACATGTATTTTTTATTAATTTAAAGAAAAATCGTCAAATGTATTGTTTAAAAAACAATTCTAAAATGTATTTCTGCATAATAGTTGTTTAAAATTATAGTTAAAATTAGAGGACTCAATTTATTAGTATTACTACTAGATGTTTACGCATGTGTAAACTTCTCACTTTCAATTCATAAGCGACTGAAGCTTTTACGAATGCGTAAAAATGTTTTTAAACCAGACCAATTTACATATTTTACGCATAACTACTTAATATTCTAATTCAATTTTGTAATACAAAATATATTCTATCATGTTTTGGTCTCATAGCTATTTATAGAGAATAAACTAAAGAAATAAAGGGGGTGAGGGGGAGGGGGAGGGGGAGATGAATGTTGACTTTGTTTGAAAATATGATTGTTTTTAGCTTGTAAGTTTTCAATACAAAAGCAAAGAAGTTTTGACCCATTTATTTATGTATTTCTACAATAAATATCAGAAGTTAATAATTGTTTCATTAAAAAAATTATATTTACTGAAAAAACAAAATGATTCTTAATAAAAAACCAGGTGAATTAAGTGGAATTATTTACATGTAGTGTATAAATAATTAAAATGTAACTGCCAAACCCATATAATAATTTAAAAAAAAAAACAAATATGGGAAATTTATACTACTTAAAAACATATTCATAATAAATTATACTTCCTCGTTTCTCCCTATTTTATAAGATTTAAGTTTTCATTTTCAAAATTCAATTGAAAGGGCGCGTGGCCGCTCAAAATCTCAAGGCAATCTCTCCTCTCAAATCGGAGAAAATATTCATAGTGAAGAACTCATACAAAATCTCTTCAGCTGATAAGGAAAAGAAATCCGCTAATCCTACCCAAAAAAAAGCAGCCATCGAAGAACGAAACTACTGTAATTACGTACACAGAAATTGAGAAATCGAAGAAGACAAAGCGTCTGAGCCTGATTAAGACCCCAGAGGCGTTGAAGAAGACTAGAACAAGCGGCAAAAACTGGTTTCGGCGGTGGTGAGAGAGTGAAGAAGACCAAAGCTCTAACTTCGGCGATGAGGAAGCCGGGTTCAAAACCACCAGCCAAGAAAGCTAAGAAATGAAATGAAATTTAATTCAGGTATTTGTTTAGCCAAAAGCTCCTGCAACCTGGTAAAGACAAAGTCATTTCCCATGTCAACACAACTCTTCTCCTCCTTATTCTATTTAAATCTATGTATTGTTTGAGAGTTTAAAGTATAAAGGGGCACAGAAATTACAAAGGGACACGGATCTAAATTTGTGTGCCGGGCGCACAAGATTGTCACTCATTTGTTTAACTTGATTATTGCTAGGGTTTGTGATTTCAATTGTGTGTTACTTTTGATCTTAGGAACTTATTTCTTAATGTGCGTTTGTGTATGTGTTTTGTTCTATCAGATTAAGGATATATATCCTCAGCCGTGTGTATTTAGTGTATACTAGTAATTTTAGATGTGCGTTGCACGTCGCAAGCACGTCATACTTCGTAATTTGGTTTTTTGTATTTTTTCTTTTGTTTTTAAATTTTCCAAAAATAATTTTTGATATAATAATGAATAATTTAAATAGATCATATATTTATTAATTATATTAAAACTCCTCTATATACAATGTTTGTCGTTTAAAAATGTTCATTCGATCTAACAAAGAATTTTGTATTTTTCATGAATATGCTGCTAGAAAGGTTAATGCACGATTATCCAAGTGAGAATACTTATTTTGGATATATATATACTCTAATATTTTGAATCTGTCCATGAGTCTTAATTGTCATTGCAAAACAAAATAGATTATTTCTTATAAATTTAATCAAGTATTCCTCATCGTTTGATGGATTTGACGGTATGAGTGAAATGTATTTCCTTAGTATTATGTTTTTTTTTCCCTTTTTCTTTTGCTTTTAGTTGTATATTGTAGTGGGGAATTGCTTCCATCATGCCACCTTGACATAATTTTTTTCTTATGTTTGTTTGCATCAATAGCTTATAATTTAGTGAAATGTATTTCCATAACCACAAAATAGCAACAAAATGATATATATATATATATATATATATATATATATATATATATATATATATATATATATAATCAACATGGGGAAGTGCTTCAATGAAATTATATAGACGCATCTCTCGTTCAATGGAGTTGCCCTACAAACGTAACAACTGACACCCAAACATAACAATCCCATAACAAAGAGAGATAAACCATACATATGAAATTTTGGCATAAATGCTAATTGGACATTCTATATACATATGGCACAACTACATATGAAAAATTGGCACAACTGCTAATTAAGAAAAGCTTCAAATCTAAGAAAAACTTCAACCATTGCTCTAAAGTTCCCATGTGTTAACATAACTTCTTTAGATCTGCCACTTGTGCCCGATGAATATAGAATTGCCGTTGTTTCTTGTTGCTTAGTTCTATGCCCTGAAGCCATTATAGAATCACTCAAAATGATGATATGGAAAACAAAAGCATGCACCATTAAGACCATAGTGCAGAAAATTCAGATTATAAGAGAACTAAAATGAACTAAATAAAATAGAAATAGAGTAGGTAATATCAAATAAACCATGAGCTAATCAATTCTAAAACTTTGGAACCCACTAATACACTTGAAGGTAATAACTTTGGCATGGAAAGTTTTGAGGGAAAGAGTTCCTACTCTAGCTGCTTTAAAGAAAAGAAAAGTACTGAGAGATGGTGATGACATTACTTGTGGCTTATGTGGTCAATTTGAAGAATGCACTCGACACCTCTTCTTTGAATGTAAGTTCTCACACCAGGTATCTTGGAGCAGAAAGCAAATCATGGGAAGAGGAATGTCCTTTGGAATCGTTGCAGATTCATTGAAATAGGCACCAAACAAATTCAAATACAAATGTTACTCTTAACACAATACAATATTCCAGCTTTTTAATAGGAAGCAAATTTGTAATCAATATTCGGTCATTGTGTAGATATTGGAAAACTCGTTCACGAATTAATTCATCTAAATAAGAGATTTAATTATTTTCTAGAGAAGGATCTTTTGGTTTTAGTCTTTTAGAGATGAGGATAAAGATAAAGATGCATCTTTGAAGGTGGAAGAATTGGAAGGTATGTAGTGAAGAGGATTTCAGAACCAGGAACTTTCTACACAATAGTTGTCATGTCCTTAAACAACATTTGCAAGTGAGATTTTAAGTAGAGACCAATTAACTTGTCAAAGAATATCAATGAAAAATGAAACACACTGAATCAAAAAAATTGCCACAACAAAAACTCAAAACCAGCCCAAAATGAGCAGCAGTCTAGAAAAATGCTATATCATACAAACCTTCAACGCTTTGATCACTAATTTGCAGGAATGATCTGGAAAGTGCAATAGCAACAAAAGCCAAAAGAAATTTCGAACAAAGTCTGCATCTAAAATCAAGAGCACATGCAATAATTTCTGAAAAATGAAAATGAAGAAAGGGTTCACCTTGATATAGCAACAGCCTCACCAGAAGACCTACTCCCACTCATCACATAAAAACCAGTGGAAGAAGTCCTTTGATCCCATATTAGTTCATGGCAGGGAGGCTCAACTTCAATGATGAAACTAAAACACTTGAGCTTTTATGTAACAAATTGGTCATTTGCAGGCGTATACACACAGCCAGATATGAATGAGCATCTTTGATATAAAAACATATTAAGACTAAAAATAAAGCAATACTAAACATTTATCACCCAAGGAAAGAACAGAACCTTTATGCAATAGTTTCACCAATGGGATTTGACTGTAGGAAAGCCTTTAGCTACATGTTCTTCCATTAGCTTCAGTAATTCCACCTATTTTTTAAATAATTGTAAATATTTTAGTTGGCTAGGTGCACAAAATAACATAAAGATTTAAAAACATGATGAATGTCAATATAATCTAAGATATCTCACCATACGTAACTTTCTTTGTTCTTCTTCCTCCATCTCTAGATCTCTTACATATGCCTGAAGCATTTCAATATCAAACAGCCATATCAGATGACAAATTCATGTAATGGATTGTAATGAGCTAATGATCACATCTCAAAAGGAAAAAAAAAACTGCTTGGAAGATTTCCAAAGTTCTATCTTTTCAAAGCGTGAGCATCTCACATCAGCCTTGGTGTTCCCCATATTTATGAAGCTGTCACCAGAGGAAATAGCTTTTACTATTCCCCTCAACCAACCTGTGGCTCCAGCTGTTCATGCCATTTCAACAGCAAAGTCTACAAAAGCACAAGGTTTAACCAAAGATTAACAATAAAAATCACACCAACATAAAATAATCTAGCTTCTCCCCTTATGATTAACCACATTTACATGCATGAAAACATGAGAATTTAAGGAGAAAGAGAAATAAAAGTATACACATTTCATCACGTTCGCAATTTCAGATAATAAATTATACAGTATCAGATAAAAATCAGATAATACCTTTGATAAAGTCGCACGATTATATAAATTCCCTATATTCCATTTTATGGCGCCTGTGCTCATCCAAAGCATTCTAACATCACAGTGGATTCGGAGGTCCGATGTTGGCGGCGGAAACCCTCGATTCCCACTCAAGAAGCTCTCTGCTTGTATTATCCTTATTAAGGATCACCTCGATAAAGTATAAGCTCTCAGATCCTATCGACAGAAACCTACAACAAAAAACGGTTTTATCAAATCTGTATCCGCATCTGATCGAATTGAATTAGATAATAATCACCTTGTTTGCCCAACACTTTCCTTCTCCGTTGAAGATGAAGCCAACTAATCCAGCGTAAAGAGGCCAGGATTCCGAGGGGGCGTGTGGGGACGGAGGGATTGTTGAGCGAAGGGCGTCGATTCTCATGCAAGGGAGTCAAAAATACGCGATTAGGTCATTTTTTCACAATGTTCAAGTGTTATGCATCTCCACCGTTCCATCAGCTCGAACCGATTGAGTTTCTCCATCAGTCTCAAATTAGTTTGTACGTAGAAGCTCAAAAGTCGTACGAAGGTGAAGAGTTGGATTACCTTTAGTAATTTTAGTATCAAATTAAATAATAATCGTAATAATCCTAATATATTAAAGGATGAAAAAACAGTTAATTAATTAGGAAATTATTAGTGGAGTGTAATAATGTAAATAGTGAAATTAGGTAGGTATATAATAGTCTAAAAATGTAGTAAAGAAATATAAATAGAGATAAAATGGAAAAAAAATATTAACACTTAGTAGGCACTTTTAATATATTATGATATATACTTACATAAAACTTAAAGGGCAAGAAAAAATATTATTCATTCTTATTTATTTGATAAAACTTGGGGGCAAAGTTATTAACTCTAACCAATAAAACAAATGCTCACGGCAATACTACACTTTGGAACCAAAACTCCCTTATCTTTATTTATTTATTATTATTATTACATTATAAATAAATATGGGCAAAGACTTGTCTAAGACTCATGTACCATATGATATTGAAGTCAGAAATCCTTTCCACATCTTTCTATTATGGTTAATTGTGAAAAAAAAAACCTCAACTTTTACTTTATTTGAAATTTAATTCCAACCTTTAAACTTTATTGCGAATTGCACTCATCGGACCGTCAAAGCTGTCTGACCGATGACGTGACGTTAACCTTTGTCACGTCAGCTTCCACATCATCTTTGAGTTTATTGCAGGAAAAATCACAATCTATAGTTAAATAACGATTTAATTCCAACCTTTGCAATTTAGAAAAAAAAAAAAAATTGTACCATTTAATAAAAATTTTATATTTTATATTTAAATTTAAATTTGATCCCCATATTTCTAAGCAATGCGATATCTCATCTTTATAGGCTGATACCATCTTCCCAATTGAATCTTATTTATTTAGTTGGGGGTATTCAAAGAGTGCAATGGCTGCTAATAGTTTTATGTAAAAATCTATTTTTGTGTATATTTTAAGATATCCTGGTCCCTGGAATCACTCATCGATAAATCAAACATGATAACGATTTTGATGCCACTGGAAAAAACTTGAAAAAAATGAGATCTTGATTCCAATTTTGTTTTCAAATAATCTTTAGTCACTATGGCTACTTAGACTTACTGCCAATCCAAACGTGACTTAAGGCTAGAGATTTAACTTGGGGCATGCGCAGTTTATGATCCGACTACTTTTTATTTAAAATAATTCTTGAATATTAATTTATCGAGATTACTAATTTATCTAGTATTATTTTACTTTAAATGTAGATATACCGGTTTACGGTCCAAGGTCACCCCACTGGTGTCGAAGATCTGCAAAGGACATACAAACAAATGATAAATGTTATTCATTGAAATCTTGTACACGGGACCTTCTCGAACAATGGCATCTTTATCTATACCTCAAGTGTCAAAGACAGGTCAAGTACAAAAATAGCATGTCAGCCAAAGTATCTAAATTCTTAACTTTAAACTGCACTAATCTCTGCTTCAGAACATGTAGAATCCCTCTCTTAACAGCACAAATCATCTTCATCAACACGTCTATATATCTCTACTTACCGATGAAGCCAAAGCACTGAAAGATGAATGCTAAAAGGAGCATAGATATGGCCAAAATCATTCCAGGTCTTCCCAGAAGCCAATTCTTTGTCTTCTTCGCACCTTCCACACCACGCTGAACTCTGTCTGCCCATCTCATCTACAATCATATAATCCCATATCAGACAGGAGAAAAACAAGTTACAATTCATATAATAATCCTTTCAATCTTGGTTTCATTGTACAGCGCAAAATATTCTTAAATATTTAAGGTATGGCAAAATTACCCTGTTAACAAAGTTTTAGTTAAGATATAAAATAAAAAAATAAAAAATGAGAGAAAGAAATAGCTTCCTAGGAATACAAAAGTTACAATCTAAGATAACATTTCTGTAGAATGCATTTTTTTACTTCAATCAAGACCTTTCTTGAGCTTCACATAGTTAAGAAAACTCAAAACATCCCATCTCCGCTTCTGTAAATTTACTGACATGACAAGATCTTTGTACGAAATGATATTTATCCAAGTATGCCAAACTGGATGAATTTCATATTCTACAGCAGGCTATATCTCATTTTTAAACAACAAAAGAGATCAAAAATCTATATCAACTCTTGTTCTTTCATCACTAAAAGTGACTGATGAATAAAGAAATCATTTAGAAATGAATGCAAGCAAACCAAGCCGCCCGTGAGCCATTCATAAGCTCAACAATAAACCAAGTAAAATTTGTGATGTTCATTTTAATAAAGGAAACTAAACTCAAACTTGGTGATGTTCAACATTAGCTCTCGAACAAGTTTCATGTTAGTAAAGGGGATCTAGCTCATCAATTTGATTCTAACACCTGAGCAATTGATTTAAAATTTTGTGGAGTTTTACTTGAGATAAATACACAAATATTCAATCAAATAGTCATCAGTATACGATTATAGACACAAGTATATTTTTACTTTTATAAGAACATAGATACTATATTTTTTAATGAGTTTATGACGAATTATTAAATTTATATACATATATCACTAAGCCTGTTTGGACTCAATTAACCTCTAGTAACCATGTGAGTTATCAACATGTAAGAATTAAGCTCAATTTCACTCGATCATAAATAAACCAAGCTATTAAAGTTTGACTAAACTTGGTTCGATCACATCCCTAAAGATAGTTCTAGATATCGCTAGTACCAAAATATCCAATTAAAGAAATTGGGTGAAACGGCCAGGGAATAGAAACATAGTAAAATCTTTATTACGCACCATTGTGTCCAAAGCATCGGGAGACAAAGATGACATGGCCTGCTGAGCTTTCTCTGCATCCTCGCGTGTAAGTTTGAATCCAAATTGCTCACTCATATTAGCCATCATTTCAGGGCTCATATTTTTAATCATTGACGTAAACATCTGGAAGTAAAGAAAAAAGATACTGCCATCAGGAGTAAAATCTAAAAACACATTTTCCAGAACCAGTGCTGCAGGCGAGAGCAGCCAAACAGAAACCAAACAAGCTCAGGTTTCATTTCCACCAATGGTCCAAGTCAAGCTACAAAAGTTTTCTACTAATCATTTGATGATTTAATCATTGAAAAAGGAAATTCTAGATGCTACCCATTGAGATTTAATTTGTATTGAATATATCAATTCTCTTTTGCTTGGAACAAAAATGCCACCACTCTAACAGACAAAAGTTGGCCAGATAATAGTACTAAAGGTCAATATTACCCATGAGAAAAGAGAGTTTGGAAATTTTATTTAGAAATTATGCTCTAAATTCAATTAAAAAATTATTCAATCAATCATCAATTACAATCAACATCTGTAGAGTATCTTGTAATATAATTTATTTATAGAAATAGCAAAAGCAAACACAGAATTCGACTTCACCAATTTGAAATTACAGCCAAATTCTAACACAGTTATCATTCACCCAAAAAAAGAGATGGAATCTGAAAAAGGGGGCAAACAAGAAGAAACAAAGCACAAAAGGTTGGCTAAAAAACAAGCAACAAACCTGCCGCATAGCCGGATCTTTCATTTGGTTTCTCATTTGCTCTTGCAGATCCACAGTAGAATTTTGGAAGCCTGATTGAAAACTTGAATCATGATTCTGAGCAGAACTACTTTCACCATCTGCACTGCTATTCACACTCAAATTTTCCCGGGTTCTAAGTTCATCTGATACTAGTCCATCAGAAAAAGAAGTGGCAGCAGAGCGTGAACTTCCCTGTCCTCTCAAGGATGAAGCAACTTCAAACATTTTTTTGCGTTCTTCAGGTGACATCTTACCGATCATATCATTTGCCATCTTAAGCATGTCAGGTGTTATGTTTGGTGGAACTGACCCAGAACTTGTATGAAAACCTCCTGATGATGATTTTGCTGCCTCATCCCCTTTCAAAGAGGATGCCATCTCAAACATCTTCTGAAGGTCTTCCTGTGACATTTTTCCCATCATGTCAGATGCAGTCTGAAGCATGTCAGGTGATAGGTCTGATGGAATTGGACCAGGATTAAAACTTGCACCACTTTTCTGAAATGGATTTTCGCCTTGGAAGGTGGAAGCTAATCGGCACATTCTATTTAGTTCTTCAGGAGACATCTTCCCAATTAAATTTGAGGCAGTTTTTAACATATCAGGAGAGATACCATCAACTGTCCCACCACTCATAGCAGATAATGTTTCAGGATCAGTGCGAGAAATGAAGTTCTGGAATGATCTACACCAAAATAACAAATATTTTTAGCCTTCAACGAAGTTGGCAATCACTAGTTAATTAAATAGGCAGCTGACTACTGTTGCAAATATGCTGCAGAATGTCAACAGACAACCAATAATACCACCCTAACAAATCTCAGAACAACGTCGTTACCGTATTGTTCAAAAATATATCAGTCAAATAAGCTGCAGAAAACAAATTTCATTATGAGAAGACAAGTTTCTATCATATTTACTCTTTAGTTTCCTCGTGTAAAGTGAAAAGAACTCATAAAGAAGATGCTAAAAAAGATTTAACATCATTCATACAGCAATATTTATACCATGTTTGTGGAAAGGAAAAATAAATTTTTCATCAGACAGCAACCCACCTGATTGATTCTGGGTCATCTTTTAAAACCTTCAAAAAGTCAGCATTTGTCGATTCCGGTTCCCTCTGGTTAACAGTCTCACGATTATTAGATTCTCTAGTTTCTTGTAGTGGCAAAACAGAGCATTGAGATGTCAAATTCTCTTGGTAATCAGAAGATACAGTAGCTTCTTCAGTTATTTCTTCAATAACAAGCCCTAAAGACAAAAATGGACGTTTATTAATGATTTTTTATGTCTTCAATTACAAATAACAGATAATCAGAACAGTAATAGTGAAAATAGAAGCATAACAGCACACCTCTTGAATTAAATCTACCCCCTTCTTTTATCAGACTTTCCTCCGTATCCCTACACATAAGATAAATAGTATATAGACAAAATTTCCTTGACAAGAAAGAAAACACTGAAGTGTAGAGATTCTCACCCAGGAGGAAAAAAACAACTTTAACACATGCTAGATGATATCTAAATAATAAGGCAACTAATTGACAAAAGATTTAGCACCTCAAGACATCTGCTATAGTTTCATCCTCAGGAGAAACATCATGTGCTTTTCTCAAGTCAGACACTGCGTCCTGAACATTTTTCAACGGTAAAAAAAAATTATGAAAATTCTACAGTGGATTGATGATGCAAGCTTACAAACGAAATTATGCAAATTAGAGAGCAGTAACTAACTCCTAATAGCCCCAATTCTTTGTATCCTTGGCCCCTTCTATATAGGGCTTTGACATTCTTTGCATCAAAAGCCAAGACCTGCAAAATAAATCAGTTGTAGCACTTATTATTGTTAATTACTACCCATGGTTGTCGGTGCATGTAATCATAAAAAGGATACTCAAAAATCAACGTACAAATATGGACAGTCTACAAGGTTTTCATCAGCAAGCACCATTTATCACAGAGTAAACATAAAACAAATTTTCAAGGATGTCCAATTATTCATAGGAAAAAGAATTTGCAAGTACGTATGTCAATTTCATAGCATACATAAGTAGAAGAGGAACAAACAGGATAAAAGAAGTTCTCAAACACCATCATCATTGAAAATGAGCAACAAACATTCAGAAGATATAGATGATTTCTAAAGGAAAAAAATTCAATAAAAATTAGCACTACGCATACCTCCGTGCCTTCTGCGATACACTCGTCATACTGGTTCGTTTTTAAGTAACATGACATTATATTAAGAGAGCAAGCTAAAAGGAGATTCCTGCCTTTTGAAGTGGGAACATCTTTAAGATTTTTCTTGGCCTAATGTTAAAAAAAAGTTAAGTAAATACCAAAAAAAAGACCCTAAATTGGAGATGAAAATAAGCAGAGGCAAACTTACACGCATATATTTCTCCAAGGCCATTTTGTACTTCCCTCGACTGTGAAGTTCATTTCCCTGACATCAGATAAAGAAATTAAGCAAACCATAATTGTTAAAAGCGAAATGCACACAGAGGTGCAATGGCTTTGATTGAGTAAGAGGCAAGGGCTACTTGGCCTAGTTACAAATTTACACATATAAATATATCCAACTTAGCACATAATTACCTAATGAAATTAAGGTTTAAATAACAAATTATATCACATTATTATGAATAACAACTTGTAAATAAAAAAGATAGTAACACATCGAACACGTGTACATAATCAACTTCAAAGCTCAAATAACTTGAAACTAATCAATTAAAGTTGAAACTTGAAAATAGACATAATATTACATAATGAATCATAAATAGCAAATTTAAAATGAACACATAATGTAAATACTAATTTTAAAAAATAAACACTAAAAATATAGTAAAATTCAACTGTAAATCTCCAAGACAACACAAAGTACATCAAGTAAATGACTAGCAAAATAGCAAACAATTAGACATGCACCGATTAACCAAAACCGCCGGTTCCTGTTCCGGTTAAAACTGTCGGTTCCATAACGGGGGAAAAGAACCGAAACCGGATATCCTACGATTTGGTTACGGCTCCTAGAATGCAAAAGCCGAAACCGCCGGTTATTTTTTAATTAATTTTTTTTTAATTTGAAATGAACAATCCAGATTAACTAGCCATTTGAGATCAACAGCCAGATCAAACATTTGTTGAGCACGCGAACTGCCGATTCAAGGGCGCAACCAAACCGCCGGTTTTGGCTCTAAAATTGGAATTTGAATTTCGAATTGTGCAGCCACGATTTGATGACCGTTGCAGATGGACAGTTGATATTGAAGATTGAACCGGCGGTTCTGGTTAGAACCGACAGCTCGCCGATTATTTTTTTTTTAAAGGGCGGAGATTTAATTGCATTTTGAAATGGATGGATGAGATCATTTGGGCTCCTATATAAATACCCGATGTGTGGGATCATTTTGATCACACAATCTTACTCTCAATCTCTTATCTCTCAACTCTCAACTTATCAAAACTCTCTCACTTTCAAGCTCTCAACTTCACTCGAGCTCTCAAATATTGATTTTTCTTCTCAATATTCAAGTGTTCAACTTCAATACTATACCATACTATACCAAACTTTTAGCATATCTCTCTCGCAACTTTTAATTGCAAAATTGTTAGACCCACTTATTAGAATGAATAGTTTGAAAGAATTATTTACACTTTCCTATGATGCCTTGTACGCTAATTGTGATTTAAATGTTAGACAACAAGCCCCTAAACCTAAAGACATAGTATTTAATACTAATCATCTCTTAAGAAAACTTTTTGAGGTATACAAAGATCAACATGGTGCTAGACTGCTAGTGATGATCAATCTACTGGTGATGATAATAGTGGTAGTGGTGATAGTTCTAGAAAACATTCTTCACTTGAAAGATTTTGTAATTTTTATGATGCTAGATATCAAAAACGTGCAAGGGCTCAATCTAATCCTTATCAAGAACTTGAGCTTTGATATTTGAATTGGTGGTCTAAGAGAATACACTCCTTTCCCATTTTATCATTAATTGTAAGAGAGGTATTTACCGCTCCTGCCTCGTCGAACAAGCATTTAGCCTTGGTGGACTCAATTGGACCCAACAAGATCCAATTTAGGTGTCTCAAATTTAGAAAAACTGTGTTTGTTTGATGATTGGTCAAAAGCCGAAGATCGAAGTCAAGATCAAAATGATGAAGACAAGACGGATGATGAATTTAATACCACCGGCACAGAGGGAAGTGGAGATTGAAAAAAAAAACGCCACCACCGAGGTAAGTAGAGGTAAATTTATGAGAACTATGTGGGCTTTGATATCTTTTAAGCTCAAGTACTTTTTTTTCACTCTTTTAGTCATCAGAGACGCACAGAAACGCTTTACATGGAGCGGCGTCCTAGGAGTAGGATTCAAGCCAAGGCACACAGCTATGGATGCAATGTACTTGAAAGGCCACAAAATTTAATTGATGCTACACCCAACATCACAAGGGATCCAATGTTAGATAGGTTGAAAGATATCGAAAATAGTTTTCTTGTCTATAAGGTAACTATGGTGAATCTAAATGGCATCGTCTATCCACAACCGCAATTTTACAAAATACACTTATTACTAAATACACACACCAAATAAAAGGCTTGGTAATGAAATATTTTATATACAAACACCTCACTTTTACAATAATACCCCTAAGCGTTAGTTCACCTATCCACATCTACATCATGCACCAACCAAAACTCAACCCACAACACAACACCTCACCCATTTGTCCACGTTGGAAAAGAAAGGAGAGAGGAAGAAGAGGATTCAATTTCATCACCACTCTCATCGAGTAAAAACATGATTTGTGTAGTAACTAGTAAATATGTTGGGTGTTCATGGATTGAATGAAAACAATAGTTTTTTGCACTTGAAATCCCTAACCTAATGTCATCACTGGTCAGACGAAATTTAGGGTTCTGTTCAGCTGTTGATGGAGAATTTTTCATTTTGTTCAGCTAATGCTGGTCAAACAGCATCGGCTCAATATAACCCTATTTCTCGAACAATGTCGATTGAATGTAACCATGTGTTTTTATATGGGGTTATTTTAGTTTTTTACATAGTTGGTATTGGTATTTTTATAACTATAACATGGTGGGCATATTCGATAAAATTGCAGATGTGGATAGTCGGCACCTAACAAAATATATAATTGAACATTTAATTAATGAGTTACCTCTTTTTTCAGCATCTCAGCAGCATTAATTTCATAAGACACCTGTGCATCCATTCGAGCACGCATGGAAGCTAATTCTTCTGGAGAAGCTTTCGCCATCTTCGCACCAATCTCAGCCATCTCCTCAGGACGGGTATACTTCAATTGCTCAGCAGCTAGCTTGAATTCTTCTGTCCTCAAGTTTTGCATCCCTTCAGTAGCCATCCTCATCAATTCAGGATTTGACATCATCTGAATAGAAGACAAACACCACAAGTAAAAATATAAGAAATCCATACATTCCAGTTCAAAATCAAGAATGTTAAAAAACGTAGACAAAGAAATCATATTACATTACCAACTCGATAGGCCAAGCAATAAGAAATTAATTTTCAATTTTGCTCATTAACTTTCCAAAATACACACAAATCACAAATATGAAAATCAAATTCTTCAAGAAAATTAATGTCCAGCATACCAACCGAAAACGGTCAGATCCCACTTCAACCCACAGGCCACAGCGAAAGAGAAAGGTGAATCAACAATAATCATAAATTCACCCTAAACTCAAATTATCAACCAGAAATTGTTGTTTAATTGAAGGCAATCACCAATAGATCACCAATAGTTCGCAAATGCGTATCAAATTAAAATCTCCAAAGAAGAAGGTACAAGCTTTATGAAACTCCCCATCAATTGGTATGCTAGGGTAAACTTACATTCAATCCCCAAAGGAGTAAAAATTCCCAATCCGTTCGAAGAGAAGATCCACAAAATCACTATCAAACACACATAAGGAGCATCAAAGAATCGGATAGTAATTGAAGGGCACAAGTACCTGCTGCTGTATTCTAGCCAAGTCAGAAGGCGACATGCGACTCATCTGCTCCTGAGCCATCCTTATCATTTCTGGATCCATCATTCCGTTAAACATTTCTCCTTTTAGCCTCTCGTAAAACCCTTGAAGAAATTAAAAAATCAAAAAGGGGCAAATCTTAATTTAATAAGATGAATGAAGAAAAATTGAAGGCGCGGCAACAAAGACGGCAACTCAGGCAGAATTCGGAGTTGATTAATTCGGGTTCTAGTTAGGTTTATTCGAATCGAAATCAGAATGATCTAGTCTAGTCTAGTATAAAAAGTGAAGGAGGGATTTATTCTGTAAGGAGATGCATATATTCGAGCTCGCGGAGGATTGAGTTGAATAGGATTGAATATGCCAAGAGTAGTCTTTATTGGACGCCACAAGACCAGAATATCAAAGGAATAAAGAATGCTTGCGAATTATACGTACAGCCTCGAACTAGTGTTTTCATAACCAGACCGAAGATCGAACCGATGACCTTAACGATTTACGGTCGGACCGATTGAATCGACGGTTCAACCAAAAAACTAAAATTAGATATATTTTATAATATTTTATGTATGATTATATATTAACATGCTTAGTGTACATTTAAATAAATACCTAATTAAAAAAATAATAATAATAGATTGAAAGAGGAAAGTTTAATGTGAAGAAAAATAATTTTTGAATTTTATATTCTTGTAATAGTTAACTACTTCGACCACAAATAAATAAATTGTTATTAATAATTATTCTTTTAATCCGCTTCAATAATAAATATCCATATGAATTAAAATTTGAAATAAATTTAGATGTAAAATTTGATTGAATATTGAATTGAAATAAATTTGGAACAAAAAAAATTGAAATAAACAAAAAATCTAAAAAAAAAATTAAAAAAAATCAAAACCGGCGTTTTCCGGTTCGGCCGGTCCAACCGGTTTTTTCGGTTTTGACCGGTCCGAACCGGTTCTTCCCGGTTTTATACTAAAAACGGTTCTTAACGGGTGATCGGACCGATCACCGGACCGGTTCTCGGTCCAACCGGTTGAACCAGTCGGTCCGGTCCGGTTCTGACAATAGTGCCCCTCTCTATCGTAAGCCACCTTATTATCATATTTTATTCTTTAATTTTGATGAAGTATCGTCACCAAAAGCTTCCTCATTGACATGTTAAATTGTGATTAATTTGAATTTATAACAACTCCAAATCTAAGAATATCTTTAAAAGTGTTTATTAAAATTAACGGAATTGGATTAGGAATTGATAAAATCATTAACTCTATATATACATGATTATCTTATATTTTACACCGAAAGAGAGTGATTAAGCACCGAAAGAGAGATTATAGCATCTCAAGAAGGAGAAATTTTATTTTCTAATTATTGTTTGCGACAGTTTTTATTTTATTATTTTGTAAGGATGTCTTTTTATTTTTCCAGTATTGCAGATCTTACACCTATTAGGAGAGCATGGACAATAAGAGTTAGAATTATATGTCAATAGTCAATAACCAATTCAAAGAATCCAAAAGAATCCATGATTCTTAGGCATCATTTACTTTAATGTGAAGGGATATAGAAACCCGGGGATAATTTAACATTTGTTGGGGGTTGACCCTTCATTTCCTTAACCACACTTATTATTTACTTTACATTACATGTTAACTAGTTGGCTTTTTACCAAATTACCCCCTAATCGGTACTTTCCTTATGTGTAGAGCAAGTGTACTTTATTGTTATGTAGTGCCCGTGACCAAGTAATAAAAATATCGAATCCCAAGGAAGAAGGTTGTGTAGCCGTATTCAATAAATGCTCACTCTAAAAGGACTAAATCAATAGCAAGGATTAGGTTGTATGCTAAAATTACCAATTAATAAAAGCAAGTAAAGTAAAGGAAACAATCAAGTAATAAAACAAATGAGATGGAATGGGTGTAGGCAGAACAATCTAATAAGCAAGTAAGATTAGCAACATCATGGAAAATGTTATATAAACTCATATACACATGCAATGATGAACATCAATGATTATGATATTAAAGGCTCTCACTAATCACACTAAAAGCTCTTTCACAAGACACAATTAGATGTAGATCACTTAGCGCCCAAGCAATCCCAAAATAGCATCAAGGAGAGTTTCACTATGCTTCATATTCCCTTATAAGGTACTAAGGTCCTATAGAGAAGTTCTATCACGTAGTCCAAGATCTGTCACACACAACTCTTCCTGCATGTTCTATCATGAGACTCTAAACATGTCTTGGTTTTCACAAACTCAATTCAAACTTATAGTATAAACAATTCACATAACAACAGGATTCAATTAACAATTAACCACATGCACACAAGTTCACACTCAATATACATGCCATGAACAATCAACCACACATATTACTGCATAAATTGAGAGATAAACATTCATATTAGAAAATATTCATAATCAATCAATTCATCAAACACAAGACCTAACCTATTACAATCATAGCAATTTGATTATAATCCAATGCTTGCTCCACATGAGCCATGAAAAAAATAAAAATAACAAAACAAAGGATGATTGGCTTCCTTTTGATGGTTGACCTTCTCTTACTCTACAACTTGAAATCTTCTTCCTAGATTGGTGATATATGGAGTGAGTAGGGATGGATGTGTAGAAAATCAACGGAAATTGATGGTGGAAAGGGTAGAAATGAGGTAGAATGGGATGTGGAGAGAAATTATGTGTGACTGCTCCAGAAATTGATTCCTCCCCGTAAATATGACGCAAATGATGTATTTATAGGCTTGGAATCTTCTAGAATCGACGTTGATTAAAATTTAAACTTCGGGCTGAACTCGACTCGAGCTCTACAGCTCGACTCGAGTTGCAACAGCTTTTCTCGGCAGCTTTCGACGTCTAACGGAGCTCGTCTCGAGCTCCGAAGCTCGACGAACATGGGAGGCCGAGTTCATGTCGCAAGTGTCCACAATTGACTTCTGAAGTTGACTTTGCCTAAACTCGACACGCGCTGGTTGGACGAGCTCGACTCGAGCTCATGATTTGAGTCGAGTTCTATTAAATTCTGCCCATTTTCTCCCATTTGGCTACCAACTCCGTTTTGCTCTATTTTCACATGTTTTACATACAATTAAGCTCATTTACACATATTTATATATCATCAAACAAAATCTCCAAACGAAATATAAACACCACAAAAACTACACAAAACAGATAAAATAATATGAAAATAACACATAAAATACACTACAATTTACATGAAAATAGAGACGATCACTCCCTTATATATAATATGAAAGAGAGTATAATGGTGAAAAAATGAAGAAACAAATCATCACCAACTCCACAGCCAAAAACAATTCAGAGCATTTCATCACAAATTCGACCAACTCAAGTGTCGTCCAACAATGTCGAAAAATTCAACATAGATCTAAACCTCCCAGCTCCGATTGAAGACCATGAATCGATATTTTGGAAAATCAACATAGATCTTAATCTCCCAGCTCTAACAGAAGACCATGAAATTGTGGTTTTCGTGGGCTCCAATGCTGAATTTGTGAACTTGTGAAGCAATTATGATGAGATTTTTGGATCAAAATACTGATTTAGAGGTAATTAATTATTACAAAAAAAAGTTAGTCTTTTTTTGTAAACCCTAATTTAGGATGATTCACTCCGGTGGAACACCGATTCTTCCACATTTCTCCCTTCTCCGACGCAGAATGGAGTGGAAATTCTAGAGTTTAAATAATTCGCTCAACAAAAAAGAGGTATAAATGAATTACCACCTGATTCCGCCCATTTGTGGCGGTTAATCGATCCTTCACTACAGTTCAAATAACATCGGACTGACAAGGGCCCTAGTGTTATCCATCGGGCTCAACCTGAAAAGTAAACACACATGATGCACTTCTTAACCAGGGTTCAGCAAAGGATAACCCTCCTTAACCCCCAAAGTAAACTACGCCTTATGGATGAAGAAATATATGTTCCTTTAAAAAAAAATTACTTCTATTTTTTTTATAGTATTGGATATATGTGTAATTAAGTTTAATTTATAAAAAAATAATAATACTAATTTTGATAGATCAATTTTAGTTGGTATGTTTGTAATTTTAATTTTATTTTTTATCATCTCTATATTAATTTATTTTTTAATCAGAACAATCTTGATGATATATATTTTTGGCTAAAACTTGTGTGTCCTCGATGACACCGTGCCCCTAATTTCAATTTTTTTCAAAAGTTGTACCCTTTAGTATAAGAATTTATGCCCTTGATTTTCTATGAAAAAAAGTTTATTTTTTGGGCAAAGGGTCAGATAGGCCCCCAATCTTATGTCATAGGATCAAATAAGCCCCCCGATCTTTTTTTTCTTCATTTAAACCCTTGCCTTTCTCATTTTCTTAAATTAATACAAAGCTACACTTCTGTTAAAAGTCGATTAATGGTGTTAGAAGATATTGATATCACACTCTGCTATTTTCCCTCTTCTTCACATTTACCGCGGCAAAGTGGGTAATCATCGTCTTCTTCCTCACGACTGCATCCATGTCCAAGTAAATATCTTCCATTTCAATACATTCTTTTTAGTTAGCACTCCCTAGTTTCTTGTTCTTAGACTATACCGGTTAGGATGAGGGATACTTCTTCCCACTACTTTCATTCGACTACCTAGTCTCATATCATTTCTTCACTTTCAATACACCTCATCATGTTACCCTTTTTTGATCACTCAAAATGAAAGTTTTATCACTCATCTTTCCTTGAAGGAACATGAAGGGACTCTTGGGAACTTGATAAACTCACTCCTCGAAACTTAATATTGTAATAAAATACATATTTTTTATCAGAATATTAATGTAATTAAAAATTTTATTTTGCAGCATGGAAGCACGTGTAGGCCTAATGTTCCGTTATATGGTTAAGTGAACCTTTTAACCCAATTTAGCATATGTTGGTGAATAGACTAATCTTCTAGAGAATTTTAATGTAGATTTTCTATCTTATATTCACATTAGAAAGAAGTTTATCACCCATTTTAGTTGTTCCTCCCTAACAAAAATCTATGTCCTTAATTAAATCTGGAAAAAAATGGATGATGGCTTGCTTTTAGTTGAGGGCAATGAGGGCATTAAGACATTGACTAAATATTTGATGAAATCAAAGAAAAAGCTTTTGGCACATATATATATGCACATGATGTTGATGATCTTCCTCACTTAAACATAAGTGAACTTATAAATTACGATGATCATGAAACTCAACTTAGCCAAATTGAGATCCAATGTAGTTATGTCGAACCTCCTAAACAAGTTCACAGTGAAGGAAGTAAAGTTTCACATTTGAATTTCTTGGGATGGGTTGGAAATTTGTTTGCAGAGAGTGTGACTCCACCTCATTTAAGTTTAGTTCTAAATGATGGTAATGATAAGTTTCAAGGAAGTTGGGGCAGAAATGTTGATAATAATTTAGATAATAAAATTGAGGGTGATGGTTGAAGAGTTGTTTCAATTGAAGGAGACATGATTCCAATTTATACACTTGAAGATGGGGCAGGTTTTTACGATAAGGATCTCAATTTAACCAATGTTTTTGTGATGATAATGATATGAATGATGAGAGTTCTACAGAAGATATAGATAAGGAAGATCAAATTTCTGAAGATGATGGTGTGGAAACTGATGTTTCCATGAAACATATAACAATGATAGATTGGAGTATGAAAATGATGGTCATAATTCACATTTCATGCTTGGAATGACCTTTAGCAATGCAAGTGAAGCTATGCTATTATAAGATATAGCATAAAAATAGGTATGATTTGAAGCTGAAACCCAATGAGCCTTATAGACTCAGAGCTATATGCAAAGAAAATGATTGTCCATTTGAGTTATTCATCTCAAGAGAAGGTTGAAATGGAGATTTAAAAGTAAAAAAGCTACTTCTTGATCACAATTGTTATAAGGTGTTCAAGAACTCCTTAGCTATTGCTAAATTTTGAGCAAGAGGGTTTAAGGATAAAGTGTATAAAAATTCTAATATAAAAGTGAAAGAATTAATGGGTGAAGTTGAAACAAAAAAAGTTGAATGTCGCTCATATTAAGTGCAAATAGGCAAAAATGATTATAATGAATAAGTTAAAAGAAAGTTACCTTGTCGAATTTAGTCATTTAACTGCTTTTGCTGATGCTATGAAAAGAACAAATTCGTGTACTATTGGATTGTATACTAAAAGTCTAGTTTTTTGTATAAACAATGTTATAACAATTTATTTGAAATGAAAATCAATGATCAAACAATTACGTCTTATAATTTATTGCAATAGTCCACTTACTTTATACTGTATATAATATATTGTGCAACAACATGCGGAAGATCATATTATCGGTTTCCATATAAAGTAAAAACAGATGCTCACAACCGAGATAGACGAGGACTCTCTATCGGGATGGTTGTAGTGTGATTTAGTATTAGTTTGTCTTGACTATAGAATCACATTAGTGCACTTCGTGTGTCTTGAGCAAGACCGCTTGAGATCGTTCGATTTATACTGACTATATAGGAGAACTTGATCTTTGTTATTGTGGATGTTCGTGCTCTTAATCCCTATACAATAACCTCGACACGTAAGGTAGTATGTATTTCTTTTATTTATCAATGGGTGAGATTTACATGTAATTAAATCAATAAACTCGATGAGTTGGAAAATATTGTTGTCTCTATGGTGTGCTGTTGACTGTAGAAGGAATCCGTGTCCTATTTAGGTTGATGATGTCCCTTGAGGAACTCATTAACATGTAAACCCTGCAGGTGGATTTATTCCGGCATGATAATAAGGTTGAGTGGTACTACTCTCGGATGAGATATTTATTAATGGAGTTGTCAGTAACTTAATTAATTAATAGGGATTGTATATCTTAAACATGGGGAGACTAACGGGCTCATAATAAGAAAGAGCCTATAATGTAATTATGGGATTAGAACGGTACTGCAGTAATAATATTTTAGTGGTATATATTATTACTAGTATTTTGACCCGTGCGATGCACGGGATTGTGTTTAACAAATATTTTCTTTTTAATATTTCATACTAATTATTTAAAAACGAATAAAGATATTAGATCGCGCTATTTACAAAGATGTATAATCGTGAAGATTTGCTGATTAACTAAATTTGAAGATTGCGTATTATGAATTTAATTTAATTTTCTTTGAATAATTGTTTATTTTATCCTTAAGATGTTGAATTTTGGGAACGAAGCTATTCATATGTGTTAATCTCTTTATATTCGTTGAATTTGTTATGTATCAATTTGATAAAATTTGAGTTTAGGACATGCCCAAGGGCATAGTTAGACTTCCAATTGAGAGGTACAATGAAAAATAAACCGAAGTAATGAGAACAGGATAAATTAAACCGAAGTAAAAATACTTGAAAATAAGCCAAGACACACCGCAACGACCTCATGTTCCTCTAAGTTGAACTCATCAACATTTCCTTTGAAATCTCTCATAACTTTGTCGTCTTTATATCAAAGTTATCTAACACAATCCTCTGTAGATACTCATTTATTTGAGTAAAATTCTTCAACCACTGAAATTCATATATATGACATATTCTAAGATGGAATGTACATGAATACTCTTATAAAACTTTTACATGTTTATCAACTTCTCAAATGGAGATAAATAAACCTACATTACAAATCTTGAATGAAGATGAATAATTATCACAGTCAGCAATTCAATATTAATCTACACTTCAATCATTATCCCCAACAATTCCGTTCAATTTGAACACCTAAAACAGTTATTTCAATTACATAGCAAGACATATCTATCAACACAATTCAATAAATATTTGACAGTAGCATAAATTTCAAGCTATGAAAAATTGCAATGAATATATGATAATTGTACAAATGTTATACTCTATGAATATATGCACACAGACATTCTTTATAAAATCTACATATATATATTTTTAGGTACGCATTTAGTGCCTTTAAAATGATGAAAAAATTATGGGGATAGAAGTTCACCAGGGGAGCAGTGTTTGCAACATGTGGAACTTGAAATGGTAACCCTTTGGAGAATCGTCTCAGCAGGACCTGGGCAAACCACACATTGAGATAATACAATAAGCAAAGTATACACTAAAAGCGCAACTTTAAAAATCCTTTATTATCTTAAGAAAAATAGAACCCACTTAATACTATCAAGAACTGAACATTTACAGCCAACTTCAAAAGTTCAAAATTAAAAAAAAAAAAACTGGTTTCCAAAAAGATTCAAAATTTTAAGGGTTAATTGCAAAAAAAAATCACGAACTTTACATCTAGATGTAAAGTTCGTGGTTTTTTTTACCCAAATTTTAATAATTTAGACGTCTAAGCCCAAGAGCAGAATTTCATATAACTTCAGAAACTTTTCCCAAGATGTTTCACTGATGTCATAACATGGTGTAATCATAATACTTTGAAAACTTTGCCCAAATTTGTAGTAATCGGTTACGACATGACTTTTTAACTACACAGGTTGGTATTATAAAAAGATAACGTTTGTTAACAAAAGAAGTTTCTTATTTCACTTGTTCTGAATATTGTATTCCAATAAAAAATTTTAGCTAACAAATACATAAAACAAAAATCTTATAACCCACACTGATTACAATGATAATCGCTTTATGGTCATCAACTTTTAGAGACCCATCATATGTACGTGTTTCTCTAATTTTCTCATCTATTAGCGCAACCAATATATTCTAACTTATCATTAAATAAAATCAAAATTCATGAAACTTAGAGCACTAACAACTCATGTCATACACAAATTATTACCCTACACGATGTAGTTATATTGTGACATCACTAGCTTCTAAGGTTAAGCATGTGACATGCTCTCTTGTAAGCAGATGTAGATCAAATCCAATAGACAGAACACACCACAATAATTATACGATTCATAAAGAATAAAAAACTAATATTAGGCTTCTAACAGTAAATAACGAAAACAATTGCCAAGCCTTTCTAAGTTCAAGTTTGGTTTAAAATCTTATTAGCTTGCATCTCTGTTGAAAAATTTTTGGATATAATTTTATATTTCATACTAATTAAAATATTTACCCTAGATTGATATTATTTCAAAATTAAGCATATTAAAATAGAACCAAGTATCATATCATGAAAAGAACTATGCATCTAGTATTTAACTCATCTTTTCATGACTTTCATCTCTAAGTCATGCATTGTAACCAAAACACACTGCTAAATGGCCTATGACCTATCAAACATGCACATAAATTTATTACATAAATTTTAGTGAGTTGCAATTAAATTCAATAGAGAACAAATTTTCAAAACACTTATCCTCTTCCTCAACTCTTGACCAAGAACCAACGCAAGCAAACCATCAAAAACTTTATATGTTTTAAAAAATCTTAAAGAAAAAACATAAGGAACTTAAATCAAACTAATAACACAAAAAAATTCAAGCATGATTATTGGGATCAACACAAAGGAATTCGCCAAAGAGTTCAATGGATTGCAAATCATATCATCACCTTATACTTGTGTAACCCAATCTCCAAATCACCAAGACTTAAAGTAGAATAAATTCAGTTCAATTTTAGACCAAGAGTAAATCTTCTCACAAAATATCTAAAGTTTGTAGTCATAGTCAAACACACAAATTTCACATAATATATATATATATATATATATATATATATATATATATATATATATATATATATATATATATATATATATATATATATATATTTCACTTCATCATCTGCCTCAAATTTATGATCTTTTCTCATATTACTATACAACCTATCTTTGTATATGCACAACCTGACTTTGTAAAATTTTAACCAAGCATTATATATTCTAACAATCCTAAAATTACAAAAGTATTCATCACAATAATCTCAACCATAATTAATACTACAAAACAGTGTTTTAAAACTTGCATTAGCCAATCAATATTTCGTAGTTAAATCGATAGAACCTCTATTCACAGCTATGATTTAATAACATCAACAAAGCAGTTACCATGCAAATACTAAGGAAATACTTATGTAATAAAAGTGATTGGTTAATACATATCACTTTCAGCCAACTCATCACTCTTAAAACTGTTATTCGATGCGTATTATTATCATTAATTCAGAAATGCGAAAAATATACATATTGATAATTCAGACATAAGAACCCATATGTCATAAGACAGTGTCATAAGCATAGAAACATATACGATTTAGGTTCGGCCTAAAAATAAGAAAATTAAAAGTCAAGATGCTTATTGTAAACAATTTAACAGAATTAAAATCATTCTTAAGTGTAGCCTGATCTGGAGGAATTAGTAATTTGTGTGTGCTCACCTTTCGTCTCACGTAAAGAGAAAAAGAACCATACCTATAAAATTTCCAAAGCAGAGAAACAAAAACTTAACAAAGAAAATGCTTCCTCATACCCTATTAATTTTGTCATCAAGCTTTTAGATCTCTTACTTCAAATGCATAAAATATTTAATATTTTTCAAGTCCTGACTTTCAAATTCCTTAGATCTGTTAATGAAATGCTGCAACATTAAATTCTTTTAGGAATATTATATCTTGAAATATGTTAAGAAACATACATTATTATACAATGAATTACGAAAACCTTGTAAGATTAAGAGATGCTTTTCCTAGGAAGTCATGATAGTCTCCTAACACCAACATGCATGCATTAGGAAAGTGATCAACTCAAGAATTTATCAATTGCATTCATCTGCACTATAAACAATAGCTTATGATAAAGTGCTGCAAGAAGTGAGCATAATGACATTCTCGACTAAGATTCAGCTACAACCACTTAAATTGTTAGATATATTATGTCGCTAAAATCTCTTGTTTGAGTAAGGAATTAAGTCCCAATGTATCACATAGAACGCGACATCAAAACATTGTTCTTTTTCTCCTTTTACGGCATGTGAAATAACTACACGGAAAAACTTTCAAGATCACGTATGAGGTTTCACTATTCCATCACAAAAATTATCACTTATAAATAGGCCGCAATGTTACTTGATGATGCTTTCTTAGTTTTCCTTCTCAGCTACAATAGCTAAAACTCTATATAAATTCACGTGATCTCAATGGTTTGCATTACTGCCACTCAAAACTAAGAAATTTTTTCTCCATTAACCTTTGAACTGGAGAAATAGAAAAAAAAAAGAACATTGCCCCATCTAGAAAAGTCGTTGGGTTTCTCACTCCAAGAGATTATCGACTCCACTACATCATACAGTGATAATGGAATATGGAATCATAAGGTGAAAGATGACATGGACATAATAATTCTATTCAAAATCTAGCCCTAGCTTACATGACATATTGCATAACAAAAGCATAAGAAAGAAAATAATGATCTATAAATATAAAAAAGAAATGAACATGCTGGAATTCAAATTTAATTCATCAAAACTAATAAGATTTCCATGTTTTTGAACTGAACTGTAATATCCATAGCTTTCTCATTCCAACCCCTAACTACAACGTCCTGAAGAGCATTACCCTCAGAGAAATTCATTCCAACATGCAACTCTTTGAACAAATATCATCTGATGCTCCAAAATATATGAAAAAATTCTCAAGGTAAAATATTTTCTTTAAATGTAATAGAAAGTGTAAAATAGAGAAAAATGGAGGATAATTTAGTTGGACTCAATTTAGTGCACAAAAATATTCAATAAATAAGATTAGAACAGGGAGTAAGACATTGCAAATATCATCGAAGGCAAAGTTACAAACCTGATATATCATTCATGGACAAAAATCCCAACATGGATTGAAGACGTCGGCTTCGATAAATGATATCCAAAATAAAGAAAGGGTTAGGACATAAAAGTTACAAAGATAAAGGCAATCTACAGTTCAAAGAATTACATGCCATGGATAGAAGAGTACTGCTTGATTTCCATGGTTTCGAGAGTAAATGGAGGGCTAGGGCAGAAAAAGCTATAACAATTGAAAGATATTGACAACCAGGATTATTTTTTAGAGATGTAAGTTAAGGAATAGAAATTAAAAATCATGTCATGTAACAACATAACTATAATGTAATGCATTCATTTCTTATTGAAAAAAATAAATTTATAAACTTTGCATAAATCTCACAGTAATATAATGGAAGGCAATCAACTAAAGATCTTGATGGGAGACTGACCCAACAAATTAAAAGTAAAGAGTATATATTATATCTAGATACATCTAAAAAACCATGTTATAGAAAGCACGTCTAAAGGCAAACAAAATTTCTTAGACAACTCTGTTCATGAAAGAGTGACAGGCCCTTCACATCCAAAGTAGAAACATAGTGCTTGCATTTTCACAAATAGAAGAATTTATCTGAAAAAAGTCAAGAACTTCCATCTAGTGAAATCAAAAGGAAAAAACAACAATACAGAATAAAAAAGCTAAAATATAAAGTCGTAATTTCACCCTTGGAACGAACATTAAACCCTGCCGATAAATATTAAATCCTCTGGGGACATTATGCCCTAAACCACTAGGTAAAAGTATACCATAAACCACAGGGATAAAATTATAAATTCACCTTTGGAACAAACACTAAACCCTACCGATAAATATTAAATTCTCGGGGGACATTATGCCCTAAACCACTGGGCAAGAGTTTACCATAAACTATAGGGGTAAAGTTGTAATTTCATCCTTGGAATCAAACAAAAAAAGTCGTTTATTCGCAGGAGGAGAATGTCTTTCTAACTCCTCTTTCTTTAAAAGATATAACTTTGACGGTAGCTCTTTGATGTAAGAGATATTATGGCATGTAATGTATATATTGTAAGACAATGGCGATAAATTCATACCTTTTTTAGGGATACTAAATGGCACTTTTCTTATAAGTTAGTCTAACTCTACTTCTATGTACAAATGCAAGAATAACGATATAGTGACTGTAAACAGAAAATAAATATTCTACTTAGTAGCACAAATAGAACACCAAAACATATGAAGTTACAACATAGTCTCAGCTAGGCTAGAAAATAAATAGAAAAAGTAGGAAAAAAGGGTTATTTTATCATGCATAAGTAGGATAAGTTACCGTTCATTACCTTAAAAATGTAATTGAATGAATAATTGATGATAAAAATATAATCAAGCTTCTTATTATCGACTATAGTCCAATGTCAAACCATTAAATTATACAAATGTTACTGTAATAATTATTTTTTCTTGATCAGATTTCACTTTATATTAAAAATATAATAACTTTTTATTCACCCCCCAATTGTTATTAAAAAAATTTAATTAAACAATTATCATTTTTTTCTTTATCATGTATCACTTTTTTAATTTGGTAATAGTATACCATCTTGTTGCAAGGAGATAATTTTTTTTATTATATTTAATAATATTATTGTATGGTGTATTTTTTTTAATTTAAAATCACATTAAATTTGGCAAATACTTTATGACAATGTCTCACGGAATGACTTACGTGAAACGAATTAGAAGTGATAACATTTTAACGAAAAGTGTTATATTCAATTAATGAAAAGTAATAATGTTGCAAGTAAACTACTATTTCATAAACAACTTATTTAAAAAATATAAAGTAATCTCATTATAAGCTGGTTTCACCCAAAACTACCTTTAATGTATAATATATGATACTTTGATAAATCATACTACAATTTTCTTTAAATCATATTTAATGAATAATGCATCAAAATTTAGAGATATTAAAAACTAAAGCGATATTGAAAAATTTTAGATGATAGATTCCCAATATATTTTTTTTGTAAACATACGCCAGAATCAACATCATAATATTAAAAAAGTAAAATGAAAAAGAAACAATGAACATTAGAGAATGTTCATTAACAACATATTAATTAGCCTCCTACATTCATGCCAATGTGAGTATATTTACCTGCGTTAACTTTTTTTTAAAATACATATATACAATGTAAGTTGCTAATCACGAAGGTCTGGTTAAATTTAATTAAAATTTCTGAGAATCAAGCAGCCTATATAAAACTGAAGCATCAACATTAAAAATGGTCGGAACTTACTTGTTGTATTAAGTTCTATTTTTGCTCTCTTTGACATTCCATTGGCAAGAAACAAAAGTCTGGTCCTATGACTTGAAGCACCACCCCGAACACTTTTTATGTGGTTGGGAAGCCGATAATTTTAAACCACAAATAATCTAACTCTCTTTCTCTTAGCAGAATCAGCAATTCTTTTACATCCTCAAGCATACTGTAATCTAACAAATAGACAAAACATACATATTTACTACCACATATCATGAAAGATTTCAACCAAAAAGCAACAAAACTTGGATAAGCAATAATACTGGCTTTTGTAGATCTAAAAATTACTGACATAATCTTATCAGGCAAATTAAAGCAAGTAAAAAACTTGAACCACAATATAAAAAGAATTATGAAAAAAATTGAACACTCACTTACTAAGGAATATATTATACCATGAATGATATGAAAAAATGTAATGTTAGCAAATTTTCACCATGGATGTATTTTCTCTTAATACAAATGGTCCAATTAAATTCTAAATATATGTAGTTTATTGGCAGTGCACAATTTAAAAAAAAAGTGTAATTGGCAAATACACAAATGGAACAAAATTTTAGAAATACTTGAAACTATTGGAGGTAGCTAGAAGAACCTCTTTTTATAAAAGGATATAATTTTTGTTGAGTTGTGTACCTTTCTCTAGTTCATGGTTATGCTCAATCTCCATGTGAATTTTTTAAGGGAAGTAATAATTTGACTTATTACTTGTTTGATAATCAAAGCATTACACTTGACGTGCTCTAGCCATTCAAAACAGGACTAAACATGACCACATGCTAACTGGTAAATACATATTTAAGACAATGTGCTGTCAACTTTGAACAAAAAAAACTTGCCTTAAGAGACATGCCATCAATTATTTTTGTAAATAAAAGATATGCCATCAACTTAAAAAAAACTATGTAAATGCGAACAATATACGAAATTCAATATGAAAACAAATAATCTTCAACTTATTTGATTAAGAAACTATGTATTTATTGTGAACGTCATCATAACTACGTATGCAAGAATTTAGAATTGAAATATCCATATCATACTTAAAAAAAGACCTATATGAAAAGGTAGCCCCAAAAAGGCCTGTATGCAATTACTGAATATGATCAAGCAATGATTTTCCAGTTCGAAAAGACCATTGTAAACTTAAGGAGAACCTAAAGAAATTAAAGAAGCTGAAGGAGAACTTTGAGATCATCCATTTTAGATAGAGAAAATGGCGGGCTGTTGGTGAGAGAACCACCATTAAGTGGTCTACTACTGTGAGATAACATTCCAAAAGTGCGAGGTGATACTTCCTGTGACATATGTGGAACACATATGGAGTTACATCAAGCAGATTCCCAAAGAGAAATGGAAGTACTTTAAGTAAATTGGATTCATGGTGGGGAGAAGAAACTGCAGGAATATGAGTAATTTTATTCCTTGAAACACTCAACACAAATACGAAATGGCTCCTTCTTAGCTTAAATTTCCAAGAAACCCTCACTATGGTTTTCCCACAAATCACCTCACTTAAGCACTTCATTAATATATTACAGATAGTTTTGATTAAGAAAACGGGATTCAAGGTGCAGCAAAAGATTACCATTCAAGAGAGAATTTCCATCATTCAAAGACAAAAAGGTAGTGGCTAACAAAACCAGATAGAATATATTTGTTAAATACATATAACCTTGGGAAGTAAAGTAAGAAATCCTTTGGGTAATCCTTCAGATAATTAAATATAAATAACATTCAGGTAAGAAAGAACTTATGGACCTTCGGTGCAAAAATCCCTGATCAAAATCAATTAGATAAATCCAAATGACGATTGCAACATAAAACAAACTTACAGAATGTATTGTATATATTCATATTAAAGAAGCGATCTACTATCCAACTTACATAATTTATATTCATATTTAGAGGAGATTGAGGTATAGTCAGACTGCATCATCTACCTGTCGGAATTCGCAGTGGCAGAGAGAATTAGAGTTCTGGAGAAGTGCAGCCATGGCTTCCACCTCCCGTGTATTCAGAAATGGAATGACTCAAATTTCTGGTTCAATGTTTAAACCTTATAGGATGAAAATTTCACTGGTAAGGTCAGTCTTAAAAGTGCAGCCATGGATTCGATTACATCCCAACACCAAACAAAGAATGACTCAAATTTTTTGACAAGCAAAAGAATAATTATCAAAAGATCGTATGGCTTCGATTCGAAGCTGTCAAACAGATTACTTTAGCCGCTCAGATTTGAATATGTTAGGGTTAAGAAAACAAATAAAACCTATAGTTCGTAAATCATCTAACATCTTGCAAATGGTTTAAGTAAATAGATAATATATGAAGATGATATGATTTACACATTTTAGGATATATTATGCTTTACCTCTTCATTGGCTTGAGTGCCAGCCACTGATCACATGACACACAAAACGTTAAGTTAATTCATAGTATATATAATAACAAAAGACCTTTTTCCTAATTCAAGGATCAATACACACCTCTCAACAACTTCATGATACTCTTGATGTATATCATCTCTTAGAGTCCACCAAATACTTATAATAGAAATTGAGAAATAAGAAAATTCATGAAAATTTACACCACACCAAAGAAACATGCAGCAAGTTTACTTGAAATTCGGATATTCTATCCTTAAATTTTCTTTTCAAAGGGCTGCATTAAAAAAAATCAAAAAACTTTCATGTTTCACATTATATCACATACTAAAATTAATTAAATTGGACAAAAGGAATAGTAAAAAGAAATGTTTATTGCAAACAATTTAATTATAGATATTGCAGTAAATATTTGAAAATTGTGTAGAGAAGTGACTAATTATTTGGCTGACTATAATGGGTATTCCAGAAGGTCATTGACCTTATGTGAACAATTTAATAATATCCCAAAGGTCATCCCAATCTAATGTGAACAATTTAACAATTTAATAAAACCTCAACCTTAGAAAAGATATTAATTATTTGGCAGACTCTAATAAACATCCCAATAGTTGGCTCTAATGCAAACAATTTAATGATAGATATTGCAGTTAATCTTTCTAATGTTTAATCCAAAGGTCATTGTTGCTTCGTACAATTATCAATTTCTTGAATTGTGTAGTTGTAATTTTGCTGTCATACTAAGGTTTAGATTTCCAGAATATACCATAATATCCGAGCTAAATGATATTAGGGAAATGAATTACTTTCGTCATACATTTGATAATATAAAGTAGGGAAATGGGCAAAATAAGAAGAGAGATGGGAGAGCATTACTTGAATTTCGCCGAAGGAAACACAGCAATCAATAATCATTATAGGGTTCATCATTTACACAACCCACTCCGTATCATTATCTGTGAGTAAGAGATTAACAAAACAATTAGAAAAATTGATCACTTGCTTCCATCGATATCAATTTTAGAGCAAAGTGTGATCATTTGTTGTATAGAAAATGAACTTGAGAGATAAAATGCAAGCTCACAGGCCAGTTTCAACTACTTACAGTAGTCAAAATATATGTGTAGTACTGCTTCATGGACATCGCCTTTTGACTAAGAACCTAAAAAAAAGCTCTAGTTAGCAATTAAAGAAATGGAGCTTCAACGGTAAGGGACAAAAGAGCTTCTAGGTTACAGAAATTGAGGAAACTATGCACATTTTAAAATATATAAATTAATGCAATCTACATAAATATCAAAAGATGTATCAGCCTTGACAATAACTTCAGATTTTGGATTTCTTTGAATAGTTTATCACTGCAAAAGTTCAATGAATTGTCAAAATATTGAATTGGCATTCATCGATATCAATTTTAGAGCAATCATTTGTCGTATTTGAGAGATAAAATGCAAGCTCACATGCCAGTTTCGACTACTTACAGTAGTCAAAATATCTGTGTAGTATTGCTTCATGGACGTCGCATTTTGACGAAGAACCTAAAATAGAGCTCTAGTTAGCAATTAAAGAAACACAGCTTCAACGGTAATGGACAAAAGAGCTTCTACGTTACAGAAATTGAGGAAACTATGCACAGTTTAAAATATATAAATTAATGCAATCTACATAAATATCAAAAGATGTATCAACCTTGACAATAACTTCAAAATTTAGATTTTGGATTTCTTGGAATAGTTTATCACTTAAAAGTTCAATGAAGACATGGTTAAATTAAAGAAAATTTACTTTAAAAGTTCAATTAGAACATATTGTTAATCCTCGCCGTTATGATAAACTAACATCTTCTGGTGCATTGCAAGTTTGAAAACTATAAAAACTCAGTAAGAAAAAACTGAAAGCATAAGAAAAAAAGACATTTTGAAAGAGCGAGCACTATCTCGAAGCGGTTTATCAGTAAGAAGCCTGATTGCAGACACCACAAAGTTCAAGTCGAAGAGGATCACAGACCCAAGCATCATGATTGTGTATTTTCAAAATTGTAATTTTTGCCATTTTGAGAAGTGGCATTCATCTCAACAGCATGAAAGAAATCTTCAGCTTCAAAGTTAAAAATAGAAAAGGCTTAGCAACTTAGAGAAATATCAACACTCGCCCCGCCCCAGCTTCGAAGTTTAAAGTTTAAAGAAATTAGTTTCTGCTTACTTTGTAAGAAGAACAAAACAATTAGATAAAATAAATTGCAAATTGAATGGAACATATGAAATCAGAAGATTATTAAGAAAAAAAGCGACAAAAATACCTCGTCAATATATTCATCCAAGTGAGTACGAACGAATGTGTGGGCGCAGAGCACGCATGGCTTGGGTCAACCAATCATGTCTTCCACCCTAACCCGAACTGCATCAAGTTGCTGTTTGTTGAACTCCAAATAAGTTCATCAAATTCATGATATTTCTGTATATCACTTTATGAGTAGGCTATCATTCCTCATAAAATTAGCTTACCTAAACATATAAATTCATAATAAAAAAAACAATTATTGCTCAAAGATATTAAAATTAGATTAATATGAAGAACACCGATAGAAGAGGAAGATGGCTTTTGCAATAAAATAAAAATGAATCGAGAGCAATTAGGATGAGTAAAATAATGAGGAAGATTACTAAAACCGACAGTTCTGAACATCATCCTAATGGCGGCGGGTGATTCATATTAAAAGGAAAGAGAAGAGAGATCAACAGCCAACCAATTTCTTCTATCTGTAAAACCTAATACAGATTTGTTGGAAAAATAGTGAAGAAAGAGATAAAAAGGAAAATGAAATTCAATTTTTTTGCCTAATTTTTTTCGTAAATAAATATACAATGACTGATCTTATATGAGAGAGAATAGGGAAGAGAGATCTTATATGCGAGAGAAGAGGGAAGAAAGAAGGGGTGTTTACAAACCTAATCAAACAATGAAGAATCAATAGCCAACCAATTTTTTCTGTTGAATTATTTTGGAATGATTTCATCGATTCTTTCCTCGGCGCCTATCCACAATCTCAAAGAATTAGCAGATGAAAGAGCTTTACCTTGCAAGGACGGAAAGTGGCCTCTTCTTCCTCGCCAGATATCTCGAAGGAGAAGACCGGCGATGTAAAATCATGTGTACACTAAAAAAGAAAAAAATAAAGAAGATATGAAAGTTCATTACCGATGAGAGAACATGACTCTCCATTGAGATGCCAGAGAGCAGGGGAAGGGTAAGAATACCTAAATAAGGGCAGAAATAATATCCTACAAAACCGATTACAGAGCGGGAAAACATAAGTGCCTCAATAGGGGCTATTATATATATCTACAGATAAATATTAAATTCTCAGGGGACATTTTGCCCTAAACCACTAGGTAAGAGTATACCATAAACTATAGGGGTAAAGTTGTAATTTCATCCTTGGAATCAAACAAAAAAAGTCATTTATTCGCAGGAGGAGAATGTCTTTCTAATTCCTCTTTCTTTAAAAGATATAATTTTGATGGTAGCTCTTTGATGTAAGAGATATTATGGCATGTAATGTATATATTGTATGACAAAGGCGATAAATTCATACCTTTTTGAGGGATACTAAATGGCACTTTCTTATAAGTTAGTCTAACTCTACTTCTATGTATAAATGCAAGAATAAAGATATAGTGACTGTAAACAGAAAATAAATATTCTACTTAGTAGCACAAATAGAACACCAAAACATATGAAGTTACAACATAGCCTCAGCTAGGCTAGAAAATAAATAGAAAAAGTAGGGAAAAAAAGGTTATTGTATCATGCATAAGTAGGAAAAGTTACCGTTCATAGAAAAAACAGGTTCATGTCCATACCTTAAAAACATAATTGAATGAATAATTGATGATAAAAATATAATCAAGCTTCTTATTATCAACTATAGCCCAATGTCAAACCATTAAATAATACAAATGTTACTATAATTATTATTATTTTTTGATCAGATATCACTTTATATTAAAAATATAATAACTTTTTATTCAACCCCCAATTGTTATTAAAAATTTTAATTAAACAATTATCATTTTTTTCTTTATCATGTATTACTTTTTTAATTTGGTAATAGTATACCATCTTGTTGCAAGGAGATAATTTTTTTATTATATTTAATAATATTATGTATGGTGTATTTTTTAAATTTAAAATTACATTAGGCAAATACTTTATGACAATGTCTCACGGAATGACTTACGTGAAACGAATTAAAAGTTATAACATTTTAACAAAAAGTGTTATATTCAATTAATGAAAAGTAATAATGTTGCAAGTGAACTACTATTTCATAAACAATTTATAATATAAATTTAAAAAAAAATAAATTAATCTCATTACAAGACGGTTTCACCCAAAACTACCTTTAATGTATAATATATGATACTTTGATAAATCATACTACAATTTTCTTAAAATCATTTTAAATGAATAATGCATCAAAATTTAGAGATATTGAAAACTAAAGCGATATTGAAAAAAATTTAGATGATAGATTCCCAATATATTATTTTTGTAAACATGCGCCAGAATCAACATCATAATATTAAAAAAGTAAAATGAAAAAGAAACATTTAACATGAGAGAATGTTCATTAACACCAGATTAATTATTCTCCTACATTCATGCCAATGTGAGTATATTTACCTGCGTTAAATTTTTTTTAAAATACACATATAAAATGTAAGTTGCTAATCACGAAGGTCTGGTCAAATTTAATTAAAATTTCTGAGAATCAAGCAGCATACATAAGCCTGAAGCATCAACATTGAAAATGGTCGGAACTTACTTGTTGTAGTAAGTTCTATTTTCGCTCTCTTTGACATTCCATTGGCAAGAAACAAAAGTCTGGTCCTACAACTTGAAGCAGCACCCCGAAGACTTTTTATGTGGTTGGGAAGCCGATAATTTTAAACCACAAATAATCTAACTCTCTTTCTCTTAGCAGAATCAGCAATTCTTTTACATCCTTAAGCATACTGTAATCTAACAAATAGACAAAACATACATATTTACTACCACATATCATGAAAGATTTCAACCAAAAAGCAACAAAACTTGGAAAAGCAATAATACTGGCTTTTGTAGATCTAAAAATTACTGGCATTATCTTATCAGGCAACTCAAAGCAAGTAAAAAACTTGAACCAAAATATAAAAAGAATTATGAAAAAATTGAACACTCACCTACTAAGGAATATATATATATATATATATGAATGATACGAAAAAAATGTAATGTTATCAAATTCTCACCATGGATGTATTTTCTCTTAATACAAATGGTCCAATTAAATTCTAAATATCTGTAGTTTATTGGTAGTGCACAATTTAAAAAAAAAGTGTAAGAGACAAATACACAAATGGAACAAAATTTCAGAAATACTTGAAACTATTGGAGGTAGCTAGAAGGACCTCTTTTTATAAAAGGATATAGTTTTTGTTGAGTTGTGTACCTTTCTCTAGTTCATGGTAATGCTCAATCCCCATGTGAATTTTTTAAGTTAAATAATAATTTGACTTATTACTTGTTTGATAATCAAAGCATTGCACTTGACATGCTCTAGCAATTGAAAAATAGGACCAAACATGACCACATGCTAACTGGTAAATACATATTTAAGACAATGCGCTGTCAACTTTGAACAAAAAAAACTTGCCTTAAGAGACATTCCATCAATTATTTTTGTAAATAAAAGATATGCCATCAACTTAAAAAAACTATGTAAATGCGAACAATATACGAAATTCAATATGAAAACAAATAATCTTCAACTTATTTATTCAGAAACTATGTATTTGTTGTGAACGTCATCATAACTGCGTATGCAAGAATCTAGAATTGAAAATATCCATATCATACTTAAAAAAAAGACATATATGCAAAAGGTAGCCCCAAAAAGGCTTGTATGCAATTACTGAATATGATCAAGCAATGATTTTCCAGTTCGAAAAGACCATTGTAAACTTAAGGAGAACCTAAAGAACTTAAAGAAGCTGAAGGAGAACCTTGAGATCTTCCATTTCAGATAGAGAAAATGGCGGGCTATTGGTGAGAGAACCACCATTAAGTGGTCTACTACTGTGAGATAACCTTCCAAAAGTGCGAGATGATACTTCCTGTGACATATATGGTACACGCATGGAGTTACATCATGCAGATTCCAAAAGAGAAATGGAAGTACTTTAAGTAAATGGAAATCATGGTGGGGAGAAGAAACTGCAGGAATATGAGTAATTTTATTCCTTGAAACACTCAACACAAATACAAATTGGCTCCTTCTTAGCTTAAATTTCCAAGTAAACCTCACTATGGTTTTCCCATAAATCACCTCACTTAAGCACTTCATTAATCTATTACAGATAGTTTTGATTAAGAAAATGGGATTCAAGAATTCAAGGTGCAGCAAAAGATTACCATTCAAGAGAGAATTTCCATCATTCGAAGCCAAAAAGGTAGTGGCAAACAAAACCAGATAGAATATATTTATTAAATACATATAACCTTGGGAGGTAAAGTAAGAAATCCTTTGGGTAATCCTTCAGATAATTAAATATATATAACCTTCAGGTAAGAAAGAACTTAGGGACCTTCGGTGTAAAAATCCCTGATCAAAATCAATTAGATAAATTCAAATGACGGTTGCAACATAAAACAATACAGAATGTTTTGTATATATTCATATTGAAGAAGTTATCTACTATCCAACTTACAGAATTTATATTCATATTTAGAGGAGATGGAGGTAGAGTCGGACTGTATCATCAACCTGTCGGAATTCGCAGTGGCAGAGAGAATTAGAGTTTTGGAGAAGTGCAGCCATGGCTTCCACCTCCCGTGCATTCAGAAATGGAATGACTCAAATTTCTGGTTCAATGTTTAAACCCTATATGATGAAAATTTCATTGGTAAGATCAGTCTTAAAAGTACAACCATGGATTCGATTACATCCCAACATTAAACAAAGAATGACTCAAATTTTTTGACAAGCAAAAGAATGATTATTAAAAGATCGTATGGCTTCAATTTGAAGTTGTCAAACAGATTACTTTAGCCGCTCAGATTTGAATATGTTAGGGTTAAGAAAACAAATAAAACCTATAGTTCGAAAATCATCTAACCTCTTGCAAGTGGTTTAAGTAAATAGATAATATATGAAGATGTTATGATTTACACATTTTAGGATATATTATGCTTAACCTCTTCATTGGCTCGAGTGTCTGCCTCTGATAACCACACGAAACACAAAAGTTAAGTTAATTCATATTGTATTAATAACAAAAGACCTTTTTCCTAATTCAAGGATCAATACACACCTCTCAACAACTTAGAGTCCACCAAATACTTATAATGGAAATTGAGAAATAAGAAAATTCATGAAAATTTACACCACACCAAAGAAACATGCAGCAAGTTTACTTGAAATTCGGATATTCTATCCTTAAATTTTCTTTTCAAAGGGCTGCATTAAAAAAAATCAAAAAAATTTCCATGTTTCACATTATAATACATATTAAAATTAATGAAATCGGACAAAGGAATAGTAAAAAGAAATGTTTATTGCAAACAATTTAATAATAGATATTGCAGTAAATCTTTTGAAAATTGTGTAGAGAAGTGACTAATTATTTGGCTAACTATAATGGGTATTACAGAAGGTCATTGACTCTCATGTAAACAATTTAATAATATCCCAAAGGTCATCCAAATCTAATGTGAACAATTTAACAATTTAATAAAACCTCAACCTTAGTAAAGATACTAATTATTTGGCAGACTATAATAAACATCCCAATAGTTGGCTCTGATGCAAACAATTTAATGATAGATATTGCAGTAAATCTTTCTAATGTTTAATCCAAAGGTCATTGTTGTTTGTACAATTATCAATTTCTTGAATTGTGTAGTTGTAATTTTGTTGTCATACCAAGGTTGAGATTTTCAGAATATACCATAATATCCGAGCTAAATGATCTTAGGGAAATGAATTACTTTCGTCAAACATTTGATAAAATAAAGTAGGGAAATGGGCAAAATAAGAAGAGAGATGGGAGTGCATTACTTGAATTTTGTCGGAGGAAACACAGCAATCAATAATCATTATAGGGTTCATCATTTACACAGCCCACTCCGTATCATTATCTGTGAGTAAGAGATCAACAAAACAATTAGAAAATTTTATCACTTGCTTCCATCGATATCAATTTTAGAGCAAAGTGTGATCATTTGTTGCATAGAAAATGAACTTGAGAGATAAAATGCAAGCTCACAGGCCAGTTTCAACTACTTACAGTAGTCAAAATATCTGTGTAGTACTGCTTCATGGACATCGCCTTTTGACTAAGAACCTAAAAAAAAGCTCTAGTTAGCAATTAAAGAAATGGAGCTTCAACGGTAATGGACAAAAGAGCTTCTAGGCTACAGAAATTGAGGAAACTATGCACAGTTTAAAATATATAAATTAATGCAATCTACATAAATATCAAAAGATGTATCAACCTTGACAATAACTTCAAAATTTAGATTTTGGATTTCTTTGAATAGTTAATCACTGCAAAGTTCAATGAAGACAAGGTTAAATTAAAGAAAATTTACTTTAAAAGTTCAATTAGAACATATTGTTAATCCTCGCCGTTATGATAAACTAACATCTTCTAGTGCATTGCAAGTATGAAAACTATAAAAACTCAGTAAGAAAATACTTAAAGCATAAGAGAAAAAGACATTTTCAAAGAGCGAGCACCATCTTGAAGCGGTTTATCAGTGAGAAGCCTGTTTGTAGACACCACAAAGTTCAAGTCGAAGAGGATCACAGTTCTTCCCAAGCATCATGATCATGTATTTTCAAAATTGTAATTTTTGTCATTCTGAGAAGTGGCATTCATCTCAACAGCATGAAAGAAATCTACAGCTTCAAAGTTAAAAATAGAAAAGGCTTAGCAACTTAGAGAAATATCAACACCCGCCCCGCCCCAACTTCGAAGTTTAAAGTTTAAAGAAATTTGTTTCTGCTTACTTTGTAAGAAGAACAAAACAATTAGATAAAATAAATTGCAAATTGAATGGAACAGATGAAATCAGAAGATTATAAGGGATAAAAGCGACAGAAATACCTCGTCAATATATTCATTCAAGTGAGCACGAACGAATGTTTGGGCGCAGAGCACGCATGGCTTGGGTCGGCCAATCATGTCTTCCACCCTAACCCGAACTACATCAAGTTGTTGTTTGTCGAACTCCGAATAAGTTCCTCAAATTTGTGATATTCCTGTGCATCACTTTATGAGCAGGCTATCGTTCCTCATAAAATTAGCTTACCTAAACATATAAATTCATAATAAAAAAAATAAATAATTATTGCTCAAAGATATTAAAATTAGGTTAATATGAAGAACACCGATAGAAGAGGAAGATGGCTTTTTCAATAAAATAAAAATGACTCGAGAGCAATTAGGATGAGTAAAATAATGAGGAATATTATTAAAACCGACAGTTCTGAACATCATCCTAATGGCGGCGGGTGATTCATATTAAAAGGAAAGAGATGGGAGATCAACAGCCAAACAATTTATTCTATATATAAAACCTAACACATATTTGTTGGAAAAAGAGTGAGGAAAGAGATAAAAAGGAAAACGAAATTCAATTTTTTCCCTAATTTTTTTCGTAAATATATATACAATGACTGATCTTATATGAGAGAGAAGAGGGAAGAGAGATCTTATATACGAGAGAAGAGGGAAGAAAGAAGGGGTGTTTACAAACCTAATCAAACAACGAAGAATCAACAACCCACCAATTTCTTCTGTTGAATTATTCTGGAATGATTTCATCGATTCTTTCCTCGGCGCCTACCCACAATCTCAAAGAATTAGCAGATGAAAGAGCTTTATCTTGCAAGGATGGAACTTGGCCTCTTCTTCTTCACCAGAGATCTCAAAGGAGAAGACCGACGATGCAAAATCATGTGTACACAAAAAAAAGAAAAAAAATAAAGAAGATATAAAAGCTCATTACCGACAAAATCGGTTACAGAGCGGGAAAACAGAAGTGCCTCAATAGGGGCTATTATATATATATATATATATATATATATATATATGCCAAGCTTGGATACTTAAGTCCAATGAAGGCCTAACTCTAATTTCTTCTCCTGGTCCTTGCTGTATCCCATATATAAGTCATCTCACCTGTCTGGAAATCCTAACTGAATTCACACCTAACATTTTGAGGAGGGTAAGGGAACAGCAGATTGAGAAGATCTTGAAGATCATCGCCCACACGACGTCGAGATTAGGCTTGAGAATACAACAGAAGATCGAAAGGCTATTTGCTGCTGCTGTTCGTCAACTTCCATGATTTTTCTAAAATCGTGTGGAACTCCAAACTTTACGTGTGATATACCTTTGAAAAGCCACTGAAGAGAGGATCGTTTTGGCATGTAGATCACTTAAATCGGAGATCAAATGAGAGAGTTATGCCCAAAACGGTGAGGCTGCGCAGGTTGCCTGCGAGAATTTTTCTTCTTCTACATATCCTGGTGAAAAGTAACACGTTTCTATGTTTTCTTGCTTTCGCTGAATATAAAATCGTATAGAACTCTAACGGTTCACATTAACCAAACGATCGAACGCCAACAAATTCTGGTATAAAAATTCTAATATTAAAGTGAAAGAATTAATGGGTGAAGTTGAAACAGAAAAAGTTGAATGTCGCTCATATTAAGTGCGAACAGGCAAAAATGATTATAATGAATGAGTTAAAAGAAAATTACCTTATTGAATTTAGTCATTTAACTGCTTTTGTTGATGCTATGAAAAGAACAAATTCGGGTACAACCACTGAAATTGATTTATGTAATGAGGGACTGCAACAAGGAAAATGAATCTTTAGAAGTATGTTAATTTCTTTTGATGCTCTTAAAAGAGGGTTGAGGTCTTTCATAGGTGTAGATGGTTGTTTTCTTAAAGGTATTGTCAAGTAAAAGATGATTGTTTGGGCGGTGACAGACAAAGAGAATAAAGTTAATTAAAAGTGATTTTTATAATGCCTTGTAAAGGAACTTGATTTGGAAACTAGGGCTGTCGATGTGAAGTGTTGAGGCAGGTGTCGACACATCTTGAATCACGCTGATCCTCCACCAGTTATTTTATTTAACCACTATCACATTTGTGTTGTTCGAATTGTGTTATGCTTTGTGTTGCTTTCAGGTTTGTAGTAGTTGAAGATGTTCATGTCACGCGCTGAATTGTAGTCAAACACAAACCTAAAAGGGAGCTAGAAAGATCTAGAAGATCGAAGGTGGTTACCCGAAGTAGTGGGTAGTTACTCACCTCTCTCATAGTTTTTACATGTACCTCCTAGTGAACCACTTACTTGATGGACGTGCAGCATGGTTCTTAAGTATATATAGAAGCTGCAGATCATCCATCTATAGAGATCGATCAACTTGGAGAGATCCGCTACATATTAGAGAGACACTGCACTTAGATTTTATCTTTAGGTTTCTCCTGTAGTGTTTTCATTGATGTTGTAACATGTTGTTCAACATCACGTGTATACTGTTATTTCGTACATTTTTTGTGTACTGTTCACAGACCATGGAAGTGCATACATGAAGTAGACTTAGATCTAACAATCTAGGTTTGCCATTTGGTATCTTATTTGGATTTTATCTGATTTTGTACATGTTCGAAGAGTGGAAGGAATGTTTCCATCTCTTAGAATATATTTTGGTAATCACTTTTTTCAAGTTAGTGATATTTATGCCATGAGGCTGCCACAAACTTATTTATATTAAGTTTTGAACTTAGTTTCAATTTGGTATAAATTAATTAGAGCAAGTGTGCTCTATATAGCGTAGTAGACCGTAGTGACCAAGTGTAAAATTTATATAATATCGAACCCAAGAGCGAAAGTGGATAGCCGTGTTCGAGAAGATGTTTTATTCAAGAAGGACTAATCGATTGAAGAAGGGGTTTGATTATACTACAAACTAATAACTAGGAAAACAATTAAAAGATAGAAAATATACATATGTGATGGAAGATGGATGAATGTGAACAATCAAAGAAGTATGTAAGGCAAGCAACATTCATGGAAAAGGTATATATAGACTCACACACACACATGCATTTATGGTCTTTATGTTATGATATTAAGGGCAATCACGTTTGTACCCCTAATCCCTATGGCCAAGGCAATTAAGTTCTCAACTCTTTTACAAATTTAAATCTCATAGGATTGTCTCTTACTCTCAATTCTCTTAAGGTACTATGATCATAAGTTTGGTTCCCCTCACTAGTTCATCACTAATGTCCTATCATGTGGTTCTAAGCACTTGAAGTGTATGACTTACCTCTCCTCACACTAATAGAGTCACCTCATGCAATCAATGATTCAATTAAACCACTAAGCATAATATTGTAATGTCCATGCTAATAATATGAATAGAGAATTTAATCACACAAATCATACATAAAATGAGAATAAACATTCATGATAGAAAATATTCATAACAATCATTTCATCAAAAATGTAGTGTGCAAAATCTACATAATTCCTAACCAATCATATTGCTAGCCTCACATGAGGACTAGCCACTATATATCATTACAAATTCAAAATAATCCATGACATGCTGTATTTGAGCCAAATAATGAAGAAAATAACAAAATAAAGGTAAGTAGACTCTCCTTTGATAGTGAACTTTCTCCTCCTTGATCATGCTAAAATTTTCAACCGATGATGAATTCCTCTTCTTAGATTGGTGTATGGATGGGTTTATGGATGGATTTGAGGAGATCAAGTGGGTAGGATGGATGAAGTGAAGGATGGAAGAGATAGAGATGAATGTGTGTGATTTAGGTGTCTAGTGTGTGTGGAAACTGATCCAAAATGATTCCTCTCATAATTTTTGGTCAAAATAGGTCCTTATACCCCCATGGAAGCTTCTAGAATAGTGCATATCATAAAACTGACTTTTGCACCAACATGGGTCGAGTTCGGCACATGGGGCGTGTAGGTGCATCGCGTGTAGTGCAGTCTCACCGTTTCGAGCATAACTTTCACATCCAAACCTTGATTCGAGTGATTCTTGCGCTCACGTGATCCTTTCTTACATTGGTTTTTAACTATATATCACACGTCTAGTTTTGAGCTCCAAACAAATATAGAAAAATTACACAAGTTGGACGTGTGTTTTTCAGCATTTTGCTTTGGCTCGTTCTCCCTCATTTCAAGTCCGAATTAAGCTCCGTTTTTTCTCACATCTTCTTTATTGTGTCTAGAATCCATTTTTACCTGAAAATCATACAAATTATACCAATTTACCAATTCTCTAAATATTTACAAATATCGGCACTTAATCATTAAAATCACACATTTATCATTTCAAAATACACATCTCCATATCTTCATATAACACCACTAAATGATATGCAAAATGAATAAAAACACACAAAAATACATAATAATGACACTAAAATCTTGGTGAAAACGACACCGATTAACCCCCCAAACTTAAAATATTGCTCGTCCTCGAGCAACGAAAATGAAAAAACAAGAGGGGAAATTTTCACCTAGAGAAAGACCTAAAGAACATAAACAACAACACATCATAAATAACAAGGACAATAAATCATATCAAGTCACACTACAACATTAAAATCATAACATAAAAATTTAACAAGTTCAAGTCTAAGAAAATTTAGAGTAATAAAGTCCCTTCCGGTCCAAACCTCACGTCGGATATCAAAATGCACTCAACACTCTATGAAGTAGGGTAATTTTCACTCATCAATCGATTAAACCCGACGCACTATAAGCTTGCTCACGGACTACATTCACAAGCCACCAAGACTTCAACAAATGATAAAAAAGGACTTTACTTTTGGATGTAATGTTAGGCTTTATGGTAAGGGTAGAGAGATTATGGATAAGAGTGACTCATCGAGTGTAAGTAATCGAAGAGATGATCAGCTTCTTCAACTTCTTCACATTTCTATCTTCCTTTATTTTCTTTTCTAATCTCAAGCACTAATCATTATCATTCCTTGAATTTCTTGATCTTCTTTTAATTTGCATGCTTCCTTTCTTTCGACTTTTGAATTCCTTGAGCATATTTTTGTTGATTTGTTCTTTTTTTTCTTATGTTGAGGTTGCATATACATTTTGCTTGAACTCTTTTCATCCTTTTCGTTTACCATTTCCTTCTTTCTTTTGCACAGCTTCACCATCAACCTTGTAAACCATCATCTCCTCAATCATCCACACAAAGGTTATATATATAAGGTTAAGTGGGTAATCATGGCTTGTAATGTGCTTATATCACAAAATTAGGCTTTAAGGCTCAAAGTGGTTAACTAGGGATGATGCATAAGGTAAGGAAATATATGGCAATGACTTTAAAGTAACAAGGATGGCCTAAGATCATATCACTAACCTCCACCAATCGGGCTCATTCCCATAGTCCATGAACAAGTTCTAGTTTACCAAGGCTCAATCGATCCACTCATGAAAAACTAACCATGGAGGCACGGTTGAGGCTCAAATGCTCACAAGATTTTGCTCGGACCTTTATGAACTAATTACACCTCAATTCATCTCAAAATTGAACAAGTTAAATAGAACATGTCATAATTTTAAAGAGTAGAGATTCTCAACATAGTTCGCCATCAGTTATCACAAACAACATGTCATTACTCACATTAAAAAATGACTCACAACAACCCAAAACACACCACCAAGTGACCCTATACAAGAATAAAAATTCAAACAAAAACACATAAGAAAAGACTCACCAAGCAAGAAACAACACAAAAATACATAACATGCAAAAATGAAAATTTCATCCATCAAAAGAAAATAAAGCACATATCCTCATCATCCAATAACATGTAAGCTCAAGATTTTGCCACCTTATTCAAAAATAAAAAATAAAGCAAGTAAACCTCCTAAATACATAACAAGTGAAGTAACATGCCAATCCATGCCAATCCAAGCAAATCCAATTCAAAATCACATATATGCTAAGCAAATGGAAATGATAATAGTAAAGTAAACTCCCTGAACAGGTCTTTGGAGGTGGAAATGACTAGCATGGACAAACAAGCTGCATACAAGATGAACTGGAACTTTGAGCACGACACGGGTCGTGTCAGGTACACGCCTCATGTACTCATCTTCTACATGTCCCGTGTCCTGTACACGGCCACAGTCATGGCCGTGTAGGCGTTTCTGATCACCACGCACGACCATCACTTACAGGCCCATGCACGGTACACGGGGCGTGCTTCTGCACCTTACACGGGTCGTGTACTGAACTCGCCTTTGGCCTCGGGCGAGTAGCTGTTTCTGATGTCAAGTACACGGCTACCTCTTATAGGGCCGTGTACTGAACACGGCTCGTGTAGCGGCTTCTATGTTTCTTTCAGTTTCTAACTTTACACCTTGTTTTGCCCTGCTTTTGTACTTCCAATATACCTCACATATGCTCAAAATTTTTATCAAAAATCATCAGCTCAACAATTGTAACCAAAATATGAACTAACATGCACTTCAACACAATCAATCAAACCAAAATCAAATAAATACTCATGAGAAAATTTTAAAATTTACCCAATTTTATAAGAAGATCTCTCAATCAACATAATAAGCACACTCAAATGGTGAGTCACACCACGCACTCTCCCCCCAAACTTAAATCGAAACAAGTTGAGAATTAAATTTACAAAAAGTGGTGGGACTTACCCTTGTAGTTTCCAACAATGAGCTTCTTGTAGAGAAGTATATGCATTACAACGATTCAAAGTAGGTTCACCACACACTATCCCCCCAAACTTAAATTGAAACAAAAGTTGCAATTTAAGTTTGCAAAAAGTGGTGAAACATACTTTAACACTTCAAACCAAGCACTTCTCATATTTCCACTACGCATTCTCCTCAATCAGCACAATCAACCTACATGCTAAAAATGCAATAAAACTAAATCAAAGCATTTAAATGAAAGCAATAAAACAAACAATGGGTTGCCTCCCATCTAGTGCTAAGTTTAACGTCTTCAAGTCGAATGGAATATGGAGAACTCATCGGAATGGACAAGGATATCGTTCGTTCTTGCCATCAAATTTTAATCTTTGGGCTTCTTCCTCTATTAGGCATCTATGGCAAGTAACGACCTCAGTAGCGTCCTTTGAGATTGACTTTAAGAATTCAACTCGTTTGAGCTTACACTCCATTAACCGCTCTTTTCGAGACCACCACTTATTCTTTTTTACCAAATACATTCCCAACATTTCTTCAAGCTCTCTTTTGTACCTAAGGCATTGAGTAGAATCAATAGGTAAGACAAAGTTAATATAAACAATATTTTGAAATTCAATACAACTTGAAGAGTTAAACGGTGTAGAAATGCTCGTTTCACTCCCGAACTCATCATCAAGTGCTCTTAGACCTTGTTCTACTTCATCGAATTCATACTCATCTCTTGATTCTTCATCTTCACTTGAATTTTTCTTATCAACAAGAAAAGAAATCATAGATATTCTCTTCCTCCTTTAAGCTTTCTTCTACCTTAGGCTCTTTACCCCTCTCACTTTCATCCTCTAAGCTTCCTTCTACCTTGTCTTCCTTATCCTCACTAAGCTCAACATCTCTTGAGTCCTCACTATCCCCCGAACACTCTTCTACATCTAACTTTTCTTCATTCGTTTCATCAAAATTTTCCATTTCACGAAGAATGTTCCGTTCACTTATCATTTGACTCAATCGACGTTCTATGGCTTCAAATCTCCTCTCATTTTCCTCATTTTTTCTTTTTCTTTCTTCTCTCTCTTCAATCATTTCATTCAACATATCCATGAGTTGCCCCATTCGATCCTCTACGGGTGACTTTATCTCTTCACTCGGTGGTTGCCATCTTTGTCCTTGGAGATAATTCCCTTAATCAACATTTGGGAAATTACTCCCTTGCATGTAAGACATATCATCTACTTGAGAACTGGGCATCATCCACTCTTGTTGCACCATAGGATAAGAAGTTGGCATACTTTGAAAGTTTTGAGCCCCATAACTAGGAAGACTTGGTTGAAAACTTTGCCTTGTATCACTTCCATAAGCAAATCTTCTAAGCAACTCCATTAAGGCATTATTTTCGGCTAAATGAGTAAACGGAGGACTTTGGTTGGTGGAACATGGTACGGAATAAGCGTGTGCGTGATGAGGTTGGAATGTATTTCCATTGTAATAACTTTTCCATTCCTCATAGCTCCCATTGTTGTAGCTTTGAGAGCTTGCTTGACTCATTTGACTACTATACCCATAGTTGCTCTCATCCTTGTAGCCATTTGATTGTTGTGGTAGAACCAAACCAAGTAAATTTCCATAATTTCCTCCCAAGTATTGGTTCCAACCATCCATGTTCATATTTTTTCTTTTCATGGCTCACTACAACTTTCTTCACTTACTATTTTTGGTTGTTCTTTCTCCCCTTCTCTCAAGGTTGGTGTACCTATCAGGAAGAACAAGTTAGAATAAGATTTTCTAAAACAAATATAAAATACAAAAATAAGAAAAATGTCCTAAGTAGAGCTAACAAATTCAAACACGTTACACCGAAGGCTTTCGCCCTGACAATGGCACCATGAACTTACTTTCAATTTTTGTATAAATTGATTAGAGCAAGTGTACTCTATAGCGTAGAAACCGTAGTGACCAAGTACAAAATTTATATAATATCGAACTGAAGGGCGAAAGTGGATAGCCATGTTCGAGAAGATATTTTACTCTAGAAGGACTAATCGATTAAAGAGGGGGTTTGATTATACTACAAACTAATGACTAGAAAAGCAATTAAAAGATAGAACATATACATATGTGATGGAATAAAGGTGAACAATCTAAGAAGTATGTAAGGCAAACAACATTCATGAAAAAGGTATATATATAGACTCACACACATACATGCATTGATGGTCTTCATATTAAGATATTAAGGACTGTACCCCTAATCCCTATGGCCAAGACAATTAGGTTCTCAACTCTTTTATAAGTTTAAATCTCATAGGATTGTCTCTTACTCTCAATTCCCTTAAGGTACTATATATGATCATAAGTTTGGTTCCTCTCACTAGTTCATCACTAATGTCCTATCATGGGTTCTAAGTATTTGAAGAGTATGACTTACCTCTCCTCACACTAATAGAGTCACCTCATGCAATCAATGATTCAATTAAACCACCAAGCATAATATTAGAATGGTCATCTTAACACTATGAATACAAAATTTAATCATACAAATCATACATAAAATGAGAATAAGCATTCATAATAGAAAATATTCATAACAATCATTTCATCAAAAAATGTAGTGTGCAAAATCTACATAATTCCTAACCAATCATATTGCTAGCCTCACATGAGGACTAACCACTACATATCATTACAAATTCAAAATAATCCATGACATGCTCCATTTGAGCCAAATAATGAAGAAAATAACAAAATAAAGGTAAGTAGGCTCCCCTTTGATGGTGAACTTCCTCCTCCTTTGTCATGCTAAAATCTTCAACCGATGATGAATTTCTCTTCTTAGATTGGTGTATGGATGGGTTTATGGATGGATTTGAGGAAATCAAGTGGGTAGGATGGATGAAGTGAAGGATGGAAGAGATGGAGATGAATGTGTGTGATTTAGGTGTCTAGTGTGTGTGGAAACTGATTCAAAATGATTCCTCTCATAATTTGTGGTGAAAACAGGTCCTTATACCCCCATGGAAGCTTCTAGAACACGTGCATATCTTAAAACTAACTTTTGCACCAACATGGGTCGAGTTCGGCACACGGGGCGTGTAGGTGCATCGCGTGCAGCGCAGTCTCACCGTTTCATGCATAACTTTCACATCTGAACCTTGATTAGAGTGATTCTTGCGCGCACGCGATTGTCTCTTACGTGGCTTTCCAACCATATATAACACATATATTTTTGAGCTCCACACAAATACAGAAAAATTACACAAGTTGGACGTGCGTTTTTCAGCATTTTGCTTTGGCTCGTTCTCCCTCGTTTCAACTCCGAATTGAGCTCCGTTTTTTCTCATATCTTCTTTATCGTGTCTAGAATCCATTTTTATCTAAAAATTATACAAATTACACCAATTTACCAATTCTCTAAATATTTATAAATATCGCAGAATTTAAGGCACTTAATCATTAAAATCACACATTTATCATTTCAAAGCACACATCTCCATATCTTCATATAACACCACCAAATGATATACAAAATGAATAAAAACACACAAAAATACATAATAATGACACTAAAATGTAGGTGAAAATGACACCGATCAAGTTTGTGGAAAGATTGAGTAATCCGTGTGTTAAGTCCTCTGATCGTAGCTATTTTCACCTAGATTTTAGTATCTTTTTATGTGTATTTTCATATCGTTTTGTTAGTTTTGTGTAGCTTTTAGTGATGTTTTATGTTCATATGGAGATTTGTGCTATAAATTGATAAATGTGTAAAAATGAGCTTAATTGTATGAAAAACATGTGAAAACGGAGCAAAATGGAGTCGGGAGTCGAAAGGGGAAGAAACAGGAAATCGGAGCGCATACTCAAGTCGAGCTCCAGACTCGAGTCGAGTTAAGCTATACAGCTCGACGTCGAGTTGGTGAAAAAGTCGACTGTACTCACCTGCAACATGAACATGGTCTACCATGTTCCTCAAGCTCAAAGATCGAGTCAAGCTCCATCTTATCTAAAAACTGTCGAGAAAACGACACCAGCTTGAGTTGAGTTTCCGCACTTGAGTCAATTGTGGGCCAAAGTTGTAAAATTAAATCAGCAGGATTTTAGAAGGTTCCGGTGTATAAATACATAATTAGCATCATTTTGACGAGGGGAATCACATTTGGGAGTAGTTACACCTAATCTACACCTTAGAACACACACACATTCTCTCCATTCCATCCTTTGATCCATTTCACATTTCTACCCATTCTATTCATCAATTCTACTTAAATTCCTTACATTCTCCATAATTCCATAACCTTCCACCAATTCTAGAAGAAGATCTGCAATTGTTGAAGATTGTGGCATGATCAAGGGAGAGGAAGCTCACCTTTAAGGGAAGCCAATCAACCTTTATTTTGTTATTTTCTTCTTATTATGGCTCATATGGAGCAAGTCTTACTTTGTAATGATTTGATGATGATTGTAATAGGCTAGACCTCTTGTGAGGCTAGCAATATGATTGGATAGGGATTTGTAGGTTTTTGCACTCTAAGTGTTTGATTAATTGATTGAATTGAATTACTTTCTATTGTGAATTCATATCCTCATTTTAGGTTATTACTTGTGTGATTATTTGAACATGGTATGTGAAATAGAGTGAAAGCTTGATTGTATGTTATGGCCAAATAATTAAATTAATTGATGGCATGAGATGACTCTATTAAGTATGGCTTGAGTTTGAAAGATTCAATGCATGCTTAGAACCTATAATAGGACATGAGGCTTAAACCTTGTGATATGACTTCTCTATAGACACTAGTACCTTTTAAGTGAATGAGAACACAGTGAAACTCTCCTAGGAGATATTTGGGGGTGGCTTAGGTGCTAAGTGCCTACATCTATGTGTGGCTTGTAAAAGAGCATATATAGTGCTATTATTGAGAGCTTATAGTGACCAATTCATGACATTTATCATCACTTGTGTGTGAATATAGGAATCTTACCATGATGTTGCTAGTATTGCATGTTTCTCATATTATTCTATTTTCATCCATCTTCATATCACTTGTCTCTTGGTTATTCGTTGTTAATCTCTATGTCTGAATTGTGTTAAAGTTACAAAGTAATTTATTTGAGTGTATTAATTTGAAATAAATTTACTGTACGGTTATCATATTTTTTTCATTATAATTTTTTTACACCTTTGAATTGCATTTTAAATGTAGGATTGTTATAATTTAGTTATATATATATATATATATATATATATATATATATATATATATATATATATATATATATATTATTTTTTATATCTTTCAATATTTTTTTCCAAGTAAAATTTTATTTTATCTTAACCTTTATTAAATTAATTGGCTTATATATATACTCTTATTCTTTTATATTTTTCTTTATAGATGTGATTGTGCAAATTTTTTTTATATAGTTAATAAGATGATTTTTTAAGCGCCAACTTTTAGTTTTTATGCAGTTTTTCAGAATACACATGCAAGTTTATTTATATGTAAAGTTGAGCATAAATTGGTTAACTTTGCAATTAATATGTATAAACATTATCATTTGGAATGAGAAACAGAGGTTAATACTCAATCCGTAAATAATTTTTTCCTTACAAAATATTCAGTGTAAACTTATGAATTTGCCAAGAAGGTATAACTATTTAGCTAGGCCTTAGGCCATGGAAAACTACATGTTAGATATTCTCAAGGAAACTAAGTTATTTTTAGTATACTATTATTAATCTCTGATTATTATATATAGATAGATATTACGTCATTATGTTTTCTCAATGAGGCTGAGTAACATCATCTATGCGAATAACGTCAAGAGAAAAAGAAAAATAAAAATGGCTTGCATGTGATATTGGTTGATGTGTCAATTAACCTCAAGAGAAATTGAATAAGCCTAAAAGTTAAAAAGGGAATGATTATTTGAATCACACAATTACAACCTTTATTTCTTTACTTTTTAGTTAATTTATATTTAATTTTAAAATCAAATCTTAATTTTTGTTTTAAATTTAATTTGAATAATAATATATCAAATTATTTATGTTTTTTAGACATTTAATTTGACTTCCATAATATATATAACAAGTAAATATCATTTTATTATATTTTACAATAGTTTTAATAAAAAATATTTTTTAAATATTTATAAATATTTAATTACATACAGTGAAAATTAATATTAAATCATAATAATAAAATATAGACATTAGGAATAAAATAGAAGCATTTGAGAAAGTCATTCAAGAATCTATATATATTGTAGAAGTCTTAAATCAAAATACTCCCTCCGTCTGCTTTCAAGGGTATCATTTTTCCATTTTGGGCATCCGCCCCCAAAGGTCTCATTTCCTTTTTTATCCACACACACCCACTAATACAACTAAAAATGGGACCCACACCTATACTAATACAACTACACACTACACATTAAATAACAATACTCCTTAATCTCCGTGCCCAAAAGCAAATGACACCTTTGAATCCGGACGGAGGGAGTAATACTCAATAATATATGATACCAAAGGTAGAATAAGAAAGATGTGGTATCCGTAGTATTTGATACCAAAGGAATAATTAACTTATTTTTCTAGTAGTGTGTAAACTTGCCGAAGGATACAATTAATCTCTTCAATTAATTTTTATGTAAAGTTGAGCATAAGTTGGTTACCTCTACAATTAATCTCTGCGATCTATAACAGAGACTTCACAACCACTCCTATGAATAAAGATGGCTTTCAGTCCATTTATGTTAGTTGCTTATAATAAGTTCAATAAAAAATATGAAATTGCCATAATTTATGTCTAACCTCTTTACCTAGACTTCAATTGAAGTAGTATCTTAGGAGATAATATCTTAAGTAAGAAATCAACTAAAAAAATAAAATAGAATAAAAAATAAAAAATAAATTAATAATTTGAAAAATTTTAAAATTACAACACCCCCACCCCCAATCCTAATTCCTGATGGCCTAGTCCATTTATATAGTGCTATTAATGAGAGATTATACCAACTCATTACATTATCATCACTAATGTGTGAACCTAGGAAACCTTACCATTATATTGCTAGATTTGCATGTTTCTCATATTGTTCTATCTTCATCCATCTTTATATCACTTGTCTCTTGGTTATTTGTTGTTAATCTCTTTGTTTGATTATATTAGTTATTAGTTGTAGCATAATTCAACCCCTATCATCTATTTAGTCCTTCTAGAGAAAGCTATTGAATAAGGATACACATTCCTTTTCCATTGAGTTTGACATTTTATTACTTAGTCACTGCCACTACTACACGATAAAGTACACTTGCTCTTCAAAAAGAAAATCTCAATCATCTTCTGCTATTTAAACTTGCATTTCTTATTTAAATTTCATATTTGATGAGAGTAAGTGTTGTACGAAGTTTCGACCACACTAGGATAACCTCACTATCGAAAACACACTCACACCTACTGGGTACCAGACAAATGGTATCAGAGCTAACACTTGATGATACTTGATGCGCGTTTTCTTTGCATGCAAAATTATTCCCCAAGTATTAAGGATATCAGTTGCATCTTAAGAAAGCGACTAAGTTAAATATCGAACCCAAAGGACAGTGTATTATCAATTTAATTATTTACTAAATTAATTAAGACGAAGGCAATAAGATTGAGGATTGAATTATTAAACTACTAAACAATTAATTAAAATAATAAATAATTAAATAAATTAAACACTAGAAAAATAAGAAAGTGAATCAAGTAGGAGAATAGGTAGCTCTAGGATAATCCAGTTTCACTCATTAATTTTCCTTTTGTGTATCGATGTCCGACTCTACCTTGTGGAATATGGACGCATCACTAAGCCATGCATATTTACTCTATAGACACAAGCAAACATGCGTATAACATGTGTGAATAACCTTGGAGTAAGAGATATAACTTCACCCTCCTTTCTAGGTACTATTAGTATCAATTATTTTCCTGGCCAATTGGTACTCTAACCTGATATGATCTCCCTGTATAGGTACTATAAAATTACCTTCTTTATCCTACTTATCAACCCGAATCAAATTCAATTAATAAGTATTCATATAAGATAGTTTTAATGAAGCTTCGAAGTCCTCTCAATTAGAATCATACCATGGAATCCTGCTTAGCAGTGAACGCACTCAATCAATAACCAAGATATGTATTCAGATTCTATATACCAATTGAAGATGCACAAAACGAGCTTGAATATGGATTAAGAAAGTACAATCATATATAAAATCAATCCACAAGTAGTGTTGTACAGAGAACACACAAGAGAGTTTAATTAATTCATAAAACCTTCAAAACCCTAGATCTACCAAAACGGTTCTAGCCCATGATGTTGCGAAGAACAATTATGGGGGTTGGATAGATCTTACCCATATGTCTGAAAAATACAAGATAAATTAGAAAATGAATAAAACCCCAGATGCGGGAGTCGTCGCGTCATTCTCCGTCTTGAATTCTCCTCTTGGTTCTCCTCTTGATTAAGTAGATGGATCTTCAAAATGATGGATGGATGGATGGAGGAAATGATGTGGATGATGGTTGGGGAGTGATCCCCATTACACCAAAAAAGCTGATAAATATCGAGTATTCTTAAAATCCGATGTCTTATCTTAAGAAACTGATGTCTTTTCTAAAACCGATGTCTATCAGCGAAAATGAAAGCTGATAGACATCGGTATTCAATGAAAATGCCCTGATAGATATCGATTTTTAAAAACCGATCTCTTTTCAGCGACGTGTATTCACAACTCTAAATAAAATCCGCTGATAAACATCGGTTATGAAAACTGATGTCTTTTGCTTGATGTTTATTCACTAATAGATATCGGCTCTTTTAAAAGTGCACTAGTAGACATCGGTTTTTAAAAACCGATGTCTATATGGCGATGTATATCCATGACTTTACATAATTAATACTGATGAGCGTTTTCTCAACACACAAAATTAATCCTTTAGTATAAGGATATCAATTATAGTCTCGATAGGTGACCAAGTAATTATCGAACCCGAGGGACGAATTATTATCAATTTAATTATATTCTAATTAACTAAGACTATGTTGGCAAATTGGTTTGGAATAGTTACTTAACTAAATAGCATATAATTTAAATAACGAATTAAATAAGCAAGCAATAGAGATAATACGATTGTGATCAAGTAAGAAATTAGGTAGTTCTTCGGGTCATCCAGTTACACTTATTAATTTTCTTTCCATGTGTTGATGTCTGGCTCTGCCTTGTGGTCTATGGACGCATCACTAAACCATGCAAGTTTACTCTATAGACATAAGAAAATAAGCGTATGACACGTGTGAATATTCTCGGAGCAAGAGATATAATTCACTCACCTTTCTAGGTACTATCAGTATCAATTATTTCCCGTGCACTTAGTACTCTAACCCGATATGATCTCCCTTTATAGGTATTATGAAGTTATACTCCATATCCTACTTATTAACCCGAATAATATTCAATTAACAAGTATCTATATAAGATAGTTCTAATAAAACTTCGGAATCCCTTCACTTAGAATTATAACATGTAATCCTGCTCAGCGGTGAACGTACTCAATCAATAACCAAGCTATGTATTCAGACTCTATACAACAGTTAATGATGCACAAAATGACCGTGAGTATGAATTAAAAAAGCACAATCTTATATAAAATAACCACAAATAGTGTTGTACGGAGTTTACACATGGAAATTCAATTAATTCATAAAACTTTCATAACCCTAGAACTACCGAAGCGGCTCTAGCCCATGATTGATCTAGGAACAATCATGGTTAACTGGTATGATCTTACTAACGCGCCAGACGAACCTCTCTTCACGACTCCTTCAGACGATGATAGGGTTTCGGTAGTGGATGGATGATGAATGATGTGTCGTCTCTTTTTCTCCTACGAATGCTCTTCTTTTATACTTGTGGAACCTCCTTATGGGCTTAGGATGAGCTTTTTCTTGAGGCATACGTCAAATTTGATAAGAAAACTCTGGAATTATCATAAATAGAAGCAGCGAGAATCTGCTCGACCACACCTGGACAAGTCGAGCAATGGTCGAGCAAACTCTCTGTACAAGTTTGCCCATTTTGCTCGAGTTGCCCTCATCTACTCGACCAAAGTGATGCAGGTCGAGCAACCTCTCTAAGTCGAGCAAGCTCTCTGTAAGAATAGCGCATTCCGCTCGACTTGACACCTCCGCTCGACCAAATCAATGCTGGTCGAGCAACGCCTGGAAGTCGAGCAACCCTCGAAAATTACCTCAAAAATTATGTCTTCCAATTCCAAGCTCTTTCGATCTGTTTTACTGTACAAATACACTCAAGAAGCCCTTGTATTCTCTGATTCGTGGCTTTTTCGTAAACATTCCGATTCGTCTCAATAAAAGACTCAATCATACTCAATTTCCACATAAATCAAAGCACAAAATATGTGAAATTACACTTTTATCAAACTCCCAAACTTACATGTTGCTCGTCCCGAGGCAACGAAAATCAAAACAAAACCAGAGAATGTAATCATGACATCAAGCACAGCCTATCCTAACACATGTAATTATATCAATTCAAAACATGAAATTCATCATACCCTTTATTCACACAAAAACAGAATCAATCACAATACTTCTACGAGTGCTAAGTCATCTAGCTCATGGGTAAGTGTTTACTCTCTCTCTCAAGTGTAAAAGATGTACACTTTATGGTTAATATCGACACTCAATTTCAATTCATATACTCGCGTAACCATAAGCTTGACAAGGGTCTTAAAAATCCATCTATAACTACGTCAATAATATGATTACATAGGACTTGCATATAGGTGGTAATATTGGCTCTTTGTTAAAGGTAGGAGAATTTAGATAAGTAACTAAATTACTAGTAAAGAAGTACCTTGGATAATTACTTTTCAACAGCTTCCTTCTTTTCTCCTTCGTCTTTCTTATGATCACTTCAATTTGTGCTTCCTTCATCTTTACTTGGATCAACATCTTTTCTTCGCAGTCAAATACCAATTCTGGTGTTCTTCAAGTATAAGGGTACCTGTTTCGGGCACTACCCTTGCTAGCATTAGGGATACCGGTTTCAGACACTATTCCTTGCAAGATTTAACCACTTCTCTTTTTTATTCTTATTACACCAAATCTCTCCTTCCTATTTCTCTTCGTATAACATTCATTTACCTCCACACTTTACTAGTAATAGGTGTTCAAAGCTCAAAAAGGTAAACAGCTGTTTTTCAAAGGCTTGCCAAAGAAAAAAGCTTAAAGTCTCAAAAGGGGCTTCCAATGATAATCATATAATAAGGTAGGATAAATTTGGCTAAGTGACGTAATCAATAACAATGGCCTAAGATCATCTCCTAGCATCTATCAATTATAGACTTCAAACAAGACTCCAAGTCAAGTTCTAGAATACGAGTATACAAACGACGCTCAAGAATAAACTTTCATGCTTATAGCACGATCAAAAGGCTTAAATCCTCACATGGCTAATAGAATCTTAAGCACTCTTCAAAGCATGTAACCAACATTAATTTTCTATGAACTATAAGTAAAATAGAACATGCTCGTCTTCAAGAAATCAACATGAATCAAAATAAGTACACAAGCATAACATGAATAATCCTCATCACTAAACAATCCACAGCAATCCATGTAAACATCCAACAATCCATCACCCAATCAATATCCAGTACATGCCACCCACACATGAATCATACACTACACCCACAACAATCAAGTCTCCACCTGTAAAGTATAAAAGAGAATGGGGATGAGAAGAATCAGAAAAGATAAACCTGATGCTTTTTACTACTCCGGAGCATAATCATCACTCTCATCTCTGTGCCAATCATCGAAATCTTTCTGAAGAGTATCGATCTTCCTATCAAGAGCTTCATAATTCTCATTAAAATTCCCCAATCTAAGGTTAAGCGTAGCATAATTATCATTCGCCAATGCCAGCTGCCTATTTGTTTCTTGCTAGTTCGCATTGAGCGTGGCGAAGTGCTCGTGCATCAATCGGAATTGCTCCCGATAAAACTGATCCTGGGCCACCCAATAATCATGCTGCGGCTGTGGCGATGGCTTGAAAAACTCCTGCTCCTGTGGCTGCTAAGGCTGCACCGGAGGAATACCTATCTCCGGATAATCAAAAGCGGGTGGTGGCTGCAGCCAGGGGTGGGCATTTTTTTCGGATTTTGGGTACCCGATCCGAACCGGATAAAAATTAACTAAAAAACCCAGTTTTTTCGGGTAATTTCGGGTTTCGGGTAAACCCAAACCCGACTGCATCTTATCAAATTGGGTATCGAGTATAAAAAATTACCTGAATTACCCGATCGGGTTACCTATTTTTTTAATAATTAAATTAAATATATACTAATTTTAAACTAGGGCTCCTGCACATCTCATCTCAATTCTCACGCCTCCACTCCAGGCCTCCATTCCAATTTCCATTTCTCATCTCACGCCTCCAGGCTCTCACTCCTCATTCGTCTCGGATGCTCACCACTCACCAGTCACCGCCGCGTACCCAACCCACACGGCCATACTACACGACTACCATGGCGCCGTCATTCATCCTCATCGATTGTAGATTTGAAATTTCCCAACAAGCCAAGGAAATTTAACAGTTTTCCTCTTTCTTTCTTTTTTTCATTTCTTTCCTCTTTCGTTTCTTCTTTTCTTTTTACTATTGTTTGTCGTGTCTGTCTTTTGTCCTGTTTTATCTTGCATTTTTCTGTCTTTTTCTGTTCTTATCTCACGCCTCCAGGAAAAATAATGAAAAAATCGGGTAACCCGCTTCAGGTACCCAAAATTTCGAGTAATGATTGTACCGGTTCGGGTTCAGGTAATGAAATTTTGAACCCGAAATTTTGAGTACCCGGACCTGAAACCCGAAAAACCTAAAACCCAGTCCGATACCCACCCCTAGTTGCAGCTTTTCTTCAAAGTCAGCCGGATCTCCTATAAGGATCATGTCCTCATCTAAGACGATCCTATGAGCCCACATATTAGCAAGGAGTCTCCAGTCTCCTCTTCCAAGCACGTCTCTGAGATCACCTTGTGCTCTGTGGTATTCATCAATAGATTGCTGTTAACTCTAACGGTAGTGAGATCAATCATCACCAGTGGAAACCTGAATGTGCTAGGATTCTATCCTTGGATGAACATCCAAGTATCATCTAGCAGCTCAATCAGTCCCATCCTCACACATGTTTTCAAGATCAAGTCCGAATCCCCTCAGATAAGCCTATGCCTGCTCAAATTGACACTATAGTACTCAGCCATCAAGGTGATGTGTCCTCCAATGTTCTCACGCTGAAATCCGTGAGTCGTGAACTTGTGAAGCTGATGAAAGAAGTACGCTGCTACATTAAAATGGACTCCATATAGCATGCACCATAACACGTACAGCTCCCCCCTTGGAATACAACTCCCTTCGAATCTCACAAACATCGTGTTACCCAGAATTCTATCCATGTATGCTAACACGGGATTGCGGATGGATGCAACCTTGGCAGAATTTGAATTATAGTTCTCTCACCTCCCCGTAATAGTTCTCCAGAACTCATCTAGCTTGAAATCATCACTCTCCGTATCAAATACGTTCTCACAGCCAATTAACTCATTAAACTCTCGGGCCCACATAGTCCGCTCCTGCCCGCCAATCTGCATGTGAATACCATAGGGTAGGTATCGGTCTCTATTCTCAATCCTCAACGTGCATAAGACCTCCGCAATGATGTGAAAGTATGTCTCTCTCTTCATCTCCATAAACTGAGTAATGCCCACTTGATCAAACATCCAACGAATGTCGGTGAGAATATTCATTTCCCTCATAGCATGGTCATCCTGATACCGGGCCCTCCGAATTTTCAGCGCAATTATAGCCTAAAGATCATTCTTCTCCTCACAATTTAGAATTTTTAGCCCACAATCGGATGGCCTCTTCTTATCCATCCTTATTTTCTTGACTATCTCACCAAGCGAAGGCGACTTAAGTCCCTTCCTCTTGGATGTAGACGCAATCTGTTTTACTACAAAATAATACTTCAATACATACCAACAGAAAATAACAAGTATACCCATCTTAAGACTAGCATGAATCCTACTCAAGGCTTCAAATTCACATGCTTCAACAACTTAATTTCAAGTGTTTATCAATCACAATTGCACTCTAAATCAACACTTTCAATCAAGAATATTGAGGTTCAATTAGTCTTAACACAACTTCATACAAATAAATTCCACACAAGATTTCACCAAATCAACACTTTTAACATGCTCAAATTCTACCCTCAATTGCACCATAACAACACCGAAATTCAATGAGCCCATATGTATACTTCAAAATTAAACTAAAGTCCATACTTCATACAATATCAATTTCACAAAAATTCCACACTTCAACGTAGAACAAATCATGAAAATTTTGAATGCAATGTCGAATAAGAACTTTAACAATTCAACAATCAAATCCAATCCAAACTAAGTTAAATCCACTCACCCAATCTTGAATAATCATAAGCAACACAATTTGAGAATAAAAAGTGAGAGGAATCGTACCTTTGTTGGACATGGTGCGAGTGTGGTGAAAAGCAGCAAAAACCCCAAAGATTCGAGTGAAAATCCTAAATCGGACTTGCAAATCCTCGAATTCGGATGTGGAAGTGTGTGGAAAGATGGATTTAGGTGTAGGAAAGAATTTGGGAGGAAGGACTTACGGTTATGGATTGGTGCTCAAAAAAGAGTGACGGGAATGTGTCGAGTGGAATGAAAAACTAACCTTTAAAATCTGATTTTGGACTCCACTCGACTTAGCTGGTGAAGTCGAGCACTGGGTGCAAGTTGAGCAACCCTTGCTTTGCCCTTAAAATCATACTGCTCGACCTTCATTCGACTTGCACAAACTGGTCGAATGGGTGTTGGAAGTCGAGCAACATGCCTAGTCGCGCCCCCTGATCTCATCTATTTTGCTCGATCTCCGTTTGACTTGGAGTTCTGGTCGAGCAAACTCTCTGTAAGTTCTGTACATTTTGCTCGACCTATGCTCGAGTTGGCACTTCTGGTCTAATAACTCTCGTGAAGTCGAGCAGAGCCACTATAAGTTCTGTGTATTTTGCTCGACCTCTGCTCAACTTCTTCTCCTTGATCGAGCAACCGTGTAATGGTCAAACAACAACCTGACTTCTTGAGAATTCGTACTCCTCTCATCTCTTTCTGCAATATTCAACTCTAGGACAACACTAAGTATCAAGATATCCATGAATCAAGCAAGAGATCCTCTTTAAACTATATAGAATCATGTGTAACTCCGCAATGACAATAAAAAATAAAACATCACTAAACACTAGGCAAATTATAAAAAATCGATACATCAAAACCGGTTAAAGTTTTAATATACCATAAAAAATCAACTCCCCTAGCAAACATTATAAAGAAAAGATTATACTCTCCGCGCTATGTGAGGTAAGTACATCACACCCACCCAAACTTAGTAGAAACTAAAGAGGAAACGAAGTTTGCAAAAAGATATAATTTCCGAATAATAAGCACGTCGAATATAAAAATTTCTTACTCACACGAATGAAAATAAAGCAATAAAACGGGAGGGAAAGCACCAACAGGCACCCTTGTTTAACGTCGGAGAGTCACGATGGTACCAATCTAGTGCAAGGTATCTTCTAAGACGATGCAAGCATCATCCGGCGACTTGTAATGCTTCAATCGATGCCCATTCGCAACGATAATGTCCACATCTTTGTCCATAAGCTCAAAACTTCCCCCTCCACAGGCTCTATGGATAATGAACGGCCCCGCCCACTTTGATTTCAATTTCCCTGCGAAGAGCTTCAAACGAGAGTTAAAAAGTAATATCTCATCACCTTGCTTGAACTCCTTGTATGAGATCTTTGAATCATGCCATTTCTTCATTCTTCCTTAAAGATCTCTGAATTCTTGTAAGTACGATTTCTGAACTCGTCCAATTGATTGATAAGAGTCATCCTCAACTCCTTTTGATCCTTTAAGCACAAGTTCAAACTCCTCAATGCCCAAAAAGCTCGGTGTTGAATCTCTACGGGTAAGTGGCACGATTTCCCATAGACAATTTGATACGGTGACCTATCCAACACTGTCTTTTAAGCAGTCTGGAACCCCCACACAACATCATCGAGCTGCATAGCCCAATCCTTCCTATTGGTTCCGACTACTTTCTCTAAAATTTGCTTCACTTGTCGGTTGGAGACTTCGGCTTGCCCATTCGCTTGAGGTAGATAGGGTGTAGTAACCCTATGCTTGAAACCATAATCCTTAAGCACCTTTTCAAGAAGTTTATTGATGAAGTGAGTACCTCCATTGCTTACTAGTACACTAGGAACTCCATATCGGGCAAAGATATGTTTCTTCAAGAAAGATAAAACAGTCCTTGAATCATTCACGCGAGTGGAAATGGCTTCCACCCACTTAGAAACATAATCCACTACTAAAATAATGTAGAAAAACCCATTAGATGGGGGAAATGCCCCATGAAATCGATCCCCCATACAGTTAAGATCTCAACAACAATGTTTGGCTGAAGTGGCATCTCATCTCTCCTACTTATGTTCCCCATCCTTTGACATCTATCGCATGTAGCCACATAGGTCTCGCAATCTTTAAACAAGGTAGGCCAATAAAGAGCAGATTGAAGTACCTTCGCTGTCGTCTTTTGAGCTTTGAAGTGCCCCTCATTAGGTTGTGCATGGCAAAAATCAAGATCGCTCTCCATCTCCATCTCAGGCACACACCTACGAACTATGGAATCCGTACATATCTTGTTGACAAACGGATCATACCATATAAAAGTCTCAACTTCCCTCTTGAATTTTGCATGTTGATATCGGATCTCTTGGAATTTCTCCTACGACAATGTAATTCACATAATCCGCATACCATGGATCCATCCCTTGGGCAGCCACCACACATGCTCTCTCTGCTCCTTCAACAAACACCGCCATGATCTTCTTATCAGGGAGCATCTCTTCTATGTAATCAAAAGAATCATCACTATGCTCTCTTGTCTCCAACCTCGATATGTGATTTGCCAAAACGTTTTTCGTACCCTTCTTATCTCGGATCTCCATATCGAATTCCTGCAGAAGAAGAATCCATCTATTGATCCTGGGCTTCGTTTCCTTCTTTTCAATCAAGTATCGGATCGCAGAATGATCCGTGTAAACTATAGTCTTCATGCTCGAAACTTACTGAACACATACACCACAACTAGAAACTCCTTTTCAGTCACCGTGTAGTTTTTTTGTGCAGCATCAAAAGTCTTACTCGCATAGTAAATGGCACAAAACTTCTTATCCCTCAACTGCCCAAGCACCACTCCAAGTGCTAAGTCACTCGCTGTTGGCATTCGATCATTTGGTTAACTTGAACCGTTAGGGTTCCATACATTTCTAACAGGCAGCAAAAGCAAGTAAACATGAAACGCATTACCTTTCACCAGGGTTTGTTGGAGAAGATGGATTCTCGCCGGCAGCCTACGAAGTCCCACGAGAATGGCCATAACTTCCTCATCTGATATCGGAATTGAGTGATCTACGCACTAAAATGATCCTCTCTTCCATGGCTTTTCGGGATCTGTATGATTTTATAAAATTCGTACAAGTTGGCATATAGCAGTAGCAAACAAACTTCTGATCTTCTGCTGTATTCCCAAGTTCGATCTCGACGTCGTGTGGGTGATGATCCTCAAGATCTTCTCAATCTGCTATTCCGTCTACCACCCTCTTTAGATGTTAGATGTGTCTTACTTAGGGTTAGAACAGCTGAGATGACTTATACATGGGCTACAACAGGGACCAGAAGGAGAAATAAGAGTTTGGCCTCCATTGGGCTTAAGTATCCAAGCTTAGCCCAAAGCATATACTTAAGTCCAAAAATAATAATATATACCACTAAAATATTATTACTGCACTACCGTTCTAATCCCATAATTACATTATGGGCTCCTTCTTATTATAAGCCCGTTAATCTCACCATGTTTAAGATATACAATGTATATTAATTAATTAAGTTACTGACAACTCCATTAATTAATATCTCATTCGAGAGTAGTACCAATCAACCTCATTATCATGCCGAAATAAATCCACCTGCAGGGTTTACATGATAATCTTTATGAGCTCCTCAAGGGGACATCATCAACCTATGGCGGACACGGATTTCTTCTACAATCAACAGCACACCATAGAGACAACACTACTTCCCAACCCACCGAGTTTGTTGATTTAATTACATGTAAATCTCACCCATTGATGAATAAAAGAAATACATACTGCCCTACATATCGAGGTTATTGTATAGGGATTAAGAGCATGAACATCCATAATAACAGGGATCAAGTTCTTCTATAATTTAGTATAAGTCAAATGATCTCAAGTGGTCCTGCTCAATACACACAAAGTGCACTAATGTGATTCTATAACCAAGACAAGCTAATACCAAACCACACCACAACCATCCCGATAGAGAGTCACTGTCTATCTCGGTTGTGAGCATCTGTTTATACTTTATAAGGAAATCGATAATATGATCTTCCGCGTGTTGTCGCACAACATATTATCTACAGTATAAAGTAAGCAGACTATTGCATCGTGCATATAAATTATAAGACGCAATCATTTGATCATATGATTCTCATTTCAAATATATTGTTATAACATTGTTCATACTAAAACTAGACTTTTAGTATACAATCCAACAATCTCCCACTTATACAAAAATCTCCAACAATCTCCCAGTCCCACTCACGACCATTAAAAGCTCTCGCCTAAGGCCCTCGTAAATGGATTTACTAGGTTATCATCCGATGCAATATAGGCGACAACAACCTTTCCTCAACATACGATTTCTCGTAACAGGTGGTACTCGCGCTCTATGTGTTTAATTGCTTATGGACTCGTGATTCCTTCAAGTTTGCAACTGCACCATTATCATCAAAATAAATTGTGATAACCTTGGGCAAACTTAGAAACACTTCCAAGTCTATCATGAAGTTTCTAGAGTCATACAGATACTTTGGCTGCCTCATAGGCTCCATTTTATCATCTTTCCATGATGGAGTCCAGAGTCCGAAATATATTTTTATATAACACTCCTCCATATTATGACTCAACTTCCTAAAATTAAACACATAACCTTTGAGGTGGATTTACTGTCGTCACTATCTGATTTGAAAAATTCGAATCTACGTAACCCATAAGAAGCAATGAATCTGTTCGGTAAGTCCACATATAATTTCTACCTTTTCAAGTACTTCAAAATTATGTGTTACCACAGTTCAATATTCTTATTTTGGGTTACCTTTGATACCCACTGTCTATGCCATTGGCAATACAGTTATATATTCTCGTGCATAGTATTCTTTTGATTAAACTTCCTTATTCGCCGAAGCATAAGGAACCACTTTCATCACCTTTATCTTCTTTTGTGTCTCAAGACATATTTCCTTAGATAAAGTTACATGCTAAAACAAATAAGGATCCTATCATCTCATGAAGCTTGAGACAAGCATAACATCCTTTCTTGTGATCCGTATTACCGTGATCAAAAGGATATTTTTGCTCTTCTTAAGTCCTTCATTTCATACTGCTTTATTAACCATACCTCATACGCCTGACAATACTCTTTCATTGTCTCCAATGAGCAATATATCAACTACGTATAATACAAGAAATACCACCACGTTTCCGTCACTTTCTTCAATACACAAGATATATTCGAGCATTGATTAAATCCATATCACTGGATTTCTTCATCAAAATGGATGTTCTATAATCTTGAAGCTTGCTTTATTCTATCGATGGACATTTTTAAGCTTACTATCAAAATGTTCTTAGCTCTTTGCAATGAATCACTCTGGTTGCTTCACATAGATGTTTTCCACAAGACTTCCAATCAGGAAAGCTGTCTTGACATCTATTTGCTATCCCTCATATTCCATATGAGTAGCAACAGATAAAAGAGTCCGGATCGACTTAGGCATAGCTACCGGCGAACAGGTTATTTCATAATCGAACCCTTTCTTTCTGAGTATACCTTTTCGCAACAAGCTTTGCTTCCAAGGTTTTCACCTTACCATATGATCCTCTTTTATTTTGTATGACCACTTCCAATGGCATTTACACCATATAGTGGTTCTACAAGCTCCCAAATCTAATTTTGAATTCATCGATTCTATTTCAACATCATTGCACTTGCTAAGATGTCGCATTTCAATCTTGTAGTGCTTCATCGTATCCGTAGGTTCATTCCATGTTTACTAGGGACCAAGTCTCACGACTCTCTCAAAACTTATATTTTACAGGTTGTCGAACAACCCTCAAACTACGACAAGGCACTACACGCAATTGTGTATCGGACATGACACGCGTTGCAATTTACCTTGTGGTATATCCTCTTGTACAATTGGTACTAATACTTTGTATTTACCCTCTCACTTCCTTTAGAAAAATTTATACATAGGTTTTATGATTTAATACATAGCCCTTTTTCCAAAAAACTAGTGTTTATGTTAACAATCACCCTTCGATCTTTTGGACTAAATAAATCATCACTCTTTATTTTTCTAGGATATCCCACAAACAGACAAATGTTATACGACATGCTGTTCTAGGGCATATCCATAAAATGAATTTAATAATTTCAAATAACTCATCATCTATCTGTCTAATCATTTTCATAAGAGTCTTTCTCTTATTAAGTTTAGAAGACGAGTTATTAATTACTATTTGTTGCATCCATAGGATAAACATGATTTAAGAGTACAAATTGTCCACCAACGTACAACAACAGATTATAGTTCTATCCCTCATCACTATGACCATGTCATTTAAATGAAATGGAGTATCCATCCGTAAATGCATAGAAACTGAAATTAAATTATTTCTTTGAAAACGTATGTAAAGACAATTTCTCATAATCAAGCATCTATTAATATCATGAGATAAATAAATAACTCTCACTGCAATAGCCACTACTCTCGTAGTATACCCATGTACTCAATAATAATATCATCATCACTTAATTACACGCTTTTAGTGATTTTGGTATCTACACACAATGTGTTAGCAGATGCCATCACTAATCATGCTTAAACGACTAGTGAATGAGATATTAACCTTGTTCACCTCTTGATGAAATTAGATTTACTTCGCCATGTGTTTTGTCAGAAGTTCCCCACCATATACAACGTATCGTATTTCAGGTAGAACTTACTCAAAACATCCAGGCAAATTACAGAGAATTAAATTGACCTATGTTTCCCTTCAATTTCTACTCCAAGTTTTTCAATTCATTCATCAGGTCAACCATGACCTCCCGTCTATCTAACTTAATCAAGTATCTGAAGAGTCGCATGAGACCATCATATTTCTATGAACTTCTCACCTCTTCACTAGAGACTTTAAAAGGCATCATGGGATATCCTTAGTGAGAACACACTTATATTTTCCTAAACAGTAATATTTAAAACCAAGATTCTTTTCTAATCATCTAACTTTGGACCAGTAAATATATTTTCTTTTATTTAGCAATAAGTAAAATGAAACCATTTGAAATTACAGAGAATTACAAATGAATACACCGATCAAATCTTCGAATTTTATCCATTTATATTGATTTCCTCAAAACAATATAAAATTAAAATTCACCGACATCTCAAGCACCGTGAGTCTGCAAGCCACGTTAGTGTGGACGTTTACAAACCCGAACATTTACAAAAGAAGGTTTTACCCATTAATTTCATTCGTCACCTAACCTCATGTTAAAATAATTAATAGTCGGTTCCTCTTTAGCCATGCAAGTAATAGCAGTGATTCCATTGAGGAGGATACTAATTATTTACATCTAAGTGTACACCATTATTTGATCCCAAGTCCGCTGTCCAAGCTTATGTGCCTTACTGTTGGAGAAATACACACGCGCTCAGATAACTTTCTACAACCATCAATTATATAAGTTTGTACCAGTGAAACGCATATAAGCTCATCCGTTAGGGATGAAGGCACTATAGCCAACGCGTAAGTCCATATGCATCACATTACAAATAATAATTATTTAAAGAAGTCTGTACTAGTGATCCGTGAATAAACTCATCCGTTAGGGAGGAAGACACTATAACCGACGCGCAAGTTTAGTCACATCACTTTACAAATCAATATGGAGGCCACGGGAATTAATTTCCAATCCCCTCTCCCACTTAGTTATTTAACACCGAGAGTTTTTACATGTATATAATATTCAAGAATAAAATATACAACCTAGCATGCTCCTATTACGACAAATAAGGCAGTAAATCAAGTAGAACATGCATCCAATCCAAATATATAATAATAATTGACAAATAAAACAATTATATCAATTATATATAAGGAAATAAAAATTTCCAAATATAAGTGGTTGACTTGGTCAACTTATCAAGCAATTAAATATGTGATTTGTCCAAGAAGATAACTTGGGCCCAAAGCCAAACAACCCATAATAGTATGCACAGGCCCAAAACTTCCCTGCCTTTTCACCCTCACACAGGGATTCATACATCCGAAGCTGCCTCTCCAGCCTCGCAAGCGCCGCCCAAAAAGCTGTTCGCCGGAACTATATTGAACATCTGTTTCCAGCCACATCTAGGCCAGTCGAAAAAAACTGACTACCGCTGGAAAACGTGCTTCCATGCTGCAAGATTCCTTTCGTGCAGCAGCTCGCCATAAAATATCTCACCGGCCATGCCATTGCCCGTCGGAAGTCTCGTTGCCAAGCTTACCCACTGCCAACTGTAATGCCATGGCTGCTCCGATTCCTGCTCATCGTGCACGCCCACTGTATGCCTGTCGTGCGCTGAGAAGCCCAGCAACATGAGCGCCCGCCAGTAGTCAGCGCCAATACTCGTCGCCCGTCAGCCACACCCATCTCGTGCGGCCATGCGATAAATTCCAAGCAAGCATGCTCGCCGTCAACCCTACGCACGGATAACTCCGAGCAGCCATCAACACCTGTCAATTAAACCACAAGATCGTGCCACCAGCGTGCTTACCATATCGAGTGTAGGCGATACTCTCTCACAACCGGCGGGCTGGTGTAATGGTTCAGCGGCTCGTCAATGCCCAGAAGCATGTAAGTCACATTCATGCCTCGCCTGATATATCACCCGCCACAAGTCTTGCCGCCAGCGTGTGCCCAGCCGTGCAGCAGACTGAGCCCCCACACTTCTGTTCCTGGTCGTTAAGCTCACCATCCGCAAAACCAATCGCTTGAAAACTTGGAGAACTCGCCCGGAAATCACACGGACTCGCCTAGAACTGCTGATTGACTCGCCACGGATGCCATGTGACCAGCTCCAAACTTGGTCGTGACTCGCTCGGACAAGCGTCAGACCAGCCTGGATATGCCACTGCCATCTTGCCGCCAGCATGCTGGGCTGCTTGAAAACTCCACCAACAATGCCACCGACAAATCACCCCTGCATCCATCATCTCCGGTCGCCAATGATGCAGTCGCATACCACCGGGATTCTTTCCATCACAGTCGTTGTCTTGACAAGGCCCTAGCCACCGCATGCAGCCGCTGCGGACTCTACAAGTTTGTTGACCAACAGAGTCCGTCGATAGCCAAGCACGCCATCGGTGACCTGCCCAGCAACTTTTACCAGCAATTGATCCATGGAGTCGAGCCATCATCATCCATGTTACACCAGTGTCGAAATTCCATTCGCTCACTTACGATCACCCAAAATTCTCCTGTCAACTGCGCCCCAAGAGATCCCACGGTGCAATTGCAACGTGAAGCCCTTTCACCGTGTATTACCATCAGCCATCGTGGTTCCCACAACATCACGATGTCACCAGTGCCTTTTGACAATCCGGTTCACTGCTTGCAGCTTTGTCGTACGTCGGCAACCCACGCCTCGTGGTGTGCCACCAGCCTTTTACTCAAGCCCGTCATCACGGTGATTGTGTACTCGTGTCCAATTAGAGTATTCAATAAGAAACTTTCTAAACCCTAATCACATTGAACACATAAACCCTAGCCTAACGTGTCACGCTTCACCACGAAATCTAAGCTCTGATACCAATTGTTGGCATTCGATTGTTTGGTTAACGTGAACCTTAGGGTTCCATACATTTTTAACAAGCAGCGGAAGCAAGTAAACATGAAACGTATTACCTTTCACCAGGGTATATTAGAGAAGATGGATTCTCGCCAGCAGCCTGCGTAGTCCCATGAGAATGGCCACAAGAATGGCCATAAAACGATCCTCTCTTTCGTGGCTTTCTGTCAGTATATCACACGTCGAATTCCGAGGTCTGTACGATTTTATAAAATTTGTACAAGTTGTCGGACAATAACAAAAAATAATCTTCCGGCCTTCTGCTGTATTCCGAAGTCCGATCTCGACGTCGTGTGGGCGACGATCCTTAACATCTTCTCAACCTTCTGTTCCGTCTACCCTCTTCACATGTTAAGCGTGTCTTACTTAGGGTTAGAACAGCTGAGATGACTTATATATGGGCTACAACACGGACCAGGTGGAGAAATTAGAGTTGGGTCTCCATTGGGCTTAAGTATCCAAGCTTAGCCCAAAGCTTATACTTAAGTTCAATAATAATAATATATACCACTAAAATATTATTACTGCACTACCGTTCTAATCCCATAATTACTTTATGGGCTCCTTTTTATTATGAGCCCGTTAATCTCCTTATGTTTAAGATATACAATGTCCATTAATTAATTAAGTTACTGATAACTCCTTTAATTAATATCTTATCCGAGAGTAGTACCACTCAACCTCATTATCATGCCGGAATAAATTCACCTGTAGGGTTTACATGATAATCTTTATGAGCTCCTCAAGGGGACATCATCAACCTATGACGGACACGAATTCCTTCTACAATCAACAGCACACCACAGAGACAGCACAACTTCCCAACTCACCGAGTTTGTTGATTTAATTATATGTAAATCTCACTCATTAATGAATCAAATAAATACATGCTGCCCTACGTGTCGAGGTTATTGTATAAGGATTAAGAGTACGAACATACATAATAACAGGGATCAAGTTATTCTATAAGTCAATATAAGTCGAACGATCTCAAGTGGTCCTGCTCAATACACACAAAGTGCACTAATGTGATTCTATAGCCAAGACAAGCTAATGCCAAACCACACTACAACCATCCCGATAAAGAGTCCCCGTCTATCTCGGTTGTGAGCATCTGTTTATACTTTATAAGAAAACTGATAATATGATCTTCCGCGTGTTGTCGCACAACTTATTATCTACAGTATAAAGTAAGCGGACTATTGCATCGTGCCTATAAATTATAAGATGCAATCATTTGTTATAACATTGTTCATACTAAAGCTAGACTTTTAGTATACAATCCAACACTCACATCACACATAAGTACAAACATCTGAGTCCAATCCGGTGTGATCAAGATAGGTACAGTAATAAGCGTCTCTTTCAAAACCTGAAAAGCTATTAGACACCCTTCATCAAACACAAAAGGAACATCCTTTTCAAGTAAATGAGACAAGGGCTTAGAGTATTTCGAGAAGTCTTTTATGAATCTTCTATAGAAATTGACGTGTCCAAGGAAGGACCGTACTCCCTTTTCATTAGTAGGTGGTGGAAGCTTCTCGATCGCCACCACCTTTGCTCTATCCACCTGCAATCCCTTGGCCGAAATATGATGCCAAGAACAATCCCTTCTCTCACCATGAAGTGGCACTTCTCCCAATTCAAGACAAGATTAGTTTCTTGGCATCTCTTCAAAACAGTAGCAAGGTTAGATAAACAAATATCAAAGGAGGAACCAAACACATAAAAATCATCCATAAACACCTCCATGATCTTTTCTATCAACCCGTCAAATATGGCCATCATGCAAAGCTGAAATGTAGCAGGCGCATTACACAATCCAAAAGGAATCTTTCTAAAGGCAAAAGTTCCATAAGGGCAAGTAAAAGTAGTCTTTTCTTGATCCTCAGGTGCAATCATAATCTGATTATAACCCGAGTACCCATTCAAGAAATAATAGAACTCATACCCTGCAAGATGTTCAAACATTTGATCCATGAAAGGAAGGGGAAAATGGTCTTTGCATGTATTTTCATTTAGTTTCCTATAATCCGTACACACATGCCATCCCGTAGGAATCCTAGTGGCTAATGACTCACCATCCTCGGCTTTCACAATAGTCATGCCCCATTTTTAGCTACAACATGCAATGGACTTACATGGGGACTATTACTAATGGGATAAATAATTCCTGTATCGAGCCACATTAGGATTTGTTTCCTAATCACTTCTTGAATAGCGGGATTCGCCCTCCGCTGATTCTGAATGCTACTCTTGGCCTCATCTAACAATCTTATTCTATGCATGCAATATGAAGGACTAATACCTTTTAAATCATCAAGAGACCAACTAATCGCAGACTTATACTTCCTAAGCACATCTAACAATTCCTCAAGTTGATCATCATCAAGGGAAGAAGATACAATCACCGGATATTTTCCATTGTCGCCAAGATAGACATACTTCAAGTGCTCCGGTAGCGGTTTCAACTCCTCTTTCTTTTCTTCTTGAGGTGCGCTCTCTCTATCCAAAGACAAGTACTTCCTAGTCCACTTGACCTCTTCAACCTTTTTCCTTTCCGATTGATACCTGCCATTACCCAAATCAAGCAAGTTTTCAAGATAATCAATAAATACCTCGTTGGAGAATTCATCTAGCTCCGTGGTGGGAAAAGTAAGAGACTCCATCAAGCATGTCTCAAGAGGATCCTTAGAAAGAATCAAAGACATGTCTTTCTTCACGATCTCCTCCACCACATCTATACTATGGCACTGCGTCTCCATCGGCATCTTCATTGCTTTGTCGAGGTTAAACAAAACCTCTTCTTTATCTATCCTCAGCCGTAGCTCACCCTTTTGCACATCAATCATATCTCCCGCGGTTGCAAGGAAAGGTCTCCCCAAGATAAGAGGGACATTATCCTTGTCATCTTCCATCTCAAGCACAAGAAAGTCTACAGGAAAGACAAACTTTTCTACTTTGACAAGAACGTCTTCAATCACACCCTTATGGAAGGTCATAAACCTATCCGCTAGTTGTAGAGCCACCGATGTGGGAGTTAACTCCCCCAAACCAAGCCTTTTAAAGATAGACAATGACATCAAATTAATACTTGCCCCAATATCGTACAAGGCTCAACGTGCCGGCCCCTTTCCAATTTCACATAGAATAGTAAAGCTTCCCAGATCTTTCAACTTAGCTGGCAGCTTCCTCTGAATGATCGAACTGCAATTCTCTTACAAATTCACTGTTTCAATTCCATTCAAGCTTCTCTTCTTCAAAAGTATATCCTTCAGGAAACGGGCATAATACGGCATCTCCAAGATTGCTTCGGAGAAAGGAATGTTCAAGCTTATCTTACTCATGATATCTGAAAGCCTCTTGAACTTTTCTTCGAATCCCTTTTTGATAAGCTTGAAATGAAATGGTAGGTATCTTTGTTTTGGGAATCCCCCATTCATCACGTTCAACCTTTTTCGCTTTATCCTTTTTGTCTCTCAATCTCTTGGCTCTTTCCCATTTTTTTCTACTACTGTAAGCTTGGTATTCTGCTCTTGAGATGTAGCTAGAGTGTTCCGATCAATAGGCATCACATTCGGTATCGAATCGGACTCTGAACTGTGCTGCTAGACCTCCGCTCGACCAAATTGGACTGGTTGAGCAGATTCAGTTTGGTTGAAAAACTTAGCTGATCACGTACTCTATTCCTTGAAGTGTTGATCGACCTCCATTCGACCAAAATGGTTTGGTCAAACAGATGGGTTTTGGTCGAGCAATCTGTTTAATCGTAAGTTCTCGTCCCCCTGTTGTTGCTCGACTTCCGTTCGACCTTGGTGTTCTGGTCGAACGATTTTGTGTAAGTCGAGCGGATTGTAAGAAAACATAGTATCGTAATTCTATTTTTTTCAGAAATTATTCGACCTCTGCTCGACCTGATTGTCAGGTCGAACAACTCAAGTCTGGTCGAGCAACTCCTCTGCTCCCTTCGGTTTCACTTGCCGGCATCATCGGACCTTCATATTGCGTTCCCGACCTCAATGTGATGGCATGACAAGACTTTGGATTCTCAATACTTTGAGATGGAAACTTTCCCTTCTCAATAGTTTGAGTCAATTTGTTTACGTTTCTAGCCGTCTCCCCCATCAACAACGTAAGATCTTTCAATTGTGTAGACAAATCCTTATGATTATCATCAATCTTCTTTTCTAACTTAGCCTCTAGACGATCCACTCTTGCATAGTTCCTCGCCATGTACCTGTTCACCGTATCCTTGAAACCCGGCTTCCCTTCTTCCATCTTAGCTCCCGGATCAACATCGATAGGAGGTTGCACTGTATTATTTGGATTGCTCCATGAAAACTCTGGCCTCCTTAGTTGTTGGTAATTACCCGGGGGACCACGATTGTTGTAATTCCCCTGATAATTCTGGTTTCCTTGATTTGGGTTGATAGTTCCTTAAATACTTTGACTAATGACATAGTTTGCCTCCTCGATCTCCTCTTGTCTAGCTTCTTCATAGCCACCATCCTGCTGCATCATTGGGACTCTCTGCGATATATCCGTGATCTGCTTTTGCTGAGACTCAAGTAACTTGTTGATATTAGCCAAGCTAGAGATGATCTCATCATCTCTTCTCGACTTTACCATAGTATGCTCCACCTATGCTACTTTACCAAGGACATAAGTGCCTCTCACTCTACCAGTCGGCCAATCCCTTGAATTCATCGAAATATTCTCGAAAAGCTTCTCGGCCTCAATGGATGACTTCGTAAGCAATGCTCCATTAGAAGAAGCATCAAGTAACACACGAGAATCGCAATCTAACTCATTGCAGAATATACTGATATATTGAGCCTTAGATAGCCCATGCTGTGGACACTTACGAAGCATGTACTTGAACCTGTCCCAAGCTTCATGAAACTTCTTATTACCATGGATAGCAAATTGATTGATTTCTTGCTTCATCTTGAACACCTTTGAAGGTGGCATGTATCGCTCCAAGAATTTCACATTCAGCAGCATCAAGATTATCGTACCAATCTCTCGCTTTTTCATTCAGCGAGAACTTAAACAATATGATCTTCCTCGCATCCTCATGAGCTCCTGCATCTTTTTGTGTACTTGCATATCCAAGGAACTTATTTAGATGTTACTGAGGATCTTCAAAGGTCCCTCAGAGAAGGGACTACTTTCAATCATGGTAATAAGAGCAAGATGTAAATCGAAATCGGCTTCGATCCCTCTTGCTCCTAATAACCTGCATTGCCCCCTCCGTTGTTCTTAAAGACTTCACGGATGGCAAGTGTATCTGGATTCGCTGCCATGTTGACTGTCTCTACTTCCAAATTAACTTCAGTTGCAGTTTCAATCATTTGCGAATTCAGCACGTCAATTTCAACTCCTAAATCAAGAGCCTCAGTAGGGTCTATGTTCTTGTTCTTATTCTTCTTCTACTTTTTCTTCCTCAATGATGCTCCAATTTCCAGATTATAAGGCTCTAATGTACCTATTTTAGATCTCGTGAGCATACACCTAAAAACAATAACTGTTAGAAATCGAAGACAAGAATTACATAATCTCAATTAAACTAAAAATAATAAACTAATAATTAATGCCGTCCCCGGGTAACGGTGCCAAGAACTTGATGAGCATTTTCTCAACACACAAAATTAATCCTCAAATATAAGGATATCAATTTTAGTCTCGATAGGTGACCAAGTGATTATCGAACCAGAGGGATGGATTAATATCAATTTAATTATATTCTAATTAACTAAGACTATGTTGGCAAATTAGTTTGGAATAGTTACGAAACTAAATAGCATATAATTTAAATAACGAATTAGATAAGCAAGCAATAGAGATAATACGATTGTGATCAAGTAAGAAATTAGGTAGTACTTCGGGTCATCCAGTTTCACTTATTAATTTTCTTTCCATGTGTTGATGTCTGACTCTGCCTTGTGGTCTATGGACGCATCACTAAACCATGCAAATTTACTCTATAGACACAAACAAACAAGCGTACGACACATGTGAATATCATCGAAATAAGAGATATAATTCACCCCTCTTTCTAGGTACTATCAGTATCAATTATTTTCCGTGCACTTAGTACTCTAACCCGATATGATCTCCGTTTATATTACTATGAAGTTATACTCCTTATCCTACTTATTAACCCGAATAATATTCAATTAACAAGTATCTATATAAGATAGTTCTAATAGGGCTTCGGAATCCCTTCACTTAGAATTATATCATGTAATCCTACTCAGCAGTGAACGCACTCAATCAATAACCAAGCTATGTATTCAGACTCTATGCAATAGTTAATGATGCACAAAACGACCGTGAGCATAAATTATAAAGGCACAATCTCATGTAAAATTAACCACAAGTAGTGTTGTACGGAGTTTACACATGGAAATTCAATTAATTCATAAAACTTTCATAACTATAGAACTACCGGAGCGGCTCTAGCCTATGATTGATCTAGGAACAATCATGGTTAATTGGTGTGATCTTAATTGACGCGCCAGACGAACCTCTCTTCACGATTCCTTCGGACGATGATAGGGTTTCGGTGGTGGATGGATGATGAATGATGTGTCGTCTCTTTTTCTCCTGTGAAGGCTCTTCTTTTATACTTGTGGAACCTCCTTATAGGCTTAAGATGGGCTTTTGCTTGAGGCATGCGTCAAATTTGGTAAGAGAACTCTAAAATTACCATAAAAAGAAACAGCGAGAATTCGCTCGACCACACCTGGACAAGTCGAGCAAGGCTTCCAAATCGAGCAAGGGTAGAGCAAACTCTCTGTACAAGTTTGCACATTTTGCTCGAGTTGCCATCATCTGCTAGACCAGAGTGATGCTGGTCGAGCAATCTCTCCAAGTCGAGCAAGCTCTTTGTAAGAATTGCGCATTCTGCTCGACTTGACACCTCCGCTCGATCAATGTTGGTCGAGCAATGCTTAGAAGTCGAGAAACCCTCGGAAATTACCTCAAAAATCGTGTCTTCCAATTCCAAGCCCTTTGATGAGCGTTCTCTCAACACAAAATTGATCCCCAAGTATGAAGGATACCAATTGTAGTTTCGAAAGATGACCAAGTGAATATCGAACCCAAGGGGCGGATAATTATTAATTTAATTATGTTCTAGTAGACTAAGACCATGTAGATAAATTCAATGATGGTGATATTGAGATTAAGTAACAACTATTAAAAAAAATATCAAGTAAAAATAACAAGAAGAAGAGATAAGTGAGTTGTGATCAAGTAAGAAAGTATGTAGTTCTTCAGGTCATCTAGTTCCCCTTATTAATTCATCTTTCGTGTGTCGGTGTCCGACACTGGCTTGTGGTTTATGGACGCATCACTAAACCATGCAAATTCACTCTATAGACACAAGTAAATATGCGTATGACACGTGTGGATATCCTTGGAGCAAGAGATATAATTCACCCCCTTTCTAGGTACTATCAGTATTAATTATTTCCCGTGCACTTAATACTCTAACCCGATATGATCTCTCTTTATAGGTACTATGAAATTATACTCTTTATCCTACTTATTAACCCGAATATGATTCAATTAACAAGTATTCATATAAGATAGTTCTAATAAGACTTCAGAATCCCTTCACTTAGAATTATAACATAAAATCTGCTCAGCAGTGAACGCACTCAACCAATATCCAAGTTATGTATTCAGACTCTACACAACAATTATTGATGCACAAAACGACCGTGAGTATGGATTAAAAATGTGCAATCTTATATAAAATAAACCACAAGTAGTGTTGTATGGAGTTTACACACGAAAGATAAATTAACTCATGAAACCTTTATAACCCTAGAACTGCCGAAGCGGCTCTAGCCCATGATTGTTCTAAATATAATCATGGTTAGTTGGACCGATCTTACTTGAATCTCCAGCGGAACCTCTCTTGCAGCCCCTACGGATGATGGATGATCTCTCAAGGGTTGGTATTCCTTCTCTTGATCGATTCTCTCTTCAACGTCAAAACGACTCTCTCTACTGCTGCATAAGCCTTCTATTATACTTGTAATCGCACCTCCCAGGCCTGGAATGGGCTTTTTAAGTGATCACACGCATTGAGGGTGTAAAAATACGGATATGGTAAGTTTCTGAGGCTCAATTCAACCTCACTGCCAGGTCGAATTCTCCCCTCCAGGTCAAATTGGAGGTCGAATTGGCCTACTGTAAGTCCTAAGTGCTTGATTCGACTAGATGCCCTGGTCGAATTGAAGTGACGAGGTCTAATTGGCATCTCCGCTAATTAATTTGACCTCGATTCGACCTGATGCCCAGGTCAAATCCCTCTGTCGTGGTCGAATCCACCTTCTGCTCGTGTTATGCTCCCAATTCGATCAGCAAGCCTGGTCGAATTCTCCTCCAACAGGTAGAATTGACCTCCTGCTTCGCCCAAACGGATGGCCACGACTTCCTTTCTTCTGTTTTCAACACTTCCACTCCGATTTCCTTCGAAAAACCACCCAAATGGCTTCAACAACACCTGATCCGTGACTTTTCACAATATATATCGGTTTACAACTTATTACAACCTTCAAACACTTCATAATAGCACAAATTCAGGCCTAAGATTCGGGAATTTACACACTCATCAAACCCCCAAACTTACATGTTGCTCGTCCCGAGACAATGCAATCAAAACAAAGAGTCATGTATAATTCACGAAGATCACCAAGTACAACTCATATTACACATGCAATTTCACCAATTAAAAACAAATATTTCCTGCATCATATATATCATTCATGCAAAACATCACTCAATCATATTACCATTCGGAGTACTAAGTCATCTAGCTCACAAGATAAGTGTTTACTCTCTCACTCAAGTGCTCGTTGTACTTAACAGGTTAGTGTATATGCTCATACTCAATCCATACTTACGCGTAACCATAAGCTTGGCAAGGGTCTAAAAAATCAACTCACAATCAACTTATGACTAGGATCACAAAGGACTTGTTTTTGGGTTGTAATGTTGGCTCTTTTGAAAGGATAGGAAAATTTAGATAAAGTGACGCAAACACTAGTAGAGAGTTACCTTGGAGGTTCTTGCTTTCTTCACTCAGCTGCATATTCTCCTCCAATTTCTTCTCTTGCACTTGCAATTTTCAAACTTTCCTTCTCTTTCTTGCATCAACATCATTCTCCTTTTGCTCACTCAGGTACCGATTGTAGGCACTACCCTTTTTAAATAATAATCGGGGTACCAATTTCAGACACTACCCCTAAACAAGATTTAATCATACATTTCTCTTACTTTACTCAACCACAATTTATCTTCCTTCTTCTTCTTGCAACACTTATTCACCTCAACTCTCTACCAATGAATAGGGTATTTAAACAAAGCTCAAGTAAAGATTAAATAAGGCTCTTTTATTCGGCTTGCCAAAGAAAAAGCTTTTTTAAGGCTCAAACGGGGCTACCAAAGATATACATAATCAATGGGAAGGTAAAATTTGGCTAAGTAACTCAAGTAATCAAGAATGGCCTAAGATCATATCCTAGCAATTCACCAATTGTAAGTCTCACACAAGACTCCAAGCCAAGTTCTAGAATATGTTCATATGAATGATTCTCTTAAGAATAAACTATCATGATCAAGCATGATTAAAAGGCTCAAATTCTCACATGGGTAAATAGAATCCTAAGTACTCCTCATAGCACATAATCAAGATCAATTTCACAAGAACTCTACATACTTATCAAATTATGCATGCTTCTCATCAATGAAAATTAACACATGAATATATGAATGCACAAAATCCAAAAACCTATACATCATAGTCAATCATACAAGTGTCTCAAACAATCCAAATCATGCGTCGCAGTCAAACCTCACAATCCACATCAGAGATGATTAAATATGACAATATATAGTACATACCACTTACACAAGACACACCCAAACTGTAAAGATAAAAAGAAGAATGGAGATGAGATGACTCAGAGAACACAAAAAACCTGCCGCTCTACTCCTCCGGAGCATCATTATCCTCACCATCATCACCATCACTCATCTCATCAAGCCATCGCTCCACAACCCGGTGAAGATCACTAGTATGTTTATCCAATAAGTCAACACGATCACTCATCTTACCAACCCGCTCATCTATGGCCTTGTACCGATCATTAAGCGTGGCATAGTTGGCATTTGCGAGCGCAAGCTGTCTATTCGTCTCCTGTTGATTCGCGCTGATTGTGGTCAAATGCTCATTCATCTGACAAAACTGCTCTCGTGTATACTCATCTGGACCAGCCCACTGCTACTGCTGAGGCACGCCAGAATAGGACGAGGAACCCTCTCGTGCTGCTTAGGAATATCCATCTCCTGATACTCGTCCTCATCTCCATGCTTTGTGCTCGCTGCTGCTGTGGCTGCTGCTGTCTAGGTCAGAACTCACCCTGATCAACAATCTGCTGCAGCTCCTCAATCATACTGGCTGCACACATTGGGCCACTGTCCTCCAATGTCCTCTCGTCCGAACAGTAATGGACAAGGCAGTGTGTCTCAACGACCTCATCAACCTATTCCTCTCCTCACGAACAGTAGTCATGTTACTTATATCGAAGGGGAACATGAAAGTGAAGGGCTTAGGACCCCTCGTAAAGAACCAATCCCCATCTCGGAGATTCGCAAATCCTCTCTTTACACATGAAAACATCACCAAATCAGGCTCTCCAGGAAGAGGTGTGATGTCGCTGAAATCCATGCGATAATACTCAGCCACAGGTGTAAGCAATCCTCCTATATTCACCTTTTGAAACCCGAGGATCCTAAACCGGTTAAGTTGATAAATCAAATATGAACCCACATTGAACTTCACCCCGTTCAGCATGCACCATAAAGTGTAAAGCTCTCCTTTAGACACACAAATTCCCTCAGAGCGGGCAAATAGCGTGTTGCTCAACACCCTATCCATATAACGGAGTACTGGATTCCTGATCATCGAAGCACGAGCATCCTGAGTCTTAAAATCTCCATCCTCCCCAGGAATCTCTCGCCAAAACCTGTTAGCATTGAAGAATCCATTCTCGACCTGAGCAATCTCTGTAGGAGTCTGAAACACATTAAACTCCTCCGCAGACCACGTCCTCGTAACTCTCCCTAGCTGGAAGGTACACTCATAAGGAAATCCCATAGGATCTTTCTCAATCGTGATAGAACATATAACCTTAGCCGTCACATGGAAGTACGTTGGCTTCTTCAGCTCTATAAAATAACGGATCCCCACTTGGTCAAACATCCACAAGATATTCTCTCGGATCCTCATCGTGAGCATGACATCATCGTCCTGGTACCTTGTTCTCGCTATCTTCTCAGAAACTTCAGCCCACTTCTCCTTAATCTCATCCTACTCATTCATTTGGATCTTAAAGTTTACATGTAACCTCTCTTTAAGTCTCAACTTCTTTATCACCGTATCCTCATGAGTAGGCCTATCCTGCCTCTTCTTGGATTGAACTTCAACCTCCTTATCCTTTCTTTTTCCTAAAAACAATACTTCAATAACCACAAACAAGGAAAACAAACCAAGTAATTGACTAGCATCCTACTCTACTCAAGACTTCAAGTTTCAATGCATAATCAACAAAACCAAACTTGTTCCATTCACATCCAATACTCAACCCTCTTGCTTATTCACCATGATTCCAACACCAATCAAGCATAATAATCCAACAATCATAATCAACAACAAGCATGCTTCGTTAATTCAAGTAATTCGACATGAACAATCATAAGGAACTACTAAAATTCCACAATTCTAGTCCAACCAACATGCTTCTCAATCACACTCCTTAATCATTCAACAATTCACATAAAACTCAAGGTTCTAACATCAATTAAGCAATCAAATCGAACTAAACAAGTATTCATATGAAATTGTTCACAACATTCAACTATCACCATGAATTCTCAATAAAAACAAGTTTAATCAAATTACCCATACCAAAATCAACACATAGACATCAATCCTAGGGTAATAGAGTTGAGAAACATACCTTTTGTTCTCCCCATGGCTAAAATCGAACAAGTGAATGAACCAACAATATTCGAAATAAAACCCTAGTTTGCAACTAATTACGCCCAAAATGCAAAAAATCGAAATAAGTAAGGGTGGAATGTAGTTTAATCAGTGCAAAAATAAGTGGGATTGAAGATTAGAGGCAAGATTCTTCGATTAGGAGTGAATTCGAGTGGAGGTGGTGTGTAAAGTAATCGAATGATTTGAAAATCAGGGTTAAGAACACACTTACTGGCCCAATTCGACCTGTCTAAGAGGTTGAATTAACTTCATCATGGTCGAATTGACCTTCTGGACAACTTTCTCATTCAATTCGACCTCGATTCGACTTGCTCCCTGGTCAAATTAACATGTCTCATGTCGAATCCACACACTGTAAGATACAGGTCCTGATCGGTGTCATTTTCACCTAAATTTTAGTATCTTTTTATTATTTATTTTGTGTGTTTTTATTCATTTTGTATATCATTTAGTGGTGTTATATGAAGATATGGACATGTGTGCCTTGAAATGATAAATGTGTGATTTTCATGATTAAGTGCCTTAAATTGTGCTACATTTGTGAATATTTAGAGAATTGGTAAATTGGTGTAATTTGAGTGATTATTAGGTAAAAATGGATTCTAGACACGATAAAGAAGATGTGGAAAAAACAGAGCTCGATTTGAAGTTGAAACGAGGGAGAATGAGTCAATGCAAAATGCTGAAAAATGCACGTCCAACTTGTGCAATTTTCTATACTCTTTTGGAGCTCAAAACTAGAAGTGTGATATATGTTTGGAAATCCACAGAAAAGAGGATCGTTTTAATATAAGAAACACTTCAATCAGAGCCCAAACGAGAAAGTTATGATTAAAATTGTGACGCCGCGCAAGCTATTCTTACTCAGCACGGTTGTGCTATTTTGCATGACTTGTTATACCTTCAAATTTTTGAAGTTTTGTCAGATCTTTATATTGATAAGAAGCCAAGGAAAAGAGGATCGCGTGAGCATAAGAATTACTCAAATTGGAGATCAGATGTGAAAGTTATCCTCAAAACGGTGTGACTGCGCTGCACGCGCTGCACTACACGGACCGTGTACCGAGCACGGCCCTGTAAGGATTGGGAGTGCTCGGACACAAAAAATGCTACACGGCCACCCCCATGACCGTGTGCCACAACACGGCCCGTGTAGGTTCAAAAGGCAGTTTTATGATCTCTAAATGTTCTAGAAGCTTGCATGGGGGTATAAATACATGTTTTTACCACAAAATCCGGGAGAAATCATTTAGGATCAGTTTCCACACACACTAAACACCTAATTCACACACATTCATCTCAATCTCTTCCACCCTTCACTTCATCCATTTAAACCACTTGATCTTCTCAAATCCATCCATAAATTTATCCATCCACCAATCTAAGAAGAGGAATTCATCATTGATTGAAGATTTTAGCATGATTAAGGAGGAGGAAGTTCACCATCAAAGGGGAGCCAACTTACCTTCATTTTGTTATTTTCTTCATTATTTGGCTCAATTGGAGCAAGCTATGGATTGTATTGATTTTATTATGATATGTAGTGGCTTGTCCTCATGTGAGGCTAGCAATATGATTGGTTAGAAATTATGTAAATTTTGCACACCACATGTTTGATGAAATGATTATTATGAATATTTTCTATCATGAATGCTTATTCTTGTTTTATGTTTGATTTGTGTGATTAAATTCTCTATTCATAGTGTTAGGATGACCATTCCAATATTATGTATAGTGGTTTAATTGAATCATTGATTGCATGAGATGACTTGGTTAGTGTGAGGAGAGGTAAGTCATACCCTTCAAGTGCTTAGAACCTCATGATAGGACATTAGTGAGAACTAGTGAGGGGAACCAACTTATGATCATAGTACCTTAATGGGAATTGAGAGTAAGACAATCCTAGGAGATTTAAACTTGTAAAAGAGTTGAGAACCTAATCACCTTGGCCATAGAGGACCAATTCACTGTAAGGCATCTTCAAAGACGATGCAAGCATCATCCGACGACTTATAATGCTTCAATCGATGCCCATTCGCCGTGATAATGTCCACATCTTTGTCCATAAACTCAAAACTCCCACCTCCACAGGCTCTATGAATCATGAACGGACCCGTCCATTTCGACTTCAATTTCCCTGCGAAAAGCTTCAAACGAGAGTTAAAAAGTAATACCTCATCACCTTGCTTGAACTCCTTGTATGAGATCATAGAATCATGCCACTTCTTCATCCTTTCCTTGTAAATCTCTGAATTCTTGAAGCACGATTTCTAAACTCATTAAGTTGATTTATGTGAGTCATCCTCAACTCTCTTACATCCTTAAGAGACAAATTCAAGCTTCTTAAAGCCCAAAAAGCTTTGTGTTGGATCTCCACAGGTAAGTGGCACTGCTTCCCATAGACATTTTGGCACGGTGACATATCCAACACCGTCTTATATGCAGTACGGAACCCCCACAAAATATCATCGAGCTTCATAGCCCAATCCTTCCTATTGGTTCCTACCACTTTCTCCAAAATCTGCTTTACTTGACGGTTAGAGACCTCCGCTTGCCCATTCGCTTGAGGATGATAAGGTGTAGTAACCCTATGTTTGACACCATAATTCTTAAGCACCTTCTCCAGAAGTTTATACGAAGTGAGACCCTCCATCACTTACTAGTGCTTTAGGAACTCCATAGCGGGCAAAGATATGCTTCTTCAAGAAAGATATAACAGTCCTTGAATCATTCAAGTGAGTAGGAATGACTTCCACCCACTTAGAAACATAATCCACAGCTAAGAGGATGTAGAGAAATCCATTAGACAGGGAAAAAGGCCCCATAAAATCGATCCCCCACACATCGAAGATCTCTACAACAATGCTCGGCTGAAGTGGCATCTCATCTCTCCTACTTATATTCCCCATCCTTTGACATCTATCGCATGTCGCCACATAGGTTTCACAATCTTAAACAAAGTAGGCCAGTAGAGAGCGGATTGAAGTACCTTGGCTGCTGTCTTTTGAGCTCCGAGTGCCCTCCGTTAGGTTGTGCATGGCAAAACTCGAGAACACTCTCCATCTCCATCTCGGGCACATACCTAAGGATGATAGAATCCGTACATATCTTATAAACAAGTGGATCATACCATATAAAAGTCTCAACATCCCTCTTGAATTTAGCAAGTTGATATCGGTTGAGATCTCTCAGAATTTCACCCACAGCAATGTAATTTACATAATCCGCATACCATGGATCCATCCCTTGTGCAGCAACCACACATACTCGTTTAGCCCCTTAAACGAACACAACCATAATCTTTTCATCCCGGAACTTCTCCTCAATATAATCAAAAGAATCATCACAATGCTTCCTTATTTCCAACCTTGATAAGTGATCCGCCAACACATCCGTACCCTTTTTATCTCGGACCTCATATCAAACTCTTGAAGAAGAAGAATCTATCTTTTGATTCTTGGCTTAGTTTCTTTATTCTCCATCAAGTACCGAATCGCAGAGTGATCCGTGTACACTATAGTTTTCATGCCAATCAAATACTGTCGAAACTTGTTGAATGCATACACCACAACTAAAAACTCCTTTTCAGTCACAGTGTAGTTCTTTTGTGTTGCATCAAAAGTCTTACTCGCATAGTAGATGGCACAGAACTTCTTCTCCCTCAGCTGCCTATGCACCACTCCAAGTGCTACATCACTTGCATCACACATAAGTACAAACGGCTGAGTCCAATCCCATGTGATCAAGATAGGTGCAGTAATAAGCGCCTCTTTCAAAACCTGAAAAGCTATTAGACATTCATCATCAAAAACAAAAAGAACATCCTTTTCAAGTAAATGAGACAAGGGCTTGGAGTATTTTTAGAAGTCTTTGATAAATCTTCTATAAAATCCAGCGTGTCCAAGGAATGACCGCACTCCTCTTTCATTGGTCGGTGGTGGAAGCTTCTCAATTGCCATCACTTTAGCTCTATCCACCTGCAATCCTTTAGCAGAAACATGATGCCCAAGAACAATCCCATCTCTCACCATGAAGTGACACTTGTCCCAATTCAAGACAAGATTAGTTTCTTGACATCTCTTCAATACAGTAGCAAGGTTAGATAAACAAATATCAAAGAAGGAATCAAATACAGAAAAATCATCCATAAACACCTCCATGATCTTCTCTATCAACCTATCAAAAATCGTCATCATGCAGCGCTGAAAGGTAGCAGGCGCATTACACAATCCAAATGGCATCTTTCTAAAAGAAAAGGTCCCGTATGGGCAAGTAAAAGTAGTCTTTTCCTGATCCTTGGGAGCAATCATGATTTGATTATATCCTGAGTACCCATCCAAGAAATAATAGAACTCATACTCTGCGAGACGATCAAGCATTTGATCCATGAAAGGAAGGGGAAAGTGGTCTTTGAATGTATTTTCTTTCAGTTTCCTGTAATCAGTACACACACGCCATCCCGTTGGAATCCTAGTGGCTATTGTCTCTCCATCTTCGGCTTTCATAATAGTCATGCCCCCCTTCTTAGCTATGACATGCAATGGACTCATATGGGGACTATCACTAATCGGATAAATAATTCCAGCATCTAACCACGCTAGGATTTACTTCCTAATCACTTCTTGAATCGCGGGATTCACCCTCCGCTGATTTTGGATACTACTCTTGGCCTCATCTAACAACCTTATTCTATGCATGAAATATGAAGGATTAATACCTTTTAAATCATCAAGAGACCACCCAATCGCAGACTTGTACTTCCTAAGAACATCTAACAACTCCTCAAATTGATCACCATCAAGGGAAGAAGATACTATTACCGGATATTTTTCATTGTCACCAAGAAAGGCATACTTCAAGTGTTCCGGCAACGGTTTCAGCTCCTCTTTATTTTCTTCCATCGAAGTGCTCTCTCTATCTAACGGCAAGTACTTCCTAGTCCACTTCACTTCTTCAACCTTAGTTCTTTCCAATTCATACCTGTCATCACCCAAAGCAAGTAAGTTTTCAAGATATTCAATATATACCTTATTGGAGAGATCATCAAGCTCCGTAGTGAGATAAGTAAGAGACTCCATCAAGCATGTCTCAAGAGGGTCCATAGACAGGATCAAAGACATATCTTCCTCCACAATCTCCTCTACCGCATCAATACTATGACATTGTGACTCCATAGGCATCTTCAATCCTTTGTCAAGGTTGAATAGGACCTCTTCTTTATCCATCCGCAACCTGAGCTCCCCCTTTTGAACATCAATAATGGCCCCAGCAGTAGCAAGAAAAGGTCTACCCAAGATAAGAGGGATATTATCCTTGTCATCTTCCATCTCAAGTACAAGAAAATCCATAAGAAAAACTAGTTTCTCTACTTTGACAAGAACGTCTTCAATAAAACCCTTCGAAAAAGTCATCGACCTGTCCGCCAATTGTAGAGCAACCATTGTAGGAGATAACTCCCCCAAACCAAGCCTTTGAAAGATAGACAATGGCATCAAATTGATGCTTGCTCCAAGATCGCACAAGGCTCGTCGTGCCGACCCTTTTCTAATCTCACACAAGATAGTGAAGCTTCCTGGATCCTTCATCTTCTGTGGCAACTTCCTTTAGATAATCGAGCTACAATTTTCAGACAAGTTCACCATCTCAACTCAGTTCAAGCTTATCTTTTTCAACAGTATATCCTTAAGGAATCGGGCATAGTACGACATTTCCAATATTGCCTCAGAGAAAGGAATACTCAAGCTTATTTTATTTATGATATCTGAAAACTTCTTGAACTTCTCTTCCAATCCCTTCTTAACTAGCTTATACGAAAATGGTGGGGTATCTTTGTTTTGGGAATACCCCATTCTTCACGCTCGACCTTCTCCGCTTTATCTTTTTCGGCTCTCAACCTCTTGGCTCTTTCCCACATCTTCTCTACAATAATTTCAGTATTCTGCTCTTTTGGAACCAATGGAGTAATGTTCACATCATGAGGAGTATTCAGTGAAGAAACAGGTGCTGTGGGAGACAATTCGACCTGGATTCGACCAGGAGCCCTGGTCGAATTGGGTACGTAGTGGTTGAATTGTACACTTGGAACTCTATTCTCACCCTATATGCTCGATTCGACCAGGATTCAACCTGATGGTCTGGTCGAATTGAAGTCCCCCTGGTCAAATTACTCTCTGTAAGATTTCTGCCCTCCAATTCGACCTCAATTCGACCTAAGGATCTGGTCGAATTGAATGGCTGCTGGTCGAATTGGCCTTTTGATGAAACAGAATGCTCCAGAAGGTTGGATTTGACCTCAATTCGACCTAGTCCTCTGGTCGAATTGAGTTGGTTTTGGTGGAATCGAGGCTCTTTTGCTTCCAAATCACGTCCAGGCGTCCAATTCGACCTCCCCTGCTGAATTCAACCTGAAGTGTTGGTCGAATTGGGGTCGAATTGAGCCCTCGACATGTCCAATTTTGATTTTGGCCTCATAGGTCCCTCGTACTGTGTTCCAGACCTCATTGTGATGACATTGCAGGACTTTGGATTCTCAATACTTTGCGACGGGTACTTCCCTTTCTCAATTGTTTGAGTGAGCTTGTTAACACTTCCTGCCATCTCCGCCATCAACAATGTAAGGTCCTTCACTTGCTTGGATAAATCCTCATGGTTTGCATCAATCTTCTTCTCTAACTTGGCCTCAAGACGATCCACTCTAGCATCATTCCTAGCCATGTACCTGTTCACCGTGTCCTCGAAACATGGCTTTCTTTCTTCCACTTTCGCACCCAGATTAACACCCATCGGAGCTTGAATTGCATTGTTAAGATTACTCCATGAAAACTCCGGCCTCTTAGGCTGTTGATAATTTCTCGGGGGACCACGATTGGTGTAGTTCCTCTGATAATTTCGGTTGCCCTGATTTTGAAACCTCATTCCTTGAATACTTTGGCCCATAGCGTAGTTTGCTTCTTCCAACTCCTCTTGGATCGTTCAATCATTAGCAACTTCCTGCTGCATGATTGGTACGCGCTGAGATATATCACTGATTTGCTTTTGTTGGGACTCAAGTAGTTTGTTGATATTCGACAAACTAGAGATGATCTCATCTTCTCTACTTATTTTCACCATAACATGTTCAACCTTAGCTACTTTTCCAAGGACGTAAGTGCCTCTCACTCTATCAGTTGGCCAATCTCTTGAGTTCATCGAAATATCTTCAAAAAGTTTCTCGGCCTCTACGGATGACTTAGTAAGCAATGCTCCATTAGAAGAAGCATCCAATAACACACAAGAATCACAGTCTAATCCATTGTAGAATATGCTGATATATTGAGTTTTATATAGCCCATGTTGTGGACACTTACAAAGCATGTCCTTTAATCTGTCCTTCATGAAACTTCTCTCCACTACCGATAGCAAATTGGTTAATGTCTTGCTTCATCTTTAACACCTTCGAAGGTGGCATATATCTTTCCAAGAACTTTAACTTCAATTGCTCCCAAGTAGTGCATTCAGCTGCATTAATAGTATCGTACCAATCTCTCGCCCTTTCAGTAAGCGAGAATTTAAACAAGAGGATCTTCCGTGCATTTTCATGTTCTCCTGCGTCTTTTTGAGTCCTAGCATAGCCCAAGAACTTGTTTAGATGCTGCCGCGGATCCTCGAAAGTCCCTCCTCCAAAGGAGTTCCTTTCTATCATGCTAATAAGAGTGGGGTGAAGATCGAAGTCCGCATCAGCCCCCTTGCTCCTAGAAGCCTAAGGTTTCCAGCCCCGTTATTCTTGAAGACTTCACGGATGGCCAGATTGTCCGGATTGACCACATCGTTGGCCATGTCAACTTCCTTTGCTGCTGTGTTTGGATCAACTACAGTTTCAGTCGCTTCTGAGTTCAGTTCGTCCACTTCAACTCCAAAATTCAGAGTTGTAGTTGGTTTTTCTTTCTTGCTTTGAATCTTACTCTTCTTCTTCTTGGTTGACACTCCGATCTCAGAATTATATGGCACTAATTCACCTTTATTTGATCTTGTGAGCATACACCTTAAAAGAATAAGAGTTAGAACACAAAACACGAATTAAAATAGTCCTAATAAAACTAAAAATAATAAAAAGATATTTTATGCCGTCCTCGGCAACGGCACCAAGAACTTGATGAGCGTTTTCTCAACACACAATTATTCTCAAGTATGAAGGATATCAATTGTAGTTTTGAAAGGTGACCAAGTGAATATCGAACCCAAGACACGGATAATTATAAGTTTAATTATGTTCTAGTAGACTAAGATTATGTAGATAAACTCAATGATGGTGATATTGAGATTAAGTAACAACTATTAATTAAAATATCAAGTAAAAATAACAAGAAGAAGAGATAAGTGAGTTGTAATCAAGTAAGAAAGTAGGTAGTTCTTCAGGTCATCCAGTTCCCCTTATTAATTCATATTCCGTGTGATGGTGTCAGACTCTGGTTTGTGGTTTATGGACGCATCACTAAACCATGCAAATTCACTCTATAGACACAAGTAAATATGTGTATGACACGTGTGAATATCCTTGGAGCAAGATATATAATTCACCCCCTTTCTAGGTACTATCAGTAGTAATTATTTCCCGTGCACTTAGTACACTAATCTGATATGATCTCCCTTTGTAGGTACTATGAAATTATACTCTTTATCCTACTTATTAACCCGAATATGATTCAATTAACAAGTATTCATATAAGATAGTTCTAATAAGACTTCGGAATCCCTTCACTTAGAATTATAACATAAAACTATGCTCAGCTGTGAACGCACTCAACCAATAACCAAGTTATGTATTCAGACTCTACACAACAATTATTGATGCACAAAACGACCGGGAGTATGGATTAAAAATGCGCAATCTTATATAAAATAAACCACAAGTAGTGTTGTACGGAGTTTACACACGAAAGATAAATTAACTCATGAAACCTTCATAACCCTAGAACTATCGAAGCGGCTCTAGCCCATGATTGATCTAAAAATAATCATGGTTAGTTGGACCGATCTTACTTGAATCTCCAGCGGAACCTCTCTTGCAGCCCCTCCGGATGATGGATGATCTCTCTAGGGTTGGTACTCCTTCTCTTGATCGATTCTCTCTACTGCTATATAAGCCTTCTTTTATACTTGTAATCGCGCCTCCCGGGCCTGGAATGGGCTTTTTAAGTGATCACACGCATTGAGGGCGTAAAAATACGAATATGGTAAGTTTTCGAGCTCAATTCGACCTCACTGCCAGGTCAAATTCTCCCCTCCAGGTCGAATTGAAGGTTGAATTGGCCTACTGTAACTCCCAAGTGCTTGACTCGACCAGATGCCCTAGTCGAATTGAAGTGACAAGGTCGAATTGGCATCTCCGTCAATCAATTCGACCTCGATTTGACCTGATGCCCAGGTCGAATCCCTCTGTCATGGTGAATCAACCTTCTGCTCATGTAATGCTACCAATTCGACCAGCTGGCCTGGTCAAATTCTCATCCAACAGGTCAAATTGACCTCCTGCTTCGCCCAAACGGATGGCCACGACTTCCTTTCTTCAGTTTTCAACACTTCCACTCCGATTTCCTTCGAAAAACCACCCAAATGGCTTCAACAACACCTGATCCGTGACTTTTCGCAATATATATCGGTTTACAACCGATTACAACCTTCAAACACTTCATAATAGCACAAATCCAGGCGCAAGATTCTTGAATTTACACATGCATCACCCTTTCGATCTGTTTTCCTATACAAATACACTCAAGAAGCCTTTGTATTCTCTGATTCGTGGCTTTTCTGTAAACATTTTGATTCGTCTCAATAAAAGACTCAATCGTACTCAATTTCCACATCAAAACCCAAAATACGTAAAATTACGCTCTCATCAAATACTGAAAGACATCGGTTATAAACTGATGTGTTTTCCTTTTTAGGCCTGATGTCTATTGAAAAATCATTAATTAATTTAAATCTTTAAAAGACAGATGTGTATTATCCAAAGTTTTTTAAAATTTAAATTAAAATTTTTAGTGGGATTCGAACCTATATATTCAGCCATGCTATCCCGAGATCTAACCCTCAAATCCATTTCATTATCCCGCCGATTTCTTTAAAAAATTTCAGAGATATCACATTCCAATCTCTCTGAAGCTTAGTGCTGAGAGTGAAAATTTATATCTTTTCGGTCTCACAATACACTATTTTTGTTAAGATAAGGTCATATAAACGTGTGAAATTGCGTGATTTACGTATTTTGCATGATTATGGTGCTACTAAAGTGTTTTGTTGAGTTTTGAAGGTTAAAATAGGCTAAAATGAAGTAGAACAGAAGACGAGCAAGAAACGAGTAAAAAGGGGGCTTACTCCAGTTGTATAGGTCAACACGACTTAGAAACTCGAGTTGTGTTGAGTGTCGTAGAAGGTCAGATTACAAAATGGTCCAACATGACTTATCATGTCGCAACACGACTTACAACATGAGTCGTGTTGCGCATAATTAAGATCGTGTTATAAGTCATGTGAGGCAGAGCAAGCATAGAGGTTCAGAACGGACCCATCACGAGTTAACAAGCGGTGACATGACTTGTCAACACGAGTCGTGTTGGTGTCCATGGCCAAATCAGTTTCAGAGCATTGCAGCTCGACTTGACAGGCAAAGACACGAGTTACTAACACGACTCGTGTAGGGTCTACACGGGTTGTATTCCAAAGCAACACGAGTCGTGTTGCAACTCAAGTTGGGTATCACAACTCGTGCTGCATTAGTTTGGGCCAAAAGTTGGGATTTTCACCCTCCAGTGCATGAAAACGTGTGAAAATAGCCTAATGGAGTCAGTTTGGTGGCCCAAGATATAAAAGGGAGATCAGAACACCTAGAGAAGGGACCGATCATTCACCAATAGAACACATCATGAAATCATTCACACACCATCCATCCACCCACCCACTCACATTAGATCATCCACCCATCCATTCATACCATCGGTCCGGAGGAGAATTCAAGTGCTGTTGAGAGAGTCAATTCAATCGGAGAGACAGGGAAGAACGTAAACCACGTGACACTATGGTTTTGTTTCTTTTCTTTAATTTCTTCTTTTGTGAATTTTGTTATGAATTTGTCAGCCATGAGTGTTGTGTGTAACCTCATGGGCTAAAAACCTTTTACAGTTCTAAGCTTTGAAGGTTAGGGTTGTTGATTTGGAAACTTAGACAACGTATGTGAATTCATGTTATTAAGATTATTGTTTATTTGATTAATTCAGATTATGTTTATATGTTTGTAACGTCTTCATAACATATTATTGATGTTGTCCGTGATGTTTGGTATGTTGTGTTAGCTTGTGTGCATACATGATTAATATTATCTATTTGCTAGGGATTATAGTAGTTTGTCCGTGAACACGATAATCCTTAGGGCTAGTAAATAAGATACTTGTTATTCTTTGTGGAACAATGCAATTAAGAATTCAAGTAGGAAGTGAATAGGATTGATTAATACTTTCAGAGATAATTTGTTAGTCAAACTGGCCATTCGGAGGTTCTTTATGTTTGCATTATTAGTATCTAGGAAGGATGTTCAAAATGATTCACGCATTTTTGATATTTATTGAGTAATACTTTTAACTTGAAATCGAATCATATTTGGTGGGTTAATAGGGTCATGTGATGTATTTCCATTAAAATAGCATGACTGAACATTAGGACGTCTAGGAAACCAAATCAATTGCACTAAATCGGAAACCTTAGAGCCGCACTTCTCTCTTAATTCACTCGAATAATTCTTTGCATTACTTTTATTTATAAGTTATTTTTCATTTCAATTCTTTAGTTAATAATTAAATTCAAATCTTGGAAATTGGTTACAATAATTCTAGTTGAATAGTAATTAATAGTAAAATAGATAATTGACTGTCTTAGTGGGAACGATATTTTTATCTGGGGTACTTGCCTCTGCAATTGACATTGCTACACTTGGGGATTTAATTGGAGTGCGCAAAATATGCCTAACAAGTTTATGGCGATGTGCTGCCGGGGATAGTAAATTATTTATTTGCTTTTATTACTTATTTAATTAGAATATTTATGTTGAGATTTAATTATTTTTACCTTGAATTTTTCTTGAAGTTGCATGCACACTACGTCGAAGACGGGAGCAAAAAATCTTGAATTTGATCCGAATATTGAAGCTTCTGCGAGGAAAAGGAGAAAAGTAACAAAGAATCTCAAAGCACCTCCTAAGGGTGCTAAGGTACCTATTCCGAAGAAAAAAGTAGATACACTGAAGCCTAAAGCAGTTGTAGAGGAGGAAGAAAGCTGATTGACAATAAGTTTATCCCAGAAGAGGCTGAATCAGAAATAGAAGAAGAAACAACAGAAATGGGAGATAGAACTCATGAAGATAACATCGTCATCAGGGAGACGTTCAACTCTACCAACTTAGGAGGATCAGGCGTAGTTGGGCCTATTTAAGCTAATAAAGCGAATGACGTAAGGCCAGCCCTGATCAACATAGTGGAGAAAAACCCCTTCGCCGGAGGTATTTTTGATGAACCATACGGACATTTGAAGCGCTTCAACAGCTACATGGATACAATGAAAGCCGCTGATGCTACTAATGATAGATGGAAAATGAGGCTTTTTCAGTTTTCTTTGTTTGACAAGGTGAGGGAGTGGTATGACAAATTGGCAGGAAACAGTTGCTCTAATTGGACTGAGTTGCAGCAGCTGTTTGTTGATCGTTTTATGCCACCTAGTAAGATTCTTGCACTGAAGCAAGAAATCAATCAGTTCAAGCAGATGAGAGATGAATCATTTGGAGAGGCTTGGGAAAGATTTACTGATGCGTTGAGGAGATGCCCACAACATGGATTCAAGAAGTCTCAGGTCATCAGTGTCTTCTAAAATGGCCTCGACAATGAATCAAGAGTGTTAGTTGTTGCATCTGCTGGAGGAACTATCTTTGGAAAAACATCAAATGTCATAGAGAAGTTGTTCGATGATATATCTATGAACTCTAAGGATTGGCCATCGAAAAGGATTAGAGGGACTTACATACTTGGAAAGGTTGCTAAAGTTGAATAGAAGATTTCTGAAGCTGATAAGAATGATAAAGTTGTCTCCCAGTTGGAGCAAATGAACAAGCACATGATTGCTCTGATATCAGGTAATAGTGGGGGAGGTAACCAAGGACCTGCAAGTGATGATGTGGTGATGAACATTCAAGGGGTTGAGGACACAAATTGGGCTATGGGGCAGAGTCTCCAGGGTTCAAGAGCACCTCAAAATTAGTAAGGAAACAGATACCCCCATGGGAATTCCAACCAAAGGATTAACCAAGGGGGAGGTCCTAGCAATTAAAGAGGACCTAGCAATCAAGAAGGATGGCAGAATCAGAAGAAGAATGAGACTTTGCTTATTCGAACCTGAATAATGCAGTTCCATATTCTCCTAATTTTGATCATGGAGCTAAGACTGAAGAAGGAAAGCCTAATATTGATGATTTGTTGGCAAAATACATGCATAAGAATGATATTGACATCAACAAGATCAACAACTGTATAGTACTCATGGACCCCAATATGATAAAATAGAATGAGGAAGTGAACAAGCAGCTGCGGAATCTGACATATACGATGGGCCAGATCTCCACCCCTGTGAATCAGCAGCAACAGCAATTTCAGAAAGGGAAGTTTCATTCAGATACAGAAAAAAATCCAATAAAGAGTGCAAAAGCGATCACTTTAAGGTCTAGAAAACAGTATGAAGGGCCAGAAATGATGTAAGACAAAATAGAGAAAGAGCAAGGTCGCTCGGCCATTAGCTCGGAGCCAGTTCTAGCTGAGTCAGGATTAAGGGGTGATAAAGTTGAGCCAAGCAGCGTCCATGCAGATCAGGCAGAACCTCAGGGTGTAGTTCAACCCCAACTAGATACAAGCTCACCTCCAGGGTTCCCTGCATGTCCAAATTCTCTAGTGAGCTAATTTGATCAAGTTATCACTGACAAAAAATGGCAGCGAGCGAAGAAGGTGAGAGAAACGGAGGAGCTGTTCGAGAAGGATAGTTTGGGTCTTCCAAAAAAAAGGTGGCAATTCCATTTCCTCAGAAATTCTTGCCAAAGAGCCTTGATCAGAAATTCAGTAAGTTTGTAGATGTGATGAGGAACATTCAGATCAATATTCCTTTTTCAGAGGCCTGGGACCAGATGGCATATTATGCCAGGTTTATCAAAGAGCTCATTTCCAGAAAGAGAAGTTTGAACAGTGTAGAGAAGGTAAATCTGACAGAAATCTATAGCTCTATAATCCAGAGAAAGTTACCTAAAAAGTTGAAGGATCCTAGTAGCTTCATCATTCCTTGTGAGATAGGAAAAGGACCTACAAGGAGAGCATTATGTGATCTGGGAACCAGTATAAACTTGATGCACCTTTCAGTTTTCAAGAAGCTTGATTTGGAGAAGCTGAAGCTCACATCTGTTGCCTTACAACTAGCAGACAGATCATTGACCTATCTCGAGGGAGTTGTCGAAGATGTATTAGTGATGGTGTCAAACCTGGTTTTTCCAGTGGATTTCCTTATTCTTGACATGGAAGATGAAGTGGATGGAGAACCTCTAATCTTGGGACGTCCTTTTATTGCAAATGGAAGGGCTCTAATTGATGTTTTCAAAGGAGAGTTGAGGCTGAGGGTAAATGACAAGGAAATCGTCTTTTCATAGAACAAGGCGATGCAGTGGCCCAAAGAACAATAGCAGTGTAAGTTTGTTGAAGTAGTAGAGGAGATTGTGGAGGAGGACTTTCCTTTGATCCTGTCTAAGGATCCCGTGGAAACATGCATAAGTGAATCTCTAACTTTACCTACTAATGATCTTGATAAAATGTTTAATGAACTTGCTATTGAATTTCTTGAAACCTTACTCAATTTTGATGAGAACAGGTACAAGCATGAAGACCCAGCAGTGGAGGAAGTCATGTGGACAAGGCAATACTTGCCTCTTCGCGTTGAAGGTGAAGGCATAAAGGAGGAGAAAAAGGCCGAGCTCAAGCCAATTCTAGATCATCACAAGTACGCTTATTTGGGGAAGGATGAAACTTTTCTGGTAATCGTATCTTCTGCCCTACCTAAAAGTGAACTTGATAAATTGCAATAGGGTGGAAAATTGAAAATTTAAAAGGGATTAATCTCGTTTTTTGCATGCATAAGATTAGACTTGAAGAAGAGAATAAAAGTTCTGTGCAGCATTAGTGGAGATTGAACCCCACTATGCAAGAGGTTGTTAGGAAACAAGTGCTTACTTGGTTAGATGCATGCATTATCTTTCCTATTAGCGATAGTACCTACGTGAGTCCTTTACATGTGGTAGCTAAGGAAGGGGGAATGACTGTTATTAAATCTAATAATGGTGAAGTGCTTGCAACTAGGCTACTTACGGGGTGGCGTGTCTTTGTAGATTATAGAAAGTTAAATGAGAACACGCGTAAGGATCGTTTTCATTTACCCTTTATGGATAAGATGTTGGATAGATTAGCAGGTTATGATTTTTACTGTTTCTTAGATGGATACTCTGGGTACAATCAGATAATGATTGCACCGGGGGATCAGGAAAAGACCACATTTACCTGCCCATATGACACTTTTGCCTTTAGGAAGTTACCCTTTGGCTTATGTAATGCACCTACGACTTTTCAAATGTGTATGATGGCAATTTTTGAGGGTTTAATTGAAAGAGTCATGGAAGTGTTCATGGATGATTTCTCTGTATTTGGTTCTTCTTTTGACTCTTGTTTATCTAACTTTGCTTTGGTTTTGAAGAGATGCGAAGAGACTAACCTCGTCTTGAACTGGGAAAAATGTCATTTCATGGTGAAAGACGGGATAGTCTTGGGATATCATGTTTCTGCTACAGGTCTTCAGGTTGATCGTGCCAAGGTAGTGGCGATTGAGAAGCTGCTACCACCCACTAATGAAAAAGGAGTCAGGTCATTCTTGGGGCACGCGGGATTTAATAGGAAATTCATAAAGATTTCTCCAAATACTCAAAACCGCTGTCCAGGTTGCTTGAAAAGGATATTAAATTTGATTTTGTTGAAATGTGCTTACATGTTTTTCAAGTCCTCAAGGAGGCATTGATAACTGCTTCAATTTTCATAACTCCAGATTGGGCTTAACACTTTGTGCTGGAGTGTGATGCTAGTGGCACTGCATTGGGAGTTGTATTGGGGCAAATGAGAGAGAAGAAGTTTCATGCTATCTATTACGCTAGTAAGACGTTTGATTCTGCTCAAAAGAATTACTTTATCACTGAGAAGGAATTCTTGGCGGTGGTGTATGCCTTTGATAAGTTTTGACCTTACTTGGTGAACATGAAGACTGTGATTTACACTGATCACTCGGCGATCAGATATTTGATGGATAAAAAGGATGCAAAACTGAGGATAATCAAATTGATTCTCTTGCTTCAGGAGTTTGACATGGAAATTCGTGATAAAAAAAGGTAGTAAGAATGTCTTAGCCGACCATCTGTCATGTCTTGAGACGAAGGAGCACTGTTATAATACTGCTAGGTCATCAATGAGCACTTTCCTAATGAAAATATACTGATGGTGGACATTAAATAGGTCTTTACAGTTTCAAAGACATACCCAGAGAAAGAGAAAATGGATGCCCATTGGTATGCTGACTTCGTTAACCACATTGCCACGGGGGTGAAGCCTTATCAGTTGAGTAGACATTAGATGGTCAAGTTTCTACACGATGTTCAATGTATCTTATGGGAGGAGCCATGGGTCTACAAAATCTGCATAGATTCCATTATCCGGAGGTGTGTTCCTGAGGTAGAATGGGAGATTGTTCTGGATTTCTGCCAATCGTAGCCGAATGGGGGTCATTTCGGTGCTCAAAAAACTGCTCACAAAGTGCTTCAGTCTGGTTTATATTGGACTACCCTGTTCAAGAGCTGTCAAGAGTACGTGGATAGATGTAATAGATGCCAGCGAATGGGGAATATTTCGAAGAGAGATGAGATGCCTTTACAGACTAGCTTTTGTAGTCGAGATTTTCGATGTGTGGGGAATTGACTTTGTGGGGCCATTTCCCCCATCTAGTGGATTCCTCTACATTCTGCTTGTAGTGGACTATGTTTCGAAATAGGTGGAAGCGATTCCAACTAGGAAGAACGAGGCAAGAGTGGTGCTAGATTTCCTAAAGAAAAACATTTTCAACCGGTATGGGGTACCGAAGGCACTCATAAGTGATAGGGGAAGCCACTTTATCAATAAGTTGATGGAGAAGGTGCTTCGAGATTATGGAGTGAAGCATAGGGTTACAACACCCTATAATCCACAAACAAATGGGCAAGCTGAGGTTTCCAACCGTCAGATTAAGAAAGTGTTGGAAAAGAGAGTGGGAAGCACATGGAAAGACTGGTCCACGAAGCTTGATGATGCTTTATGGGGATTCAGAACAGCTTTCAAGACTGTCTTAGGGATGTCGCCATATCAAATAGTTTATGGGAAATCTTGCCATCTTCCGGTGGAAGTTTATGGGAAATCTTGCCATCTTCCGGTGGAAATTGAACATAAAACTCTTTGGGTGATTAGGCGTTTGAACATGAGCATGGAGGATGCTAAGGATTTTCGTCTTTCTCAAATTAATGAGTTAGATGAATTCCGAGAGAGAGCATATGAGAATTCGAGGATCTTCAAGGCACGGATGAAGAGATGGCATGATGCGAAGATCCATTTCAAAGAGTTCAATTTTGGCGATTAGGAACTCATATTTAACTCTCGTCTCAAACTGTTTGCATGTAAGCTCAAGTCCAAGTGGATTGGACCATATGTCATACATAGAGCCTGTGGAGGGTGGAGTTTCGAATTGAAGGATGAAAAAGGTGATATCATGGTGGCAGATGGTCAACGATTAAAACACTACAAGTCGCTGCCTGATAAGCAAATGCTCTCTCTTAAGTACTTAAGTTAGAGGTTTGATTCCGTTGTGACTCTCCGACTTTAAACGTGAGTGCCTGTTAGGGGCCGATCCTCCTGTTGTTATTAGCTTTATTGAGTCTTTGTCGATGAAGGAATTTTATTAGGTGTTGTTCGACTATGGTATATACTTCTTTGCAAACTTATGCCCTCGCTTTGTTTGATCTAAGTTTGGGAGGGAATACATATATACCTGCATCTTGTTGCACCAAAGTAAAGTTGCTTCATTGTGTTGTGTGCTTGGATAATTAATTTTTTACGAATTTTTAGTATTTTTGATTCATTTGATTATATTGAGTTGTCAATTTTTTGTGATTGTCCTGGTGCGTCGTTTAGTTTGTTTGTGTTTTGTGTTAAGCCTAGTATTAGTTGGTTATATTTGAGTCTTGAGGATGATTGTTGGATCTTTCAAAGCCATGGTTGAGTTGAATTAGTGATATTTGATTGCATTGATATTGATATAGTCGGTAATGTTGAGTTGTTGGTTGAACATTTTGAGTCGTGTGATGCATATATAGGAGTTTTCTCTCCTTGTTCTTGATTAAAATTGGATATTGGATGACTGATATATGACTTATAAGTGAGCACAGGTGAAAAAGGGATCAAAGGATGAATTTTTGGAGTCATTGGAGCCAACACGAGTTGACAAGTCGCAACATGACTTGTCAAACGACTCGTGTTGGGTGGCCGTGTGAGAGTAGATTTCTGATGGACTCAACACGAGTTGACAAGCGAGTGCACGACTTAATGTACACGAGTCTTGTTGAGCTGCACGACTTGTCATGACACGAATCAAGTTGTTGACACGAGTTGTGTTGGGTGCGGAGGAGTGTCCAGTAAACCAATACGACCCCGTAAGCCCAACACGACTTGTAACACGAGTCGTGTTGGGGTGCTAAAAATTGTACAGAATGAGCAGAACAGGTAACACGACCCCGTAAGGACAACACGAGTTGCAACACAACTCGTGTTGGGCCTCCAGGGTTGAAATTTTAAGTTTTAAATTGGAGATTTTCTCACTTTGCTTCTCATTCCATTCTTCCCATATGCAAGCCGTGTCGCACCCCCTTTCTCTCCTTCGATTTTCGTCGATTTTTCATCCGTAATCCACCATTATACACCACTTCAACACTTCACCGACAATCACAAACATATAAATTCTAGGGTTTGAGGCAAATTTGGGGCAAGAATTAGGGCTTTTTGGATTTCTATTTTGTAGAACACTTGAAGTCCAACTCCATCATGTATAACCTTAGAGGTATGTTTCTCTTACTCATTTTATGCTTAGATGTGTGGATTTGTTGTGAATTTGCAATGGGTAAGTATACTGCGTTAGAATTGACATGTTTAATTTGGCTTTTGGTTGAGGAATTTAGTCAAACACTCGGTATGCATGTTGATTTGTGTACAAATTGATTATTAATCATGGTGTGTGGAAAGTTCATAACTAGGGATTGAGTAATATGAGCATGTGGATGTTTATGAAGTGAAGTACTATGGGTACAAGTTTGAATTTTGAAAATTTGGGTGCAAGAATGTTGAGTCGTGAAAAGTTTTGTTAGGAAAAATTGATACTCATATATATGTGTTGAAAGTTCGCTTAACTATGACTTGAATTACTTGACTTAGATTGCGATTGAGTGACGAAGTGTGTGGGATGTTAGAGTATGATTGGATTCATGTTTTGTATTGAAAATAGCACGTTTGAGTTTTGTTAAGTGAAATCGATTTATGTCTATATGTTGGTGGTTTCACTTGATAAATACTTGAGTATGTTGAGATGTTGAATTCAATTGATTAATACTAGTGATTGTATTCTATACAAAATTCATTGATGAATATCTTGTATTTATGTTATAAAGAATGTGGATGAAAATTTTATATTTTTAAGGAAGAAAGAATAATGATGGTGGGGATGGAGGAAAAGAAAAAGGAAAAGGAAAGAAAACTGATAAAGGAGATGGACCGAGCAAGAAAAGGAAAGATGCCTCTAGTTCCTCTAGTCAGGCACCAGATGATACAACCAATGCGAGGATAGAGAAATTGAGGAGACTCAAGAGGTTGCCTTTGGATTTCAAGCTAAATATGAATAATTGGATTGAGATAGCACCGACATGGGAGAAGGGGTCAAATAAGATCATTCTTACTCGATATCAAGATGAAGGGACAATGATCACTCTAAAAATTGCTGAGGATATTAAAGAAATGTTTAATCGGGTTGGAATAAGTCAATTTATGGAGAAAAAGTGAAGAACTCATTTTCATCTAACAGTGGAGTTGTTATCCACCCTACGTTGGTGAGTTTTATCTGGGAGGAGTGTTTAGAGAGATTGACTTGGATGGTTTGAACAGAGCATTGGGAGCTTCAGTTAGGATTCCTTTCGTTGAGGATAAGAGGTTCAAGACTGATGAATTCTGAGAATCCATCACAGGAAAGAACAAATTTAAGTAAAGTGTGGCAAAGGCGACCTTCATAAAAAATCCAGTTATCCGGTATATGGATCGATTCTGTCAAGCACAATTTTCTGTCGGGCAGAAGGGGGTAGCATTCCTAAAGGAAAGTTGTATGTCTTGTGGTGCATGATCAACTTAGTTCAATTCAACTTGGCTGTGTACCTTCTGTACCATTTTTACAGGTTCAAAGTATGTGAAACTCAGAAGGTGAATATAGGAGGACTGATTACTCCTATCGCCCATCACTACGGTATCGATACCTCGAGGATGGAGTATATCAGGGATCTGCCAGACCTCGACCTAACAGCCTTGGTTCGGAGAGGAATAATGAAAAAGACCCAAAAGAACCATGTACACATTCAAAGAAGATGGGTTGTCTTTCTGGTTCCCGATGACGTTGCAGGAGTTCACGTCAATTAGAAAAGAGAAGAATCTTTTGATGGATACAGATGATCACGTAGCCATTCGGGATGGAATAACAAACAAGACTTGGCAAACTATAGCGAGGAATGCATTTGCTTGGATGTTCCCGATGGGTATGAGAGAGCCTGAAGCTCTGGAGCAGCAACCGCAACAAATGGAGGAAAATTTAGGCGGAGGTAACCAAGGAGCTGGAGAGTTCGCTGATGCCCAGTACTGTGATCAGGTTGTAGGGGCACAACAGTACCATGTACCACCTAATTTTGGTGGAGTTCCTCTTTATGGGATGGCAACACCAGCTCCTTCGCCCGGATTTGAGGCATGGGCACCCATGTATGATTGATGGGGACAGCATGCATAGGGTGCACGCATGCACAATGAGCACTTGATGGAGGAAAACAAGCGGAGGAGAGAGAAGAACAAGCAGATAGCTCAGGAGAACAGGGAGATGAGTTGACAAATTGCCACAGTGTTGAGGAATCAATCTATTTCTGATAGACATCTCAGTGCGTTGTCCACAACCACTAACAACATCGCCACCAAATTATCTGATTTTGAGGATCTAAGGAGAGACTTTGATGAGTGGCGGATGGGTCCGGATGATGGCGAGGGCGCCGAAGATGATGATGGTCTAGGTGACGGCGATGAGGACTAGCAGCCTTATCAAGAGGTTGTACTTTTCTTTTCGTTTCATGGTATCTGTGGTGCTTTGTAGCTAGATAGTTGATTATCTGTTAGGTTCTCATGTCTTATTTAATCGGCCTGTATTAAGTGAATTAAATCTGTGATTGATGTGATGTATTTGTAATTGGTGGTGTGATGCATGAATTAAGTGAGAATGTGGTGTTGTGATACATTGTATGGTGATAATCTAGCGAGATATACATTTGGATGTTGGAATACTTAAGATTGTTGCATGTATTAAAATTGGTTCATAAGCTTATGTAGGAGTGCTCATTATTCTGTTAAACCCATGTGAGATTTGAGCTTCTTAGAATCATGAAATTACACATGATTGGTTTATTTCTTGAGAGCATCGTTCACATGCATGTATTCTAGAACTTGACGCTTTATCTACTTGAGACTAGACGATTGATTAGATGATGAGAAATGAACTTAGGCCATTTTTGTTCTTTATTAAGTCACTAGCCAAATTTTTATCCTACCTTATAATATAATCCACAGTTTCCCGTTTGAGCCTTTAAACCTTATTTGTTGGAAGCCTATAAAGATAGCCAACTTAATTCTTTAAAGGTCTTTAAATACCTATCCTAGTAGAGAATTAAAAGAGTCAGGTTGGTGTTGTGTAAAGAAAATTGGAAAGATAAACATTGGTGAACAGTGATGAAAGATGTAGGATGGTTAAAACTTGCGAAAGGGGGGTAGTGTCTGAAACTGGTACCCCAGTTATAGGGTAGTGCCTGAAACTAGTACCCTATTGAAAAGAAAGAGAAAGAAATGATAAGAAGACATTGATTTTGTGGTTAAGAGAGGACTGAAATGATGAAAAGAAAGGGAAAGAGAAAAAAGAAAAGGAGATTGATTTGTCAAGTGTATGTGTTGAAATATATCTCTACTTTTGATTCTCTACTAGTGAACTAGTCACTTATCCCATATTTATTTACCCTTGTCCAAAGAGCCAATGTTACAACCGTAAGCAAGTCCTTTGTGGTCCCATCGTTAAGTCTTTCAAGTTAGTGGAGAGTCTAGATAATTGTCAAGCTTATGGTTACGCGTGCATGTGAAATGATTTGAGTGCATATATTTGAGCCATTAAAGTGTACATCTCACACTTGAGCGATGAGTGTAAATACTATCCATGAGAGTGGATGATGAGCAGTCTGAAATAAGAAGTGACTAATTTGACGTGCGTGTTTCAATTGATAGTAATTTCGTCATTGAGTATATTGTCTTTTTTTTTATGCATTTAATCTCTTATTTGCTGTAGAATTTCAACTCTCATCTCTCTCTTGTTTTGAATTTGTTGTTCAGGGACGAGCAACATGGTAGTTTGGGGGTGGATGAGAGTGAAAATTTACGTCTTTTCGGTCTCACAATAAACTATTTTTGTTAAGATAAGGTCATATAATCGTGTGGAATTGCGTGGTTTATGTATTTTGCATGATTATAGTGCTACTAAGGTGTTTTGTTGAGTTTTGAAGGTTAAAATAGGCAAAAATGAAGCAGAATCGAAGACGAGCAAGAAACGAGTAAAAAAGGGGCTTACTCGAGTTGCATAGGTCAACACGACTTAGCAAATCGAGTCATGTTGAGTGCCGTAGAAGGTCAGATTGCAAAATGGTCCAACACGACTTATCATGTTGCAACACGAGTAGTGTTGCGCATGATTAAGGTCGTGTTATAAGTCGTGTAAGGCAGAGCAGTCATAGAGGTTCAGAACGGACCCATCATGATTTGACAGATGGTGACACGACATGTCAATACGAGTCATGTTGGGGTCCTTGGCCAAATCAGTTTTAGAGCATTGCAACTCGACTTGACAGGCGAAGACACGAGTTCTAATAAAACTCATGTTGGGGTCTACACGGGTTACATACAAAGGCAACATGAGTCGTGTTGCAACTCGAGTTGGGTATCCTAACTCGTGTTGCATTAGTTTGGGCCAAAAGTCAGGATTTTCACCTTTCAGTACGTGAAAATTTGTGAAAATAGCCCAAGGAAGTCAGTTTGGTGGCCCAAGATATAAAAGGAGGATCAGAACACCTAGAAAATGGACCGTCATTCACCAACAGAACACATAGTGAAATCATTGACGCACCATCCATCCATCCACCCACTCACATCAAATCATCCACTCATCCATTCATCCCATCGGTCCGGAGGAGAATTCAAGTATTGTTGACAGAATCAATCCAATTAGAGAGACGGGGAAGAACGTCAACCACGTGACACTAGGGTTTTGTTTCTTTTTTTAATTTCTTCTTTTATGAATTTTGTTATGAATTTGTCAGTCATGAGGGTTCTGTGTAACCTCATGGGCTAAAAATCTTTTACAGTTCTAAGGATTGAAGGTTAGGGTAGTTGATTTGGAAACCTAGACAAAGTATGTGAATACATGTTATTAAGATTCTTATTTATTTGATTAATTCAGACTATGCTTATATGTTTGTAATGTCTTCATAACATATTATTGATGTTGCCCATTATGATTGGTATATTGTGTTAGCTTGTGTGCATACATGATTAATATTGTCTATTTGCTAGGGATTATAGTAGTTTGTCCGTGAACACGATAATCCTAAGGTCTGGTAAATAAGATACTTGTTATTCTTAGTGGAATAATGCAAGTAAGAATTCAAGTAGGAAGTGAATAGGATTGAGTAGTACTTTCAGAAAAATATTTGTTACTCAAATTGGTCATCCGGAGGTTCTTTACGTTTGCATTATTAGTATCTAGGAAGGAGGTATAAAACGATTCACTCATCTTTTGATATTTATTGAGTAATACTATTAACTTGAAATTGAATCATATTTGGTGGGTTAATAGGGTCATGTGATGTATTTCCATTGAAATAGATGAATGGGCATTAGGACGTCTAGGAAACTAAATCAATTGCACTAAACCAGATACCTTAGAGCTGTACTTCACTCTTAATTTACTCTCGAATAATTCTTTGCTTTACTTTTATTTATAAATTATTTATCATTTCAATTCTTTAGTTAATAATTAAATTCAAATCTTGGAAATTGGTTACAATAATTCAAGTTGAATAGTAATTAATAGTAAAATAGATAATTGACTGTCTCAGTAGGAATAATATTTTTAATTGGATACTTGTCTCTTCAATTGACATTCCTACCCTTGAAGATTTAATTGGAGTGCACAAAATATCCCTAAAACTTAGGACGAACGTCTTCACTCTTAACGTTATGAAAATTTCACCAACTGTAGGATAAAGCTCTAACTAAGGTTTTGACATACCTCAACCTCTCTCATCATCGTTGTCGTCGGCTACTTGGCGAGGGGAGATTGGGCGTTAAGCGATTGATACAACATCTTCGAAGAAAAGAGGACTGTCGGTGTCGAGGCCACGTGGGAGCACATAACTATTTCTTCGCTGCTTGCGCAAGGGGGTGAAATTCCTAGCCCAAAATTTTCTAACAATCAATACCTGAGCGATTGTGTAACACCCCGTAAGTTTAAGCCATGGCCCAATCATCAAGCCCACTATTTCCAACTCTTTGAAGCCCATTAATTCGAACTCTTCAAAGCCCAGCCCATTCCCTACTTCTATCAACTGTGAGTTCAAACTGAAGCAAATTAAGATTTCTTGCTCTTTAAGAAATAAATTGTGATCTTCATAAAGAAGATATCTTTTCCCTTATCAACCCATATCTTAGGAAATTAGTTAAATCCTATGAAAGGATATCTTGTACCAGCCGTAGAAGTATAAGTCTATACCGCTACTGTAATCTTACTCCACACACACGATACACTTTCATACGGCTGCAAACAGTGAGAGGTAACACACAAATTTACTTCTTCTTTTCTTTTTTTTCTTTTTATTTTCTTTCTTCTTCCTCCGATCATTATGGAAAACCAGAAAAAAAAAACACTTGTTTCCTTCTTTATTTGTTTCTTCAAACTTAAAACCGCCAACCCTAATATTCTCAATTTGCAACCCTTACGTGAATAAATATGTAGATTAGTTGTACAATAGTTTATCGAAATCATAGTAGTAATGATCGATCATGATGATGTAGATTACGAATGAGACCCTGATATTGTCGTTAGTACTTGAACGTTAGACATCACTCGGTTAAAAGGTGGGGATTTTCACATCTTATGTATGTTGAATTATATTCATATGTGAAAGTTGAAGTTGATTGGAAATTGTTATCACACTGTGATTGTACTTGCACTTATGAAATTATATATGGCATGGGTATGGGCTGCACTAGTGCTATACTATAGCATGGGTATGGGCTGTAATGGTGCCATACTATAGCACGGGTAAGGGCTGTGAAGGAGTATCTTACTAACGAATCGCGATATCGTAAAGTTACATGGATAAGGGCCGAAAGGTGCCTTATTTTGACATGATAAGATCGTATTATAAGTGAACTTAATTCTCGCACATGATATACTTGACATTTGTAAGCATGATAAAGTCTTCACTGAGCTTGTGGTTGCTCACCCCAACAATTTACCTTCTTTCAGATTAGCATGGCGATAGCGTACAAACGGGGCGCGTCGGCAAGGAGACCTAAATCAACATCTTAATAAATTGTTGATTACAAGTTTGCATAGCAAAAACTTTTATTTTATTAAAATTCTGTCGTATTCAAATTTTTATGATTTGAGGTTGGAGGGATTATCATGACTATCATTGGAAAAAAATTGGGAATTGTATGCCTTGAGTATGGAATAAATTGTTATGAGTTTTATGGTGGGAATAATTTGTTGAAATACATGATTAAATCATCGGATCTTATTTCGTGAATTTGGGGTTGAATCCATTCGAAATAAGCAAAAGAGAGATGCTTCTGTATCCATAAAATTCTGTCCCTTAATCTTGCTGTATGATGAGTGTGAATGAAATCCCATGTTCTGTTTACATGAATTAATAGCCTATGTGTTGTTGTCTAAAGTCTTTCGAGTGGACAAGTGTCACCCCTTGAGGGAATTTCTTAAAGGAAAAAGTTTTGGGCCTGATTCATAATATAAAATTAATGATTATGTTTGGGTTAACAGTGGAATCATTATGTGGGAATACTCAAATTATATTGTTTGATTTGGAAATTAGGATAAAAGTTCTCTCTCTTGTTTTGCTTAGTGACTGCCTATCTTTTTTTTTTCTTCCATTTTAAACTGGCTCATTAAGTCTTAAATAGTTTTACCGAATCTTTCATTTAATTATTTATTTTTATTTTTGACTGTTCAATTATAAGTAGGTATAGCTAGCTTTCTTATTTGATTTCTTAGAGGATAAAATTCAAAGAAAAATGAAATAGGTGGTCCTGTATGTTTCTTTTAAATTATTTTGAATATGACAGAGTTGGGGTTATTTGCCTAAGTGTATTAGTCATGGTGCGTGGGACATAGGGTCAATATTTGAAGTTTTATAACTGGAAATTTTTATAAACTTATTAGGCCAATTTCTCCATTGACATCCTGCATCCATTATATGTTTATTATGTTCCTCCTGTTAGGTCTTATTATTATAAATTTGATTAGTCCTGTATGTTTTACAAGTTATGGATTTATGTGTTATGAATTCGGAAATAGACTTGTTGTTCTTTTCTTTACAGGCGTTTGCCAAACACTCTTCTTTAAATAAAGTTGTAAGAACTTATAGGACTAAATCCTTAGTTAATTCCTTATATTTGCGTTAATTGCCTAAGGTTTGTAGGACATGTCCCTTATTTAAAATTTTTACTTATTATCGTTTGGCTAAAGTTTTATAAAACTTATGGGACTTGTCCCATATTTTAAATCCTTTGTTTTTGGATTGCTTATTTATTTATTTAATAACTAAAGTGTTTTTTTTTATCACGCCCTATTTAATGCTCTATTTTTGAAAAACAAAAGGGAATTTCTTTGTTTCCAAAATTGGGGCGTGACAGATTGGTATCAGAGCAGGTTTGCGATTCTGTATACTTGCTTAAAAAAATTTAAATTTTTATTTCCGCACATAAGTGAATTTCGTGGCTGGAATGATATGATTTTGCAATTGTATAAAAGTTTAAATAAAGTCTCTTGCTACGCACCCATCGAGTACGACGCCCGCTTCAACCAAGGTATGAAAGTATGAATTGCATAAATTGATGACATGCGAGATATAAAATGAAAGTTTATGTTATATGAATAATGTGGGTTTTTTATGATAATTGATGAATATTTAGAATTTTATTGCGAACCTATATGATTAGTAAAGATATTACCGCATTAGATAGGTGACTTGGCAAGACAACAAGCCTACATGAATTATCACCGGGACGTCAGACATGACTTGCCCACCCACATTGCTCACATGTTGCAATTATGGAGATAAGTTAAGGATGTGGGTGAAGGTATTACTGACTATTGGGCTGGATTAAAGCTCATCAGTACGTTACCGTGGGCTTGGAAAGATATGGCTGATTCCATTCATGCTGACCTTATGCATCACTCGGTTCAACACCAAGTTCCGCAAGTGGACCATGTACAGTTTACAGCCGTTTTGTTCATGAGAGTCGCAAGATGGTATCCGCCAACCCCCCCTCCTTGACATCATATCTGGGATATTCATAATGAGCAAGAAGAGCGGTTGATAGGTTACCTTGCAAAGCCGGCACCAGCACCGGAACCCAATAACGAGCCAAATGGAGCCATGAATGAAGGAGAAATGGATGAGAGTTCCGAGTCAGACCCGTCTGAGGACTCGGGAGTATATGGAGACTAAATTATTTATGTTTTAAATTCCATTTTTTTAAAACTAAAAACAATATCCCTTATGCTAGGGACTTGAATTTTATTTCATTATTTAGCATTCGTGATTTCATTATTTAGCATTTGATTATAATTTAATTTGCAAGTTTAAGACAATTTTTCATTCAATGATCAAAATTTTATTATTATGATGTCTGTACCTCTATCGTACATTGGCTACTTTGTACAATGATATGATTTGCATTATGATTTCATTCATTAACTTGAATAAATGCTAAAATTATTTTCATGGTGGAATTGAAGGATGCCTCCAAGAAGGGATGTTCAAAACCCTCAAAACGTTCCGAATGCCCAGAATGTCCCTAATGCTCCAAACGCTGATGCGGTTGCTCATACAAGAATAGTACATGAGTTTCGCTAAAACCATCCACCCTTCTTCAAGGGAAGTGTAGGGCCCGAGTACTGGAAGAGTGGCTACGAGCACTTGAGAGAATTTTTCGTCTCTTAAGGTGCAATGATGAGCAGCGTGTGATCTGCGCATCCTACCAATTTACTGAAGATGCCGACCATTGGTGGGACGGATACTGGGAGATGAGACCTAATGAGAACCGGGAAGCTATTACCTGGGCAGAGTTCAAGGATATAGTAATGGCCAATTACTATCCTCAAGTTTACCGCAATAATATGGAGCATGAATTTTATAATCTCCAACAAGGGAACATGACCGTAATTGAGTATGAACGGCGGTTCAATAAGCTGCGCCGATCAGCTCCACAGCTGGTCAATACCGAAGAGAAACGAGCCAAGAAGTTCCTAGATGGATTGCACCAGGATATACAAGAGAGAATGTCTTCACTGCCCGATATGAGCTACGCCGACACGTTTATGAGGGCCCAGAAAGTTGAAGCTTGCTTACTGAAAGGGCGAGCGAATAGAAAGCCGATGGAGAACCCAAACAAACGGAAATGGGAAAATTCTAGCCAAGGCAGAAACAACAATCAAAGGCAAGCTAGAACGAAGACCAAAGCCTCTCTGTACACAGTGCGGGAAGAATCATTATGGAGAGTGTCTCATGGGACAAAACAAATGCTTTAGGTGCTATGAAGTTGGCCATCAAGCACAGAACTGCCCAAAGCCATCCAACTTTAGACCTGATCGTAGGGGACCACCTCCGGGGGGAAATACAGGACAAGGCACTAGAGGAAGAGGGAGAGTTTTCACCATGAACCAAGCTGAAGGGGACAATGAACCTAATATTATGAGAGGTACGTTGGCAGTGGGTAAATCCCGAGCTTTCACTTCGTTTGAAACTGGTGCATCACATTCATTTATTTACTCAAAGTATTGTAATAAGATTAACTGTAAACGAGTCAAGAGTGATGAACCTCTTAAGATTAGTCTACCTTCGGGGGAGAGAGTTGTTGTGAATACCTTAGTAGAAAGTGTGAGCGTACACATTGAAGGGGTAGACTTCAGCGTCAAGCCGTATGTTATGGATATGCATGGATTTGATTTGATTCTAGGAATGGATTGGATTACCCATCATCAATCCAAAATAAAGTGCAAGGAACGAGTAATGATCTTAAGAGAACCAAAATCCGAGAAAGAAGTGGTACACGAGCTCAAGAGTGGTGTAGTACCGAGAATATTATCTGCTGCAAAAGCTGCCAAGATGCTTAGAAAGAAGTCCTGCCAGGGATTCCTAGTCAACATCGTAGACACCAGGACCACCGAAGTACCACCTAGTGACATACCTATTGTCCGAGAGTATCTTGATGTCTTTCCGGAGGATTTACCAGGCGTGCCTCCAAATCGTCAAGTAGAGTTTTCAATAGACTTGATACCAGGATCAGCACCAGTATCCAAAGCTCCGTATCGAATGGCACCCGTGGAACTACAAGAGTTGAAAGTTTAGCTACAAAAGCTCTTACACTTGGGGTTCATCCGCCCAAGATCTCCATGGGGAGCGCCAATCATATTTGTTAAGAAGAAAGATGGATCCATGAGGATGTGTATTGACTACCGAGAGCTTAACAAGTTGACGATAAAGAACAAGTATCCCCTACCTCAAATTGAAGACTTGTTTGACCAATTTAGAAGGAGCAAGTGTATTTTCCAAAATTGATTTAAGATCCGGGTACCATCAATTGAGAGTGAAGGAGTCAGACATTTCTAAGAGTGCTTTTAGAACGCGTTATGGGCAATATGAATTCGTCATTATGCCATTGGATTGAGTAATGCGCCTGCAGTGTTCATGGATCTGATGAATCGAGTTTTTCACCCGTATCTCGATCAGTTCGTTATAGTCTTCATCGACGACATTTTGGTATACTCCAAAGATGAAGCACAACATGAGGAGCACTTGAGATTGGTATTCAAGACACTTCGCAAGGAGAGGTTATACGCGAAGTTTAAGAAGTGTGAGTTTTGGTTGAAGCAAGTCACATTCCTTGGACATGTGGTGACGTCACAAGGGATTGAAGTAGATCCATCTAAAATAGAAGCAGTAAATAAGTGGAGGACATCTACAAATGTTCAAGAAGTTCGTAGTTTCTTGGGATTAGCTGGCTATTATCGAAGGTTCATAGAGGGATTCTCCAAGATAGCCGGTCCAATGACACGATTGATTCGTAAAAGAGAGAAGTTCATTTGGTCTGACAAGTGTGAAGAGAGCTTTCAAAGGTTAAAGCACGATTTGACTTCCACACCCGTGTTGACAATCCCAAATCCGAATGAAGAGTTCATGATCTACAGTGATGCATCAAAGCAAGGACTCGGATATGTATTGATGCAACATGGGAAGGTTATTGCATATGCTTCTAGACAGTTGAGACCACACGAAGTGAATTACCCTACTCATGACTTGGAATTAGCGGCCGTAGTTCATGCTTTGAAGATTTGGCGACACTACCTTTATGGTGGAAGATGTACGATCTTCACGGACCACAAGAGTTTGAAGTATCTGTTCACGCAGAAGGAGCTCAACATGAGACAACGGAGATGGTTAGAGTTGGTGAACGATTATGACTGCACCATTGAGTACCATCCAGGCAAGGCTAATGTAGTGGCCGACGCTTTGAGTCGAAAAACCAAAGTGGAGCTGAATAGTCTGTATACCAAGCAAGAAGAGCTGGTCGAAGAGTTCGCCAAGATGCAAATTGAATTGGTGGCATCACCCTCCGGTACGAAGGCGATCATTGCGGCATTAGAAATTCAACCGAGTCTGAAAATGGAGATAAAAGAAGCTCAGGAACAAGATCATTTCTTGCAAGGAATGATGAAGAAGGCACTAGCTGGAGGCGAATACAATGGCTTCAAAGTGGACGAAGAGGGAGTTTTGACTTTAAATGGAAGATTGTGCGTTCCAATGGTTGAGGAGTTGAGAGAAAGGATTTTAAGTGAAGCGCATGGAGCGCCATACACCGCTCATCCGGGAGGAACGAAGATGTACCATGACTTGAAGGAAAGATTTTGGTGGCGAAGTATGAAACGAGATATTGGATACTTTGTTGAAAGATGTTTAACTTGCCAACGAGTTAAAATTGAACACCAGGGACCAGCCGGAAAGCTTAAACCACTCGAGATCCCCGAGTGAAAATGGGAGCAAATTGCCATGGATTTTGTCGTAGGTTTACCAAGGTCTTCGAAGGGAAATCATGCCATATGGGTCATCGTCGATCGATTGACCAAGTCAGCTCATTTTTTACCCCGTAAAGATGACATTCAAGATGGAGCAGTATGCACAGTTGTATATTCAAGAGATAGTGAGGCTACACGGCGTACCAATGTCAATAGCGTCTGATAGAGATACGCGTTTCACTTCAAGGTTTTGGGTAAGTCTGCTGCACAAGGCGATGGGAACTAAACTAAATTTCAGCACAAATTATCACCCACAAACGGATGGGCAATCCGAAAGAACAATCCAGATTTTGGAAGACATGTTAAGAGCCTGCACTGTTAACATGGGTGAAGCATGGGAGAAGTTCCTACCTCTTGTCGAATTTGCCTACAATAACAGCTATCAAGCAACTATCAAGATGGCTCCTTACGAGGCGCTCTATGGAAGGAAGTGTAGATCACCATTATATTGGGATGATGTTGGTGAGAAAGTTATTCTAGGCCCCAAGCTAATAGAAGAAGCAGTGGACAAAGGTTAGAATATTTCGAGAAAGAATCAAGACTGCTCAAGATAGACAAAAGTCCTATGCTGATCAACGAAGAAAGGATTTACATTTTAAAGTCGGAGATCATGTCTTTTTGAAGGTGGCTCCCACGAAGGGTGTCATAGGATTTGGAAGAAGAGAAAAACTTAGACCTCGTTTCGTTGGTCCATTTCAAATTCTTGATAGAGTTGGAGATCTAGCCTATCGTTTGGCTTTGCCACCCGAGTTATCCTCCGTGCATAATGTTTTTCACATTTCGATGTTGAGAAAATATGTTCATGATCCTAATCATGTTGTGAATTTCTCGACATTGGGGATTGGCAAGGACCTGACATATGAAGAAGAACCTGTGTCCATTTGGATCAAAAGGTCCAAAGGATTCGAAATCATGACGTGCCACTCGTAAAAGTTCAATGGAGTCGACATACGGAAGATGAGGCTACATGGGAAAAGAAAGACGAAATTCAACCAAGATACCCCTCTTTCATTACGGGTAAGATATTTATACCATTATGAGAATTTCGAGGACGAAATTTTTTATTAGGAGGGTAGGATGTAACACCCCGTAAGTTTAAGCTATGGCCCAATCATCAAGCCCACTATTTCCAACTCCTTGAAGCCCATTAATTCGAACTCTTCAAAGCTCAGCCCATTCCCTACTTCTATCAACCGTGAGTTCAAATTGAAGCAGATTAAGATTTCTTACTCTTTAAGAAATAAATCGTGATCTTCATAAAGAAGATATCTTTTCCCCTTATCAACCCATATCTTAGGAAATTAGTTAAATCCTATGAAAGGATATCTTGTACCAGCCGTAGAAGTATAAGTCTATACCGCTACTGCAATCTTACTCCACACACACACGATACACTTTCATACGTCTGCAAACAGTGAGAGGTAACGCACAAATTTACTTCTTCTTTTCTCTTCTTTTTCTTTTCCTTCTCTTTCTTCTTCCTTCGATCATTATGGAAAACCAGAAAAAAACACTTGTTTCCTTCTTTATTTGTTTCTTCAAACTTAAAACCGCCAACCCTAATATTCTCAATTTGCAACCCTTACGTGAATAAATATGTAGATTAGTTGTACAATAGTTTATCGAAATCATAGTAGTAATGGTCGATCATGATGATGTAGGTGACGAAGGAGACCCTGATATTGTCGTTAGTACTTGAATGTTAGACATCACTCGGTTAAAAGGTGGGGATTTTCTCATCTTATGTATGTTGAATTATATTCATATGTGAAAGTTGAAGTTGATTGGAAATTGTTATCACACTGTGATTGTACTTGCACTTATGAAATTATATATGGCATGGGTATGGGCTGCACTAGTGTCATACTATAGCATGGGTATGGGCTGTAATGGTGCCATACTATAGCACGGGTAAAGGCTGTGAAGGAGTGCCTTACTAACGAATCGCGATATCGTAAAGTTACATGGATAAGGGCCGAAAGGTGCCTTATTTTGACATGATAAGATCGTATTGTAAGTGAACTTAATTCTCGCACATGATATACTTGACATTTGTAAGTATGATAAAGTCTTCACTGAGCTTGTGGTTGCTCACCCCAACAGTTTACCTTCTTTCAGATTAGCGTGGCAATAGCGTACAAACGGGGCGCGTCGACAAGGAGACCTAAATCAACATCTTAATAAATTGCTGATTACAAGTTTGCATAGCAAAAACTTTTATTTTATTAAAATTCTGCCGTATTCAAATTTTTATGATTTGAGGTTGGAGGGATTATTATGACTATCATTGGAAAACAGTTGGGAATTGTATGCCTTGAGTATGGAATAAATTGTTATGAGTTTTATGGTGGGAATAATTTGTTGAAATACATGCTTAAATCATCGGATCTTATTTCGTGAATTTGGGGTTGAATCCATTCGAAATAAGCAAAAGAGAGATGCTTCTGTATGCATAAAATTCTGTCCCTTAATCTTGCTGTATGATGAGTGTGAATGAAATCCCATGTTCTGTTTACATGAATTAATAGCCTATATGTTGTTGTCTAAAGTCTTTGAGTGGACAAGTGTCACCCCTTGAGGGAATTTCTTAAAGGAAAAAGTTTTGGGCCTGATTCATAATATAAAATTAATGATTATGTTTGGGTTAACAGTGGAATCATTATGTGGGAATACTCAAATTATATTGTTTGATTTGGAAATTAGGATAAAAGTTCTCTCTCTTATTTTGCTTAGTGACTGCCTATCTTTTTTTTTTTCTTCCATTTTAAACTGGCTCATTGAGTCTTAAATAGTTTTACCGAATCTTTCATTTAATTATTTATTTTTATTTTTGACTGTTCAATTATAAGTAGGTATAGCTAGCTTTCTTATTTGATTTCTTAAAGGATAAAATTCAAAGAAAAATGAAATAGGTGGTCCTGTATGTTTCTTTTAAATTATTTTGAATATGACAGAGTTGGGGTTATTTGCCGTAAGTGTATTAGTCATGGTGCGTGAGATATAGGGTCAATATTTGAGGTTTTATAACTGGAATTTTTTATAAACTTATAGGGTCAATTTCTCCTTGACATCCTGCATCCATTATATGTTAATTATGTTCCTCCTGTTAGGTCTTATTATTATAAATTTGATTAGTCATGTATGTTTTACAATGGATTTATGTGTTATGAATTCGGAAATAGACTTGTTGTTCTTTTCTTTACAGGCGTTTGCCAAACACTCTTCTTTAAATAAAGTTGTAAGAACTTATAGGACTAAATCCTTAGTTAATTCCTTATATTTGCATTAATTGCCTAAGGTTTGTAGGACATGTCCCTTATTTAAAATTTTTATTTATTATCGTTTGGCTAAAGTTTGATGAAACTTACGAGACTTGTCCCATATTTTAAATCCTTTGATTTTGGATTGCTTATTTATTTATTTAATAACTAAAGTGTGCGTGACAGATTGAGAGTGAGATTATCCTTTCTGCTGGAGAAACTTTCCATACTTCTCGAATTCTATCAATTCCCGAGTCTAATATTTGATTTCGGGGATTCTTGAGCCTGTTTCCTCCTTCTACGGTGCAACCCCTAGTGGAGAATAGCGTCCTGACTGCGGTGTTAGGCCCCTCCAGTTAGTTGTTTGTGAAGCGGCAGATTCTTCCCGCCCCTCTCTAATCTGTTTCAGGCGGTTGCCTTTAACGAGGAGTCGTCCTTTCGAGGGATTTCTTCAACTCGCCCTCATGAGTAAGTGTGGTATTTGGCTTCTTCCTTGCTGCGTCTGTTGTTATTTGTTTTGCTCTTGTGATTGTTGATTCTAAGTTTGGCTGGAGACGATACTCTGAATTTGCTGGCACAGTTTCTTATGAATAACCATGTGATTTGTTTCAGTGATCTCTGCTAATACCTCTACTGCTACTCATGGTTGTTGTATCTTCTTTTCCATTTAATCCATATATTTCACATTCTAGCATAGAAGACTAAGGCCATCTTGTGTTTTGTTCACATATAGAACTTTAACCTTATGCTATATTGATTAAGTTTTAAGCATAGTCTTGCTCATGTTAAGGTTTAAAAGCTAAGCCAAATAAACATCTACATACTTATTCAATTTATTTACACTGTACAGCTGCTCCTCATTGAGTTTTACTCTGATTATTATTTTCCCCATTTTCTAGGTTAAAGTGGATTTACAGGTAAAAACCATAAATTTATTAATGTAGGTAAAAACCAGCAAGCCTTATGTTTGGATATCAGTACTATCAGACTTTTGTTTCTTTGAGTAAGTACCACTCACATATGTGCAGCAGTGTTGAAATGCATAAGAAATGATGAGGGAGAGTAACTCTTATGTTATACTATTGTTTTAGAAGGCGCGAATGTTATACTCGTGTCCATTTAACTTCAGAAATGTGGTATGGGATACAGATCTTCACTTGTAAATGTGGTATTTGCTCTCTTCAATGATTCGATTTCTCTTTGTAAAATTATATTATTGTGAAAGAAACCAGAGTAATTTAGATTTCTTTAGGTCTTCAGAAAGTTGAGCTAGTAGTTAATTCAGGGATTGCCTAATGTTTGCTGATAATCAGATTATAGATCTTAAACCCATTTTACATACATAATTAGTATGTAATATTTTGATCTCCATTGATTGTTAGTAGCTTGTTGAATTATAGTGTTATCTTGAAGTAAGGTATAAAAAGAAGAATAAAGCCATCATTGGGGAGTGGGAGAAGTTGCAGCTTTTTCTTTTATTCTAGTTGCTTTGGTTCTGTGGTACTTATTTTCAAAAAAGCTGATAATAGCTACCAGATGTGATTATCTTAAAAGTTGTTTCTTTTTTTTGTTTCTAGTTAATGACTAATCCATGGGCTAATTCAATGTACGTTGGTTGATGATCAAGCAATATCTTGGGGGGCAACAGATTTGCAGCGTCCAAACAGATACAACTACAGGGAGTTGGAAGTAGCAACAAACAACTTCAATGAGCTATACAACATAGGACAAGGTACTTTTGGTTTCGTATACAAGGTAGTAAAACACTAGTACGTAGGAGAATTGTTAAGTACTTTTTTCAATTAACAATCTATTCTTTATAATACTCCATTCAATTATATGTAACACAATAATTTACCGTGATATAAATATTTAGAATCCCTGTTTAGTTCAGGACAACTTTTTAAAATTTCAAAGCAGATTAGCTAAGGATTTGACTGTGTTAATATTAAATTTTAAAAAAATTAGAAAACAAGTAATCGTTAGTCTTAATTTCAAATGATCTTCTGAAAGTTACTGTTTATTCAAAGGAGCTACTTCTCTGCTGCGAATTTGAAAGATAAGAAGACAATATTTGCTGTAATCTTTGAACTGTAATAGTTTTGCATGTTTTCCAGCGCAATTTTCTCCTATAATATCATGTAACAAGGTAATGCCTGTTGGCACCGACTGGCTTTCTTTTTCTGGGTAAAAAAATCAAACACATGATTTATTCTGAAATGATGTGTGGATTATAATACGTTCTGTCTGAGCTAGAGTATCTGAAAATTTCAGTGAACATGTTTAGATCATAAATTAAACAGGTGCTTGTACTTATTAACTTTCTTTGTTCTCGCCACACATGATTTGTGTATGCTTCTTTTTTATTCCACTTTTCCTTGTTGAAAGCATACATGTAGTTTAGTTTATCTATTATTTATAAAATAAAATTTTATTGATGATTTTAATAATAGTGATGTTGCAAACATGAGATTTGAACAGCCATAGGAGATCCTCTTGGGGGCTGCTGTGTTAGTTCATATTGATACTCAATTATGCTTGACAAGGTTAACACTTTTAGTTGTCAATGCTGGTTTCTAGAGGTGATCCTTGTTATGTACAGTGTTTGGGTTATTTATTTGATTTCACATGCATCTCTTAATATAGGTGGTTTATTTTATCAGGTGTATGATGATAAAATTAATGATCAGCTTGAACCAACACAACGAGATTTGGAGGTTAATTTACAGTTTCTTTTAGTGAATCCATAAATGTCATCAAATTTTTGTACACGGTAATGCTTTTCATAATCTCATATATTATCATAATCTCAAACTTTTGCTGTGTTAATGTTATGGTTGAGGAATGTACTCTGATGTTCTTGCTTTGAATTTTATTAACTTAATTAAGAATTGCATTGCATGATGTATATAACCTGCTCGAAATTTAATACTGAAACACTTCTTTTGCATTACACAGGACTTATATTATGTGCATTACCTGTGATTGGTACTTTGTATGTTTTGAGGTTTGTCACACTTTATTGAGATCTGATGTTAACTTGCTGTTATCTTAGATATTTTCATTTTTAGTACCATATGTGTGGTGGATGAAGTAATTGAGAGTTAAATTAATTATAGTTATACTACACAAAGCTTTATAATTGAAAGACTATAAATTAAATTGTGTGGTGTGTAGTTTGTAATAACTTTGCTTTTGATATATTGCTGCCTATAATTTTGATATTATTTTGCTTTTGTTATAATTTTATTGTGTGGTGTGGTAGGGAAGAAATCTGATTTTTATAGAGCTGGAAATTTGTTTCTTGTACTTGGTACATATGCTATGTTTCTAAGACATAAATTTAATTCGTTTATTCTTTTCAATTTATTTCAAAATGGGGAAATAATTCTTGTTTTAATATAATTGTATCTCTTTTGCTGAAGGAAAGAAATTGCATCTGCTCTTGGTTGATTTATGTAAAAGGGACTAGTGGTATAATTTGAGTTAAGAAAACTTTTTGTCATATTTTTAGAAATATGGGTGAGCTCATCATCTTATTTGCATAAAATACATTCTAATATACTTGTGCGTAGCTACTCTTTAGTACAAAATAAACCTCTTTTTGATCAATTTTATGCTGCAAAATTGAGGAATAAGACCAAGTTTCAAAGAAACTTGTGATACAGTCACTGGTAGCAATGCTTCTAGTGTAAGGTTTCATTCACATGGTATACATTTCTAAAGGGCATGCTTCTATTCATATTGACTCTTTTTTCTGTGGATAGGGAATCTGTGTGGATGTACTTGCAGTTTTGACGTCTACACTTTTATGTTTCTATTTTAATATTAGTTAGTTAAACAATGAAGAAAAAGATAAGTGAAAGATGACAGTTTAATTGAAATTGTAGGCTTATTTAACCGTGGAAGCTGAGTATTTTGAAATTTTTGAAGAGCTCTGTGGTAACTATTTCTTTGAAGGTTTCTTGGATTTTGAAGGTATGCATCTTGAAAGATCATCATCAATGTCTGTCAAACTTAAATGTACATCCTTGGACAATGTTGCTGCCTTTCCCGTATGTTTTATTGTCTAATTTTTTTTTGGATGCTAAAACTATACTTGTTACACTAATTACACATGTTAATTTCTGATATATGATTGTGAAAAAAGCGTACAATTAAAGATGTTCATGATAAATGAGATATTATGTCCTTAAGAGTAAAAACTTTCAATAACAAGCTTGATGTCAACCTGTATGTTTAATAGCCCTACTGATCTTCTAAGTCTTATAAAAAATCAACTTGCAAAAAGTATGCATGTAAAAAAGGGAAAGACTAGCAGAATAAACTAGAGGATATTACATCATATACAAATTTATTTTCTAAACTTCTCCTTATTCTGTTCATTAAAATCATGAAGTCTCTTATTGATTAGAATCATAACATCCTTCTTTGAATTTTCTTGTTCCTTTTGAAGTTTAGGTTATCTAAATGACAAACTGTTAAACCTTAGGTTTTTTAAACTGTTTCCACATGATCAATATTGGCATGATGACAATAAATTGGAAAGAAATGCTATGATGTTAGTTTTCTAAATCTATATTTATGATGGAGCGATTTTGATTAGTCAACTTCTCATTACTTGTGTTATCTATTTTTCTATTGCAGGAACTTTTGTTATTAGGATGTATTACTTCTGCAATCAAAATCTGCTGCAAGATGAACTCTCTTTTAAGGTGATAGAATTGAAGGATTGATTCTCTGGTATTTCAAATCATTCACCAAAACCTTTCGTTTGTTGATTTTTTTTATTTTTAAATCTCTACATTTCTTGATTATAATAAGATCACATGTCACTCTTTCTTACTTGTAAGATAGCTAGGTTTTAGTTTTGGGGGAATTCATGAGTTGTGTTGATGATTATGAGATGGGATCTTTATGTAATTTTATTTGTGCACATACTGTTTATTTGTTTTGTGCTTTGTAACGGTTAGTGGAATTGGAGAGATACTGAATATTAATAACGTCACGAGTTGAGTTGTATGAACTCGGAAACAATGTAGTTGAATTCACACCTTGAAAGTTGATCTACTGTAGTCTCTTTTTACCCCTTATTAGTATTAATGTTAACAAATGTGTGCACATGATTGGAGTGGCTGGAGGAAACATTATGAAGAAAAATTAGAGGGATGTTTCTTGATAGGTGAATAGGGCATATTTTCATAATTTCATGCTATATTTCTATAATCTTTATCAATAATGATTGTTTTAATTTAGGTGGCAAGTTGACAGTTTGTTGGGTTTACCCCTTATAAATTTTCATTTCGTATGAGATTGCTATATTTCTATAATAACTTTATCAATAATGATTGCTTTAATTTTGGTTTGTTCTTTCTCAAGTGACTGCAATGAGACGACAATAAGATAAAGATATTATTTAATGGAAGACAAGACATATCATACAAGGCAAGAAAATGTTCAATGTATTATGCTCCGCAATGAGATTTTAGCTTATAAATTTAAGTCTTATTATATGTAAAATTGATGTTTGGATATAATTAGTTCGGATATTCTTGTACTTTTAAATTTAGAGGATGATTTTCTATTGAAATTCTTGTAAAAAATTCGTAAGTTTTGAGTTATATAGCATAATTTCGTTTGATCTTATTTTAATAATAATATAAATTTATGTATAAAAAAATAAAATAAAATAAAATATTAGACATCATGTAAAAATCGATGTCTTTGATGTGAAACTGATGTCTATGTTAGTAAAGACATCGGTGAAAAAACGATGTTAAATAGGTGTCAACCGATGTCTTTACATGGATAGACATCGGTTAATAACCGATGTCCAATGTATCTTTGTTGATGTATTTCTCGGAAATACATCTGTTTATAACAGATGTCTTTTCATCCTATCCGATGTTTTTTCTAGGAAAGACATCAGTGAATAACGATGTCTTATCTGTGCTAACCGATGTCTTTTCGTGGAAAGACATCGGTGGATAACCGATGTCGAAATTTCAACTGATATCTATACAATGAAAAAGACATCAGTTAAAAATCGATGTCTATCAGCGCCTACTTTCGACATCGGGGGCTTCAACATCGGCTGCTTGGTGAAATAGATATCGGTTAAAAACCGATGTCTATCATCATTTTTTTTGTGTAGTGGCCCCTTGTGGGGTGTAGGATGATTGCGTTGCGGTTCTCTTACATGAATAATAATGTAAAATATATATAGGTATGAGAAAGGAATTAAATAAGGAAATAAAAAATATGGGTGAATCATGGAGGATAATGTGATAAGAAGATTAATTGTGATCCAAGAAATAGATAATTTTCGGAAATTCTCGAAAATTCTCGCTGGCAGCTGCGCGACTTCACGATTTTGAACATAACTTCCTCGTCCAAACTCCGATTTTAGTGATTCTTGCGTTCACACGATCCCCTTTTCCTTGGCTTTCTATCCATATAAAGATCTCACCAAAATTATAATATTTGAAGATTTAACAAGTTATGTAAAGTGGAAAAGTCGTGCTGAGTAGAAACATCTTGCGCGACGTCACCATTTCGATCATAACTTTCTCGTTTTGATTCCGATTGAGGTGTTTCTTAGGCCAAAATGACCCACTCTTCTGTGGCTTTCTACCCATGGATCACACTTTCATTTTTAAGCTCCACATGGACACAGAAAAATTACACAAGTTGGACGTGCGTTTTTCAGCATTCTTGCACAAGTTGCACCTTTTCTCCAACTTTGCACTTTTGATCCTTTTTCCACCTAAAACACCTCAAAAGCACATTTTTCTCACATATATAGAATATAAGACACTTGTGCTAATATATAACAACAATTCTCATAAAAAATGTGTTAAATTAGACACTAAAACACGCTTATTTTCACTCTCATCAGTACTAAGTGTTGATTCCTGGTGTTAAGTGTTGAAGTGTCATGGATTACTCAACTAGATTGATTAACTGTCCTCCCATACTTGATGGAACCAATTATACTTTGTGGAAAAACTGAATGAGGAGTTACATCAAGTTCCTAGATGAATGTGCTTGGAAGACCATTTTGTTAAGCTAGGCAACCCCTACTATTGCAAACAAAGATGGGGGATCTTATTATCTAGAGTGAGCTTGAATGGACCTCTAAGGAGAACAATAAGTCATTGTTGAACAACAAGGCCATTAATGCGATCAATTCATCGGTTGATACAGTGATGTTCAACTTGATCCAGAATTGTATCTCTGTGAAAGATGCATGGGAAAGACTTCAAGAGTACTGTGAAGGATCTGGATTTGTCCGAAGGGTAAAGGCGAGGATTCTGAATGTGCAGTTTGAAAGCTTGAGGATGAAAGATGATGAGACTATCTCATCATACAATAAAAGGCTCTATAAGGTGTCGAATGAGCTGCAGTCGCTTGGGGACCCAATCTCCAATGTCAAGTTAGTAAAGAAAACTCTACGTACGCTTCCTGGAAGATTTAATAGCAAAATCTGTGCTATATAAGAAGCTATGAATACTAATTTATTGAGTCATAATGAGCTCATAAGTATTCTGAAAACTTATGAAATAGATTTGTCTCAACAAGATTCTATTATGATAGAAAAAATGTTGTTATTTTTAAAAGTGAAACTCCTTCTTGTTCTAGTTCTGGTAAAACTTCGACCATAACTGAAATAAAACATGTAGAAAAAGATGTTCAACATTCCTGATGATACTAACATCATTGCTTTACTTGCTAAGAAGTTTGAGTCTTATCTTAAACAAAAGAAAAATAAGTCTAAATCTAACATTCAGCCTAAGGTTCAAACCCCTGACCGTAAACCCACTCAAAGGAGAAAATTTAAGTACGATCATTTGTTTAAGAAAAATATCATTTGTGATTAATGTACTGGTTTTGGTCATTATACAAATAAATGTGCTAACACTCTTCTTAAGGAAATGATGAGCTTAAATGCTTGCTTGAGTGATGATGATTCTGAAGAAGATCCAGAGGAAAAAAGAAGAAGAACTCGTACTCTTGACACAATGTGTGAAAGAAAATTTTTCTGGGAGTGACTCAGATGTTGAGTCTGGTGTGCCAATATCAGAAACGACATCGTGTAGGTTTATATCTACTTCTGATTTTGATGAAACTGTACTAATGCTTTCTCTTCTAGATAAGGTACTTCACAAGAACCTCTAGAGATGAAGATTTCTGAAAGAACTTAAAGACATCAACCAAGAGAATAATGGACTGATTGATACAATAACAAGGCTTGAGGTAAATCTTACCAAAAAGGATGCTAAGATTCCCAGACAACAAGATCAGTTAGTTGCTTCCACATTAAACTTCAAAAAGTACTCCAAAGGTACATCTATTTTGAATGAAGCGTTATCTATTGGAAAATCTGATAAGTTTGGTCTTGGATATACAGAAGAATACATGCATTTTAGTTTTAAAAAGCCTGTTGTATTTGTGAAACCTGGTTTAAATGATTTTTCCAAAAAGGTTCCTAGTAAAAGAGGCAGAAGAACTTTTATTTGACACTACTGTTCAGTTTTTGGACACATTCGTCCTTAATGTTTTAAACTAAAAGATTATTTGCTTTCAGGAAATGTATTGTTTGGAATATTGCCACACAAGTATTAACACACACCTAAATCTCCTTAGGTCAGAAAACCAAAAGTGCTTTATAATGTTGTCTATACTTCTTTACAAGCATGTGTACCTGGTTTATGATATTTTGATAGTGGTTGTTCTAGACATATGACTAAAAATATTGAATACTTGAAGGATTATAAAACTTTTGATGGTGGTAAAGTTACTTATAGTGGTGGCTTTAAGGGTAACATTGTTGGTAAGAGAACTTTAAATGTTAAAGGTTTTCCCAATCTAAAGAATGTGCTTCATATTGAAGGTCTATGTGCTAATTTGATACAAAGTAATTTATGTGATGATAGTTTGCATGTAAAATTCGACAAGAATTCATATTTTGTGCTAAATGAAACTGACGATTGTGTGATGCTTGGTGGTCGATCTGCCGATAATTGTTATCTGATTGGTATCAACACTTACTCTAACATCACACAACACGATGAAAATGTCTTTAACATAAAAAAACTTAGTCATGTAAATTACAGAAATTTACAAAAATTGGTTAAGTTGGAGGCCGTTAAATGACTTCCTAAGCTCAATTTCAGAGATCCACCTGTATGTGGTTCATGCCAAAGAGGTAAGCATGTAAGGTCCTCGCCCAAAATCACTTCAATGTTCACATCTTCAAGGTGTTTTGAATTGGTTCACATGAATCTTATGGGTCCTATTGAGACTGAAAGTCTTGGTGGTAAGAGATACTCATTGGTTGTAGTTGATGATTTTTCTAGATTTTCATGAGTTGAATTCATTAGAGAAAAATCTGATACATTTAATGTGTTCAAAGTTCTTTTCAAAAGGTTCAAAAATACTTTCAATCTTAGAGTATGTAGGATTAGAAGTGATCGTGATAGAGAATTTGAAAACATGTTTGCTGATTTTTGTGAAAAGAAAGCCATTATGGAAGAGTTTTCCTCTCCTAAAACCCCACAACATAGTGGGATTGCTGAAAGAAATAATAGAACTTTGCAAGAAATTGCTAGAGTCATTCTTACTTCAATGAATATGTCTGAAAGGTTTTGGGCGGAAGCATTGAATACTACATGTCTTATGTCTAATAGGATTTTCTTTAGACCAGGTTGTTCTATTATTTCTTATGAGTTGTTGTACAAGAGGAAACCAAACTTGAAATACTTTCATGTTTTCTGTTGAATGTGCTATATTCTGAATGATATAGAGTATCTTTCAAAGTTTGATTCTAAGAGTGATAAAGGTCTTTTCTTAGGATATTCTAAGAATATCAAAGTTTACAGAGTCTTTAATCTTAGAACTAGAACCGTACAAGAATCTGTCAATGTTGTGTTTGATAATACATCTAATATTACAGATAAAAAGATGGAAGATGACATCTCTAATATGGTTGAAACTCCAGAACCAGTAAACAACTTTGAGTCGAATGTGAGCACATCGTCTACAACATCGAGTGTTAAATCAGAAGAAGATGAGAACCAACTCTACAAAACTCTGAGAAATACTCTTGCTCATAAATATAAGAAGGATCACCCTTCATCACAGATCATTAGCAAGTCCTTTGCAGGTGTTCTAACCAGAAGAAAATGTAAGATAAGAGGTAGTGCGATCGATTTGCATGTCTAACATATGCAATCAGGTATGTGCTGAATGTTAGTTCTCTTTTGTTGAACCAAAGAATGTCACTGAAGCCATAAAAAATGAATGTTGGATTCAGGCTATGCAAGAAAAACTTGAACAAATCACAAGGAGTGATGTTTGGATTTATTACCTAGGCCTAGAAATACTAATGTGATTGGAACCAAGTGGATTTTCAAGTATAAAAACTGATGAGTTAGGTAACATAGTAAGGAACAAAGCTACGTTTGTTGTACAAGGATACACACAGGTTGAAGGAATTGATTTTGATGAAACATTTGCACCCGTAGCAAGAATAGAGTCTAATAGGCTTCTCTTAGCTATTGCATGTTTTGTTGGAATCAAACTCTTTCAAATGGATGCTAAAGCTACTTTCTCAAATGGTATTTTACATGAAGAAACTTTTGTTGAACAACCCAAAGGTTTTGTTGATCCATTTCACCCTAATCATGTATATAAACTGAAAAAAACTTTGTATGGTCTAAAACAAGCTCTTAGAGCATGGTATGGTAAACTAACTGATTTCTTACTTCAATTTGGATTCTTTAGAGGTGAGGCAGATTGAACTCTTTTTTTTAAGCATGAATCTGATGGATTCTACTTTCTTGATTGCTCAAATATATGTTGATAACATCGTATTTGGAGCAACATCACAGGTCATGAATGACAACTTTATGAAAGAAATGACCACCACGTTTGATATGAGCATGGTTGGTGACCTAAATTACTTTTTAGGACTCCATATCAAACAAGGTGAAATGGTATCTTTATCTCACAGAGTAAGTATGCTAAGAACCTTGTGAAGATTCAGTCTTTAAAATGCAAAGCCTATGAAGACACATATGGGAACATCATAGAAACTATGCAGAGATGATGTTGGCCCAAATGTTGACCACACTCTGTATAGATCTATCATTGGTAACCTTCTATACTTAACTTCGAGCAGACTTGACATTATGTATAGTGTCTGTGTTGTGCTAGGTACAAAAAAAATCCCAAGGAATCACACATGAAGGCCGTGAAGAGGATAATCAGATATGTTGCTGGATCAAGTGACATGAGATTGTGGTTTCCAAAGGAACAAAAAAACTCATTGGTTGGTTACAGTGATGCTAATTGGGCTGGTGATTTTGATGACAGGAAGAGCACAAGTGGTGGATGCTTTTACATGTGTAACAATCTTGTTTCTTGGCATAGTAAAAAGAAAAAATGCATTTCCCAATCCACTGTCGAATTTGAATATAATGCTGCTGGTAGTTGTTGTAATCAATTGCTTTGATTAAAAAAGATGTTAGATGATTATGTGCTTGAGATAGATACTTTGGTGATTTACTATGATAATACGAATGCTATAAACATTTTAAAAAATCTAGTGAGGCACTCACTCACTAAACATATTAATATTTTAGAAGGAGCTAGTTAAGTTGGAGTATATTTCCACTGAGAAACAACTTGCTGATATTTTCACAATAGCACTTAATTTCGAGAGGTTTTCTTCACTTAGGAAATCTCTTGGAATTTGCATTCCATGAATCAAGCATGATATTCCTTGGAGTTTTTAAACACTCGAGGAAACAACACTGTAAGTTTTGTCATTTTATGTAGAAATTAATTTATTTGGTAGCTTATTTTCATGTTGCTAACTCTATTCTCGTTTAATCTTTAGGTGCAATTCTTGACATATACAGCTAAAAACACTAGTTCTAAAAAATCAAAGGTCTAAACATGCTGAGTAATTAGGCACACGGAGCTGATAACCATGATGTGTTCTTTTCTAAAGGCTGTTTAGTTTTAAAAAAGGAATCAGAATACTCTTGGACTATCATTTAATAACCAGATACATGTGACAACCACGATGTGATCTTTTCTAAAGGTGGTAAGTTCCTTGAGATTGAAAAGAGTATAATAATCCATGAAAGGATAAAATGTATATGTGTGCCTATATAAAAAATCAACCTTGATTGATTTTTCCAGAATCTTTTTAGCCCATGAAAATATGTTATTAAATTATTTAATTTCATTACATTTAGTGATAAAATTTAAAGTATTTATTTTTATGCATATTGTTGCTTTTATTTTTAATTGTGAGAGTTACTTTCTTCCCATAATGTTGATGCCATAACTGCTCCATTTCCCCCTGAATACACATGATAGAGCGGTTACTATTCGTGGAAATAAATTTCTCCTTAAAATTGTCATTTCCCTCCCTTTAAATGTCGAAGCAAGATGTATGAATTAATACGTTGAATTAGATGTTTGCTTGCATTATTTTATTAATTTTTGCATCACTCTCTCTCTCTTACTTTTGGTGTTTAAATTCAAACATGTGTCTCACATACCATCGATGTCATCTCCAAAGCAAACCCCTCCATCTTCCAGCACCAAACCCTCTTCTTCCTCTCGAAGCACATCTACACTCTGTACCCTGGCTACCATGGCCGAAAATGTCGCGACTAGTATTGTCTAGAATATGAATCTGGATGCTACTGCACCACCGTCTGCTCTCATTGTTGAGTTTGTCATCCCCCGACAAATCACTCTTCCTCAAGGTACACCCAATTCTATCCTTGAATTTCTTAGCTCTCAGTTTGCTGATTCAAACATTGTCGTATCTTGAATCGAAGGCCCTTTCTTAGAATGCACTTCTGCCACCAATGTTCAATATGAAATTTCTGCTCCATCCTCTAAAATCCATTCACAAAATTTTGTTCCTTCCTCTGAAATTCCAGTTGAAACTCAGCCTGCAGAGAACTTCGAACCTTCGAGCCATGTTCAAGTCCCTTTTACATCATCACCCACTATTTTTCCATTCGCCCTGACGCTAATCCCCATGTGACTTCTCCCTCGTCATCACCGCCGGTACCTATTAGGATGAAGGTGACCAAGCCCTCCGCTCCAAAATGCAAAGATCCACCCACGCGTTGGTCAGTTCGAATTCAGAAGAAAGGCACCACTATTTCCTTTATTGATATGCCTAGTTCCACCAATGGGAAGTTTCATATCTCTATTTCTTATCTAATGATAATGTTTCTACTCTCAAAAATGTAGATGTCCTAAGAGAAACCCCACATTGGCTGATTTCTGCAAAGCAAAAAAAGGGCAAAAATGTTATTTCAGATGTTGCCACCTCTGAAGCAACACCACATGATGAACCAGATAAGGAACCCGATGACCTGGACTAGCTTATTGATGATATTATTGATGATGTTGCCACTGATAAAGCAACACCCACTATTGCAGATGCAAATCCCTTTGATCCTGAGCATGATTCATCATCGTCCTCTAATGATAAAGAGGATGCACACGAGGATGCTAACAAAGGTGAAAACTCTAATGAATCTAATAAGGACACAGATGTTCCTATTGATGGAGATGCTCCTGATGATAATGATGGTAGTGAATCCGCTAATGATGCTGAAGAAGATGATGATTCTGATGACTTCGATTATGATGTGGAGAAATTTGGTGTTGGCAAATTCTACTTTGATGATGGATAAGCCAGATACAAGAAATTTTCCAAAAAGGATATCATTCATGAAAGGAGAATGAAGGATGCTAACCTCATTCCACACAACATTATCTAGTTCTTTAAGGAAAGAAGCTTGCTAAAAACCCTCAGTTACTCTTGCTCATTCTGCATAAATTGGGTCTGTGAATTCAATGCACATATTTGTCTAAGCATGAGTTGAAGCACTAGTCCTAAGTTTGGTAGGATTTTCTTTAGAGGTGACATTTATGATTTCTCTCCTACTAAGATTAATGAGCAATTGGGAACTATGAATGCTGAGAATAATGTTGAAATTGATGATATGGATGAGATTGTTACTGCTATTACTAGTGGTTTGATTGTCAGTTGGCCTAAAAAGTTGTTCAGTCCAAGTTTAACTAATCTGCAAGCTGTCCTGCACAAATTCTGTGTAAACAACTGGTTGTCTTCCTCTAACGTCACTAGGATCACAACCAAGCATGTTGTACTGATTTACAAAATAGGAAAGAACCTGCACTTTAACCTCGGTGGAGTGATTTACAAGAACTTAATTAGTTATGGTGAAAACATCTCCAAGGTTGGTAAGTTACCCTATCCAACTTTGATCCATTGCTTACTATTGGATCAAGGAGCTAAGAAGCGTAAATGTGATTTATTGTCCTCAAATGCTCTGGTGTTAGGTATTGCTAGACCACATCTTGAAGGTAACCATGTTGTTGATCTGCCATATGTGAACCCTGCTCCTAATCTGAATATTAGAATATTACCCATGATGCTGGAAAACTGTTCGCATAGATGCTCCTGCTCATACTGGAGAGGTAGTTTCTGTCACTGTGCATCACAGATATATTGAAGAGCAAGTTATTGCCCTTGCACGCCAAGTGTCTCATCTCAGACTCCAAGGCTCTACTTTGACTATGCAAGCTTACTGGCTAGAACAAATAGCTCAGTTTTGGACTGGTTTGCTATCCACACCCACAGGGAGAGAGGTACCTGATGCTGCTTAAAATGTTATTGTTGAAAGCTCAAGCTAAAGGGAGTTGTAATCGAGGACATAACCGAGCCTAAAGAAAGAAATGCTAATATTGGTACAAGTATTGCTACTGGAGATGCTGCAGGTACTGCTGCTAATGTTGCTGATGATGCTGCAACTTGGGGGTGTTGGCGTTCGATATTTTGGTTAACATAAACCGTTAGGGTTCCATGCAATCTATATCAGCGGAAGCAAGAATATAAAATTGAATTACCTTTCACCAGGGTATGTTGAAGATTAACACCTATAGAAAATAACCTCTTGATCTTCTGCAGTATTCCCAAGTCCAATCTTGACGTCGTGTGAGCGACGATCTTCAAGATCCTCTCAATCTTCTATCCTCCCTTATTTCTCATGTGTATTAAGCATGTAATTAAGGTTTCTGGATAGCTAAAATGACTTATATATGGGCTGCAATAGAGACCAGGAGGAGAAATTAGAGTCGGGCCTCCATTGGGCTTAAGTATCCAAGTTTAGCCCAAAAACTTATACTTAAGTCCAATAATAATATAGTCCAATAAAATATTATTACTGCACTGACGCTCTAATCCCATATTACATTATGGGCTCCTTCTTATTATGAGCCCGTCAGTCTCCCCGCGTTTAAAATATACAATTCCTATTAATTAATATCTCATCCGAGAATAGTACCACTCAACCTTGTTATCATGCCGGAATAAATCTACTTACAGGGTTTACATGATAATTCTTATGAGCTCCTCAAGGAGACATCATCAGCCTATTTAATAGGACACAGATTCCTTTTACAATCAATATCACACAATAGAGACAACAACATCTCCCAACTCACCGAGCTTGTTGATTTAATAATTAAATCTCACCCACTGATGAATCAAAGATATAAATATTGGATTATGTATCAAGGTTATTGTATCGGGATTAAGATCACGAACATCCATAATAACTGAGATCAAGTAGGGTTTTAGTATATAATCCAAAAGGGGGTTCACACTGTGAGGGGGAGATCAAGCAGAACACTGAAATAAAAGTTTGAAAGACTAGTGTTGCTTTACTAACCCTCTAACTATTTCATGAATTTGTTGGTCTGTTAAACTGATATTTCTTTTATTTTCTGCTAATATCGTTAGATATTTATGGTTTCAGTTTATTTTTACTTTACTCTAAACTAAGCTATGAACTTAATGATTAATTATGCAGTTTGCTTTGTTAACTCTTGACTGATAATGCTCAGAAGTGCTTAGTTAGTTTGCACTACTATAAACTAACATCTGATGTTCTCTTACCTATTCTGTCATACATTGATGTCATTCCCTCGGCTGTTGAATGATCAATATTATTTATGGCTTTCAAAGAAAAACTAACATCTGATGTATTATATGGTTATCTTGCTCTGACTTATTTTCCTTGCATCAAGTTGTGTGTTTGTGGATAGATGTGATTGGGGGAGATTGTTGATTTGAAGTGTTGAGGCCAGTGTCGTCACATCTGGAATAACACTGATCCTCTACCAGTTATTTTATTTAACCACTAACACATTTGTGTTGTTCGAATTATGTTATGCTTTGTGTTGCTTTCAGGTTTATAGCAGTTGAAGATGTTCATGTCAGGCGATGAATTGTAGTCAAACACAAACCTGGATGAGTGCTAAAAATATCTAGAAGATCGAAGGTGGTTACCCGAAGTAGTGGGAAGTTACTCACATCTTTCATGGGTGGTTCATACATCTCCTAGTGAACCTTACTTGATGGACGTGCAGCATGATTCTCAAGTATATATAGAAGTTGCAAATCATCTCATCTATTGAGATCGATCAACTTGGAGAGATCTGCTACATATTAGAGAGACACCACACTTAGAATTTATCTTTAGGATTCTCCTGTAGTATTTTCACTGATGTTGTAACACCTTGTTCAACATCACGTGTATAATGTTTCCCGTACATTTTGTGTGTATCGTCACAGGCAGTGGAAGTGCATACTTGAAGTAGACTTTGATCTAACTACCTAGGTTTGTCATTTGGGATCTTGTTTTGTTTTTATCTGATTTTGTGTTCGAAAGTGGATGGAATGTTTCCATCTCTAGAATCTATTTTTGTAATCACTTTTTCTAAATTAATGATATTTATGCCATGAGGCAGCCGCCACAAACTTATTTATGTTTCTGGAAGGATTGAGTAATCTGTGTGTTAAGTCTTCTTCTATTTATACTTGCATTTCGTATTCAAGTTTCCTATTCTGATAAGAGTTAGTGTTGTACGAAGTGTCGATCAAACTTAGGACAATTTCACTGTCAAAAAACACACTTACACCTGTTGAGCACTCGAAGGGACCAAGCTTACATTGATATCAGATATACAAAAGGTGAGAAATATATTAATAGTTACACAAATCTTAATTATGTCTTTACTAATAACTTTCCTCTTTTTTAATTAATTTTACGTAAGACTTTTAGCAGCAGTTTAAGAAGTTCTACCCGAAGTTGAACATAGATGGTGCACAAGATACATTGAAGCAAATTGGGCTAAGAAATGGCATAGTGAAGAGTTAAAGAAAAAGTTTTTGATATCCGCTTGGAGCACATACAAAGAAAAATTTGAAGATAATCTGAAGCTACTAGGCACAGTCTCTAAAAAAGATGCAAAAGAGCATATGAAGTACCCACCATCAACATGGAGTAGAGCTTTCATTAGTAGTATGTGCACGTCAAATATAGTGTATAACAACGTGTGTGAGCGTTTCAATTTAAGCATACTTGAGTGTTAAACGACCACCTAGTCTAAAAGTTTAAGCTAGTAGAGAGGAGAGTCGTTTAATATTTAATCAAATCAATCTAACACGACCCCTCTCATGCAGACGGGAAAATTTTGCCTCAAGCCTTGCATGTGGAAATTTTCTCATAAATGGGTGGCGGTAAGGTTCGAACCCTGGACCTTTGTTAACCATGGGCTCTGATACCAAGTTAAATGACCACTGATCACTATTTTCTTTCAAAAACATGAATCTCACCCTCAAGTGTAAGGGATCAATTGTAGTGCGCGTGTGATCAAGTTAAATTATCAAATCCACGGGATAGTGTCAGAATGACAAATAAATCTAATATGGCTATTTCTATTTAAGACAAACTCAATTTTATGAAAGTTAATTAATAAATTATAAAATAAATATGATACGCTGGCGAGAAAATAATCAATACGCTGGTAAGTATTCCAAGATAAGAGACTGATAATGCTAAGGAAAATCCAGTTTAACCAAGTGACAGATTATTCTAAACCTAAATTAATTACCTGCAGACATTTATAAGAGGATCACTAAACCTAGTTAGACCTCCTTGATCAGGTAGAATCTAATACTTATAATGAGCTGCAAATCATAGGATCGATAAGGAATTAACTCTCTCTCCCTCTATAGGTACTTCATGCTAAATTCCATTAAAGGCTAGAGCATTAGACTTTCCTTTTCTAGGTATGCAATTATTAACCCGTTTTGTCTCCTTAACAATTACCTAATAATGATGTTTTACCAAGTAATTAATATTCCAAATTGATTGTCTAACACTCTTAGAAATTATAGGTCAATCTCCTAAGACTGTCACAGGAAACAACAATTATCATGCAGAAAAAGTGAATCCTATTATCTATCAATAAGTGATATCTTCATGAATAATTAAAGGAATCAAAACTCAAAACAAAATAATATGAAGTCTCAAAATATCTTCTTCAATAAGGAAATAAGCATACTGCAGTATAATTAATCCAAGTCTAGGGCAATCAAATCATATAGTCAAAACTGTCTAAAGCCCTAACATAACCAAAAAGATATTTAGCCCATGATGTTACAAGCAACAACTATGTATATGGAAGAAAACTTACCCATGAGTCTAAAAACTAGAATGAATAAAGTAAAGAAATAAAAACTTATTTGATTGGTTCTCCTTCTTCAACTCCGTCCTCTTCAGAATTCCCGTCTCCGATCAAGTAGACGAAAACTCTCTTGAATCCTCTTCAGATGGTGAATGGCGGATGATGGGTTGAAGATGAAAGGCGGATATGGTGAATTAGGGTTTAAAACCCTAGGTGAAGTGGTGGTGGTAGATTATGCAATTTCTCTACACCTTTATGTGGTGATGAGAATGAAGTATATATATAGGTGTGAGAATGGAATAAGATAAGGAGTAGAATGATATGCGATCTTGAAAAATAAGGAAAAATATAATTATGGAAGATATGAAAGGATGTGAGATTAGGAAATAACTTGGCCACCAAGAAAATAAGAAAAAGAGGGTAATTTTCGTGAATTTTTGGATTCTCACCTACAGCTGCGCGACCTCACAGTTTTGAGCATAACTTCTTCACCTGAATTCCGATTTAAGAGATTCTTGCACCCACGTGACCCTCTCTTCCGTATCTTTCCAACCATGTATTACAAAACTAGTTAGAACTTCCATAGTAATACAGAAAAATTACACAAAGTGATCCTCTATTTTCTTGCATGTTGCACAAGTTCACTCTTCATTTTAACTTTGTATTTTTTTATCCCTTTTCGTATCAAAACACAACAAAATACCTCTCAAGCATCTTTTTAGTCAATAATCATTCAAAGTATTAAGATTTGTGCAAATAATAGCAATCAAAACACTCAAAGATGTATCAAATCGGACCCAAAAATACATGAATTTCCACTCTCTTCAACCACCTAGTCTAAAAGCTTAAGCTAGTAGAGAGGAGAGATGTTTAATATTTAATCAAATCACTCTAACATTGAGGCTAGACAAAAATCAATAATCAGCATGTTAGAACAGATTTGAAAAGAAGCAATATATAGTTAGACTTGCAACAAGAAAGATTATGGTTGAAAAGTGGAAAACTAAGTGGAGTCTTGCAAGTATGGATTTTTTTCATGATAACAAAATACAAACATTTGGATCTATTGTATTGTTTAATGGAGCAGAAGGATATGAGGTCGCTGATGATGACGATTCTTGTATTGTATATCCTAAGAAGATATTATGTGCATGTAGAGTATGGGATATTATCAAAATTCCTTGTCCACATGAAATTAGAGCACTTGAACATCGTAGAATTGACCTGATGTCTCAAATGTCCCATTGGACTCCATTTTGCTCTATTTTCACCTGTTTCAAGCATATATAAGCTCATTTTTACACATTTGTCATTTCCAAGCTTACATCTCCATATGAATATAAAATACCACCAAATGCAACATGAAACAGATAAAATCATACGAAAATACACATAAAATAACACTAAAATCTAGGTAAAAATTGATATGATCAAACCCCCAAATTTGAAGTGTTGTTCGTCCCCAAGCAATGAAAATGATAAACTAAGAGGAGAAATTTTCGCCTAGGAAAAAACCTAACGAACATAAGGCATAACACATCATAAGCAATAAAGATTACAAACTATATCAAGTCACCCTACAACATTAAACTCATAACATGAAGAATAACAAGTTCAATTCAAAGATAATAATTCTTGAAGAATACTTGAATCGTTCTGAAGAAGACTTAAATCGATTCCTCTTATTCCACTTTAAAAATACTTGAATCATTTCTTTACTTGAAGAATATTTGAATCGATCTTCTTGTTCCTCTTGAAAATATTATTCTCTACTTGAATCTCTCCTCAAACTTGAATCGATCTTCTTGTTCCTCTTGAATCTCTACTTAAATCGCTTCATATACTTGAATCGATCTTCTTATTCCTCTTGAAAAATATTAATTGTGGTTCCTTTAAAAAATATTATTCTTTATATGGATAGGATCTTCTTGAAATCAGATTGTAATTAAAGTCTCGATGCCATGCATGATTTTAAAATCAGTTTTATAGAAAGAAAACTAAACTTTATAAGGATAATATATTACATAAGGTGAAAATTATTTTGAAATCAATTTGAAAGAAATTAGTTGTAAGTATGAAATAAGAAAAACATTTGCATGAGACCGATTGAGTAATGGGAGATGAATAAAAAATAATATTTTTTATAAAAAAAAGTATGTAATTAATAAAAGTAATAATTATTCTGTAAAATATTTCATGAAAAATTTATACTTCCTTCATCCCAAATTAAATTTCAGACTTTTCATTTTCCTTCGTCTCACTTCACCATCCAAAAATGGAAACATTAAATCAATCTTCAATCCTAAAAGTACATTTTAGTTACAAATTTACGACTTCCACCTAATACACATGACATACATTATAATTTATTTATTACCGAAAAATACTACATTACCCTCTAAAAGTAATAAAGGTCAAAAAAAAATTCTGACTCCATATTTACAATAACGGTACAACTTTCCTTGGAATTGAGGGATTAATATAAATGAAAAGTAATAACGTCTTAATAAAAAGAGAACATATTTATTGGAAAGTAATAGTTTATTAAGAAAAAAGAAAAATGGTCACATTGATCAATATCACATTGGCCCATAAAATAATACTCCCTTTGTCCCAATTTCATCTTCACGTTTACTGTAGCTACAGAGTTTAAGAAAAGTCACTTTCGAGATAGTATGATAATTTTGGGTAATAATGTATGATACTCCCTTTGTCCCGCGTTAAGGTTTACATTTTCCATTTTTGTTTGTTCCAAGTTAAGGTTTACATTTCTTTTTTTTTCAAATTGGACCCACACAAAACAATTAATTATTTCATATAGGGTCCATACACAACACCAATACAATTACCCACTTCATACTATCGCACTACATATTAAAATATTGTAATCTACATGCACGTTTATGGAAGTATTAGAGAGATATTAGTTCATTATTTTTTTCTTTTATGAAAGTGTGATGATAAATTTGAAACGAATCAAAATGGAAAGTGTGAATAGAAATTGGAATAAATGGAGTAATAAAAAGTTATGCGCCGCGCATTAGGGCTACAGATTTAACTTTATGCGATCATTTTTTTATACTAACAATATTTTTATATTCACCAACAAATTATACATATTATCTTATGTTAATCTTATTATCTTATCTTATCTTAATTTTAATTTTAATATCTTAATATTTAAAAGTGTGAAGCTAATGTGAAACTGTTTTAGATTATAATATCCCTATCTATTTTTCTTATTTTCACCTTTAACCTCTTAATATAATTTAATTAATTATAACTCTACCTATAATAAGTGCACATATTAATTATATAATTATTATAAATGTATTCATTATATAGTTAGTTAGAAATACTAATAAAAGACGTGATTAATAGCTTAAAAAATAATACTTTTTTAGTTCCATTTTTAAACTTAAAGTAAATATTCAAAACTTTATGCGATTAATATTAACAAATTTGAATTTATATAAAGTTACATGTTATTAAAATAATAATAAAATGTGAATGTTTATCAATGTCTCTGCCATTCAATTTTTCTACAAAATTGAAACATGAAAGTATTTGTAAGAAAATATAAAATTAGAATATAATTTATCATAATATTTTAAAATTCTAATCCACAAGTGTAAATATTTACAAGCCTTTTATATGACATATTTTTAATTATTTATATGAGTAATTCAATACTATATAAATTTACATTAGTTATTTCAAAAAAAAAATAGTGACACTTATATCTTATTAAATTAAATAAATTGTCCTTATAATTTTAATGATCCAAACAAATTCATAATCATGAATATAAATTGAACCAATTCATAATCATGAATAAATTCAAGTAATACATATGTCCCTGTTAAATAAACTGATTTTATGTTTTCTAATAAACTAACTAGTGTTGTTAAATACACACCTTTTTTTCTTGAATAAACACTCTCTATTGAATACACACTCCTTTTTAATATTTTAAATTTTAATTTTATTGTATGTGCACCCTTAAAAACCTAAATTTACCCTTTTAATTTTAACATTATACACACCCTCAATATTTTTTTTAAGATTATACTCATCCTCTGAACCTATTCTCTAATCACCACCATTCCATTTTTTTATAGGTTTAACTTTCTCTTTTCCTGTATTCTGATCATGTTTCTGCCTTATTTTATACCGTTAGAAAATACCAGAATCATGAATGGAGAATTTTTTTTACTCTACGGTCTACGCTTTCATCCAAAATCTCAACATGGTACACATGATGGATCTTGTGAATTCCCTGCAGCCAATTAACACATGAACTGCTTAACAAATTCCATAAATTTATACTCACTTTCTTCAACTAAAATTTTAATGAGAGCACTAAGTTATCTAAAAGCAGCCAAGCATGGATGCGGAAGATTCACTCCTCCACAAAACTCTATCTTTGAGCGAAACACCATATGAGGATTGGAACTCTGTGGGCGAAATTGCTTCATGCAAGGAACATTGGTCCTCTTGGCTGATACCTTCAATTGCGACCATGAAGTTCAGATTCATTAAGCCAAAATTATCATAAGGCATAACCATCTTCAACCATCTTCCATTTGAGCAATAAATTGATATGAAGTTATTGCTTAAAACAACAGAATCAATTATAGCTTCTGCTAAACTGATATTTCTATGATTCACATATTAATCATTCGGGGAGGAATAGTGGAAATTGCTATTTGACCTAAATCAGGAATTTCAATCGAATCCGATTCAGAATTTTGAGCATGTTGTATAAATCTAGGAATATGAGTCAGAAACAAAAGAAATCTAGCAGAAGAGGTGAATATTGAATATATGGAAATTGAGAAGTGGGAAGCGAGGTCAATAATTTTGTTGGTGATAGTGAAATCAGCAAAGAGAGGCAGTGATGCAGATGATAGCAGCGGGTGGAGAAGATGAACGGAGTTTGCGACTCCATCTGAATGAAGAAAGGATTTGGATTTGTTAATCCGGAGCTCGAGAATTAAGGAAGGAGTGGAAATTTGTGGAAGTTGATCTGTGGATGGATGGCAAAGAAGCTGGACATGTTCAGATTCAGCGGCGCTGACTGTCGGTTGGATCATGATGAATGCTGATTAGCCATTTTGTAGTCAGTATGACCAATTAAAGAATTTATCGAACCCAAGGTAGGTAGGTACTAGTGCTTAAGCGATATCACGTTTCTTGTAATTTTATAGAGACGAATCATCAATGGATTGGTTGTTCAAATAATTGAATAAAAATAATCAAACAATTAATGATCAATCAAACAAGATAGATAAATGAAAAGTGGTTTTCCAAGTTAAGTAACAGTGAGATTAACAATACTAGTGAAGTGGTAATTCTAAGATCAATGCATCAAATTCATATGAATCATGGGTATAAGACTAAGGGCCAAAACGAAGTCCACCTAAACTCCCTCTCGAGATGGATAGAATGTAGATCTATTTACGAATCCCAAAATAACTTAATGGATTGGTTCTCACTCAAACAATTTCAATTAGGTATTAAGCTTAAAATGAGAATCCCTTCACACGATCAATTGACTTCTTGATCCAACAAATCGAATGTTCTATCAAAGGGTTCTATCTCTTTACAATTTATAATGCAGATGAGCTGTAAGATAAAATAATTCACTTAATTATCCTAAACACATAATTAACTTTTCAATCTAATCACATGTTTAAAAGAACAAAAACACAGATCATTATAAACATCAAGATCTAAAGCATCAATGATAGAAAATAAATTATCCCCAATCAACATATGAATTCAAATGCATAAATCCCAAAATTATCCAATAACTTTCCTGTTGCTAATCTCACAAGGGGGATTAGCCTACGATACTCATAAGGAAATCAACATAGACATTTAAATCCTTATAAACCATAATAAACAATAAGGTCTCAATACAAAGTTTGGATGAAAACTCCCATGGATGACTCCAATGGTGATCTCCTTCCTCTCCTTGCAATTCTCCTCTCTTCCTTGCTTCTTTTCCTCACTTGGATGAGAATTTTGATGGTTGGATGAAGATAGATGGAATGGATGGTAAATTGATGAAGATGATGGTGAAAAATGGAAGGAATTGTGTGTGATGTGTGTGTGTAACCTCAAACCCACGGAGAAAAACTTATCAAATGTTGAAATATTGGGTATTTATACTCTTTGGGAGCTTCTAGAAAAATTCTTATATTTTTTTGATTCTTGCACCTACACGTCTCGTGTGCATGCACACGGCCTGAGTCATGTTAGGGTTTCCAGTCAACATTTGCTCCAGGCAGCGCACAGCTCGTGTGCTGAACACGGCCAAAGGGTGGGCAAGTAGATGTTTCAGGTGTTGGAGCACGGCCACCTCTTACAGGGACGTGCGTGGTACACGGCTCGTGTGCTTGAACACGCCTTGTGTACCGCGCACGGGCCGTGTTTGAGCTGCTCCTTTCCTTCTTCTTCCGTTTAGACTCCCGACTCAGTTTTTGCTCCGTTTTCACCCGTTTTTAACACGTTTAAGATCATTCTCACACATTGCTCCCCAAACTTAAAGTGTTGCTCGTCCCCGAACAACGAAAATGATAAACCAAGAGGGAAGATTTTAACCTAGAAAAAGACTTAACGAACTTGAACAATAACACATCAATGACAATAAGAACTACAAACTATGCTAAGTCATCCTACAGCATTAAACTCATAAAATGAAAAATTCACTAGTTCAATTAAAAGAGAATAAAGAGTCATATAGTCCCTTTCGGTCCAAGCCTCATAACGGATATCATTTTCACTCAACGATCTATAAATAAGGTAAAACAACACTCATCAATTGATTGGCTGGACTCGCTATAAACTTGCTCGAGGACTACATTCACAAACCATCAAAGTTTTAATCAATGATCAAAAAGGTCTTTCATTAAGGATGTAATGATAGCCTCTTTGGTATGGTAGGGAGAATTTAGGTAAGAGTGACTAATCATGTGCAAGTAATCGAGAGGTACCTAATTTCTTCCATACTTTCACTTATCTTTCTTCCTTTCTCAACTTCGCAACTTTCAAGCACTAATCATCACTTCTCCTTTGATTTTTTACTTCTTATGATAATATGCTCCCTTCTTTGGACTTTTGATATCTTGAGCATATTTGTTGTTTCTTTGCTCTTTTTTCTTGTTTTAAGGTTGCATATGCATTCTTGTTTGTGTTCTTTTCATCCTTTTTCTTTACTTGTTTACCATTTTTTTTCCTTCTTTTTTCTTTCTTGTCAAACCTTTCTAACTACCATCTCCTCAATCACTCACACAAAAGGGTAAATATATAAGGCTAATATGGGTAATCAAGGCTTGTAATGTGCTTATATAACAAGAAATAGGCTTAAAGGCTCAAAATGGTTAACTAGGAATGATGTTCGGTAAATATATGACAATGACTATAAATTACAAGGATGACATTAAATCATATCATTAATCATCACAAATCGGGCTCGTTCCTATAGTCCTTGATCTAGTTCTAACTTATCAAATACAACCAATCCACTCATGAAAAGAAATATCATGTATGCACGGTTGAGGTTCAAATTCTCACAAGTTTGTACTCAGACTTAAAGGAACTTGTTACACATTTATTTATCTTAAAATTGAACAAGTTAAGTAAAACATGTCACAATTTTCTAAGTGTATATATTCTTAATCATAGACTGTCATTGCTTATCACCAAAACAAGTCATCACTCGTATTCAAAAATGACTCACGACATCCCAAGACAAACCACCAAAAAGATCCATAGATAAGAATAAAATGCAAAACAAAACACATAACAAAGACACGCCAAACAAGAATCAATCAAAAACACATAGCATGCAAGAATAAAAATCACCATCATAAGAAAATGAAGCACAATTCCAAATCATCCATAATCAATTTAAATCACAACATCCCAACCTTAATTGAAAATGAAAACCTAAGCTACGAAAATTAAACATCCCAAACACATAAAAACAAGAAAAAAGTATCAAATCCATAACAATCCAATTCAAACTAACACAAGCTAAATGAAATGTTGATCACTAAAAGTACTCCCTTCAATTCTCCAGATGAGGAGGTGGCTAGTATGGTGCCCAAGGGTTGTAGGCATGAGGAGATGCGGGAAATTGGAAGTTGAACATCATCGTGAGCATCTCCTCCATATTGTTTGAATGTACACGCGCTTGCTCATCGTGGTAATTTCTCCGACGTTGCTCTTCACGAATCTCCCCACGAAGCTCCTCATCTGCTCTCCATGTAAGTGTTGCGTCTGCCTTATCCCTCGAACTTCATCCTCAAAGAAGTTCCACCTTGCATCCCCCACTCCGGGACCCATAAATTGTTGTCGTTGCTCTTGCCCTTCCTCTTCCTCTTCAAATTGTGGTGGTTCAGTCGCTTGCTCATCAAATTCCACATGATGAAGTGGTGGATCTTCTTCATTTCCTTCTTCCATGGCTATGGGCTCAGATCTCAAGTTCTCCAACTCTTGAATTTCCTCCACATGCATTTTTCAAAGTACCGCCTCCACTCTCTATCGATCGCGATTTTCTTGATAAAACACCCTTACAACCATAGAGTATTGCGGACTCACCAATGTTATCCAAATGAAGGAAATATGCATTGAAATGAAAGAAATATTGATCGTAACAAGAAAATGAGCATCAAAATGAAGGAAATATGCATCAAAATATAGGAAATGTTGATCGTAACGAGAGAATGAGCATCAAAATAATGGAATATGTATCGAAACGAAGGAAATGTTGATTGTAACGAGAAAATGAGCATCAAAATGAAGGAAATATGCATCTAAACGAAGAAAATGTTAATCGTAACGAGAAAATAAGCATCCAAATGAAGGAAATACTCATCAAAACGAAGGAAATATTTATCGTAACAAGCAAATGAGCATCCAAATGAAGGGAATATGCATCAAAATGAAGGAAATATTAATCGTAACGAGCGACTTAGCATCAAAATAAAGGAATATGCATCAAAACGAAGGAAATATTGATCATAACGAGAAAATTAGCATCAAAATGAAGAAAATATACATCAAAACGAAGGAAATGTTGATCGTAACAAGCGAATGAGCATCAAAATGAAGGAATATGCATCGAAACAAAGGAAATGCTGATCGTAACGAGAAAATGAGCATAAAAAAGGAAATTGCATCTAAACGAAGGAAATATTGATCGTGACGAGAAAATGAGCATCCAAATGAAGTAAATATGAATCGAAATAAAGGGAATGTTGATTGTAACGAGAAAATGAGCATCAAAATGAAGGAAATATGCATCGAAACATAGGAAATGTTGATCGTAATGAGAGAATGGGCATTAAAATGAAGGAATATGCATCAAAACGAAGGTAATATTGATCCTAACGAGCGAATGAGCATCAAAATGAAGGAATATACATTGAAATGAAGGAAAGGAAATGTTGATCGTAACGAGAAAATGAGCATCAAAATGAAGGAAATATGCATCGAAACAAAGGAAATATTGATCGTAACAAGCGAATGAGCATCAAAATTAAGGAAATAAGCATCTAAACGAAGGAAATATTGATCGTAACGACAAAATGAGCATCCAAATGAAGGAAATATGCATCTAAACAAAGGAAATGTTGATCGTAACGAGAGAATTAGTATCCAAATTAAGGAAATATGCATCAAAACGAAGGAAATATTGATCGTAACGAGAGAATGAACATCAAAATTAAGGAAATATGCATCGAAACAAAGGAAACATTAATCGTAATGAGAAAATGAGCATCAAAATGAAGGAAATATGCGTCTAAACGATGATCATAATGAGAAAATAAGAATCAAAATGAAGGAAATATGCATCGAAACGAAGGAAATGTTGATCGTAATGAGCAAATGAGCATCCAAATAAAGGAAATATGCATCGAAACGAAGGAAATATTGATCGTAACGATCGAATGAGCATCAAAATGATGGAATATGAATCGAAACGAAGGAAATATTGATCGTAACGAGAAAATGAGCATCAAAATGAAGAAAATATGCATCAAAACGAAGGAAATATTGATCGTAACAAGCGAATGAGCATCAAAATGAAGTAATATACATCAAAATGAAGGAAATATTGATCGCAAAGAGAAAATAAGCATAAAAAGGAAGTATGCATCTAAACGAAGGAAATATTGAGCATCCAAATGAAGGAAACATGCATCGAAATGAAGGAAATGGATGGTGAATTGATGAAGATGATGGTGAAAAATGGATGGAATTGTGTGTGATGTATGTGTTCAGCCTCAAACCCACGGTGAAAAACTGAACAAATGTTGAAATATTGGGTATTTAGAGGGAGGGGGCGGGCTTTCTCTTTCTCATTTTTTCTCCCCCCTCCCTCTAGACTTTTGCTTTATTTTTCCCTAGCCTACCGTCGTTCATATCATCCATGGGTAGATTTTTCTACGATTGACCACTGATTCCTACCGCCGCCTTGTAACTTTTCTAGCTAAACCTTTAGGATGGTCGCGACTGTTGCAAAGGGATTCACTCCTTGCTGAGATTAGCGCCAACACGATGCGCATTTATCTATCTGCTGGTCTGCGCTGCTCTTGCATTGTTAACGGGCTGAATTAGCACTGCACCACCAAGGGCTCAATCCCTCTGCTGGCTGCGCCCTCTCATACCTGATTCATTGGCGGCTACCCTTGATAATACACCGCTGTCGTATCATGGCCAACGATTTGACATTGCTTCGTGTTATATTCCTGCCATTGATTATCCTGCAGATGGCCATCGTCGGACTTCTCAGCACTTTCGATGTTCTCTGCTCCCTGCCACTTTTGATTTGTCGTGCCAAGCCTTAGGCGGTTCGCCACCACAAGGACAGATTTTGGGATATCAGCGATTGCTCAGTGTATCCCCTGCCTTTCGCCCAATAAATTCGCTGCCGCCGCCCACTAATAGAAGCGGTTGGCCCGCTCTTCCCACTAGTGCGCGATCATTGTTGATGGCCTCCTACCGTCGCCAACGCATTATGCAACTTCTGCTGCCGACTGGTTGCTTCCGCTGCATCTTCCTTCTGTGCACACAATTCCGATGTGCTCTTGCCATCGGCCTCGCCTTGAGCTATTCTTTCTATATTGATCCCCTGGTTGAAATATTGGGTATTTATACCCCTTGGGATCTTCTAGAAGAATTATGATATTTTCTGATTCTTGCACCTACACGGCTCGTGTGCATGCACATGACCCGAGTTGTGTCAGGGTTTCCGATCAACATTTGCTCCAGGCAGCGTACGGCTCGTGTACTTGAACACGCCTCGCGTACCGCGCACGGGCCATGATTGAGATGCTAATTTTCTTCTTCTTCCGTTTCGACTTCCGATTCCATTTTTGCTCCGTTTTCACCTGTTCTTAATACATTTAAGCTCATTCTCACACATTTCCATAAAACACATAACATAATCAAATAGTACATAAATACGGATAAAATATTATAAAAATAACTATATAAAGACACTAAAATCTAGGTGAAAATATCACTAATCAAAGGCGACGGCGCAGCCGCGTGAACCCAGCCTAGCGGCGAAGCAAAGAAATGGTAGCAGGTGGTCCATCCTGACGCTTAGGAAGAGAGCTACATGAAGCGCTGCGGTGGTGCCTGCCATTATTTTCGTCCAAAGGCATTGATCGGGAATTGTTCTTTAAATAGTCATTCTTTCCGGCGAGAAGCATTGATCGGGAACTGTTTTTCAAAGTTCGAAAATAATTTAGGGGTGGGGTGTGTATTTTATAAAATACGGGTAATTTAAATTTTTAAAGAAATATATAATTATTAATATAATTAAGGGGTGTGTATTAAATAAAAAGGGGTGTGTATTTAAAATGACCCTAAACGAATTCATAATACAAAATTCATTGAAAAGAAGATTTGAAAAGACTAACTAATATCGGTTATGCATATACATTTAACCCTTCAAATGACTATTTATTAATTCTACTACAATTTAATTTTGTATAATTATTTTTCTATCAAATATGCATGTATATTGACATTCTTCAATTAATTGAATTGGTTTAAGGGGACGACTATTTGCACCCCAGGTTTACTAAACGAACCTAGTAATTTATATAGTTAAAATATATTTATGTAAAAGGACGTAAACACCCTTATATAAATAATAAAGTAAGATTAGTTATGACAAATGGTTATATAGACCCCAATAAAATTTTTAAATACACCCCATTATTATAATCAATAAACCACGATGAACTCTAAACCCCTTCCACGTCCTGTAATCCAAGATGAACACCAAATGGAGCAAATATAATGTGAAATCGGTGATGTCATTGGAGGCTAGGATGAGAAGATGCAGAAAGACCTATGCACCATCCAATATTGAATCATAGAGAAACAAAATTGATGTATGTATCAAATTTAAATCCCCAGCATTAACATCACCTCTTCTTTATCACGATGGCAGAAGTTTTGCAAGTGATCAGTTTGCAAAGATCTGTCAATAAATTTTTATTTGCAATGAAAAAGGACATTGTCATTAAAGCACTGAAGGATTGTTGTGGATTTACAACTTTCAATAAGTATCGCCTGTAAATAGCTATACCTCCAAGTTTTAATGATCTTGGCCAACAATCTGAATCCCAATATTGTATAATGCACATACACAAAGAAAACCCCAATCACAATCAATAGAAATATAAGTACCACTTTCTAATCAAATTTCCTTAAAGCACGACTCAAAAATCCCCTTCAACAATGGGCATTTCAAAATCGTGTATTATGTGGAAGTGAATGACAGTGTTCAAAATAGAATGGGAGCTCAAATGAAAATTTGGTGTTATCCAACTGAGCGCCGCGTACCATCTTTATATATATATCGATAGCTAATCCAGGAAAATTGCTTTCTACTAGAGAATTGAGAGAGCTAATTGTTCGGTAGCATGGGTCGAACATTAAGCATATGGTGTGTGTTGAGATAGTTGAATGTTTAAAACAAAAAAGAAATTATGTTAGATATTATAATTAAAAGGGGTATAATGGTCATGTGTGGGGTTTGTATAGCAGATGTTTCATATTTTTCAATTTTTTCTTGGGGTACATTTAGTAAATGGGGTATATCTAGCAAATTTTGGGGTGTAAATAGCCACCCCGTTGGTTTAAATATGGGATTTAAATATGGCCTTTTGATCTTTAATTTAATTCATCTATAAAAAGCCTTCGAATGAAGCCAAATGTAATGGGTTAGAATTCATATATGCAATTAATTAGTTAATTGCAATATCCATCTTCTTCTTTTGAAGTTGTGAATCATTATTCAGTAATGATGATTTTTTATTCTGTATATAATGGAATTCATATATGTAATATCTAGAATATTTATATAAACATATATATCTATTTATTTAATATATATATATATATATTCAATTCTTATTTAAAGCTCATTAAAATTCTCTGTCAATTCACATAATTATTAAATTTTCTTTTAAAATTTATTTTTAATTTCATATATCTTTCCTAAATTCAAACCCAAGCCCAAACATATTCTCTAAAGTGTAAACCCCAAAATATTTATTAAATAAAAACAAAAGTACCAGTCTTTTAATTAATTCTTTTCCACTACCATAGAAATTAGTGTTTAAAATACAAAAAAAAAGTGAGAAACATATTTCTTCATTGTTTCTCCTTTGAAAATCGATAGAATGACAGAAAATCTTATTTAAAGATTATTCTTACTCCATCAACAAGTGTCAATCTTTCTTACAAAATTAAGGTAACTTATTTCTAAAATTTCAAATACATATATATTTAATTCCAATAGATATGAAATTTTAATATGCCGTAGATTGTTTGGTTCTAGACTTATGTTTAAAATTTCATGATTTATGAAGCTATATTTTATTCTATATAAATTTTATAATTCTGCAAAATCTTAAATTGTATGCATACTCGATTAGAAAAATTGAATTTATAAAGTTATAGTTTTCCAAATCCAATGAATTTCAGATATATCATAATTCTTATATTTTAGAATGTTCAGTAAATTTTCAAATTTAAAATAAGATTACATTAATTTATATTAATTTTATACTACTTCAAAATCTATTTCAAGAGAATCTTAATGTATCTTCTAAAAATATGAAAATCTCATCTACTGATCTTTAAAAATTATTATTTTTGGATATATTATATATTGATATATTCATTATAATATATATTAATTATAAATAATTTCAACTTATATATTTAAAGATACTTGAGTTTTATCACAACGTGACAGAAATTTCAGCTTTTATAGTTTCAGTTTTAATAATACAAAACATATACGTATACATCTTAAATCTTAATGAAATTTAATGATATATCTAAAACTAGTTTATTTCATGTTAGATGTTGAACATTACAAGGATTCAAGTATAATCAGTTACATCCATATGCATCCACGACATTCATTCCAGGTGGGCAAATTCTCACTTGACTCTATTAACTGCTACTTGTGATATCTTTGAGTTTATGCATGTACAGATAGGTTTCCTGACCTTATAAATGAGACATAGGTCTCATGACCTTTATAAACGAGACATAGGTCTTCTGAACTTTATAAATAAGACTAGGTCTCCTGACCTTTATAAACGAGACTTTTACTACTTGAATGATTAAGAAATTAGTTATTCAGTACATTTACATTTACATCTACATGATTTATGTTACTTAATTTGTATTTGCATATGGTATTTAATTCTGGCAAGTATAGTATCCCCACAGAGCTTGTGGTTTTGCTCATCCCATCACTTCATATCATTTCAGGTTTAAGAGATGGAACGTAGAGAGAGGCGATGGGTGGGGATTGTTTATCGGTATAGAAATAGAGAAATTAATAAAATTACATTTTAGAAAATTAAATCTCTTATTTTATAATAAATTTGATTGATTTGATCAATTTTGACTTTTTATCTTGAATAATATGATTATTGTTCAAAGGGAATTTCATTAGGTTTATTTTCACTTTTAAATTATATGTTTGAGACTTAGTTAAAAGTATCATATAATATCTTCAATTTTAAACTTTCGCTATTTTAAAGCATTAATGTTTTGGATAAAATTAATATTTAGTCATGTGCTAAATAGTTTTAATTTTATATTTATATATATGGAATTTTGGGATGTGACAATATATAATACGTTATTTATAATACCTTACTATTTTATTTTTCGAAATTGTCAACTTTACTCACAGATCGAAATTGTTATGTTATATGGATTCCATTAATCAAGACATGCATGTTTAAAAATATTATTACTTTTTATTTAATATACTAATTGTAAAAATAAGAAAATTGTTTATTCAAATTTTCATTAATATAATATAAAGGGTAGGTCTTGCGTAAGACCGTCTCACGTGAGACTATTTTTCACTTTTTAAAATAGTTATTACTTTCGCTATAAAACATTATCACTTTCATTATAAAATTTTATCACTTTTTATTTATTCTATAAATTGTTCATGAAATAGCATTATCACTTTTCATTAGTTTATTATCACTTTCCTATGTAAAAGTTATCACTTTTTGGTCGTCTCACGTAAACCCTTATGTGTGACGGTCTCACACAAGTCTTTGCCTAATATAAAAGAGACGAGAAAATTATGTGTGAAAAATTATATTAATATTGGTTATAAAAAGGAAAAGACTTGTGTGAGACCGTCTCACATAAGCCATACGTGAGACGGCCATAAAGTGATAACTTTTATGAAGGAAAATGATAATAAATTAATGAAAAGTGATAATACTCTTTCATTAACAATTTATAGTATAAATAAAAAGTGATAACATTTTATATCGAATGTGAAAACAATTTATATCAAAGGTGATAACCATTTTTAAAAGTGAAAAATTGTCTCAATTGAGACAGTCTCACACAAGACATACCCTATAAAAATATTAAATTTTAAATTTAAAAATAAATAATAATTATAATAAATTTAGATTAATTATAAAATAATTATTAAAAAAAAGGACAGCACACCTGAATTAAGGAAGCAATACTATCCTATAGTGAGCGTTGGACATGCACATTAATTAAAAGTGCGGATTCTAATCGTTTATTGGGTTAAGCGCCTTCTAATTGCCACTTAGGTTGAGGCCCTACCTCTCTCATGGGATTGGTGTTGGCGTTTGGATCTTTTGGTCAACATGAACCATTAGGGTTCCATACAATTCTATCGCAGCAAAAACATAAACATAGAATTGAATTACCTTTCACCAGGGTTGATGTAGAGGTTGATCATCAGCAGCAGGAACAAACGATCTTTCGATCTTCTGTTGTATTCCTAAGCCACGTCTTGACGTTGTGTGGGCAATGATTAGCCATTTGTAGTCGTGATGACTAATTAAAGAATTTATCGAACCACAGGGCGGAAGATACTAGGGTTTAAGCGATCTCGTGTTTGTCATAGTTTTATAGAGATGATCATAAAGGGATAGGATTAATTAAGAAATGACAATTAAACAATGGGATAAATGAATGAAAAATTGATGAATGAGCCAAGTAGATAGAGAATGAGACTAGCAATACTTAAAGTATGGAAAATTTAGGTATCATGCAACGAATTCATATGTGTCATGAGTTAATAACTAAGGACCAACATGAATTCCACCTAAACTCCCTCTCGAGATGGATAGAATGTAGATCCTTAATAAAGTATGTGATGAGTGATATTTTCACCTAGATTTTAGTGTATTTTTATGTGTATTTTCGTATTATTTTATCTGTATTTGTGTACTATTTTGGTTGTGTTTTGTGTTTTTATAGAAATATGAAAGTGATTTAAATGTATGATTTTTAGGTAAAAATGGATTCTAGACATGAAAAGGAAGACGTAGGAAAAAACGGAGCTCAATTCGGAGTCCAAACGAGAAAGTTATGATTAAAATGGTGGCCACTTTGTATGACTTTTTACACTTTCAAATGTTGGACTCTTTGTCAGATCTTTATATGAATAGAAAGCCAATGAATAGTGGATCGCATGAGCGCAAGAATTACTCGAATCGGATTTCGGATGTGGAAGATATGTGTGAAACGGTGAGACTGCGCTGCACCTACTTGACCCAGGTACCGAGTACGCCCTACCGAGCACAATCCGTGTACCGAACACGACCCGTGTTCGGTCAAAAGTCAATTTTTGTATCTGTACGTCTTCCAAAAGATTCTAGGCCCACAAATACATCATTTAGCGTGAAAATAAGGCAGAAATCGTTCCTGGATCCAATCTACACCTAATTCACACCATTTTTCACACACTTTTCTCTCCATTCCATCTACCCTTCATCTCATTCATCCATTCTTCATCCATCCATCCACACTTGATCTCCTCCATCAAATCCACCATCCAAATGATCAAGGAAGTAAGGGAGAATGAAGATTGCAAGAAGAAGAAGGAGATCTCCATTGAAGACCTTCAAAGGGTGAATCTATTTCTAATTTTTGTGAACTTCTTTATAGATTTGTCATGGGATTTGTAGATACAATTGTCTATGTTATTTTCTCTAAGACTATGATAGACTAATCACCTTTGTGAGATTAGCTCCATGATTGGTGTTGGATTTATGCAATTTGATTTTAATCTTGAATGGGCTTTGTGTTATTTCTATCATTGATTGTTCATTGCTTGATTTATATGATGATATGTGTGATTGATTGTCATGGACATGTGATTAGATTGAGAAATCAGTTATGTGTTTAGGATAGTTCATTGAATCATTTCATCATACACTTCATGTGCATTAATTTAGAATGAGATAGAGATATCCTTCTAGATTTAGAACCTTTTGATAGAATATTTAATTGGGTTAATCGAGAGGTTGGTTTTTAGGTGAGGAGACCAAAACTATTAATGAATTCATAGTACCTTAAAAGGGAATATTGCGTATGATTTAGTACCTTATTAGAGTAAATAGTACCTAGTGGGAGGTGTTCGCTATGGTATCGATCCTAAGTACTTTGGGAGCCTTATTTAGGGCCTACATCCTATCCATCTCGAGAGAAAGTGTAGGTGAAATTAGTGATCGCTTCTATGCCTTGTCCATGAGAGATTAGAATTAATTACATGATTTCTTTATTATCTATGTCATGATTGTTGCTAATCTCATTCTTCCATCATTTGGAATCCATTCATCTTTCATTCATTTATCATTTATTTCTTGCATTAGTTTTAGTGCATTCATTTGCACACTGATCCTCCATCCCATTCCGTTGTCCTTATAAAATCACGATAAACTTGATATCGCTTAAACTCTAGTACCTTTCTCCGTGGAGGTAACGATCGCTAGAAGTTTGACGAAGAATTGTTTAGAGTGGTCTTAATGAGGACATTTTTTTTGCATCTTATATTTGCTTTGGAAAATTTTGTTCAAAATTTTCTTTCTCTTGTAGGTGCATACCTTGAGAAGGAAGAAGAAGGAGAACAAACACAAAAATATGAGCTACATGGATATTCTTCGAGATATAGTGAATAGAAGTGCTCATCCCACTATGAATACACAAGGAAATTTTCAAGGATTTCAAATGTCAAATTGTGAGTCTAACTTGCAACCGCATTTTGGAGTACAAGTTCCTAATATGCAATTCCAACAATGGCGGCGGAGGTGGTGATGCTCTTTATCGGAACCACCAAATTTTGAGCACCTTGTATTATGAATTTCAACATTCTTCATTAAAGAGATTAATCCTAAAAATTTAATTTTGAATATATTTAGTAAAATAATACTAATACTATATTTTATAAGGGCATTTAAGTAGTTTTAATTAAGAATTTTTTAATTTAAATAATTTTGGGGTTTGTTTAGCAATTTTGGGGTTGCAAATAGTCATCCCCTATTGTATACTATTTGATAACAATATAATTATTATTTTAAATATTAATTTAATCAATGAAAAATATAAATATATATTAAATAAATTAGGTATTAAATAGGTAATGGTAACTTGCGTTATTGAATTTTTTTTAGAATAAATATAGATATCATAATGAATTTTAAAAATGGAACTGGTATGGGTACGGAAGGTGAACATTTAATGGATATGAGATACAGACACCCCTAAGACCGATATTGTTATCTCTAATAAATATATTTTCTGATATCTGTTTTACCCCAACCCTATTGCAATTGGTATAAGTCGTTCTAAATGGGTTTAAGACAGATAAAAATTATTAAAAAATTATCCAATTAGGATTTGTGACAGATACAAATATATTCATTGGATATTTGCGGGTACCGTTTATACATATTATGTAATATTTTTAATACTTACTGTACTGTATAAGAAGTTAGAGTTTATTACTGTAAGATACACAAATTTATAGTCTAATTATAGTTAGATACATTGAAAAACTAAATTACTCATAACTGCAAATCTATATTTAAACATTCCAATATTACCTCAAAATAGGCAATAAATATTTTCTATACATTTTACGTTCTTTATCTATGGCAGAAGAGTGTTTGTTGGATGATTGAATCTCTCCCACATGAAATCAATATCGTCGTTTTCATCTTTCACAATGAGATTCCTTGAATTGAGTAATTATGCATAACTGGATTCTGCAGAGTTGTTGATGAGTTGGTGGATCATATGATGCTACCGATTCCATTTACAAGAACCAGACAACCCGATTAAAATGTACATATTAAAATGTACACCCATGTGCATTTCATATTTAGTGCATAAGATCATGTACAAAAAAGAATTGTCATTTGTTTAGCCACAAAATATGAAATGTACATCGATATGCATTTCATACCATTAGGTTTTAATCATGGATCGCCATTAGTTATATTAGGATCATGTATTTAGACAGGGTGATAATTTTCCCAATTAGGTGAATGTGTTCCCTTGGTTTTGTTTGGGTCAAAATTGGTGAGAAATTTAGGGAGAGATTTTAGGGATGATTATAACATGTATTTTATATAAATTTTATAGAATATACACCGATGTGCAGTGCTATTTTATATATAAGAATAGGTCTAGAAATGATTGACACTTGTACAATCAATAAGCATGAATGAAATGTACACCAATGTGCATTTCAAATTTATACATATCAGATTCTTGAAACGGTAGATATTTGTTTAATCAATAAATTTGAAAAGTACATCAATGTGCATTTCAGTTTTATGCATAAAAATAGAGTTTAGAAAATAGATTTACATTAACTGTACACACACAAAACCTGCTTGGCTATTGTACATAAGCGTTCACACAATGTATACCACCGTTCATTAATTTTTAAAAGTGAACACCATTGTCGTCGATACGTCGAAAAAGATTATCTAAATTTTGTGAAGAAACAATGTCAGAATTCCACAGATTGGTGAGAATATGTGTGTTATTTTTTAGGCAAAATATGAGAGATTTGAGGGATAATTTATAACCTACCCTTTTATATACATTATGAACATTAGTGTTAACATGGGTACATCTTTTCGATCCCCACCTTTATCCAAAGCACAGAGTAGTAAATATCTGATTTAACTCTGGTGTACACATTTTGAGAGAGCGTCGTGCATTCAGAAAGGAGTAATTGAGATAATTTGTTGAGAAATTTCAGGATAATTTACGGATAATTTAAATATTCCTTTTAAAATGATTGTGAACACTAGTATTAAGATGGATAATTTGGGAGGAAATACGTAATTAAACTTTGTATGTGTGAGTAATTCTGTAAACTCAATGTACTACGAAGTAATTATGAAGATAATATTGTACCTAGAAGTTACTGACCCTTATATATAATGAAATATTTTATATATTTAATTAAAAAAGAATAAGCTTTTTTTTAATCATATTTATTTAAAAGGATTATATTAGTGTTTATTTTAAATTTATTTAGTAATAATTTAATCTTATTTAAAATATGGATATATAAATACAAATATTTAAATAATTGAAAAATATAAATATTGATATTTAAAAAATTAGAAATATTTTATTAAAAATAGATATTATATGTATAGAAGTTAAAAAAAACAAGTATTATATATATATATATATATATATATATATATATATATATATTTTTATGTTTCAATCATTTTTTTCCAAATAAGTTAATAATATTTTTCGTCTAAAATAATGTAATAACTTGGGTATCCATACATAATGAAGAAACTCTTTTTTTCTCAATTATTTACATTTTCAAGCCGCTAATTTCAAAAGAATTTTTTTTTAGTTTATACTTTATATTTTATATATTTAGTTAATAACAGTGTAATTATTTATTTAAAATACTAATTTAAACACTAAATAATATAAAATATATTTATATAAAATAATATTTATTAAATGTGTACGAGTAACTTGCGTGTATTAATAAACGAGTTTGAGATGGACATATATTGTAATGAATTTTTAAATGAAACAGATATGGGTGGATATTTAAATGGATACGGGTACGAGTATTCATAAATGAATAGGGAGTACCTAAATAATTAATAATATAAAATTTCGTGATGTTAAAACAAAAAAAAAAGAATTAAAATAGATATTATATGTAAACTATTAAAAATAATTTCAAAATATATGAATTCATATAAAAAAATATTATAATTAACATAACAACATTAACTTAAAAATAAAAGGTAAATAGTTGTCCAATATTTTCTTTTGTGGACGTAAGGGGGTTGGGTAAAATTTTAGTAAGAGATTATTTATCGTAAAGTATTCACTTTCGTGTAATGCACCGTACGGGTAAATAGTAGGTGATTGGATTCTGTAGGTAAAATTTCGTATTAGCTACAGTGCTTTGAACGTGTATTAATACAAGGACTTACTTTAACGCCTTCTAATATTAGAATTCCTTAATTTTTATGTAGACAGTTTTTTCTTAATAATATCATACGCAATGACCATAAATAAGAGTAGAGAACAGAGCACGGACCTATGGATGGCAATGAGACAGGTATTTCTGCATACCTAACGGGAAGTATACAAGTAGTTGTAAATGGGTTTGGGACGGGTACGAGTAATTGTAAAAAATCCCATTAGAATTTGGGACGAATACACGTAATGCCTCAATACCATCGAGTACCCCGTTTATAATTAATAATACTGTAATTATTATTATTATATTTATTTAAATAATAAAAAATATATAAAATAAATGAATATTAAATGGGTACGGGTACGGGTACCATAACAAATTTTTTAAATGGAACGGGTACTGGTTGTTATTTTTTATCGGATACGAGTATGACTTCCTCAAAATAAGTGGGAACCCTATCTGTTGTCATCCTTACACAAACCAAGCATGGTCCAAGTTTAGATTAAAAAAAATTTAACAAAGTTTCTGCCAATGCAACGCGCGATCGGGAAAAAAACTAGTTTAGGTTAATTGAAAAAAAATCTACGAACTTTACTTAAATTAATCCTTACTTTTGAAAATTGAAAAAAAAAATACTATCTTTAAATTTCAATACACATAATACACTAATTATTAATAAATTAGCAAACTATGAATGCTCATACCTAAATAGAAAAATGAAATTAATAAATAAATTTCTTAATTAGGAGGCTCTCTCAACCCCAATACCATAAACTTTTTTATAAATGCTTCTTTCAAGGAGATTAAAAAATAAGGATAATTTAATATTTTGAATAATATATTATGTGTGTCATATTATGCAGCCAAACTGCACTGTAATTGATGCATTTGAACAATCTATATAATTTGATCAAAATTTTATTTAATTATAACCTTTAAATAAAATAAACAATTAAAAATATACTCCACACCCAAACTTTTACAATATAAACACTCAGGTGCACACTTAGTGCTGATCCTATAAATTTTCATGTTATATTTAGACCTCTAATTATGTTTCTTATCAAAACGCATATATATTCACACACATATCGTAAGCATACTGTAGCAGAAACTTTTCTGTCTGCGTGTCGTCTCCAGAGCGCTCCGTTATGACGTGTAATTTTTTTATTTTTATGAATTTATAAATAAATTTTTTTATATTTTCCTTATTTACTTATAATCAATTTCCTTATCTTGTATTTATTTTTTTAAAATAATTTATTTCCTTTTATATTTATAATCTAAATTAAGTAATAAATTAAGAAAATATATTTTAAAAATATATTTATTTGATTTTTATAAACAATTAATTAAAAATAAATCTATTATTATTATTATTAATATTGTAATATTTTGATTTTAAATAATGTATTTCCTCTTCTATTCATAAATTTAAATTAGGTTTTACTAATTCATAAATTTAAATTAGGTAAAATTTATTTTGGAGTTAGGTTAAAAAATAAAATTGTATAATTCATAGTTCTTTACTATTCATAAATCTAAATTAGGTATAATTTATTATTATTAATATTACATTATGATAATAATATTTTAATTTTATATAATGTATTTCCTTTTTTATTAGTTTTTTATTCATAAATCTAAATTAGGTATTATTAATTCATATTTCTAAATTAGGTAAAAATTTATATTGGAATAAGATTTTACTATTCATAATTCTATATTAGGTAAAATTTATTTTGGGATTAGATTAAAAAATTGTATAATCAAACTAAGTCAGTCCAATACACGCAATGCTCCATTATTATTATTATTATTATTATTATTATATATATATATATATATATATATATATATATATAAAATAAAATTTGTGTGAATACTAATTCCATTATTTTAAAATTATTATCATAAATAAACATCTCCTCCTATTATATATTCCATAAACATACATCGTCATTATAATTTCAACATTCAAAACAATCGAGATAAAAAAATAAGTTGAGTGATTCATTATAATCAATAATATTATGACTATACGTCACACTTCTATTATTGATTTGACTCCTACGAGGGCACTACGGACAATTACAGTGAGGGTTATTTGATAATGGGTTGTACCACGTCCGAATAATTTAAAGGAGGTTGCATATCTCAATGTCGTATAAATTAATAAATATTATCTTTGATTTTTAATTTTTTTTCCAAATTATAGAGCTAAAAAATCAAAGAATTTGTGAGAGATAAAATTACCGTGGATAAATCTTTACAATGGTTAAAAGAGGGTGATATCGTCAGTATTTTAAACTATAAAGTTGTGGCGAATCAACAAGATTTTGAAATAGCTCAGCATGACTATAGGGTTGAATTTCATATATTTACAGCATTTAGAGGGTGCACTACAGTGATTATACTTAAATATGAGTTTGATTTATTTTGTTTGATGCAATATTACAAAACAGAGTGGAAGAATCAAACTCGATTGGTAAGTTAAATTTGTTATCATGGTGTGTGTGTTGTTTTTAACTTCTTGTATACCTGCCCTATTATGTCTTTTGAAAATTGTAGCTTATAAAACATAGATGGTTCTAAGGGTGATATATTAGATCAAATTATTTTAATATTTTACTATATAAAAATATATAAATTTTAATTGTGATTATTTACTAATTTTTTTAATTGTAGATATTATTGTACAAATAACTGATGTCAATAAAGTGCGTTACACTAAGGGTAATCTATCTAAAATGACTATCAAAGTGGACCTGATTGATGCTAAGTATGTCTTTTTAATTGTTTTTTTTTATTTTTGAAGTAAAAAACCATATTATTTATCAATTTTATAATTTTACCTTTCAACTTGATTTAGTGGAACTACTCTTGAATGTACTCTTTGAGAAAAATATGCCGATCAATTGATAAAATGCTCAAAGACGACAAAATCTGGTGTTGTTGTGTTAATTATGAGGTTTGTTAAAATCTACAAATGGAATGGTTAGTGATATTAATTATATTATAATGTAGTATTAATTAAAAAAAATTACAATTATTAACATGACTCACTTTTTTTTCTTTACATTATTATTAGATGATTTGAAGGTGTATGATTCATACTATTCAAGTCGAATTATTTTAAATTATGACGGTGTTGATGAGATCAAAAAAATTCAAATCCAGGTACTTTCTTCTACTCAACGCATTAGATTAATATTTACTTCTTAGGTTTAATTTTCTCACATGAATTCTTATTCAAATTTTTTTTTCTACATTACATTGTATCAACATTGATGATAGCTAAGAGCAATTGTTTTTCAAATATTTCACTTCAAAATAATTTAATTGAATCCAATGAAGATTCAATCTTATCGAATGTAAAAACAATAGCTGTATTAATCAAGAATGAAAAGGTATTACATAATCTTTTCATAGTAATCTTATTTTGGTTAATGCGCTTGCAAGTGGCCTTCGATCTGTAGGTGAGATTATTTTTTGTGTTGCATCAAGTGGTATTGCTTCTTTGCTATTACCCAATGGACAACACATTCTAAATTTGAAATCCTTCTATTAGTAAATGAATATTAAGCCAAGAAAATAATCGTCAGAATTAATTAAGTAGGTAAAACTTATTATTTGGGATTAAACTCCGATGACCAATCGATATTGTTTCTAGGCACTTGATAGAAGTTTAAATGACATTTTGAGATGTAGAGGAGACATGCAGAATTTGCCATTTGGAGGAAAGATAATTGTCTTTGGAGGTGATTTTTGATAAATCTTACCGGTAATTACTAAAGAGAACAAATTGGGTATGCCACACTAACATCTTTTTATCTTTGAAAATATTATGAGGTGCTTAAGCTAACAAGGAACATGAGATTGCAAATCAAAGCTCCGACATCGAAAAATCTAAATAAGAGATTGAAGAATTTTTAAGATGAACTTTGAGCTTTAGAAGATGGAAATCTAGAAGAAAGAACTAATCTCGGGAAGAATATTGAAATTACAGATGATCTATTATTGGAAAATGTACAAGATCCTCTGGATTCTATTGTTGAGTATATTTATCCATCTGTTGCTTCCAATTTTAAAAATTTACACTATTTTGAAGATAAAGCGATTCTTGCACCAACACATCAAGTTGTTGAGTCCATAAATGAAAAGGTGTTGTCTCAAATTCTAGGCGAAGAGATGGAATATTTAAGTTCAGACAGTGTGCCAAAATTAGATGGGGTATAGATAACAAGGAAAATCTTTACTCATTTGAGTTTTTAAATTCTATCAAGTGTTCAGGACTTCCAAACCACATATTGAAATTTAAGAATGGAGTACCGATAATGCTTCACAGAAACATTGTTCAAAGATCTAAATTGTGCAATGGTACAAGATTAATTGTGACAAAGATGAGAAATCATGTATACAAGCAAAAATAACTTGTGGGAGAAACATTGGAAACAGTGTCTACGTACAAAGAATGACTCTTACTTCTTCTGATGATAGCACAATGGTTAAATTCAATTGAAGACAATTCCCTATGGTGGTGTGTTTCGCAATGACGAAAAATAAAAGTTAGAGACAATTTCTTCAAAGAGTTGGAGTGTATCTTTCAAAACCTTTTTTCACACATGGGTAGTTATATGTTGTTGTATCAAAAGTAAAAGATCGAAAAAGCTTGAAAATTTTGTGTCTTGATGAAGAATGCATTGTATCAAACAAAACACAAAACGTGGTCTACCAAAAAGTTTTCAATAATGTTTAATAATTTTTTATATTAAATTATACATATAACACTTATAATTAAAACAATAGTATATCAAAAAAAATTAATTTTAACAATAAAGATAAATTAAAATATGAATTAATATAAAATAATCAGAGACACTAATAATACTGTTAATTTTATTTTAAAAAAACTAATGATCCCGCGTAGTATTCGGGTTCCATGCTAGTGTGTATGTGTGTGTATATATATATATATATTTATTTATATATATAAACAATAATTATTTTTTAATAACTAAAGATAATATTACAATTTTTAAAGAGAAAGGACTAACTATATAATTGAATCATACATTTATATTAAAAAAACAAATATAAATAATTTTTAAAATAAAACAAAAAATAATTATATCCATTTAAATAAAATGATTTAACATAAAAAAATCTATAAATTGTTTTGAATAAAATTGAAAGGATCTTTTGTGTAGAACAATTCTTAAATTTTGAATCTATTTATTTTATTCTTTTCAATATTATCCCCGTAGGAAATAAAGGATTCTTTTTAAAACTAATTCTTAAAAAATAAAATAAGTAAGAAAATAATAATAAAAAAAATCATAATAAATATGAGTGATCCCTTGTATAAGTAATTCTTAAAAAACAATTATAAGTACGAAAATAATAATAAAAGGAAAAATCATAATAAATATTTAATTAAACATAAATAAAGAAAAAAATTAAGTGTAATAATATATTTAATGATTTAATTAGATATATGAGGAAATAATATGCAACTAAAAAGATTATAAAGAAATACTAAAAGTAAACAATAAGAATTAAGTAGGGAGTTTCTAGAAAAGATTTTTTTTTAAATAATTGAAAGAAAAGTTGATGGAATGTGATAAAAAAGAAAAAGGAAAAGAAAAAAAAAGTGTGAAATTCTCAAATCCTAAACGTGAATAATAAACAAATTAAAAGAAAGAAAAAAAATTACATGTTAATAATGAACAAATAAAAAAAAAATTCGGAACCTGCCCTTGGGAGGGGAACAACAGCTGGAAACGGCTGCTAATATCCCGTAGGCTGAGGAGCAAAAGGAGGAATCCGCCCAGGAGGGGCTTACGTTTGATTAGCTAGTTGGTGAGGCAATAGCTTACCAAGGTGATGATCAGTAGCTGGGCCGAGAGGATGATCATCCACACTGGGACTGAGACACGGCCCAGACTCCTACGGATCAAGATTCAAAACCTGTACTAATATATTGTAGTACGTCTCTTTTGATTCAATTCCACCAATTAGATAGAACCAACATTTAATTAATATCTCTAATTATAGGGTAATTATGTGGTGCACCTGGTGCACCCTAAGTTAATAAGTTAAATAGATAGTGGGTAGTTTTTTATTTTTTAAAAAATTAATTATTTATTTTTTTTAATGGTGAAGATTAATTTGAACATACATATACTGGTTTAAATTATCCAAGTGCACCGGTGCACCATATTTGGACTCATAATTATATATATATATATATATATATATATATATATATATATATATATATATATATATATATATATATATATATATATATATATATATATATATTGTTAGAAAAAAAGGCCCCTACGTCTCTTAAAAATTTTTGGGGCTGAGTCAATCGTTTCGATCGATTCATAGAAGGATCGATATTGTGTACACTGTGCATCCTATAATAATTCTAGATTATGATAATAACAATTTTATAATTAATATTATGAAATTATTCAATTAAGTGAAATTTCATTTTATGCCATGAGAAAATAATGCAAAATAGATAAAAAAAAAAGAAAAATGAGAGACATAATAAATAGGATTAAGTATTAATATTAAAAGAATTTAATAAAAAGTATTTTATATATTGTGTTAATTAAGTTTATTTTAGTTTCGTTTTACATTTTTAAAATTAATTTTCGAATAAATAGGATTAGAATTAGCAAGATTATTATAGGGAAAAATGAAATAATACACTAAATTTAATATACAAAATCTTTACCAACATTTCAATATGTTTATTATCATTTCTACACATTTTATGATACTATTACCCATTTCCCACACTCACCCACACACCCACCCAAGTTGGGTCACACCCACACCGGTGGCCGCAGCCGATGATGGGTGTGGGTCACCCACATCGGCGGCGGCGGCGGCCGGCCGTGGATGTGGGTCACCCACACCGGCGGCGGCAGCCGGCAGTGGGCGTGGGTCACCCACACCTGTGGCGGCTGCCGCCGGTAGTTGCCGGTGGCAGTGGGTGTGTGGGTGAGTGGGTATACTTAAAAAAAATTAGTTTGGGGAAGGGGTATAATGGTCCTTTTAGGTAAGTTTTGATTAAAAAAGAAAGAAGTTTTTTGAGTTGTTAGTAATGATATTTGTATATGATGTGTTGGGTATATTTGTCTAAAGGGCGACTATTTGCACCCTCGAACTTACTAAACAAACCCCAAAATTTTTTTATTTAATCTTTTTAAAATTAATAAGACTAAAATACCCCTACTATTAAATATATACCCCAAAAATCCCCCTAAATAAATCATCCCACTCTTCTCTACCGAACAATAGCCGCCTTGTTTTACAACACAATGAAATCTGCACTGTACTGATCCAATTTATCTGATCGATAAACTTAGAATACCCATCTCTGTTTTGTTTATATTATTTCTGGTATCCAATTCTCAGCACCACCCAAGATGTTCTCATTCTTCATCACCTCATATTGAATCTCCTCTGCTATGGTGGTAGCCGCCCTGAAGAACCCTTCTTCTACGATCTCCCGGTGCGGGACGCTTGGGGGAACCGGCATGTTATACAATTACCGAAGTAATTTTCTGGGACTGACGTGTTGATGTGAGCCCTGGCGTCGACTGTAAACTAGAAGAATTCGGGCTTATCGTCATTGCCATCTGTAATTGATTTTGCCAAACAACTCCAGACGTAAGCTGCAAGCACTACGAAGGATGACATGTGCCCTAACCCTGGCTTTCTTGTCTCCACCATGTCCTTCAGTTTCTTCATCTCGGTTTGCTGCTGTAATATTTTGATTGACTGGGTTGAGAAAATAAGAGTCCTGGTCTTTTATGAGGGAACTGTAAAAAATGGACAAAGATTTCAAGAATTCAACATCTTCTCGTCCATGATTATTTATGAAGGCCCGATTTTTCTAAACCCGAAAACAGAAGCAGCGTCGTGTGAAGGTTGGAGACACCTACACACGCCTCGGCCTGCAAATAGAGTCACTTGTATCGACAGAGTTTCCAGAACCTTCTCATTGGATTTCTTGTCAATCGTCTCTTCCAATGGCGGGATGTAGTCGTAGAACACAACAAAAGGAGTGTTGGAAAGGGGAGATAATCGAATGATTTATTTGGGGGGTAAATAGTAATTTTAGGATATATTTAGTAATAAGAGTATTTTAGTCTTATTAATTTTAAAAAAATTAATTAAAGAATTTTTAGGGTTTGTTAAATAAGTTTGGGTTTGGAAATAGCCGGCCCATTAATTGTATCTGTGAAAGGGACATAAACGTAATTGTCACCATCATTCCAAATCTAATCCAATTAATTCGAATTCGAAGGTGGGAAACTCGCGCAGGATATTAAAGGCGGTTAAAATTTCGTTGCCAACCTGGTCTTCAATCCGCCCGTTCATTATCTCTCTTATCGACGGTTAGAATTTACGATCCGCACACTACAGCGTGATTGGCCCATGCGTGAAACCATGTACTATATAAGGCGACTCGACTCTTGCCCTACCCATTCAGTCTCATCTCATCGCCTCTGTGGAGCAAACCAAGTGCAGTTCGCTTACGCATAATTGATAGATTAGCAGTTTGAAATGGCGGGTCGGGGCAAGACACTTGGATCGGGTGCTGCGAAGAAAGCTCAATCCAGAAGCTCCAAAGCCGGGCTTCAATTTCCCGTTGGTCGTATCGCTCGTTTCTTGAAGGCCGGAAAATACGCCGAGCGCGTTGGCGCAGGAGCTCCGGTGTATCTTGCCGCCGTCCTTGAATACCTGGCTGCGGAGGTATGCATCCCGTTTCTCCTTGGGGTTCTGTTTTGGATCTAGGGTTGTGTTATTCTGTGTTTTGATTTTGAATTGACCGTACTTAAAATTTCAATTTTCTATACGGCCGAGTTTGAAATAGATTCTGTTTTCGTAATTTTTATGGGTATTGAATTTTGTGGGTGATTCCCTTGTATTAATTGCAAATTTTATCGTAAAGGGTTTCTTCGTTCTTTGAAAATCCCCAAATTCTAGGGTTTCTTCGTTATTTGAAAATCCCTAAATTCTAGGGTTTGACGTAGTGGTATAATTTCAGGTGCTAGAATTGGCCGGAAATGCAGCAAGAGACAACAAGAAAACGAGAATCGTGCCTCGGCACATTCAGCTGGCTGTGAGAAATGACGAAGAGCTTAGCAAGCTTTTGGGAGATGTGACGATTGCTAACGGCGGTGTTATGCCTAATATTCACAACCTCTTGCTTCCCAAAAAAGCTGGTGGTTCTTCCAAGCCCTCTGCAGATGAAGATTAGACTTGTCTCTAAGACCTCAACTTTATTAATTGTTGTGGTTTTCAATTAATCTCTCTCAGTGTTTTTAGTTGTAGTCTGTGATAATCGAAGTTGTTTTTTAGTTGGTACATGTAAATGAATCAAGGCTAAGTTGGTGTTAATGAGAGAGTAAAGATTACTTTGTTGCTTCATATGAATTTCTTCTGCCATCTCCCTGTTAGTTAGGAGAATTTTGTTACCATCTGACTTTTTTGGTTTTAGTGAACCATTTTAGTTAATTTGAGAATATTTGGACTGTTTTGCACGCAACAGTTGATTAGGAAAAAATAGTTGAAGTGCAACCTTATAGTAAATGTGTCAGGCCGAGTTGGGTAAGGTTGAACGCAGATGTGTTCAATTTTGTTTGTAATACCATCTTGGGTTCAACATATATATTTGACAGGCAGTTGAATTGAGAGCTTAAACAAGCTTTAATTAAATTGAACATGAGTTAAGCTCTAATTAATTTGATATTTCTATCCTTAATTTGCCTGTTTACGTGTATCGTGCTCGATTGGAGCCTTTGTGCATAGTTTCAAAGCGTCTCTAAACATTGGTATCCTTAATTGCATGCTGCAAATTCAAAAGCTTAAAATGGACAACGAGGTGATTGTGCACAATGGTGGATGTCATTGCAAGAGACAACAGTGGAAAGTACGATGTCCACCTAGCATCATAGCTTGGGATTGCAACTGCACAATCTGCTCCATGAGAGCAAGAATTCAGTTCATCGTCCCACCCTGGGATTTCGAGCTCAATGAAGACTCCGAATATTACATAACGGCGTACGTGTTTGGGACACTACAAAGCACACATTCTGCAAAGTTTGTGGGATAACTAACTTCTACGTTCCTAGGTCGACTCCCTTCAAAGCACAACTTCTGCAAAGTTTGTGAGAGTAAAGATTACTTTTTGTGCTTCATATGAACTTCTGTCTTCTCCCTGTTAGTTATGAGATTTTTGTTTGCCTCGTGCCATCCAACATTTTTGGTTGCAGCAGCATTTAACAAAAAAAAAAAAAAAATTACTGGCGATTACCGATTTCTCGGTTCGAACTAGTTTTTCCTGTTTAACTTTATCTTTGGTTTTTAGGTTCGAATCGGTTTTTCATGTTTAACTTAATTTTTGTGTTCGGACCGTTTTTGAACCGGTTCCTAATTAAACTAGCCGGTCCGGTCCGGTTCCAAAAACATTTGATACACCATGGCGTGTGCATGAACGTAGTACAAAGAAGAAAACAATGAGCTTGTTGGAGCTATTAGAGTAATTATCTTAATTGGGTTGTATAACTAGTTATTTAATTATTGTCTTAGTATCAAGAGTTGGGCTTTAGTGATGGGCCTTTTGGAGTATTTATATTCAGTTGTAAACCTAGAAGAGGTATCGTTGTATTTTGTTATCAGCACCTTAGGGTTGTGGCAGAGAACTTCTCTGTGGCCTCTTCTTGAGGATTATCTCTTATATTCAATATATACATTGCCTTAACTCTATCAACTGGTTCGTACCTGCCGCTTTCTGTACCATGACACAGAAAGAACGTCTCGATGCGATGGAGAAGGCAATATCTGAACTCCAAAGCTTACCCACCACAGTTTCGGGTCTGTCAACGGCTATGGAGGATGTGAATCGTCACCTACAAGCTCTGATGTCTACCATGCAGAATTTTGTTACATCTAAAGAAACAGCACCCACTCTTTCCGTTCACAGCCAACTGATATGAGCTTGGCTTCGATTGGGATAGCCCCACCTCCCGCACTTCCGCCACCACCACCAACTGGATCACCACATCACCATACACCGCACCTGGAACTTCCTGGTTTGATGGCTCAAACCCAGTGGCCTGGTTGGCTCAGGCTAAACAGTACTTCCTCGTTCATCATACTCCATCGATAGATCACGTTCAGCTTGCCTTGATTGTGATGACGGGCCGGGCTATGTATTGAGCCCAGTGGGTTCTTCGACGTATAGCCACGATTTCTTGGGGCCAGTTTTCTCAATATCTGATAGACCGCTTCGGGGACACATACACTATAAATGCATATGAAGCCATGCACACTACCCGACAAACAGGTTCTTTAGAAGATTATTTATCTTTATTCGAAGAACGCGTGGCAAGCTTCCATCACTTCCATCTGATCAATACCTAGGCATGTTTTTGGGGGGCTTACATGCTTCCATACGGGAGAGGATTCCAGAGTCCGAAATGTCTACTGTGTTCTCTGCAATTCGGGCAGCCCGTCGCATGATTAGGGCATATCACCAATACAGTCAGCCTTCTAAGTCGCCCCATACACAAACATTGGGTCACCGTCCCTCCAATTCCTTCCGACCGGATGCACGACCAAGTACCAACCCACCTTCGGTTGGGGCATCTTCGGGATCTCATTCATACCTTCTCTCCAGTTCCAACTCTTCTACGGGATCACCGGGATCCCGTCCCAATCGTAGTACCCAACATCTAATAGCGGAGTAGGTACGTGAATTCCGAGTTCAAGGAAAATGCTATCGTTGCAACCAACCATATGGGCCTCTACATAGGTGTGCTGCAAAATATTTAACGATTATTGAGGCTGATGAGGATTCCGAGAATGTTGGAGACGTGCCGGAACACTCCAACTTAGAAGCGCGAATGGACAGCGATCTTGAAGCTGATTTGCAGGTGTTACAATCCCTTCAATTATCTAAGTTATCATGTAACGGTCTAGATGGAACGCAAACGATGAAGCTTTTTGGGCGTATTAGAGGAAAACTTCTTACAATGATTCACAGTGGTGCTAGCCATTGCTTTATTTTGGAATCCATGGCTCGTACCTTACACCTACCAATTGATGAATCGAAAGGATTTTCGGTGGTCTTGGGAGATGGCACCACCCTCCAAGCGAAAGGTCTTTGTAAGAATGCTTCCAACTTGACACATGTACTTTCAATATTGACTGTTATATTTTTCCTATTACGGGTGTGGATATTATTTTGGGAGTTACGTGGTTGGCACAACTAGGTGATGTTAAAGCAAATTGGGCTGATCTCACTATGGAGTTCAAGATGCGCGATATGGTGGTTAAACTTTGGGGGGGATCGTTCGAACCTGGCTTTTATGGGTTTTGGAAAATGGCAGATTTGCAAATCAGATTCCAGAGACTGCAAAACTTACCACATCCCAACGAATGAAACTTGATACTCTAATTTCGGAGCACCATGGAGTTCTCACACCACCAAAGGGTATGCCATCTCATCGGGCAAGTGACCACCATATTAATTTGGAGCCACGAGCTGCCCTCGTATCAGTACGCCCGTATTAATACAATCATTCTTAGAAAGATGAGATGGAGAAATTGGTGGCTGAAATGTTGAAAGCGGGCATTATTCAGCCCAGCTCGAGCCCGTACTCAAGTCCAGTGTTGTTGGTTCGCAAAAAGGATGGATCTTGGCGTTTCTGTGTGGATTACCGTGCATTGAATAAGATTACCATTCCGGATAAGTACCCCATTCCGGTGATACAAGAACTCCTTGATGAGTTACATGGCGCCTGTTGGTTCACCAAACTTGACCTGAGAGCTGGTTACCACCAGATAAGAGTTGCTCCTGAGGATATTTCAAAGACAGCTTTCCGAACACATTCAGGCCACTATGAATTTTTGGTCATGCCATTCGGCTTGACTAACGCCCTAGTCACCTTTCAAGGTCTTATGAATGATATCTTTCGAGCCCAACTACGACAGTGTGTTCTAGTATTCTTCGATGATATTCTCATTTATAGTCGATCCTGGTCTGCACACTTACAACACTTGAGACAGGTATTCGATTTATTACATGAGCATTCATTGTTTATTAATCCAAAAAAATGTGTATTTGGAGCCTCCTAGGTTGAGTATCTAGGACGAGGTTTCAGGGGAAGGAGTACGGATGGATCCTACCAAGGTCGGGGCGTGTTATCTTGGCCAACACAATCGTCATTTCGAGCTACAGAGGGGTTCGACCACGACAGTGCGGTTCGACCAGGCGTATTGGTCGAACCGTGGTCAAACCAAAAGCATAAGTATTCGCAGGTGTGGTTCAAACACGAAGCTTCTGGTTCAACCAGTCGTTCAAGTTGAACCAGGAGCCTGCCAAGTTGTTACAGGCCGGTTCGACCAGGCCTTGGTTGATTAGTCGAACCGATGCACGAGAAATCTCTGAATCCGTATTTTTACACCTTCAGTACATGTTTTTGCTCAAAAAAGCCCATCCTAAGTCCATAAGGAGAGCTTAAAAGTATAAAAGAGTGACCCTACACGGCTGAAAGGGGACGTTCACCACCACCTTCGTTCTACACAACATCCGAAACCCTACCATCATCCGCGGAGCTGTGGAGAGAGATTCGTCTGTCGAATCAAGTGAGAACCAAGTAAAGATTCAAGACGGAGAGAGACGCGACGGCGCCCACATCTAGGGTTTACTTTGCATCTTAATTTATCTTGCAATTTTCAAGACTATGAGTAAGATCTATCCAACCACCATGATTGTTATTCGATCAATCATGGGTTAGAACTGCTTTGGTAGTTCTAGGGTTTATGAAGGTTTTATGAGTTAATTAAACTTCCGTGTGTATACTCCGTACAACACTACTTGTAGTTTATTTTATATAAGACTATGCGTTTTTAATTCATACTCAGAGTCGTTTTGTGCATCATTAATTGTTATGTAGAGTCTGAATACATATCTTGATTATTGATTCAGTGCGTTCACTGATGAGCAGGATTATATGTTATGATTCTAAGTGAGGGGACTCTTAAGTCTCATTAGAACTATCTTATATAAATACTTATTAATTGAATATGATTCAGGTTAATAAGTAGGACAAAGAGAATAACTTCATAGTACCTATAAAGGGAGATCATATCGGGTTAAAGTACTAAGTGCATGGGAAATAATTGATACTGATAGTACCTAGAAAGGGGGGTGAATTATATCTCTTGCTCCAAGGATATTCACACCTGTCACACACTTATTTACTTGTGTCTATAGAGTAGATTTTCATGATTTAGTGATGCGTCCATACTCCACAAGGCAGATTCAGACATTGATACACGGAAGGAAAGTTAATGAGTAAAACTGGATAGCCCGAAGGACTACCTATCTTCTCACTTATTCACTTTTGTTTAATCTCTTCAGCTTGTTTATTTTAATTGTTCTTTTAATTATTTATTTATTGGTTACTTCATCATCACAACTATATTGTCATATTAGTCTTAATAAGTTAGATTATAATTAAATTGATAATAATACGTCCTTTGGGTTCTATAAACAATTGGTCGCTTATCAAAGCTACAATAACATCCTTCACACTTGGGTATTAATAATTTGTGTTGAGAAAACGCTCATCAAGTTCTTGGAGCCATTGCCGGGGACAACATTAATTATTAGTTTATTATTTCTAGTTTAATTGAGACTATTTGATTCTTGTCTTTATTTTCTGGGTTAAGGTGTTTACGCTCATATTCAATTCAAGTGCATGCGTAACTATAAGCTTGTCAAACGTCTCAAACTCTCCACCACTTAAAAGTATGATTCGACAATGGGATCAAAAAGAACTTTTAATAGGATGTAATGTTGGCTCTTTAGTAAGGGTAGGAAACATATGGATAAAGTGACTCAATCAGTAGAGAATTAAAACCGGAGATCTTTTGTACTGCAGATTTTTACACTTCAAGGCTATCCAGCTTCATGCTCTTCTAATTTTCTTTTCTCTCATTTCCTTTAAGCTCAACATTTTTTCCTTCTTTCCTTTTTTTTTCTTTCTTGAGGTACCAGTTTCGGGCACTACCTCTAACATCTAGGGGTACCAGTTTCGGGCACTACCCCTAAGCAACTTATTTTTAAGCTCATAATTACTTGTAAAGCTCCAAATATTTTATTCCTTCCAAACTCCATCAAAATCAACTTCACACACTTTAACAGTATTTAATTCTCTACTAAATATAGGAATTTAAGGCTCAAATAGGATATCAAAGTGGCTATCTTCGTAGATTGCCAAAGAAATAAGGCTTTTATGCTCAACGAGGCTAACTACGGATAAACATCATTCGGTAGGGAATTATTTGGCTAAGTGACTCATAAATTCAAGGATGACCTTAAATCATCTTCCATCATCTAACACACATGTAGTTTCAACTAAGACATGAGGCAAGTTCTAGAATACACACACAAGAACGATACTCACCAGAAAAGAAATCATGTGATTATGTAACATGATCAACGAGGCTCAAAATCTCACATGAGTTTTTAACAAGTAACAGAGCACTTTTCATGGTAAGCAATATCCCACAAGTACACATAGAATTTCATACCACAATATAACTCAAGTACACTTCCTTCATCAATTTCAAGAGCATATGAATTTCAGGCATAATTATAGAAATATAAGCTCACGTGGACCACAACCATAAACTCAATCATTCCATTCTTATGAATGAAAAGCACATATAAAAATGAGAATAAGGAAACGAGGGCACCTGATTTCTTCAACGTACGCACGAGCTCCTCTAGTTGTTCAGCTCGGTTAGGCCAGAGCCTCAGTGTAGAACTCGTCTTGCCACTCTTTTACCTTTTTCTATCATCAAAGCTCAAACATACTCATCATCACAAAATTCATCAATAATAAAATAGGAAAATTATAAGAAAGACTCAATTGACTATCTAATCGACTCCACACACTAGAAACACCACGAACACTAGGTAAATTGCAAAAAATTGACATATCAAAACCGATTAAAGTTTCAACATACCATAAAAAACCAACTCCCCTAGCAAACATTACAATGAAAAGATTATACTCTTGGTGCTTCAATGAGGTAATAACATCACAGCCCCCCAAACTTAGTAAAAATGTAAGTTGAAACTAAGTTTGCAAAGAGATGTAATTGCCGATTAGTAAGCACTTTAAATTTAAAAATTTCTTACTCACACGAAAGAAATAAAGCAATAAAATAGAAGGGAAAGCTCCCAACAGGTGCTCATGTTTAACGTCGAAGAGTCACGACTGTAGAGGACGGTCTTCTCGCATCCTCACCTTCAAGTACTTTCTTTTCCTCTTTTTGTCTACACTCAGCACCTCACCTTTCTTGGTCACAAAAACATGATCCTCATAATTTCCTTCCTCCCATGGCTGTCTAGATACCTCCTTGTCAATTTTCCAATCAAATTCAGAATCATCTTTCCTATTAAAATCAAGATTAAACAAGTTAGAAACCACATCTATGCTCTTGCATGACTGAGTCTCCATGGGCATCTTCATTGCTTGATAAAGAGAGAAAACCACCTCTTCATTATCCATCTGCAGTCTAAGCTTCTCGGCTCCCAACCTGTTTGCTCTTTCCCACTTCTTTTCCACTATAAGCTTACTATTCTGCTTATATGATGGCACTGGAGTATCCCGAACATCAGGTATAGCATTCTGCGCGAAAAATAGTGCCGAACAAGGAAGTTCGACCTCGGTTCGACCTCTGGTACTGGTCGAACCAGGTGTGTAATGGTCGAACCCCACATCTGAAAGTGCATTCTTCACCTTACAAGCTGGTTCGACCACGATTTGACCAACATGATTGGTCGAATCATGCTGATAATGGTCGAATTGTCTTTCTAGAAAAATAGGATGCTTGGGACAAGGTAGTTCGGCCGATGTTCGACTAGCCGATTTGGTCAATCCATCTTGATTCTGGTCGAATCGCTCAGCTGAGACCTTCGAATGTCGTCCAGGTGCTTGGTCCGACTCTCTATTCGGTTCGACCTGATGTGTTGGTTAAATCAACGTTGAATCGGGCTTCTGATATTTTTAAATTCGATTCCGGCATCATCGGTCCCCCATACTGTGTTCCAGGCCTTAACGTGATGGCATGGCACTGCTTCAGATTTATTATGCCTTGAGACCAGAATATTTCTTTCTCCAACGTTTGTGTCAATTGATTCACATTCCCGGCCATTTGCCCTATCATCAAAGTAAGCTCCTTCATCTTCTTAGACAAATCTGCATGATTAGAGTTCATAGTAGCTTCAAGATGATCAACCCTTGCATCATTCCTAACCATGTATCGATTGAAGGTATCTTCAACACTCTTCACTTCGTGCTGCTTCATACTAGGCCCCCTTAGTGTCAACTCTGTAATCTGCTTCTGCTGGGACTCTAGTAGCTTGTTGATGTTAGCTAGACTAGAGATGATCTCATCATTCCTATTCGGCTTCTCTTGATGTTCAACCTGCGCTACCTTACCAAGTACATAAGATCCTCTAACTCTCTCCATAGGCCAGTCACGTGAATTCATATAGATGTCTTCAAATAATTTTTCTGCTTCTATTGCTGTTTTAGATAACAACGCTCCACCTGATGATGCATCAATAAAAACACGCGACTCACAATCTAATCCATAGTAGAAGATACTTATGTATTGAGCCTTAGACATTCCATGCTGTGGGCACCTCCTGAGCATGTCTTTAAACCTATCCCACGCCTCATAAAATTTCTCACCCTGCTTTATAACAAATTGGGTGATATCTTGCTTCATTCTTAAGATCCTTGAGGGCGGCATGTATCTCTCCAAGAACTTTTGCTGCAGTTGGCCCCATGTAGTGCAATCTTCTGCATCAATAGTCTCATACCAAGCTTCTGCCTTATCAATCTAAGAAGACTTGAATAGGGCGATCAGCCTAGCATTATCATTAGCTCCAACGACCTTTTGAGTGTTTGCATAACCAAGGAATCTTTTGAGATGCTGATATGGATCTTCAAAACAACCTCCAGAAAAGAGATTCTTCTCTACCATGTTAATAAGAGCGGGATGTATCTCAAAATCATCATCTTCCCCCCTTGCTCCTATCAACCCCATGTTGTCAATCCCATAGTTCGTGAAAATTTCACGTATGACAATATTATCTAGATTCTGCCTTGCTCCGGTCATGTTTAGCTCAATGTGTTATTTCTTCTTTTCCTTCTCTCATTTTCCTAGTGCACAAGTACCTCAGAAAAATGTAAGGTTAGATAGAAATAGATAATCACAAATAAAAGTCTTAATCAAACTAGAAATAATAAACTAATAATAACAACCGTCCCCGGCAACGGTGCCAAGAACTTGATGCACATTTTCTTTGCACGCAAAATTAATCTCCAAGTATTAAGGATATCAATTGCAGGTTAAGCAAGCGACCAAGTGAATATCGAACCCAAAGGATGGCGTATTATCAATTTAATTATTTACTAAATTAATTAAGACGAATGCCAATAAAAGTTTGAGGTTTGATTATCAACTACTCATCAACTAATTAAAATAGCAAATAGAATAAAATATCACTCGAACAATAAGAAAGTGGATTCAGTTTCACGCATTAATTTCCCTTCCGTGTGTTGATGTCCGACTCTGCCTTGTGGAATATGGACGCATCACTAAACCATGCATATCTACTCTATATACACAAGTAAACATGCGTGTAACATGTGTGAATAATCTCAGAGCAAGAGATATAATTCCACCCATTTCTAGGCACTATCAGTATCAATTATTTTCCTTGCCAATTGGTACTCTAACCCGATATGATCTCCCTTTATAGGTACTATAAAATTATCCTCTTTATCCTACTTAATAATCCGAATTCAATTCAATTAATAAGCATTCATATATGATAGTTCTAATGAAGTTTTGGAGTTCCCTCACTTAGAATCATAACATGGAATCCTGTTCAGGAGTGAACGCATTCAATCTACAACCAAGATATATATTCAGACTCTATATACCAATTGAAGATGCACAAAACGACCGTGAATATAGATTAAGAAAGCACAATCATATATACAATAAATTCACAAGTAGTGTTGTACGAAGTTTACACACGAAAGTTAATTAATTCTTAAAAACTTTCACAACCCTAGTTCTACCAAAATGGCTCTAGCCCATGATGTTACGAAGAACAATCATGGGTGTTGGATAGATCTTACTCGGATGTCTGGAAAATACAAGATAAATTAGGAAATGAATAAAACCCTAGATGTGGGAGTCGTCGCGTCCTTCTCCTTCTTGAATCCTCCTCTTGGTTCTCCTCTTGATTCCATAGACGAATCTTCAAAGTGATGGATGGATGGAGGAAAGGATGTGGATGATGGTTGGGGGGTGAACCCCCCTTGTGGGGGTGTAGGATGGTTGTGTTGTATCCAATCCGTATGCATTCTTGGTGTGATCTTCATCCCCTTTTATACTTGTAAGCTCTCCTTATGGGCCTAGGATGGGCTTTTTCTTGGAAAATACGCAAAAACACGCACTAGGGGTGTAAAAATCAGATTCGAACGCGTCCCAGACGTGTGGTTCAACCTAGGGTTCGACCAAGGGTTTGGTCAAACCCTGGTCGAATCGAAATCGGTGATTTTTCGCACCTACAAGCTTCTGGTTTGACCAAAATGGCTGTGGTTCGACCTAAGTGTCTGGCACGACCAAAAATTGCTGTCTCACTTTTTCGATTATAACTTCCACATTCGAGCTCTGATTTGAGTGATTCTTGTACTCACGCGATCCTCTCTTCCTTGAATTTCTATCCATATAAAGAAATCTAGAAAACTCTAAGATTTGAATCTGTAACAAGCCATGGAATCTAGAACATCCGTTCTGTTCGGCACAGCTCGCGCGACGTCACCATTTTGCTCATAACTTCCTCGTTTGGAATCCGATTGAGGTGTTCTTTATGCGAAAATGATCCCATTTTTAGTGGATTTCCAACCATGTATCACATAGTTCAGAGATCCAAAAGAATACAAAAAAATTCCACAAGTTGAACGTGGGTTTTTCAGCATTCATACACAAGTTGTACCTTTTCTCCAACTTTACACTTTTGATCATTTTTCCACCTAAAACAAAATAAAACACCTCAAGTGCACCTTTTTATTACATATATTGAATATAAGATACTTGTGCTAATATATGACAACAATTTCAATCAAGAAGGTGTTAAATTGGACACTATAGCACGCTTATTTTCACTCTCATCAATGGGCAGATGGCCGGGAATGTTAACCAATTGACGCAAAGCGTAGAGAAGGGTAAGTTCCCATCTCAAAGTATAGCAAACCCGAAGCAGAGCAACACCATCAGGTTGAGGTCTGGAACTCAGTATGAAGGACCGATGATGCCATAAATGATTTCAGAAGCTCCAGATGGCCGGTTCAACCACGACCAGCATGTTTTGACCAACCCTGTTGGTCGAACATGTTGTCATTCGATCGTTTGGTTAGCGTGAACCATTAGGGTTCCATACAATCTTAATCAGCGGAAGCAATAAGTATTCAAAGTTTGCATTACCTTTCACCAGGGTATGTTGTTGAAGTACAACTGCAGAGAATAACCTCTTGATCGTCTGCTGTATTCCCCAAGTTCAATCCTGACATCGTGTGGGCGACGATCTTTAGGATCTTTTCAATCTGCTTTCTCTCCTCTCTTTCACGTTTAAAACGGCGCAGAGTGAGGGTTCTAGGAAGCTGAGATAACTTATATATGGGCTACAGCAGGGACCAGGAGGAGAAATTGGAGTTGGGCCTCCATTGGGCTTAAGTATCCAAGCTTAACCCAAAGCTTATACTTAAGTCCAATAATAATAATATAGTCTACTAAAATATTATTACTGCACTGCCGCTCCAATCCCATAATTACGTTATGGGCTCCTTCTTATTATGAGCCTGTCAGTATCCCCATGTTTAAGATATACAATGCCCATTAATTAATTAAATTACTGACAACTCAAATTAATTAATATCTCATCCGAGAGTAGTACAACTCGACATTATTATCAATACGGAATTAATCCACTTGCAAGATTTACATGATAATCCTTATGAGCTCCTCAAGGGGACATCATCAACCTAAATAGGACACGGATTCCTTCTACAATCAACAGCACACCATAGAGACAACACTACTTCCCAACTTACCGAGTTTGTTGATTTAATAAATGTAAATCTCACCCATTGATGAATCAAAGAAATACATACTGCCTTACGTGTCGAGGTTATTGTATAGGGATTAAGAGCACGAACATCCATAATAACTAAGATCAAGTTCTCCTATATAGACAGTACAAGTCGAACAATCTCAAGCGGTCCTGCTCAATACACACAAGGTGCACTAATGTAATTCTATAGTTAAGACAAACTAATACCAAATCACACTACAACCATATCGATAGAGAGTCCTCATCTATCTCGGTTGTGAGCATCTATTTATACTTTATAAGGAAACCGATAATATGATCTTCCGTGTGTTGTCGCACGACATATTATCTACATTATAAAGTAAATGGACTTTTGCACAAACAAATAAATAAATTATAATATGCAAAACGTTTGATCATATGATTCTCATTTCAAATAAATTGTTAAAATATTGTTCATACAAAAGCTAGACTTTTAGTATACAATCAAACAGAACAAAGGTCGAACCAGCCTGTCCACGACACTCTGTTTTGTCTGAAGCATGGTTCGACCAACCCTGTTGGTTGAACCATGGTCGAACAAGCCTGTCCACTGTTGGTATTTGATCATTTGGTTTACGTGAACCATTAGGGTTCTATAAGATTCTATATTCAGCGGAAGCAAGAAAACATAGAAACGTATTACCTTTCACCAGGGTATGTTAAAGAAGAAAAATTCTCGCTGGCAGCCAGTGCAGCCTCACAGTTTTGGGAATAACTCTCTCATATGATCTCCGATTCGAGTGATCTACGCGCCAAAACTATCCTCTCTTTGGTGGCTTTCCAACAGTGTATCACAAGTACAATTTACAGTTTCACACGATTTTAGAAAAATCATGGAAGTTGATGAACAGCAGCAACAATCAACCTTCCGATCTTCTGCTGTATTCCCAAGTCCAATCTTGTCGTCGTGTGGGCAACTATCCTCAAGATCTTCTCAATCTGCTGTTCCCTCACCCTCCTCATAGTGTTAGGCGTGATTCAGTTAGGGTTTTTGGACAGCTGAGATGACTTATATATGGGCTACAGCAGGGACCAGGAGGAGAAATTAGAGTTGGGCCTCCATTGGGCTTAAGTATCAAAGTTTAGCCAAAGCTTATACTTAAGTCCAATAATAATAATATATACCGCTAAAATATTATTACTGCACTACCGTTCTAATCACATAATTATGTTATGGACTCCTTCTTATTATGGGCCCGTTAGTCTCCCCATGTTTAAGATATACAATGCCCATTAATTAGTTAAGTTACTGACAACTCCATTAATTAATATCTCATCCGAGAGTAGTACCACTCAACCTCATTATCATGCCTTAATAAATACACCTGCAGGGTTTACATGATATTCCTTATGAGCTCCTCAAGGGGACATCATCAACCTATTTAATAGGACACAGATTCATTCTACAATCAACAGCACACCATAGAGACAACACTATTTCCCAACCCACCGAGTTTATTGATTTAATTACATGTAAATCTCACACATTGATGAATCAAAGAAATACATACTGCCTTACGTGTCGAGGTTATTGTATAGGGAATAAGAGCAGAACATCCATAATAATAGAGATCAAGTTCTCCTATATAGTCAGTATAAATCGAATGATCTCTAGCGGTCCTGCTCAATACACACGAAGTGCACTAATATTATTCTATAGTCAAGACAAACTAATATCAATCACACTACAACCATCCGATAGAGAGTCCCCGTATATCTCGGTTGTGAGCATCTGTTTATACTTTATTAGGAAACTGATAATATGATCTTCCGCGTGTTGTCGCACAACATACTATCTACAGTATAAAGTAAGTGGACTATTGCATCGTACATATAAATAAATTATAAGATGCAATCATTTGATCATATGATTCTTATTTCAAATAAATTGTTATAACATTGTTCATATAAAAGCTAGACTTTTAGTATACAATCCAACAACGACATCCTGTTGTGTCTAAAACACGGTTTGACCACAACCTTCATGGTTCGACCAACCCTGTTGGTCAAACCGTGGTCAAACTAGCCTGTCCGGGGGAGAAAATATTTTCTGAAGCACGGTTAAACCACTATTTCTGAAACCGTTTTCCACACCGAATGCTCTATTTGATGTTGATGCTACTCCAGTACCATCCAAAGAGCAAAATACTGAGCTTATAGCAGAGAAAAAATGGGAAAGAGCAAAGAGATTGAGAGCCGAGAAGGACAAAACGGTGAAGGTTGAACGTGATTAATGGGGGATTCCCAAGACTAGATACCTTCTCCATTTCCTTTTAAGTTAGTAAAGAAGGGATTGGAAGAAAAGTTTAAAAAGTTTTCAGATATCATAAACAAGATAAGCTTGAGCATTCCTTTCTCTGAAGCACTCTTGGAGATGCCATACTACTCCCGCTTTCTAAAAGGCATACTTTTGAAGAAGAAAAGCTTGAACGCAAATGAAATTGTAAATTGTTATGAGAACTGCAGCTCAATCATTCAGAGGAAGCTTCCAGCTAAGTTAAAAGATCCTGGAAACTTCACTATTCTATGTGAGATTGGAAAGGGGCCGACACGACGAGCTTCGTGCGATCTTGGGGCAAGCATCAATTTGATGCCATTGTCAATATTTCAAAGGCTTTTTTGGGGGAGTTAACTCCCACAATGGTTGCTCTACAATTGGCGAATAGGTCTATGACTTTTTCGCATGGTGTAATCGAAGATGTTCTTGTAAAAGTGGATAAACTAGTCTTTCCTGTGGATTTTCTTGTGCTCGAGATGGAAGATGACAAGGATAATGTTCCCCTCATCTTAGGGAGACCATTCCGTGCTACTGTTGGAGCTATGATTGATGTTAAAAAGGGGGAGCTAAGGCTGTGCATGGATAAAGAAGAGGTTCTGTTCAACCTTAATAAAGAAATGAAGATGCCAATGGAGACGGAGTGTCATAGCATTGATGTGGTGGAGGATATCGTGAAGGAAGATATGTCCTTGATCCTTTCAAAGGATCCATTGGAGACATGCTTAGCGGAGTCTCTTACTTTTCCCACCACAGAGCTAGATGAGCTCTTCAATGAAGTATGTATTGAATTTCTTGAAAACCTACTTGCTTTGGGTGATGACAAGTATGAATCAAGAAGGACAAAGTTTGAAGAGGTGAAGTGGACTAGGAAGTACTTACCATTGGATAGAGAAAGCACAGTAAAACAAGAGAAGAAAGAGGAGTTGAAACCACTACAAGATCTAGGTGACAATGAAACATACCCGGTAATTGTATCTTCTTCTCTAACGGATGATTAACTCGATGAATTATTAGATGTGCTTAGAAAGTATAAGTCTGCAATTGGTTGGTCTCTTAATGATTTGAAAGGTATTAGTCCATCATATTGCATGCATAAGATAAGATTGTTAGATGAGGCTAAGAGTAACATTCAGAATCAGTGGAGGGTAAATCCGGCTATTCAAGAAGTGATTAGAAAGCAAATCTTAACTTGGCTAGATGCAGGAATTATATATCCAATTAGTGATAGTCCCCATGTGAGTCTACTGCATGTTGTAGCTAAAAAGGGGGGCATGACGATTGTGAAAGCCGATGTTGGCGAGACCTTAGCCACTAGAATTCCTACGGGATGACGTGTGTGTACTGACTACAGAAAACTGAATGAAAATACATGCAAAGACCACTTCCCTCTTCCTTTTATGGATCAAATGCTTGATCGTCATGCATGGTATTATTTTTACTGTTTCTTGGATGGGTACTCGGGGTATAATCAAATCATGATTGCACCCGAGGACCAGGAAAAGACTACTTTCACTTGCCTTTATGAAACTTTTGCTTTTAGAAAGATGCCTTTTAGATTGTGTAATGCACCTGCTACATTTTAGCGATGCATGATGGCCATATTTGATAGGTTGATAGAAAAAATTATGGAAGTGTTTATGGATGATTTTTTTTTTTGTGTTTGGTCCTCCTTTGATATTTGTTTATCTAACTTATCTATTGTTTTGAAGAGATGTCAAGAAACTAATCTTGTCTTGAATTGGAAGAAGTGGCACTTCATGGTGAGAGATGGGATTGTTCTTGGACATCATATTTCGGCTAAGGGATTGCAGGTTGATAGAGCAAAGGTGGTGGCAATTGAGAAGCTTCCACCACCTACTAATGAGAAGGGAGTGCGGTTCTTCCTTGGATACACACGATTTTATTGGAGATTTATCAAAGACTTCTCAAAATACTCCAAGTCATTGTCTCACTTACTTGAAAAGGATGTTCCTTTTGTTTTTGATGATGAATGTCTAACAACTTTTCAGGTTTTGAAGGAGGCACTTATTACTGCACCTATCTTGATCACACTGGATTGGACTCAACCGTTTGTACTTATGTGTGATGTAAGTGATCAAGCACTTGGAGTGGTGCTTGGGCAGATGAATGAGAAAAAGTTCTGCACCATCTACTATGCGCTTAAGACTTTTGATGCAGCACAAAAGAACTACATTGTCACTGAGAAGGAGTTTCTAGCTGTTTTGTATGCATTCAATAAGTTTAGACAGTATTTGGTTGGCATGAAGACCATTGTGCACACGGATCATTCTGCGATCCGGTACTTGATGGAGAAGAAGGAAGCGAAGCCAAGGATCATTAGATGGATCATTCTTCTGCAGGAATTTGATATGGAGATCCGAGATAAGAAAGGTACGGAGAATGTGTTAACGGATCACCTATCAAGATTGGAGACAAGGGAGCGTTGTGATGATTCATTTGAATACATAGAGGAGATGTTCCTTGATGAAAAGATCATGGCGGTGTTTGCTGAAGGAGCGAAAAGAGCTTGTGTAGTGCTGCTCAAGGAGTGGATCCATGGTATGCGGATTATGTCAATTACATTTCCGTAGGAGAAATTCCAAGGAATCTCAACAGGTGCCAACTTGCGAAGTTTAAGAGGGATGTTGAGACATTTATATGGTACCATCTGTTTGTCTATAAGATTTGTATGGATTATATCGTTCGTAGGTGTGTGCCCGAGATGAAGATGGAGAGTGTCCTTGATTTTTGCCATGCACAACCTAAAGGGGGGCATTTCGGCGCCCAAAAGACAGCAGTTAAGGTACTTCAATCTGCTCTTTATTGGCCTACTTTTTTAGAGACTGTGAATCCTATGTAGCGACATGCGATAGATGTCAAAGGATGGGAAACATAAGTAGAAGAGATGAGATGCCACTTCAGCCGAGCATTGTTGTTGAGATCTTCTATGTATGGGGGATCGATTTTATGGGGCTGTTTCCCCATCTAATGGATTTCTCTACATTCTTCTAGCGGTGGATTATATTTCTAAGTGGGTGGAAGCCATTCCCACTCGCATGAATAATACAAAGACCGTCTTGTCTTTCTTGAAGAAACATATCTTTGCCCGCTATGGAGTCCCTAGAGCACTTGTAAGTGATGGAGGTTCCCACTTCGTCAACAAGCTTCTAGAAAGAGTGCTCAAGGATTATGATGTTAAGCATAGGGTTACTACACCTTATCATCCTCAAGCTAATGGGCAAGCCGAAGTCTCCAACTGACAAGTTAAATAAATTTTGGAGAAAGTAGTCGAAACTAATAGGAAGGATTGAGCTATGAAGCTCGATGATGTTTGTGGAAGTTCTGAACTGCGTACAAGACTGTGCTTGACATGTCCCCTTATCAAATAGTCTATGGGAAGCTATGCCACTTACCCGTAGAGATTCAGCATAAAGCTTTTTGGGCATTGAGAAGTTTGAACTTGTGTCTTAAGGATAAAAAAGAATTGAGGTTGACTCATATTAATTAACTAGAAAAGTTCATGAATCAAGCTTACAAGAATTCGGTGATCTACAAGGAAAGAATGAAGAAATGACATGATTCGAAGATCACTTACAAGGAATTCAAACAAGGTGATGAGGTATTACTCTTTAACTCTCGTTTAAAGCTCTTTGCAGGAAAATTGAAATCCAAGTGGACGGTACCATTCATTGTCTATAGAGCCTGCGGAGGGGGGAGTTTTGAGATCATGGACAAAGACGGAGACATCATAGCGGCGAATGGGCATCGATTGAAGCATTACAAGTCACCGGATGATGCTTGCATCGTCTTTGAGGATACCTTGCATTAATTTGGTACATTCGTGACTCTCCGACGTTAAATAAGAATGCCTATGGGGGGCTTTCCCTCATATTCTATTTCTTTATTTCATTAGTGTGAAAATTACATCTTATTGGGGGCTTTCCCTCATTTTTTATATTTGACGTGCTTACTTATCGAAAATTACATCTTATTGCAAACTTAGTTTTGACTTTAGTTTCTACTAAGTTTGGGGAGTGATGTACTTACCTTATCGTAGCACTGAGAGTATAATATTTTCTTTGTAACGTTTGTTAGGGGAATTGATTTTTTGCGGCATATTAAAATTTAACCAGTTTTGATGTGTCGATTTTTTGTAATTTGCCTAATGTTTAGTGGTGTTTAATTTATTGAGTCATATGCGAAGTATATATACATTGTTTATTAAGTCTTAATGTGGTTCTCTAGCTTTAGATTTGCTCTGTTTTGGTACCTAATGATCATTTTGAGCTTGAAATTTGCAGGGGACGAAGAAGGATTGATTTTGAAGGATCAGAGGGTCATTCGACCAAGAGTGGAGGTCGAATGAAATGGTTTGAGTCGAACCGATGATCAGAGACTTCGTTACAGGGCGATTCGACCAAGGGGATTGTGGTTCGGCCAGGTGTTCGAGTTGAACCAACCATCAGAGAATTTATTACAGGCTGGTTCGACCATGTCGCCTTGGTTCGACTAATGGTTCGAGTCAAACTAATTGCAGAAATCATCCAGAAGCGTGGTTCGACCATGACGAGGTGGTTCGACCACCTAGTTCGGGTCGAACTGCATAGGTAAGTCGTGTTTTAAGTCTGATTTTTCACCCCTATTTCGTACATTCTTCACACCACCTCACTCGAATCCTCTCCGAACCAAAAATCCTCTCTTCTAAACTTTGATTTGGCTTCATTCTACTCCAATTAAACCACTTTCCATCCTTCCCACACTCGAATTCTCACGGATTTAGAGTGTTTTAGTGCAAAACTAGGGTTCTTCATTCCAATTTGGGGATTTTTCATAATTTGTTCATAAAAGCCATGGCTAGATCAAAAGGTATGTTCTCTTGACTCTATTACCCTAGAATTGAAGTTCTATTTCTTGATTTTAAGTGGGTAAGTTGATTAAACTCGTTTTTATATGAATTCATGGTGCTATTTGAATTTTTGTTTGAAATCTCATATGAACAAGTGATGGGTCCGATTTTAATTGTTGATTTGTTATTAGACCTTGATGTTTACGTGAAATTGTTGAGTAATTGGAGTGGTGAAGTGAAGCATGTTGACTTTTAAGTTGAATTGTTGAAATTGATAGATGCATGCTTAATGAAGTGATGTGGTTGTTGAAATTGTTGATAGTTTTTATTAAATAGTTGAATTTGAAGTAGATTTGAATTAGTATGTGTATGGTTTTGTTGCTAAATTTGTGAACACATGAAGTTTGGAGCATGATGTGTTAGAATTGATTATACTCATACAACTTGAAGTCTTGAGTAGAGTTTCATGTATTGTTAGTTTTGAACTAGGTTTAGTTTACTTTTCTTGTATCTCTGATTAATCATGTCCTATTTTAACACCAATTTCAAGAGCATATAACTCAAGTACACTCCGTGTAGATTTAATAAGAATGATAACTACGAAGCTCTGGATAGGAAGGTGGATACCCTACAGTGAGACTTCGATGACTGGCGTAGGGGCGAAGATGATGATGATGATGCTCCGGAGGAGTAGAGGGACCAGGTTTTTCATCTTATTTGTTTCATCTCATCCCCTTCTTTTTTCTCTTTACAGGATGGGTATTTGTGGTGTGAGTGACATGTATGTATATTGATATTCCCACTTGAGATTGGATTGAGGTGTGATACTTGATACTTGAGGTTGGATTGGTTGGTGATACTTGTTTTGATTAATATGTTGGGTTCTTTGCTAAGTATGTTGCATTCGTATTTTGCATGTGTTGATTTTGTTGATGAGAAGCATGTATAACTTGTTAAATATGTGGAGTTCATTGTGAAATTGATTTTGATTATATGCTTTGAGGAGTGCTTAGGAATCTATTACCCATGTGAGAATTTGAGCCTTATGAAATCTTGCTACATACATGCATGATAGTTTATTCTTGTGAGAATCGTTCATATGACCGTATTCTAGAACATGGCTTGGAGTCTTGTGTGAGACTTATGATTAATTAGTTATTAGGACATGATCTTAGACCATTATTGTTTATTTGAGTCACTTAGCTAAAATTTACCTTCCCTTATATTGTATAAATCATTGGAAGCCCTGTTGAGACTTTAAAAGCTTTTTCTTTGGCAAGCCTTGATATAAAGCCGTTATTCATCCTTTACTTGAGCCTTGTTGAATACCCTATTCATTAGTAGAGAGTTGAGGTGAATAAATGCTAGCTTGAATGTGAAGAAAAGGAAGAAAAATTTGGTTGAGCTATACGAAGAAAAGAAAAGAATGGTTAAATCTTGTTTAGGGATAGTGCCTGAAACCGGTACCCCAACTGCTTAGAAGGGTAGTGACCGAAATTGGTACCCTTATACTTTGAAGAAAGAAGATGTTGATGCCAACGTGAATAAGGAAAAGTTGAATCGCAAAGATCATGAGAATAAGATGGAAAAGATGAGGCTGTTTGATGAAAAGCAAAGTTCCAAGGTAATTCTCTACTAGTGAATTAGTCACTTTATCTATATTTTCCTACCTTTACCAAAGAGCAACATTAATACCTAAAAGCAAGTCCTTTGTGATACTAGTAATGAAGTGATTATAAGTTGATTTTTGAGACCCTTGTCAAGCTTATGGTTACTCGGGAATATGAATTGAATATGAGCGTATATACTAACCTGTTTAAGTGTACATCTTTTACACTTGAGAGCGATAATAAACACTTATCTTGTGAGCTAGATGACTTAGTACTCCGAAGTGTATTATAATTGAGTGATGTTTTGCATGAATGAAATGTATGATGCAAGTGGTACTTGTTTTAAGTTGATAGAATTGCATGTGTAGGTATGTATTGAATTAGATGCTATGGCCTTGTGAAATTTACACTTACTCTTATGGTTTGATTTCGTTGCCTCAGGATGAGCAACATGTAAGTTTGGGGATCGGATGAGAGTGTAAATTCATGTATTTTAAGCCCTAATTCTTGTGATAATGATGTATAATTTGATCATAAGTTGAGGTAAATCGAGATATGTAGTGGAAAGTCATGAATCAGGTGTGTATGAGGCCGTTTGAGCTGATTAACGAAGGAAAATAGGACAGAAGTGCTCGGAACTGGAAGAGGGGCACGAAAGTACCTGGTTCGAATAGAACACGAGTGGTTCGACCATCGGATCGGGTTGAACCAGTAGCCTGAAGATGAGCTACGGAGGGGTTCGACCACGACAGTGCGGTTCGACAAGGCGTATTGATCGAACCATAGTCGAACCAAAAGCATAAGTATTCGCAGGTGTGGTTCGACCATGAAGCTTCTTGTTCGATCAGTCGTTCGAGTCGAACCAGGAGCCTGCTAAGTTGTTATAGGCCGGTACGACCAGGCCTTGGTTGATTGGACCAGGGGCCTTGGTCGAACCGATGCATGAGAAATCTCTGGATCTATAATTTTACACCTTCAGTACATGTTTTCGCTCAAAAAGCCCATCCTAGATTCATAAGGAGAGCTTACAAGTATAAAAGAGATACCCTACGCAGCTAGCTATAAAGGGGAAGTTCACCACCACCTTCATTCTACCCAACATCAGAAACCCTACCATCATCCACAGAGATGTGGAGAGAGATTCATCTGTCGAATTAAGTGAGAACTAAGTAAAGATTCAAGATGGAGAGAGACGCGACAACGCCCGCATCTAGGGTTTACTTCGCATATTAATTTATCTTATAATTTTCAAGACTATGGGTAAGATCTATCCAACCACCATGATTTTTCTTCGATCAATCATGGGCTAGAACCACTTCGGTAGTTATATGATTTATGAAGGTTTTATGAGTTAATTGAACTTCCGTGTGTATACTTCATTCAACAATATTTGTGGTTTATTTATATAAGACTATGCATTTTTAATTCATACTCAGAGTTATTTTGTGCATATTTAATTGTTATGTAGAGTCTGAATACATATCTTAATTATTGATTGAATGTGTTCACTGCTGACCAGGATTCTATGTTATGATTCTAAGTGAGGGGACTCCGAAGTCTCATTAGAACTATCTTATATAAATACTTATTAATTGAATATGATTTGGGTTAATAAGTAGGACAAAGAGAATAACTTCATAGTACCTATAAAGGGGGATCATATCAGGTTAGAGTACTAAGTGCACGGAAAATAATTGATACTGATAGTACCTAGAAAGGAGGGTGAATTATATCTCTTGCTCCAAGGATATTCACACCTGTCACACACTTATTTACTTATGTCTATAGAGTAGATTGGCATGGTTCAGTGATGCGTCCATACTCCATAAGGTAGAGTCGGACATTGATACACAGAAGGGAAGTTAATGAGTAAAACTGGATGGCCCAAAGGACTACCTATCTTCGCACTTATTCACTTTCGTTTAATCTCTTCTGCTTGTTTATTATAAATATTCTTTTAATTATTTATTTATTGGTTACTTAATCATCACAACAATATTGTCATACCTTAAACTCTATTAATGACTATGGATTATAAGGATGTCTCTTACAGTGAGAGAGGGATGCCCTAGTCGGGCAGCCCAAACGCTTGTTCCTTTGTGTAGCTGCCCTATTCTAGTACTACCAAAAGGAAGGGAAGGGGAGCAGCGGCTAGAGAGTCGTACAATTCCAGCCGTCGGGATGGAATTGAGTATCGACTAGTCTTATAAGTTAGATTATAATTAAATTGATAATAATAGGTCATTTGGGTTCGATAAACACTTGGCAGCTTATCAAAGCTACAATAGCATCCTTCACACTTGAGTATTAATATTATGTGTTGAGAAAACGTTCATCAAGTTCTTGATTGCTTACGTTTGAGGTGCTCACGCTTTGGCAATTACATCTCTTTTCAAACTTAGTTTCAACTTACGTTTTTAATATGTTTGGGGTGGTGTCATGTACTTACCTCGTCTTATGAGCACTAAGGGTTTAGGTGTGATGTACTTACCTCGTCTTATGAGCACTAAGAGTATAATTTTTCCTTTTGTTTGTTGTTTGTTTGTTAGGAGGTTAATTTTTTGCGGCATTTTAATATTTTAACTGGTGTTGATATGTCAATTTTTTGCAACTTACCTAATGTTTAGTGTGTTGTGTTGGCGTGTCTAGTGTGTGGAGTCGATTAAATAGTCAATTGAGTCTTTCTTATTGTTCTCCTATTTTATTATTTATGAATCCTGTGATGATGAGGTATGTTGAGCTTTGATGATAGAAACAGGTAAACTGAGGTTTGACATGACCGAGTCGAACAACTCGAGGAGCTCTTGCATATGTTTTAAAGGATAGATCAGGTGCTCTCGTTTCTTTTTTCTAATTTTTATGTGAGCTTTAAATTCATGGAGTGGAAGGATTGAGTTTATATTTTTGGTGATACATATGAACTTATATTTTTGAATTGTGCTTAAAATTCATATGCTTTTGAAATTGATGAAGGAAGTGTACTTTAGTTATATTATGATATGAAGTTCTATGTGTTTTTTTCTGGTGAGTATTGTTCTTGTGTGTGTATTTTATAACTTGCCTTGAGTCTCCTTGGATATTCAAGATTAATCTAGTAGATTATGGAAATGATATTTGGCCATCTTTGAATAGCCCATCTTTTCTCATATACTTTATCTGAATTCATTAAATCCCTTGTCAGCCAATTTGAGCCTTTTTAAATCCTTTCTTTTGATTGCCAATAAAGCTTAATTGAAGAGAGTGGTGATTTGAGGGATGATAAGGATGATGAAAGAAGAGTCTTAAGGATGAAAAGGAAAATTTTTGGAGTAGTGCTCAAATCTTGTACGCCATTGAATCAAACACCCAATGATAGTGCTTAAATCTAGTACCCTATGGAGGATGTGAGAGATAGAGCCCGGAATTGGTACTCAAAAGAAAAAAAGAAAAAAAGTGAAGAAAAGGAGAATGATGGAGTTGAAGAGCTAGAAAAAGTTGAAAAAGAAAAAAAATATTGTGCTTGAAAGAGAAAGATGGGAGAGTTTGAGGAGTATGTTGTGCTTGATTGATTCAAGTTTTGAGTCATTTATCTATATAGTCCCTACCTTTTTCAAAGGGCCCACATTATAACCAAATAAAATACCTTTTTGATCCATGATTTGCTAGCTACAAGTAAAAGGAGAGTTGAGACAATGGGCAAGTTTATGGTTACACATACACTTGAATTGAATCTAAGCGTAAACATCATAACCCATAAATGTACATATTTTACACTTGAGTGCGAGTGATATATACTTCTCGTGAGAACATGTCAATGGAGCATTTGAATTGGTGGTGATTGTCTTAACTTATATGCTATGAATTGATTATTACATGTAATAAGAGTTGCATGACCTAAGTTGAGGACAATTGTATTTTGAATGGGGTATTTGTCATAATTCTTGTTTTCCTACTAATTTTCTTACTCTCTTTCTCATTATTTTTATTTTGTTGCCTCGGGACGAGCAACAGGTAAGTTTGGGGGATTGATGAGAGTAAAAAAAAGCATGTTTGAGTGTCCAATTTAACACCTTTTTATGGGAATTATTGTTATATATTAGTACAAGTATCTTATATTCGATATATGTGAGAAACATGTGTGTTTGAGGTGTTTTATTATGTTTTAGGTGGAAAAATTATCAAAAGTGCAAAGTTGGAGAAAAGGTGCTACTTGTGTAAGAATATTGAAAAACGCACGTCCAACTTGGATAATTTTTCTGTATTCCTATAGAGCTCTGAATTAAAAGTGTGATACTTGGTTTGAAAGTCACTGAAGATAAAATTGTTTTGGCATAAGGAACACATCAATCGGATTCCAAACGAGAAAGTTATGATCAAAATGGTAACGTCGCGCAAGCTATTCCTGCTCAGCACGGTTGTGTCACTTTGCATGGATTGTTATACCTTCAAATCTTAAAGTTTTTGTAAGTTCTTTATATGGATAAAAAGACAAGGAAGAGAGGATCGCGTGAGCATAAGAATCACTTAAATCTGAGTTTGGATAAGGAAGTTATATGCGAAACGGTGAGACTACACAAGCTGGTTCAGACCGGTTCGACTACGATAGCTCTGGTTTGACCAGCCATGAAGGTCGAACTATGGTCGAACCAAATGCCTTAAACTTCGTTAAATCGCCGATATTGATTCGATCATGGTTCAACCAAGCCCATAGGTCGAACCACCATCTGGGACAACTCTAGATCCGTATTTTTACACTCCAGTGCGTGTATTTTTATGTTTTCCAAGAAAAACCCATCCAATGTCCTTAAGGAGAGCTTATAAGTATAAAAGGGAATATATATCACACCAAGAAGAAGGAGAAACCACAACACAATCATCCTACACCCCACAAGGAGGGATCACCCCCAACCATCATCCACATCTTTTCCTCCATCCATCAATCACTTTGAAGATTCGTCTGTGGAACCAAGAGGAGTACCATGAGGAGGATTCAAGACAGAGAAGGACGCGACGACTCCCGCATCTAGGGTTTTTATCTATTTTCTAATTTATCTTGTATTTTTCATACATATAGGTAAGATCTATTCAACCCCCATAATTGTTCTTCACAACATCATATGCTAGAACCGTTTTGGTAGATTCAGAATTTTTGAATATTTTATGAATTAATTAAACTTTCTTGTGTGTCCTCCATACAACACTACTTGTGGATTGATTTTATATATGATTGTGCTTTCTTAATCCATATTCACTATCGTTTTATGCATATTCAATTGGTATATAGAGTTTGAATATATATATTGGTTATAGATTGAGTGCGTTCACCGCTGAACAGGATTCCATGTTATGATTCTAAGTGAGGGGACTCCGAAACTTCATTAGAACTATCATATATAAATATTTATTAATTGAATTGAATTCGAGTTAATAAGCAGGATAAAGAGGTTAATTTTATAGTACCTATAATGGGAGATCATATCGGGTAAGATTCCAGACGTGGGAAATAATTTATACTGATAGTACCTAGAAATGAGGTTAAAATTATATCTCTTGCTCCAAGGTTATTCACACGTATTACACGCATATTTACTTGTGTCTATAGAGTAGATTTGCATGGTTTAGTAATGCGTCCATAGTCCACAAGGTAGAGTCGGCCTACACTTGAGAGAGAAGTTAAGTAGTAAAACTGGATTACCTTAGAGCTACTTATTCTCCATTTTTGAGCCACTTTCGTATTTTTCCAGTGTTATTTATTTTATTTGTTATTCTAATTAATTGTTTAGTAGTTGATAATCAAACCTCAAACTTAATTGCTTTTTATCTTAATTAATTTAGTAAATAATTAAATTGATAATACGCCATCCTTTGGGTTCGATATTTAACTTGGTCGCTTGCTTAAGCTTCAATTGATATCCTTAATACTTGGGGATTAATTTTGCGTGCAAAGTAAACGCGCATCATTCTTCCCTCATCTCTTCTGTTGAGTAATGCCAAGCACCGGAGAGTCATCTTCCGGAGGTGTACGACGACCTCATGAACGCAGTGTAGTGGGCTAAAACCTAAGCACTCGCCGGCCACGATGCCAACCCTTTGGATCGAAAGAATTCACCAACTTCTCTAAGGTTTTCATAATGGAAAGCAGCGTCGGTGGCAACATGGTCTACCATGCGGGGATGCACGCATTGGATAACAATCTCCAGCCAATCAGAATCGTGAGATTGATAATGAACTAGTCGTTCTTCTGTGGGGTGCGAAGGACTAAATCGAAGCTCAAAAAACCAACGACTCTATCCTCCATTTATACGGCTCCAATATCCTGTGGTTGCTCGTACTGCCGGAGGATGCGAATCGAGGCCATTTATGCTGTGATCCGTTCATTGGTGGTAGGCCTCCGGAGAGAAAGATCCAACAGTTGCTGCCCATGGTGGTGAAAGGGTACACGGGGGGATCCCTTGATTGACAAAAAGAGAGAGTTTGCGAAGATGGTGGAAGCACGTGAGAACTGAGTTCATCGATTGAGGGTATTTTTAAATTAAATTATCAATAAATTATTATTATTATTGATGGGAATTCCACTGTGTCTCCAGATCAGCAAATTCACTGGAAAATATCAAATTCGATGATCACATGACATGTACGTGATAGATTCCAGTGGAAATGTCAAATTCCTGGAAAAAAGGATAAAACTGGCGCAATTATAAAGATATATTAGGATATATGCCCAAATCTTATCTTTAGGGGGGGATTATACATGGCAAAACTTACGTTGTAAAAAAAAATTATCCCACCTGGAAATGCCAAATCCAATGATCACGTGACATGCACGTGATCGATTCCAGCGAAAATGTCAAATTCTGGCGAAAATGGGGCAACATTGGCGCAATTATAAAGTTAATTGGATAAATGCCAAAATCTTATTTTTTAAGGACAAAAATTATACATGGCCAAACTTAAGGGAAAAAAATATTTTATCCCCAAGTTTTTGCCAATCTTTAACTTTTAGTAATTTTTTAATTTGTCTTGCAAAAATTTTCACTCCAAATTAAGAAATAACAAAATTTATAATGCATAAATTGTAGATTTAAGTATCCGTGAAACTTTGGTTTGACCAGACCCAACTATAGTAAAGTTCTGTCAGATCAGGTTGGACGACCCTACTCTGATAAGAAGTATTCCCTCCTTCCAACATGCTTTTTTACGTGGATTAAGAAATATTATTATTTAATGTGTAATGAGTAGTAATATTTGTGTGAGTGTGAGCTCCATATTTTAATTATATTA